>JAVLUX010000186.1:8377500-9040000 GCA_032164185.1 Moxostoma hubbsi
TGTGATTTTGGAGCTACAAAGGACTGGTCACCTTTCACTTACATTGTATAGACCTACAGAGCTGAAACATTCTTCTAAAAATCGACTATCTGTATTATTTGTGCATATTGCCACCTACTGGGCAGAACAGGTCAAAGGTGGACATTTATGGTAAAAAAAAAAAAATTGACTCAAATATTGATTACTTAAATGCTTCCTTCTAGCCACTATTCACTTGCACTGTATAAACCTACAGATCTAAGATATTGTTCTAAAAATCTTTGTTTGTGTTCAGCAGAAGAAAGAAAGTCATACACATCTGGAATGTCATGAGGGTGAGTAAATGAGATTTTTCATTTTGGGGTGAACTATCCCTTTAAGTTTCCAAAGCATATCTATGGAGGGTATGATTTTTTATTTTGCCTTTACAAAGGTCATACTTTTATGTCAAATACTTCAATTTAAACAATGAATTCAATTTTAATTTAACTGAATTGCATGTTTCAATAATGACAAAATTGCATGATCTCTATATTGCTTAATGTGCATTGTTACAGAAAAAAAAAAAATTCTCATTCAGATTTTTCAAAATATTTTGGCTATTAAATTAACATTTTACAAGTTAACATTAAAAAAACGAATGCACCAACACAGAGTAGATGGCAGCATTTCTCCAGTTTATATATAAACTTAGCAACTCCTTCTGACCCTAGATGGAACAAGTGATTTAACTATTTCTGCCTTTCTTGCAAATGTGCTGCATTATGAATGTTTAAATAGAATGCAAGAGATCATATTAAAAGATTGTGTTTTTTTTTTCTGTGAATGATGACTTCAGTCTGTATTTCATTTAAGGCTTTTTCTGTATGGACAACTTTTCTGTCCTGTTTGAAAGCCCCAGTCTCCATCCGATTTCATTGCAGCCTGGACATTCTGCTATTAAATCTCCTTTTGTGTTCCAAGGAAAGGATAGATACAGGTTTGAAATGACATGAGAAAGTTGACAGATTTTTTTATTTATGGGTGAACTACGCCATTAAATGAAATTATCATGTTCACATCAAAAATAGAGATAAAATGTGTGCATTGTTTTATGCTTTATTATGTGAGCTGGAGAGGTGGTCTGACTGTAGAAAAAGAGAGCAATGTCTCTGGTCTAAGCTCCTCAATACAAGTTATACAAACACAGGTTTACCTACCAATTTTAAAAGCCAGGGATCCTTAAAAGTGGGGTATATCATGGAAAGATAAAAGGACTCCTTTAAAACTGTCAAATCAAATATAGTTATATGAACTAAATAATTAACTTATCCACTCAGTGAAAACCCTGAATTTGGTCAGTGCACATAAATTGGCTTTTCTTAACACTTCATAAGTTAGACAAAAAAATAAAGCAATTCTACAAATGCAGTTCCATGGAAAAAGACAATTCTCTTTAAATATGGGTGCAACAGACTAAGGCAACTTTTAGTCAATAAAAAGGGTAAGCTATAAGTCTCGCATATTATAGGAATGAAACTATACAATGTTTTTCCTTCTCGTTTACACTGTACACAGTCTACATCTTTCATGATTGGCAGCACCAGCCAAAACACATTTGTGTAACAATTATCCTACATTTTCTGCCCAAAAGCAACAGTATGAATTCAGACACTATACAAACATACATGAGCAGACATTTTCTTTTCCTATTAAGGCCTTTTTTAGAGAGATTGGACAAAAACATAGGTGAAATTAAATGGAATGACTGACTTTCACTAACCATTAGTTTGAGACTGGTTTAACAGTACCTTAGTTTAAATAAAACCTTGTATATATTCATATCCAATCAGATTATCACCATAGACATTTCTTCCTAATTCATGAATTCAGAACACAATAGAACACAAACATGAGTTCTTGTTTATCTACATTCTTGCATGGACATGCAAGCGATCTTTTAACAGACATGTTTTTTAAAATATAAATTATTCCTTATTTCAAACTTAATAAAAGAGGGTTACCACCTTTTCACCTGCAGCAAGTCCAATGATATTGACCTTATCTCCTCTGCAGACTAGATACGATTGTCAAACCATGGAAAAGTATGTAAACCACCACAAACATTAAAAAACAACCAAACAAGGTTATATGATAAAGTTTCATACCTTTCAGGCTTCTGTTTAAAAGTCTAAATCAGCCATAAGTCATTCAACAACTGAAATTACTTCAAATGGGTTAAAGAGTTGTCCACAGCATTGTTTGTATTCAAATTTGCCCAAGTATGTACAAATGTTGGTTTGTATGTATGAAAACAAACATTTACCAGTCCAGAAACCACTGAGGGGACATGATAGCTAAAATAACCAAAAATATACACTTTTTTTTTTTTTTTTTGGCTGGAGTGTTCATTGATGCTGTAATTCAAACTAAGATAGACTTCCTTTCAACTCAACCAAGACACGAATGGTATCCATGTTCTTTGTTTCTCAGGTGAGGGCTATACTTGTTCAGCCGGCCACCCTTCCTCTGACAATGAGGGTATGTTAAAAAAAAGGAGACAGCAAGAGTAAAGTCGAACCGGAAATGGCTGGTATTAACAGGTGTCTTTACAGGGGCACATCGTACACATGAAAGGGGGTTGACCTCTTTATTTTCTCCCTTCTTTCAAGCCCCTAGGAAGAGTGTTTCCCTCCCAATGTTCTTGCAACTGAAAGTAGCTGTTTACAAAGTCTTTGTGTTGATGTGCGTTTTGTAATGCTTTGTAAGGTGGTCACTCCGCATAAAACGTTTTTGACACTTATTGCACTCAAAACGTTTGTCTCCTGAAAACAGACACAAACACACACAATTTGGATTATACCTACATACAAAATAAAAAAACTAAATATCCAACTACTACCCCAAATTTACTATGAACATTCAGAGCAACTAAGTTCTTAACCTTAAAACAGTGAAAATGAAAGAAATTTAAATATTACTTTGTGTGTATGCAGTGACCCCAGAAAGGATTTGGACATGTATGCATGTAAAAATGTTCTTCATTAAATAACAAAATATAAAAACAAGCAGCATTTATTTTAATAGATACAAGATAGCACAAGCACACATTAAGAAAAATATTTGGACATTTTCTGTTTGTCAAACATTAATGGAACATGTCCATAATTAAAGTAATGAACTACAGCTTTGGTTCCTCTGAGTGTCAATGACTGAACAACCACAAAAAATGACCCTGGAACCATCTGGTTAAAAAAAAACACTGTGAAAATGGCTTAGAAATGTGAATTTAGGTATGAGCAAGGGTCTAGCATAATTTGCTAGCAGATGCCACTTGGTTTGATACTTTGGTATGTAATACAATGACATTGCAACATTTTTAGATGTGACTGAAGTCTTGGTGCCACTGTATATTTGGATGTTGTGTACCTGTGTGTGTCCTGGCATGTCTTTGCAATTCGTCACTGCGTGTGAATCGTTTTCCGCAGAAGACCCAGCTGCACACGAATGGTCTCTCACCTGTGTGCAGCCGGACATGCGCCCGCAGTAGGGATGTCTTTTGAAAGGTTTTTTCACAGCCTGCTATGTGGCAAATGTGTTTTCTTTTCCCCACCTCTCCAGGCCTTTAGCATACAAAAACCACATGTCACTTTAAATGATCTTATTTAAGCATACTTAGGCTCAGTCGTCACTAGGTAAGTAAATTTCAAACAGATTTTGTGTGTGTGTGTGTGTGTGTGTGAGTGCGTGTCTTAAAACTTCTTACCTCTTTTCTGCATCTTTGCAGTTTGGGCAGGTGCAGGCCATGCGTCGTTTTTTCTCTCCTGGCTGACTCTGCAATTCCAGTGCAAGTGTCTGCGTTTGCTCCACATGCATGGTCTGCGTTTGGGTACTGCCCAGCTGTAGACCCCCACCTGGAACCGCCTGCACTGTGAGATGCTGCTGGCCTAAAAAACAAATCAATTCCCATTAACACACACACACACACACACACACACACACACACTAAGGGCTGTCACTTTCAGTTATTATTGTAATTGAGTAATATAACATTTGGTATGATGATTATTCAAATTATCTGAAAAAAATTAAAAATAAATAATAATTCAGAATGCATAATGTTGTCGAGGTGAAATTATTTTTGGGTAAAAATGTGTTTGCTATCCTAAGTTATGATGCATAGTTATATAATATTCATGGTTAAACTCTTTTCTGGAGACATATAAGTCCATTTATATAGTTGTTTTTAGCTATCATTTACACGCAGCATGGAATACAATAGGCTATTTACATTAATCGCATAACTGAGTGATATTTTTACTCTCTTATGCGGAGCTGGAGTAGCTGCGGGCATTGTTGCACTTGTGCTACATACTGCCCAAATCGCAAAAGCTTGCCACATAAAATGCCTTTATGCACCTGGACATTCTGTTCTTTCAGTAAATGCTATTAAAAATTTCACATGAGAAGTCTAGCGGTTACTCTCACAGGTAAGCCTGATTCTTATTGCATCTGCAGGGCAGATAGACATGCATACGTATGGCTTTAACGGCAAGCTCACGTTAATCTTTTACTGACAACATATAGACCTGCTGCTTTATTCAGTAAATAAAGGTCCCTGGGTTCCTATGTTGAGTTTTACCTGTGATAATGGCAATAAACTATCAAATATTTACCAGAAGTGGTCATTGCAAATTATTACAACTACTTCGTCATAATCTAATTTACATGAGGAAGATTGCATTTACATACGATATGGTGGCCGATAGCTAATTTTTGAGCTGGAATGAAAAAATACCTTTTCTGTGTGGATTGTTCACTGATTTTGCACCGATATGACTATGCAAAAGTACTCAGAAGGCTGCTTTAAACAAATATTTTTATAAAAGAATATTTTACATTATTATTATTATACATTGTCAACAAATTCTAGAAATGAACACTGAGAAAATAAAGAATACAAATAAATTGCTAAAAAAAACATCAGTACTATTTAGTATTAGTCAAATGCTGACCATTAAAATAAAGAATAAATAAAAATAAAATAAATAGCTAAATAAACATCAGTACTGTTTAGTATCAGTCAGACTATTTTAATACTGCCAATAAATTAGTGCCAGGTTGTAAAACAAGAAGCATTTACACCTGTCAAGTCAAGAGATAAACAGCTGCAGAGGTGTTACACCGTATTCTGCTATACAAGTTCAGGTTAAACTTTCAATGGTGGAAAACCAGACTTTTAAATATTACATTTAATAAAGTGACGACTGGAATATTCACTTGAAGGGGGTACCAAACTGTGAATCCTGAACAAAACATTTTAGTGAATACATGTTTACACATTAGCTTCCACTAAGCTGATAAGCAATGAAAGTAACTACGTGGTTAGCTAGAAGCTTTTTGTCATGAAGAGTAAAAGATGGACCAGAATTGCATCTCACCAACTAGGTAACAACATAGAATGAAATCAATACTCAGACACAATCACCACTGCACCATTGTCTGCTGAGCTTCAAAAAGATGCTCTGATGCTAGCTTTCAATATGCTACATTACTGACTGCACTGACAATCTATAGCTGGCTAACAGCAAACAGTTGTGATAAACAGGAGTGACATGGTAGTTAGGGACAGAGTTAACGTTATATTAGTTATATTGAAAAGGGAAAATTATGGGGTAATTGTATATTAACTTTCCAGTATGTATTTCACAAACTAGTTAGCAACTTACTGGGAAGACACCGCTTAACTCCACCAGGTCTGTGTTAACTATGTTAACTATGTGAAAAATAAACAGAACATAAAATATCATATACCATTATTTGGAGGGGATTCCTGTTAAAACGAGCCCATACAAAATAATCAGATGCACAGATCATTAGATAATCCACACGAAGCACAATGTGCACATAATGTGCTATCTGGCTAAAAACGCGTAAGCTTTCCTGGACCAAATGACTTAATCGGAAATGATGTAGTACATTGTCCAGATTGCTAAACCAATCGTATTAGGATTCAGATCGCTGCAACCAAAGGTGGAAGTCATCCAAATATGGGCAGAGAGGATAATTTGTTTTCATTGCAAATGGCCACCAGGAGATGGCACCAAGTCAAGACACAGACTTAATGATGGCTCAAATGACACAGATGGAACTGAATGAGATCTCACTGGGTGCCCGACCAACTGATATCGCAAAGTTACATGCAATAAACCAGCTTATAAGCACCACCTGTCTACATGTAACATGTATGTCAAAAGACATGAACTTGGCTATTAAATTTTTGTCTGCGAGTAAAACAAAAGGGCTGGTTGTATTCTACTCTGCGAGAGCTTTCCAACAACATATGAAACATGGCTATTTGATCAGTTTGATGTTTTTCTGATTACAATAATACAAACAGTCCAAAATTATTCATGAATTATCAAAACAGAAGACTTATTATTTGTCAGCAAATTTCAGTTTTGGTCATCATATATACACATGCACTGTAAAGTACAGATTAAAAGCTTTGAAACGATATCTATTTTGTGTTAGTCAAGACTTTTTTATATATATATATATATATATATATATATATATATATATATATATATATATGAGTAATTGTGACAGCCCTTTAATCAGTTTAATTTATAGTCATTGACTACAGTCAATAGATTTTCGCGTCGCCCACATTAGCACCATGGCTCAACATGTCAAAGCGCCACCATGGATTAACACGTCAAAGGCGCTATTCACTAGGCCACGGCTCTTTGGTTCACTGTATCTGCAAAGACAGAATGGCAATGCTTGAAACAGGTTTTCTACTGTAAATGTGTGAAGCACACACTCACTCACCCCCCGCATTGGTGATAGTTACAGGAACACCCTGCACCTGCACACCATTAATACTGATGGTCTGAACAGCCTGAGCAGCAGAAGCTAGCTGGGCTGCATTCAGAGTTATCAGACCCCCTCCTGCCGGGGCAATCTTTGGAAGAGTCCTCTCTTTCCGTGTCCCTGTTTGAGCCTTTTTAGAGACCACTGCTGGTGTACTGGCAGGTGTGGTTGGTGTAGTAACTGTGGTCTCCTGTAGCTGTACAGCCTGCCATTCGCCTGAGGCTGTTTTAATCAGCACCTGGGAGAGCATACATTACACATGTCTAACTTTAAAGTCAATTTCATGTACATATGAGAACATCAGATATTTGATTCCTTGATTCATGTTTTAACTTGAGAACTGTAGAAAAAAAATAAATTAAATTCTCTGATGGTATGAAAATATATGTTTTTTTAAAAGTACCTGTGTGGGTTCTGAGGGTGTAACCTGCAAACTGGGCTGGACTGTCTGTCTCTGTGGTACAGGGGGAAGTGTGGCAGAGGCGGCCTGTACAACTTTTAAAGCCTGTGGGGGGATCTGAACGACCTGCTGATCTGATTTCTGCTGAACCAACTGCACCTGCTGCACCACAGCTGGCTGATTCCCCCCTGGACTCTGCACGATCAGGAGATTATTCCCTGCCTGTGACAAAAATAAATGATTAGGAACATACACATTCAACAAAAAGAGGTACCTGCATACTTCCTGGGTTGATCTAATGTAAAACATATCCAGGCCTTATTTAAAAAGTAAAAACAGAAATGAAATTTTTTTACAGGTTTGGTGAGATTCACCTTCACTGCATAGTATATTTGTAAAACTACTTTAAAACAACTGGTTCTTGATAAATATGCCACTGAAAAGGACAGATACAATCTTAATTTTCCCCTTCTTTTCTTGATTCTTTCATAGGCCCCATGCAAACACAAAACGTTGTAAACAACAGCAGCATTCCTTTTGATGCATCTTACTCAGTTAATGTGCTTATTTTATTCTGAAGCAATTATGGAGCCTTCATTAGAACAATCTGTAAACATTTTAAGTGTTTTTAAACCATCCAGGAAACTAGCTGTTCACTACACAAGAACCTTGATAAGCTACAAAACTTGAGTTTGGCTGCATCTAGGGCTGGGCGTTACATCGAATACCTACGATATATAAATCGCAATGATTTTGCTGACGATATCAAATTCACCAATATTGTGAATATCGTGATGATTTTAATGAGCCTTTTATTTGGCCATTATGTTTCAAAGAGTGCATCAGTAATTTCATGATCATTCAGGGCTGTATAATTAATAAAAATAGAGATATGATCATATGTGATTATTTAACTGCCAAAGGCGGTGATTAAAGACAGATAAACATGGATTTCCGAATGAACCGGCAATGCACTGATCTGTGTGCACGCATGGGGGCGGCGGGGCTCATGGGCTCTTGTTTTTAGTGCAGTTCACCTGCATTGTGAAGTACTGCAGTTTCAAGCATTTGTGCAATTCCAAACATTATTAACCGCTAGAAAGTTATAATACCAATCTACAAGCACATAACAGTAGAGTTTTACAGTGGTTCAAACATGCCTTAATAGTATTTAAAATGTATTTTTATTTAATATCTTTGAAATATTAATTCTACTTCCCTACAATGGCTGTTTAGATGAAATGCTGGTTCATCTGATTAAAAAAACAAAACACTTTTATACTATTCCAAAGCAAAAAACATAATTATGGATATATAAGTATCAAGATATAATTTCTGAAGCCATATCGCCGAACCCTAGCTGCATCCGAATATGCATATTTCACCTACTATGTAGTTTGGCAAAAACAGTATGCCAAGAGCAGTAGTAATTTTGAAGCACGCATCTACTGGACCCTTCACTATCCCATAATGCCACAGGAAGGATACGGAAGCAGAAGGATATGTCACATTCAAAACAATGGTGCAAAAAGCAGATCATTTCAAAAATCAATTTAAGAGATTAAAATTAATAAAATACCAGACATTGTTTATTGTGCAACCAACATAATAATTAGAAAAAATAAAGATTTGGTGTATAACAAACCTGAAATATACTGGGGACTCTTATTTTGAAATGGAGACAATACTCTATATTTCAGTATTTACTTAATTTAGCTTTTTATAGCCTATATATATATTCAAATGAATGATTTTGTGTGCATGTATGTAATATGTGTGTATGTATATATATATATATATATATATATATCCCCAGAAAGCACACCACCGGTGAAGTTTCTGCTGACGGGGCATGTTTCCATATAATTGCGTTTCCATATAATCGCATTTCCATATAGTTGTGTCCGTTGCATGCTTTCACTTCAACTTTGAATACTTGATTATCTAATCAAAAAAGCAAAATATGCATTGAAGTGAGGGTAAAAATATGGATGAATATTTTTAGCCCGGACGAAGTATGTCCGAAATGTTTTCATTCTACTCACCTGCATACCTAAAGAACGTACTTGATTACCGGCCGAGAAGTGCTTCCTTCATCAAATGCAGAACATACTCTGACAGTACATGATTTCAGACACAGCAGTTCTTAGAAAGCCAAAGCAGAAATACAGAAATGTGCACATACCTGAATAATATTATCAGCTGTTGTCTCTATTAGCAATGCCTCCACCTGCTCAGCCACAGGTGGTGGTGAGGCTGGTTGAGGGGCAGTGGCTGGTTGGGCTACAGCCACTTGCCTCTTCCTTCCCCTCTTGCCCTTCACAGGAGCAGCAGCAGTCTCTGTAACAACATGACCTCCTCCCACATCACCCGTGGTAATGTTGAGAGGCAGAGTGAGTCCACTAGGAAGTCGTACAACATTAGCATTGGCATTATTCTGTCGACGCTTTAATGAGGATGGCTTGATCGCCACGGTCTTCTGCTGGGGAACAGGCGCTGGAGCCAAAGGTGGTGGGGCAGGTGTGGCAGCCTGAACTGTGACAGGTGAGGTGAAAATGGCCTGGTTGGTTCCAGGGATGATCTGGATCTGTCCTCCCTGAGGCATCATCTGAATGGTCTGAGATCCCTGGAACTGAGGAATCATCTGGTACTGGATGTTGGGAGTGGATGTGCCCGCTTGGCGTGAAGGGCTCTGAATCGTGAAGACAATGGGACTGGCCCCTGAGGAACCAAGGCCCGCAGGCAGCTGGATAACATTCCCTTTTGTTGAGAGAAACCCGAGGTTTTTGGGTGGAGCTGGAGCAATAGGGGCAGGCTTGATGGGGTGCAGACGGCGTGTGGTTGGTTGAGCCGGTGGTGTGCTGACTGGGGCTTGGGCAGCAGGAGGCCCAATCTTACTGCAAGTAGCTGCCAGAAGGGCCAGTGGGGAGGGCTGTGAATCCTGAGAGAATGTGGATGCACAATTACCAACAACAAACTTGATTTAATATAGTTTGCTGACAATTTCAAAATTGCATTCATGACAATTAAAAAAAAAAATGAGTGCAGATAACTAAACCCAAAACAACTGATTTTCATGCTTATTGCCAACTATTGACTTACAGATTAAGTAAAATAGAACTGTTCAGGTTGTAGTCCAAAAACCCAGAAAAGAATTGGGTTCCATCAGGAATTTCCTATGGGTCTTTATAATGGGAATTTTAATTATTTTTTTTTTTTTTTATGGGAATTTATGATTCAAAACATTTCCGTTCTACAACAAAAATTACACACTTTCATACCTCAAACATGAATTTTGAAGCCGTATTGAAATGCATAATTTAAAAAAATATATAAAAATCAATTGTGGCTTCAAAATTCATGTTTGAGGTATGAAACTTAGTAATTTATGAACAAAAGTACATATTGTCAAGTAATGTTTACCTCAGACCTTATTTAATTAATAAATTAAAATATCACATTAAAAACCCATGGGAATATCCTGATGGAACCCGTGGTGAATTATTTTCTGGGTTTTTGGACTACAACAGTTCTATTTCACTTGAGCTTTAAATCAAGAGTTTGCATTGAGCATGAAAGTTAGTTGTTTTGGGGAAAATCCAGAGGGAACCCATGGCGAATTAGACTTCCAGGTTCGCCTACAAATTGACATCAGGTCTAAACTGCTCTATTGCAATTTTGTACATTTAGACATAATGTGGGACTACAGAGACAAGAGGCATGAAACTAGCAAAGTGATAGAAGAGGCATGAAACTAGCAAAGCTTTGTAGCTAATCAGTTGATTAGGACACTTAAATATACAATTTAGATGACATTAAACAAAAAATAATTTTGACCACAAAATGACACAATTAAGCAGAATCGCGTATTCTATAGAGCTGTTCATTATTACAATTTAAAAGTAAAATATGGCTTAAAAAGACAAGTATGATAGTGCAAAATGATCAGCAGGACCTTACTTGAGAAGTGGTAGTGGAGGGCTGAAGATATTCACTGGGGCTGACTGCGACAGTGGTGGCCATACTGTCCTTTTGATCTGTGAGAAGGTGGTGTATCTATTTAAAGCTAAGAAAACACTTCCCAACTGAGACTTTCATTTGAGAGAAGATTGATAAAGCAGAAATTCTTTAAGAACAGATATTGCAAGTCTTTGTCCTTTCTTGTTATTCTCATTAACCAGTTTTGTGGTCACTGATTGCACTGAGAACCGGAAACACCAAAGACAGAATGCATATTTTTGAACATTTCAAAAAGGAAACAAAACACGAACGTCAATCGCTTTCAGCTATGTCAGTGTAGCTAGGCGTTACCATTGATAATCAAAACCCTGGAGGAGTGATTCACTGGTGGGACATTCGCGGACAGGTTTTTAACTTAATCTACCAATAGTACGCGGTGGTAGTGACACTTTACACCATCAGTAAATGCTAAAGACATCTATGACAAACACCCAGTATTGCCCCCGCTGACCCCGCATGTACAAAGATCTCAGATCCCAACCAAAATAAACACACAATGTTATGTTGCCTGCAAACTGGCTGCCACAGTTAGCAAAACGCACTGCTTATAACATTAACTTGGCTCTCCTTTACGTTAACAAGCTTCACAGTAAGTCTGAAGTTAACATGAGAGAAAACTAGACAACTTGCCATCAAATACAACAGTTCTGCAACTTTACTCTGAAAATGTGCTCTCATAACCAGCTAATCAAATGATCATGCTGAAACTCAGGACACATCGGAATCGCTGAAAGACAGTTTGTGCCTTTAAATTTACTGCTAAATTTAGTTTTTTTTCACGGCAGTATAAAATCAAATTACATTTTTATTAAAGCTGCAAGTTGTACCCAGCGGCTAACGCTAAAAAGCTCAAATAAAATAAAAATCAGACACGTACGAGTTTTTAAGCTATGCTAATTGAGAGCCTTAAAATATATTTAAAATGGGCTTGCATGGATGCTTTAATCAGCCTTCTACATGTGCACAGCATTCTACGAGCATTCAGAGTGGTATGCGAGTATGCGTGTGGAATAAGTGGGCAGAGAGAGTAGGAATGCGCTGATGGAGAAGGAAACTGCTCGGTTAGCATGCTTAAAGTGCTAACTAGCCAGATAAACTCTTCGCTGCGGAAAAGAACCCCGATACCGGAAGTGTGCATTTAGCCAAAACGCTGTTCTACACTTGATTTTTAAAAACGCGTATGTGCATGTTAGGAAATCAAACACATTTCGTTTAAATCTCTGAAGGAAATTCTTAAGAAAAGGGCATAGTAATATAAACATCAACGTTATAATTCCTACCCACCGCTCATGACGACATTCACTCTCCGTGAAGCCTTGAAGAGCCCACACAGATTCCGCCCCTCCCGCGGGCCCTGACCAATCCGTGTAGTTGTCAATCAAAAAGAGAAGTGCCATTCTTACCAATCAGAGTAATGCATTTGTTTGAATGAAGTTGATTTTGTCCAATGAAATGAAGTAGTATTGGTGTGACAGTTGAAGGATATACTATTGGCCAATAGATTGTCGAGTTTCAGGAGAAAAGGCGGGTGTTGTGAAGCAGTCAAAATTATGAGCTGAACCAATTATACTTAGGCTTGAATTTCATTGACGTGCAGCTCGCCCAGTTAGAAATAGGAAAAGCATATCATTCAAAAATAACTGATAACCATTTCGATCGGTTAACCTGCGTTTGCTATATTAGTTTTGTAATGCTATAGGAAGCAGAGAAGGATGCAGCAGGTGCAATGACTTCTCTCAAAACGATTTTATTGTCGATGGCAATCTCACCAATGCAATTAGCCCATCTGTCTCACTACGTCAAAAACAAAACATAAATGTTGGTCTTGTGACCTCAATATTGTGAAAGAATTAGAGATAGAGAGCGTAGCTTGACTTTGGCAATTAATTTGTGTATATTTTTCTGGTAGAATATGCAGTCATTACAGAAAATAATCTAAAAGGATAAAGTTTCAAAAATCCTGAAACCTTGCGGTTATGCATATTGTGAAAATGGCTGTTCTGGAATTATTCCCAAAAGAATGGTCATTCAAGTCATATGCATAAATGGATAGTTCAATCAAAAATAAACATTCTCTCATTATTGACTTTCTTTCTTCTCCTGAACACAAGGTCCTCACAATGCAAGTGAATGGTGACCAGTTCTTTGAAGCTCCAAAAATCACAAAGGCAGCATAAAAGTAATCCATATGAGCCCAGTGGTTAAATCTATGTCTTCATAAGCTCTGTAATAGGTGTGGGTGAGAAACAAATATTCTTAAAGTGAAAGTGGAGATTTAAAGTCAAACACATCAGAGATGTCATTAAAGTAAATCAATGAAGAGATAATTTTTGGGTGAACTATCCCTTTAAATAAAACAATCAATTTGGAGCACTGCTGAGTTTATATTTAGAAACATCTTAAATTGTTTTGAATGGTTTAACATGTTTTGGTCATAACCAAAATCCCAATACTTCACATTGTTTTATTTCATAGACTTTCTATTGTTCGAAAATGTAGAAAATAGTAAAAAATAAAGAATGAGTAGCTCCAAACGTTTTGCATGTGATGTTGCAGTTAAAAGTTAAAGTAATGTGGCAGTACACTGATGATGGTACTAGATTATGCCATGGTACTTAATACAGTACATACCATATTTTTATGGTATTTACACAGAATCCCATTATTCTTCATAGAAAACCAAGGAATTACACTAGATGAATGTAAAAAAACATGGGACTTGATGGTTAGTGATATTAATCAATATTGTGAGGTGTTTGTATTGTTAGGAAAAGTAGTTAAACTGATGAGACAAAACATTATGACCACCTGCCTAATATGCTTTTGTTCCTCCGTGTGCTGTCAAAATAGTGCCGACCCATGGACTCTACAAGACCCCTGAAGGTGTCCTGTGGTATCTGACACCAAGACATTAGCAGCAGATCCTTCAAGTCCTGTAAGTTGTGAGGTGGAGCTGCCATGGATCAGACATGTTAGTCCAGCACATCCCACAGGTTTGGATTGAGATATGGAGAATTTGGAGGCCAGGGCAACACCTTGAACTCTTTATCATGTTCTTCCAACAATTCCCAAACAATGTGCAGTGTGGCAGGCTGCATTATCCTGCTGAAAGAGACCACTGTCATCAAGAAATACAATTACCATGAAGGGGTGTACCTAGTCTGCAACGATGTTTAGGTAGGTGGCACGTGTAAACTTGACATACACATGAATGGCCAGACCCTTGGTTTCCCAGCATAACTTTTCCCAGAGCATCAATCTCCCTCCACCGGCTTGTCATCTTCCCACAGTGCATCCTGGTGCTACCACTTCCCCAGGTAAACTTTGCACATGTATGCGTGATGTAAAAGATAACGGGACTCATCGGACCAGGCAACCGTCTTCCACTTCTCCAAGGTCCAGTTCCACTGCTTGAAATGGTGCTCAAAGGGCACCATTGTAGGTGTTTTCGATGGTGGACAGTGGTCATCATGGGCACTCTGACCAATCTACAGCTACGTAACCCCATACGCAGCAGGGTAAGATGCACTGTGTGTTGACACATTCCTCCCGTAACCATCATTAAAATTGTGCCACAGTAGACCTTCAGCAGGTTCAGACCAGACGGGATAGCCTTCGTTGCCCTCACACATAGATGAGCCTTGGGCGCCAAACACACTGTGCTGGTTTGTTACTTGTCCCGCCTTGGACAACTGACGGTACATACTCACCACTGCTGACTGGTAGCACTCCACATGCCATGCCGTTTCAGAGATTCTCTGACCCCAACAATTTGACCCATGTCAAAATCACTCTGGTCTTTACTCCTGCCCATTTCTCCTGCATTCAACACATTGACAATTAGAACTGATTGTTTGCTTACCATCTAATCTACCCAGACCTTGACATGTGGCCTTGTTAGGAAATGTTCAACGTTATTCGCTTCACCTGTGAGTGGTCATAATATTTTGGCTAATCAGTGTATGTCCAATGGAGAGACTTATTTAAATTATCTAAATTAAATTGTAATCATAAATAATATGAAAGAAGGCATCAAGTACACCACCACTTATTTTCAAGTTTACTTTTTCATTTACTCAAAATACAGTTCAAGTGGCCTTATCAGACTGAAGGAGTTACAGTCAGGGAAAGGACAAATAAAGGGGTCACAGACTCCATCCAGGGACAGAGGCCTGTTGGGGAAAGAAAGAAGAACGAAACAGAGGAGATGGATTCACAAACTGGCCAGTTTAAAAACTCCAGTGTAATATTCCATAAGTATCCTACATATGAAGGCTTTTGCAAGTACCTCAAAGCAAATGTCCTTGTTCTTTATTTATTTATTTATTTATTTTTAAGTCCACTGTAAGCTGTCCAGTGACCTTTCAAGTCCATTGTCTATCATTTCAGTCTCTGGATTTAGTTGCCTGCTCAACATAGACAGTATTCCAGCACTCCTCTGTACTCCCTCTGTACGCGTATTGGTCAAAGAGGAGGTGCCAGTCTGCTGATGTTCATTGGCTTCTGCTGGAAGACTGGCAGGGAGTTGGAGCATAGCTGTGCACCAGCAAGTGTCCATGCACTGTTCCATTTATTATCCACACACAGAAATCCTAAAAAAAATATACATTATTTGAGTTTTAGTTCAAATATTTAACAAAACATCTAAACGTGGTACATTTAAGTACTTACAGTGAAAAGGACCGATCTGGCTATGTTTCAGACTCGGCTTCCTGTTCCACACCTGCTGCCTGGCGCATGCCTTTGATTGAGAGGTACATCTCTTCCTCTGGGTCATAGTAATAGAACTTCCTCAGGTAGACAATAAGCGGTCTAGAATAGGAAAGAAGAGATAGAGTTTATAGAGACTTTGTAAACAGATGTGTTTGCTACCTTTTAAGTCGATTATGATGGGATATTTCTTTAAATAAAACACAATAAAATTGTGTGGTAATATGTGATGCCCTAATAACCAGCAGAAAATTAATTAGGCAAAGGCTGATTGCAGAGTGCAAATAGCAATAAATGCTGTTATGTTTATTTAGAGTCCCACAGACACCCTACACCAACCCTTAGCCTAACCCTAACTTTACCTTACAAAAATTAACCATGGTTTTACTACAGTTACCAAAGTATCACCCTGGTATTTTGTAGTAAAATCATAGTAACCAAAAAAATATATATATATATTTTAAAACCTAAAAAAAATTATATTCGTTTTTAAATATAGCATAACATAACACCAGTGACCACTATTCCATAAATCAGAGGTCTAAAACATTAATATAATGTAAAAAAGTAGTAGTCATACTTTGGGAGGGGCAGTTCCTGGATGTGGTCTATGCGGACGAATTGTCGGATGCAGAAACGGCACAAATGCTGGAGTGATTTCACATTGCTGAAGCGTGAGACAGGATAGAGCAGCTGCACAGGGGTAGGAGGCAGTCCTGAGACAGACACCAGACCTTTTATTACTCTGACCTCAAACCTGTTTTCAGTCTTTAGAACATATATAAACATTACTCCAGCAACTATTGTAGCTCAATTTAGCTTTATTGCACTCTGTGGTTTGGACTTTCAACACTGAAAAGGCTCCATGCATCCATTTTCAACAGAACAATCAGGCAGCTTTTTGTTCTATGCAGTGGCTCACAATCCTGATTGCCAATGTCTGATCAGAAGACCAAGAAATTTGCAGTGCCTTACCAGGTACTCGAGAACGCAGGAAGTAGAGGAATTTTCCATTTTTTGAGTGCATGATGGCTCGCTCAATAAATTCAACCACAGAATGACAGCGATCCTCAAATTTAGGGTGGCACCATAAACTGAAGGTTCCTAAGGAGTAAGAGATGAACATAATTTAGAAAAAACAAAACAAATTTTAGAATCACCTTCTAAGGTGATCTGATCACAAGAGGTCAGGCAAACACATCACGTTTATACACCTGTTAGTAATATACATCTCAAATGTATTAGTGTGTTACTGCATGATGACAGATCACAAAAAAGGAAAAGAAAGCATAAAAAAAAATCAGTCATGTGTTTTAGACTATTAATGTGGTTTGAGTGATCAGATCACAAAAGGTTTTGGACATAAGAGGATATGTATACTGTAAGTGTGCATGTTTACCTCTATAGTGCTCCATGCGTGTGTGATGCGTGACTCCCTGTGACCGAAAGCTGAGGCTGAGGATGTATCGTGGGTCTGAACTGTCCCGAACCAAAAATGAGCCATCAGGCTTTCCTCTCAGCTTCATTTCAGCATCCTCCCAGTTCATCGGCCCCCAATACCAGCCACACTGCGGACACAAAAACATTCACAATGACCTTCCAACAGTGTTTGAAGAGAAAAGCTGCTTATAGAGACAACTCACAAAACCTGTTAAGTCATGTGAATAGCCACAGGAAGCCACAGTCATTGTATAAGTCTATAAAAAAGAATTATGATTTTCTATCATTTCTTGACTCAATGCTGTAGCATTTTCTTGGACTGACCCGCTCCAGCTCTCTCAGACTTGCAGTGAAGCTGCTGGAATCGGCCCCTCTCAGTGGACAAATGATCGGGGGCGGGGCCACTCTGGCAGGGGCTAGAGTCTCCATTGGTGATGGGGTCGAATGTGGAAGTGCCCGGAAGAAAGCATCTGAGATACAAATGGATAATGTTTGTTAGTACATGAGCAAATATTGGTTTTTGATCTGCAATCACTAGTATTCCTTTTGTTCAAAAATTGTCTAATAAATATACTTTCTAAATGTTTTTAGAAGGGATCATAACAGAATAAATCCGTTTTCATGCTACATTGGCTCTAAAAAGTATTTAGACACTTAAGCCACACTTAAAAATTAATACATATTATTGCATTACTGTAGATACAGAATACTGAACCAGTAGCATCTGCAAACAAACTATGCTAAACTTTTCTAACCAATTTTGCAATTACTTTTAACCAGCTGGTTCTAAGGAATTTTACAGGATGTCTGAAGTCAGTCCCCCTCAAGTTAATGCAACTTCTTCATTTTGAACAATATACCTACCATTTTATAATTTATAATCTAACAAACTTTTTTTTAATCATAACAAATACTACTTTGGATATTATGTTATCTAATAAAATGACATATATTTACAGTAAATGTCACTTAAAGGAATGCTCCGGGTATTGCCTGATCACCTGAGAAGGATCTAAAAGGAATATTTGGGGTTTAATAAAAGTTAAGTTCAATCGACAGCATTTGTGGCATAATGTTGATTACCAAAAGGCAAAAATCGAGGTTACAGTGAGGCACCTACAATGTGGCCAATTTTTAGAGGGTTTAACTTAATTTAACTTAATATAATTTTATAAAAGCACTTACATTAATTCTTCTGTTACAACTTGTGTATTGTGTGAGCTGTAAAGTTATTTAAATCACCATTTAGAGTCATTTTAGGGTGTGATGACATTACATTGTCATGGCAACGAAGTGGTAAAATTGTAAAATCATGTTAGCATGCATATTATTTATGTCTTGTGGCTATACTTTTGAAGACTATTTTAACATTTATAGATTGGTCCCATTAACTTCCATTTTAAGTGCCTTACATATTATTTATGACTTGTGGCTATACTTTTAAAACAGTGACTATTTTAACGTTTATAGATTGGTCCCATTAACTTCCATTGTAAGTGCCTTACTGGACACCAGATTTTTTGCTTTTTAAAGAAAAGGAGGGACAAGTCGAAATTAATTTTTGTGGTAATCAAAATTATGCCACAAATGCTGTCAAGTTGAACTTGTATTGAACACATCCAAAAATACTTTGGGGCCACTGTATGTTACAGTAAATCAATTGACCATTTCTGAAATTATTCTGGAGATCAAAAAAAAAATCTAAACATTATGATCTGTTATATCTTATAAATTAATTATGCTGTTACATGACACATTGTGCAGAAGAGGTAGAACACAGATTATGTGTAAACTCTGAAGTATCGCACCATCTTGCTCTCACTTCCTCTCTCTTAACAAATGCACATTTGTCACACCACCTTTTTCCATCAAAAAGTGCAAAAGGAACTGAAAAATTAAACCACAGGACCAACAACCCGAAGCATGCGACTGGAGGCATGTATTGTTTTTGCCTTTCGCAAAAGTTCACAGTGTTTCATGGAGTAAAGGTGCTTCTGAGGGCAGAGCACATGACAGTTAACCCACAGAGGGGAGGGAAGGTTGGAGTCTGCTCTCAGAACCAGAAAGGCTCCCTAAAACACCAACACACACTGCCCCCTCCACTGCACCCAAGTCTTACCATTGAGGCTGAGACTATGCTGGATGGTAGCGTGGAGAGGGGGAGGAGGAGGAAGAGGCAGAGGGAGAGACTGCAGGGAAGCCCCCATTACACTCACAAGGAAAGGCCCAGGCTGCGGCCCACCTATATCGTCTGGAAGAGAGCAGGAGTGAGGGTTCAGAGCCAGGAGAGTATGGAAATGTCACAGAAAAATGTCGTACACAGGAGTAAAGAGAAGGTTGAACTCTATTAGAATAAGCCCAGGGCTATGAAGCGGAATCAGAACATGACTGATATTCAGCTTCAGAGCATAGGGTCATCAAAATCATTCTTGCATATGTTACCAAAAAAAGACTTTAAAAAAATTAAGCAGCCAGATTTAAGAAGATATAGATTATATTGTGCAAACCACAATATCGTATCAGAACTAGGCTAACACGGATATTACATTAAATAACTTATGGTTTATATGGAACATTTATGTATCAAGAACATTTATACTGGCCACCAAAAGTTTGGAATAATGTGCAGATTTTACTCTTATCGAAAGAAAGTGTTACTTTTATTCACCAAAGTGGCATTCAACTGATCACAATGAATAGTCAGGACATTAATAATGTGAAAAATTACTTTCAATTTGAAAAAAAAAAAAAAAAAAGTTCAGAAATTCTTAAACTACTTCAAAGAGTTTTCAATGAAAAATAATCCACATGCAGCAATGACAGCTTTGCAGATCCTTGGCATTCTAGCTGTCAGTTTGTCCATATACATGGGTGACTTATGTTTGTCTATATACCCCACGCTTCCTGTAGCACTTGCCATAGGTGTACTGTTTTGTCGGGCACTTCTCAAACACCTTTACAGTCTAGCTGATCCCACAAAAGCTCAATGGGGTTAAGATCCATAACACTCTTTTCCAATTATCTGTTGTCCAATGTTTGCGTTTCTTTGCCCACTCTAACATTTTCTTTTTGTTTTTCTTTTTCAAATATGTCTTTTTCTTTGCACTTCCCATAAGGCTGCACCCCTGAGTCTTCTTTTTACTGTTGTACACGAAACTGGTGTTGAGCAGGTAGAATTCAATGAAGCTGTCAGCTGAGGACATGTGAGGCATCTATTTCTCAAACTAGAGACTCTATAATGTACTTATCCTTCCACATCTCTTTCTGTCCTTGTTAGAGCCAGTTATCCTTTGTCTTTGAAGACTGTAGTGTACACCTTTGTATAAAGTCTTCATTTTTTTGGCAGTTTAAAGCATTGTATAGCCTTCATTCCTCAAAACAATGATTTACTGATGAGGTTCTAAGGAAAGCTGTTTCTTTTTTGCCATTTTAGACCTAAAATTGACCTTAAGACATGCCAGTATTGCATACTGTGGCAACTCAAAAACAAACACGAAGACAATGTTAAAAGCATAAAGCAGCAGGACATATTCTCCAATTATGTGACAATATCTTATACTCTTATAGCACTTTAAGAATATGATGCCATGACAGGAGGCATATCACACATTAACTGTAACATGGGGAAACAACATGTATCTCTAAGCACAAATCCACACACTGATGTGTACATTCAACCACATCCTCACAACACTGGAAAATGTATTTCTTCAAGGGGGTGAAAAGACAAGGTGGAGTCAGAAGACATGGACCAACTTTAAACCTCTACCACAGACATGGGCAACATATGGCCC
The DNA here is from genome assembly GCA_032164185.1 of Moxostoma hubbsi. Lineage (NCBI taxonomy): Eukaryota > Metazoa > Chordata > Actinopteri > Cypriniformes > Catostomidae > Moxostoma > Moxostoma hubbsi. The sequence goes on from JAVLUX010000186.1 coordinate 8,398,702, forward strand.
GTATCGGGCCCTCCACATGGTTTAATGTGGCCCGCGGCTCATTTATCGTAAAAGCCTTTTTATTTTTCATTGGATATTTCAGTTAACTTGCATTGGACCTAACGCATCTCCACAAGCGTTTAACATGCTCAGGGTAGCCAGATAAGAGATGCAACACCCCCAGTTTGAGATTTAGACTTGCGCAAATTGGAAATATTCTGCCCAATGTTACATTTATTTTGTGCAATGTGGCAACTATGCACGCAAGTGCACTTTTTCTATCTCTTGCTTTCCCCTTTGAACAAATTTAGTGATCTGTAGTGCAATATTCTGCTCAAGGAAAAGTGTTAAACGGCTACTCTGTGTCCATTCTTGAGGCTGCTTGTGATGTTTGGTGCTACTTTGCAGGTAAAACTTCTCAGTGATTAAATTAAATATAAAAGTAGATCTCGGCATCATTGACACGCGAGCAAAAGCAAGCCAGAGACAAATATGTATATGTATTTTTTATTTGTGCAATTTAGAAATGTTTAAGTCCCTTCGCACCTGTATGTTAATCTAACTCTTGCTGTAATTATTTATCATATTCATGCAGCCTGTGTTATTCTGTTGTGTGCTGAAAATCAAACCGTCGAGGAGACCCACATCATGACCTTTTTAGCATGTAAATGAAAAAAATTTGTAAACTCGCCCGCTTTGACCAAACATTAAAAGTTCTATAAAAAAATGTGTATTATTATTAAAACAGACCTCTGATGTAGAGATTGTTAAATTGAATAATAAATTAACAGGGAAGTAGAGGTGGTAAAATAAATGTATAAGCTCAGCCTTTATTCAGTTTTTTAATGCCTGATAGAAAAGTATCTACCTTTGTAGAGCAATTCAATACTTTAGGCAATTGCAGAATAGTCCCATTAGTCACAGATACACTTCAGAAAATTGAGTACACAACTATTTCTGGGCTTAAAAGTTACAAAAACCAAATCAATGCAGAACATTGTATCTCAAATATCTTATATCTTATATAGATATCATGCAATACTTAAAGCCCGATGTGGCCCCTTAACAAAATAGTTGCCCACCCCTGCTCTACCATCGACCAGCTCTGTAGCATAAATGCACTGTAAAAAATGATAAAGCTTTTTATCAAGCTTATGGTGGTTTTTAAGTCACAGATACAACGAAATGTGAATTGCCACATTCATCACCATTAAAAACACACATTAGACCAACAATTTTCCCCCAAATGTTGTCCCATCTAGCCTAACAGTGTTTTCTGTACAAACAGTTCGCTGATTTGCGAGTTTCAAGCATGCATTGCAACAGGAATAAATTATGTGGTTAGTGTTATAGGCTTATTTTTTGCTGTTTGCTAACTTTATGCTTTTGTTTTTTGTTGCAACTGTTAGTCAGTTTTTGTGTGGTGTGATGTTAGGAGCTCATCTTTTAACTTATATGAGGTTTGTTGATTGTCGCCGTTATTGAGGTTAGTGTGTTAAGGGTTGAGGTCTATTTTGTGTCTATTCCAAACAACGGAGCGTACTACCTTGCAAGATATACGTCTCTTCAGATGCAAAGATTCCAGTAAACTTAATTTAAAAATGATTGAAATGGGGACAAAATGAAAGTTCTTATATTTCAAATTGATAGTTGGCTGAACAAGAAATGAGTAGTTCTTTCAACAAGAATTCTTGCATTAAGTGAACAAACAAATACACATTGACTAAACAAAGCAATGTTACTGAGGACAATTATTAAGAGTGGAGAGAACTTGGGAGAGAGTGTCAAGTTGCCTTGATTTTTTAAGTTGGCTCAACAATTCTTTTTTTTTTTTTACAGTGCGTGCACATTTCTCACTTAATCATGATAAAAAATCTGCTTCCTAGTTTAAACAGGCTGAATAATCCTACATATGATGCTTAATCCTCTTCTCTCACTGATGACAACAGAACACTTCATCATACATAAATATTCAGATCTAAAACCTATATCTCCAGTATTGAGATTATTTGTCTTCAATCCCAGATACCTCACAACAACATTGAGCTGATAAAATGGCAAACTGCAGAAATTGTGCAGACACTTATGGTGCATTCACGTGCTATGGTAATTATGGTAAATACCAAAAGCCGACGTGGAAAATGCACATGAACACCCCCTCATGTGGTATTTTCCACTGGGCAACTCGTAGAATATTTTGATGCACGAGTTGCCGAGATGAGATAACCTTTGACCTTTTCAAAATGGCGGAGAGCAACGCGAGAGTGTTGAATGGTAAGCATTGTACAAAACCAAACCTTTTTTGCTACTGTTAGCTAGGGGTGGAACGGTACATTCGTATTGAATCGAAACGGCGCGGTTCGGTGCACGAATTTACACGGAGAATACACGTTATAAAAATAAATAAAACTCTAAATAGCGATAAATTACGCTCTATTCGCGTTTGGTGTGAACGCAGAATAATGAACAGGCTGCGATGTCAAGATTGCAATTGTGTGTGTGTGTATATCTCCATCTTTTTACCACATTACGACAACAAAAGCACTTGAACGCAACACACTGGTAAATACCAGTTCACAAGTGGAAAATATCATATTTACCATAGCACGTGAACGCACCATTAATATCTCTCAAAACCAAACTGCTCCTTTGTGTGCAAAACTTCACAGTGTAACCACACTTAGACCTTACACAATACTTTTATCATTTGTTTATGTTTGCAGAATGTAATCTGAGACCATGAAATTAAAATAATGAAATGACTGAAGTCAGAATATAAAAGTGGACATGAAAAGACAAAGTGAGAGAATAAACATGTGGGTTTGAGATCCTTCACAAGTGTGATAGAGAAGCTGGAAATATAGAAGATAGGGGTGGCAGTACAAAAGATAAAAGGAATATACTAGGGGGGATATATGGGGTCAGGGGAGAAATATTTGAAAAGTGTAAAACAGATGGAGATGTGAAAGCCAAAAAAGAAGGAGAGCGCTAATGCAGGAGATCAAAGGGGGTGTGAGTGAACATCTGTAGAAGGGCTCACCTAGCAGACTGAGGCTCCGGCGTGGAGGAGGTGGAGGCGTGGGAGGGTGAGGGGAGTTCCTCCCTCTCTGAGATATGTCCACATCAACCAAGGACACAGTCTCTCCTGGAATCAGAGTGATGATATAGAACTTATAAGGAAGACATCAACATTTCTTATAATAATTTATCTAAATTCCTAAGACTGGCCTAAAATTAGACTTATCTCACCCAAATCATGTGTCTGTGTTATTATATTCTCCATATGCACTGTGTAAGCTCATTAACAGTATTAATCAATATGCCTTCATTTAATACTGTATATTTCAACAATGGTCCCTTAGGACAGCATTATCTTCCCTTAAATCTCCTTTTTCTAAGTGATCTTTTTACCTGTGAATATAGGAGTAAAAGAGGCAGCAGAGAAGGCACTCTGTGCCCTTGTTAGTCCAGGTTGGCTGCAGGAAGGAAATTATCATGGTAAATATTATAGTTTGAGAAAGCAGATATATTTAGGGTACAACAACAAAAGTCTATTCATCCAAAAATTAAAATTCTGTCATTGATTATAGATCCTCATTCTGTTCCAAACCCACATAACATTCTTCCATGGGACACAAAAGCTGTTATAAGATTAAAGGTTGAATCACCATTCACTTTCACTGCATCTGTTTTTCTGTACAATGAAAGTGAATGTTGATTAAGGCTAAAATTCAAAAAATGCTACCCAACATCTCCTTTTGTGCTTTACAAAAGGGTTCTGAACATTCTGATGGTGAGTGAATGATGACAGAATTTTCATATTTGGATGAACTGTCCTGTAAGCTTAGCGTGATTTAGTCTACCATTTATTAAGCATTAAAGGTATACAAATAATCATGAAACTTATGTTTGCAATGTTAAAGGGATAGTTCACCAAAAATGACTCTCTCTTTCTTTCTTCTGCTGAACACAAACAATCATTTTTAGAAAAATATTTCAGCCATGTAGGTCCTCACAATGCAAGTGAATGGGTACCAACATTTTGAAGGTCCAAAAAACACATACAGACAGCATAAAAGTAATCCATACGACTCCAGTGGTTAAAGCCATGTCTGCAGAAGCAATCTGATAGGTGTGGTTGAGAAACAGATCAATATTTAAGTTATTTTTAAATATCAATCTCCACTTTCACTTTCTTCCTTTGTTTTTGGCAATTTGCATTATTTGCTAATTAACAGATAAAAAAGTACTTAAATATTGTACCACATAATACATCTATGATATTGCTTCTGAAGACATGGATTAAACCACTGGAGTAGTATGGGCTACTTTTATGCTGCCTTTCTGGAACTTCAAAATTCTGGAATCCATTCAAATAACAATGCATTGTATGGACTTAGAGCCGAGATAATTTTTTAAAAACCTTCTATTGTGTTCAGCAGAAGAAAGAAAGTCCTACACATCTGGGATGGCAATGGGGTAAGTAAATAATGAGAGATTTTTTATTTTGGGGTGAACTACCCCGAAGCGTACCTATGGAGGGTCAAACACTCACCTGCCCGAGTCATGTTCCCTACCAATCGCTCCTGACATGTCAACTAAACTGCCAGCTGAGGAAATGGAAAATGTTACTGAAGGTCTTTTGTCCAAAAGATTGTTAGAGCCACTACAGCTTTTAGTTCTGAAAAGTTTACTCAGGCGGATTTTAAGCGAGCCCTTCCTGGATTTTCCTGGTACTTTCAGAGTCTTCTCTCCTCCGCTTGCCCCATGCGCTCGGGACGCGCTTCTTTCCGGCCAGGCCTTCGGAGTGGATGCCTGGCTGGGTAGGACCTGTGGCGTCAGTTTGTCGGTGGTAATATCATCCTGAGCCCTGGTGTTTACTGAGTCTCGCAACAAACAACATAGCCGCGATTCACTACAAATTCCACCTGAGACCCCCATGGCTTGCCCGGCCAGTACCGACGGGAAACATTTGAGTGTAAACGCACCTGGCGTCGTGTTTACTATGTCCCTTTCTCCGTGTTCAGGAATGTGTGACTCAGTCTTTTGACAGGTATTGATGCCCAGACCATTCACCTCTTCAGACCCGAGGCCCTCCAGGACCAGCAGCGCATCGCTGGTCTCAGTCGGGTCGTCGCCTTGCCTGATACCAGCTACCGTAGAACCGAGAACGCTGTGACACGAACAGTGCGGTAGCTCACCGTCTTTGAGCAAAAAATCGCTTACCGGAGCAACTCCCAGCTCCCCGAATTTCCGCGCCAGCTCTAACACAGGACCGTCGGGCAGCTGGAGCTGTCTCTGCGCCGTTGTGCAGTTCCAGCCGGGCTCTGTCATTGAAACAGCGTTAGTTTTATCCGCTGCCGGCAGCCAGTCTTTTTTGTCTGTGATCAAACGATGCCGGTTGCACAGCTCTGCTGCCTCCCTATCTGTAGTAACCGTCGGCAGCTTGAGCTGAGGATGCAGCGTCCATGTAGGATGCTGAGCGTCCACGGCGCTGAGCATGTTGCTATTGATGCTGCCGCTAGACTCGGAGGCAAGCACCGCTTGGTTTTCAAAAGCCCCTACTTGACTCTGATCATCCAAATTATTTTCAGCAGAGTCTCTCGATATATTTCTGAATACCAACAGTTGAGGCCCCATTCCGCCTCTGTGCGTGAGATCGTACCCGTGGGCCTCGGCTGAATGAAGCGGGGGAGGCGGTACAGACAGCGAAGTCGCCATCACTCCAGTGTCAGGTGCCTCCGTTCCGTTGGCTTGCGGAGCTTTGCTCACCGCTGAGATGTGGCCGTGTCGGGCAAGGCCGACCATTTGATTCTGTGTGCATTCAAAGTTACCCTTAATACCTCCATGAGACAAGACCTCCTGCACTGTCGAAGACAGATTCCCATTCTCTTCGTCCAAGCGGTCATCCTCGGCCGCGGAGACCAGGCGCATCAAGACAAAATCGGGAGACATATCTTGCGCGTTGTTCATTATTATTCCTCAATATACTGAAGGAATGAGCGATATCAGCGTTTCACATTGCTCCAGTCATAAGATATCTGTTGTCTAACGGTAACAGGAGTCTAATCCTCTTGGTGTTAGTTTTAGCCCAATCACTCACTCACCGCTAGACAATTAGACAATATAAACTCTATTTCACGCGCTCCTTCAACATTGCGTACGCTCTCCTTCGCGCGGACCCCGGCTATTTCCAAATATCAGCGTCATTTAATGTCCGGCCTCAAAAAATGTCCACGGGTCTTTACAGGGTCAGACATAACGCTTCGTTTCACAGAATCTTAAAGGCGTCTGTGGTCATATTGCTATCTCTACGGCACACACCGAGGCCCCACCCGCGCGCTCACTTCCGCAAATTCGATGCGTTTCGTGTTTGCCCTTATTGGTGCCATTGCTGTCCACTTGGCTGCAGGCAATGTGTTGTCCCCCTTACTGACGTGCACCGTGGTGTAATGTATTTTTGTTCACATCCTACTGGCCACACTGATGTCATTTACCGCGCTGTTGTGTGGAATTTGACCTGCGCTTATCAATGAATGTTTGTTATGATTCAAAAATTGCATCGCCTCTCCTTATAATTTTAGCAGAATTTAAACTCTCCTAGCACATCGGTCACATCATGAGTCAAAGTTCCTGGCTAATAATTATCATTATTTGAATACTGACTATTATCTTTGTATACTTATTTAATTCATCTTCTCATTCATAAGGCCTATACATTTATGCAAGAGAATATCATGCTATAGGCTATGCCATTTAAAATGAATATTATGTAGCATAAATACATTTATTTTACTTAAAAACACTGTGATTTATTTTAATATACGATGTGTATTAACTAGAGAGACAAAACAGTTATTGTTTACTATCATCCATTGTTCTGTGGTCAAGATTTTTACTGTTATCTGCGCTATATTTGTATTGCATTTGCAATGCAACTGCATTGATGGACCGAATGATGGCGCTGTACACAAATATTAACACATTGTGACAAGCCTAAAGATCCCTTTAAAACCTACCATCTCATAACACAAAGAGTTTATGGTTTTGATTAACATTAAAGGTTTTATCTAACATTCAGAAGAAGAAAATATATGTTTTCAATGTATCTCATTTGAGAATGATTTCATGTTTTGACAACATCCTCTTCAATGAAATACTTAATTGCACACAACATTGTCTGAAAACACATGCATATATATCCCTAAAATTATGCTCACAATCTAGGCTTTGAAAATTGTGTGCATTCATAAAGATATACACATATACACAAATATAGCATCTGCAGTCCGAAGTGGGGGTGGGGCCCAACAAGAATGAGTGTAGAATCTTAGTACCCTGTTGCCATGTTACCACAATATGACTGGATTTGTCTGAATCATCTCTCTCTCTCTCTCTCTCTCTCTCTCTCTCTCTCTCTCTCTCTCTCTCTCTCTCTCTCTCTCACACACACACACACACACACACACACACGTGGAACATGTTTTTGTTTCTCCATTTTTATTTTTTGTTTCCAGGTGTGTAGATTAAATAAAAAAAAATTGTCAGAGATTCAACTTTTAGTGTATACCTTTGGCCAAACAGATGCATATTTATAAATCACTATATGCACAAAAAATGCATGTGCTCGCTGTAACGGATGCACAAACTCACACGCACATACACAGTCCATAAAAAGACCACACATGGGTGACCCAGCCGGGGTGGGGCGGGGGGTCTTTGTGTTAATCCACAAAGCGGTGATATTCTGATGCATACCCCAGCCGAGAGGATTACCCTCCCATCCTCTCATCCATCAACCCATCCGCATACACACACTTCAAAACAATCCAGCATTAACAGATGTGCTTCTCTCCACACCCAGCACTACCGGGAGATTGGAAGAGCGAGAGAGGGAGAGAGAGAGAGAGAGAGAGACAGTACGGGAGAACCAGTGGCATTTGTCTTTCATTCTGCTTTTTTCTGTTCTCTGTGCGGTTTCTCTCAGGCTAATGAACACCTTGCTGGATGGCGATCAGTCTCTTCATTGTCATAGCAGCATGTGAGTCCTCAATTTTGCAGCAGCGTCATCTTGATTAGCTTTATCTAAAGCAGCTGTAAGAGTGCAGACCAACTGATACACTGGGTGCAGGAGAGTATGGAACTTAAGCGTTGCCTCCTATGAACTTCATCTTCAGCTTCGAACATGTGCAGTGTATGTCAGTCATTGCATGCACACTCATATGTGTGAAACCTAGACGGTGGTGACAGCAAAGTACAGTGCAGCTCCGCTCAACCGCACTGACACCTACCTACACTAAAGTAACATTGGAGAGAAGAAACAAAAGTGAAATGGGAGCACGAAAACATCTTTCAGGATGTGAGAAAGCTAGAAATTAACCTTTTCCTTTGAGCGATATCGCAAAGGCATTGGAGGTGAAGCAATGAAGAGATCTGCAAGGATGGGCCCCTTTGTTGGTGCACTATTGCTGCTGTTGCCCTGCTTGGTTTCTGCTCAACTAAGCACTGTGTCTGAACCAGAGGGCACCTCCAGCCTGGAGCCCACATCAGCGCTCCTTCTTCCAGCCTCAAACACTAGCATCATAGCAGGGAAGAGCCTCTCCTCCAGCACCCTGCCCACCAGTCCGGGCCCTAGCCCAACTGTAAAAGTGAGCATGGTGGAGGACTGGGCTGCTGCAGAAAATTACCTCTACACAGGTGATTCCTCCTCTTTAGCTTCATCTACCTGTACACAGCCTTTCCAATTGCCTGTTCAGAGGGGAGCTCCACCTAGAGACCTTCCCCCTCTCTTGCATCAAGCCATAGGATCTCTGACCAATGCTGCCAACTTCCTCAACTTGATATTCCAGGCTAGTGAGCTTAGAGAAATGAGTGTAAGAGAGGATATTGAGTGGTATCATGCCCTGGTCCGGGCCATGCTTGAAGGGGACCGGCCAGGCCAGGTCAGACGAGCTTTCCTGACTTTTGATGCCGACCCCACAATCCAGCAACCGCAACTGGTGCTTCGTGCCTCCAAGGGCTCAATGCAGGATATTTTCCTGCAAGAACTTACTGCTGCCTGGGGTGGCCTTCTTCCTCCTGCCCCGGACCAGAGCTGGTTTAACACCTTCAAGTCCAGCCCCCCACCCCACCATGCCATGTCTAAACAGGTTCTGCTAAATGATCTGAGCACCCTAGATACACCCAAGTGGGCACTTGGGGACAGTTATGTGATCAATAGCAGTGGGGTCCATTGGGGCAAAGCACCTTTTCTTGAGTGTGAAGGTGGCCGTTTTATGCCAAAATGGCTAATAAGCCTCTCCATGCCCTTTTATGGGCTGAAGCCAGACCTCAGCCCAGAATTCAGGTCAGTAAACTTCATTCTAGATGTCAATGAACATTATGCATCTTTGTTGTCTTGAAGGTGGAGTTTCATTTTCTTGTGCTCAAATTTTTGTATTCATACTGTCTTCGAAATACATCACTATTATAAACCATTTGGTCTCCATTCTTTTATTTATACTCTACTCCAAACTCTTTATTACTCATCATTACCGTTATTTGTCATTACTATATCTTTGTTGTCTCTCCATCCATTCTGGTGGTAGGGGTGTGATCCGTGTCGACGTGAACATCCAGGGATTCAATGTGGATCAGTGTGCCATTGGAGACTTCTGGTTTGCAAAAACACACAAGTGTAATCTTACGAGTATGGAGGTGAGTGTACACTGCCTTCATGTAGAAATTAATAATTCAATACTTAACACTTTAGATGTTTACTAAAAAGTGCCAAAAGCTGTAAATAGTGAAGTCCATAAGAAACTTACTGTGGATACTGGGCCATGATCTAAGATGCAAGTTTTCATTTTAATCCGTAAGCCATGCTTACCATATTTGAAACATGATTTTCTAAAGCCTCTACATAATCAACATGGTAAATATTTTCAAGCCTGTCCACAACATCGAACTGAATCAAACTTTAGTTCCGGGTTGATGACGCAAGATGCACAGCTGAAGTAAATGTCTGACTAAGCAGTATGTCAAACTGTCAGACTCAAAAAGAACCGAATGAGCCAGTCCCATTGACTGTCGAAGTTTGCTGAGGATTACCAAGGTGTCTGATGAGTGAGCTGCTGATCCTATGAGCATGCGTATACTGAGGACATAAACGAGCATGGAGCAAACTGTTTCTTTAATGACAACCAAAACATATGGGGAATATTCTTATGACTAGATTTTTAAAATAAAATGTAAGATATGTAGAACATTTCCGTGTTTGTGCATCAGTATCTGTATTGGTTGCTTTCGGCACAAACTTTAATGTAGGAAACTTATCCTATATGTAAACAATATCAGTCGTATTCAACATGCAGGTTGACAGAATAAAACATTGATGACAATACAAGGCATTATTATTATAAATTAATTGAATAAAAGGTAATAATCTGCAATGTGCATTCAACTATGGCTTTTGTTTGAGCGTATGAACCATGACTCTGGGATGTTAGAATTACGTGCAAGAGACGTCAATACATGATGACATAAAAGAACCGCTGAATTGGTTTTTGAACCAGTTCATGGAAACAAACTCTCTGAAAGTACCCATCACTAGAGAGCAACTGTAGTTAAGCAGCACGTGTGAGCCATTGCATTTATTAATGCATATGGGGAGTTGAAACCTCTCTACAATAATGTTGTCTGAGTGAACCAGGACAGTGATAGTACTTTAAGGCTAGAATTACAGCCGGCAGATCTAGTCGGGTGATATGCCACACCCTCCTTGCACCTGCCCATGTGCTGAAAGTCAGGTGTCAATCGCTTGGAATACCTGGAGCACTGCCATTGCGTAGAGTGCTGATCCAGCTTGTCCTGCCACCGAGTAGGCTTTTCCCACCAGTGTGGATGTCCATCTACACGGCTTAGAAGGATGTATGGGTCGTGATTCCCATGCCCTGTTACTCGTACGGCAGAGATGTACCGCTACAACCTCCTCCACAGGGGGTAGTTGGGCATAGCCTTTCAGACGGAGTGGTCCACGTTTGTGAGAACGGCGTCACTGTGCATGCGTACTGAGAGGCCAGATCTGCGGGACGTGTCCGCTCGACGGCATCCGGACTGCAAGAACCACTCAGCAAGGCGAGACTGCCCTGGTTCCTCTGGGGGAGACCACTCAAGGTTGAGTTCTTCGACCGCCCTTGCAAGGACACAAAGCATCTCTCTGTCAGTGGCGTGTCCACGGTCCTCGCCCTTGCAAGGGGAGAGATTTTCGCCAGAGTACTAAAGGGGAGCGGAGAGTCTTCTCGCTGCCGTGAAGATTCCATCCACTGACCCGTGTGTATCGATGGCGAAGGGTAGAGGGTTTCTAGACAAGAGATGATCACTGTCTTGAAGAAAGACATTTTGAGGAAATGGTGTCTGTGAACCTGTTTTTATAGCTGACAGTTTCGCGCCCAAAACAGGCGGGGCTCAAACACCATAGCCAATATTAGAATATTGGCTTTATTGGATAGAGATTTCAAATAGGTTGTGTATGAATGCACTCCCCAAATGCATAACTATGTCAAGCAGGGATGTGCACAGACATTTTGGGGGGCAGGGGCTCAAGTGGAAAAAATGTTTAAACAAAATGTTAAATATATTAACACAACTCTGAGTTCCTTACCAATTTATATTAATTCCCTCACACTCACGCAATTGTTGGTCAAGTTTGCTTCCATGTCTTCTTGTACTCTAATGGGAAGAAAACTTGATAAATACACATTTAGATGGTGTTTGTTTTAAGCCTACTACCCTCCATCTTTTTGCATCTGTAGATTTCTTCTAAATTAACCAAAACAAGCTAATCTGCATATTTAAACATACAAATTTCAGGGGAAAAGCCTCTTGATGTAAGTCATTAACTGGGGAAGTTATGTGGTGATATGATTTAGTTATTTTGTTTCACCTGCAGTACCTTGTCAAATGTATGCAAATGAGCTCATTTTAATTAGTTAATGCCTAATTTGCATATCAATGTGGCGATTGTGATGATGTTTAGTAAACACAAATTTTACTATATTCACCTGTAGTGTCTCCATTAAAGGGGACCTGTTAAGCAAAATTCACTTTTACATGGTGTTTGCACATAAATGTGAGTCGGCAACCACCCTACAATGTTAAAAGTCCACCCACTCTTATATTTCTATTAATCAAAAACAGTGTGTCAAAATGAACGGTTTCCGTTTCTGCTCTAAAGTGACGTCACTTTAGAGCAGGCATATCCCACGACTGGTGACGGACTCCACCCTCCTCCCAAGTGATACACACGGTCTGCCATTTTGTTCCACGCTGGAGCAGATACAGTGAGAAGAATAATGTCTCAGCTTTGAAAGCGTCATAAGTGTAAAAGTGAACGTAAGATTCTTCATGTACTCCTGGCATCAGAGCCCCAAAAAGAGGAATTTATAACATGGTATAATAAATTATCTGTGGGGTATTTTGAGCTGAAACCTCACAGACACATTCTGGGGCCACCTGAGACTGATATTACATATTGTAAAAAGGGGCATAATAGGAATCCTTTAAGTACAGTACATTAGCCTGTATGGCCATGATATATTGCCTTAGCTAAACTTTAGCTAACTTATAACATTAGCTAGTAGCTAATGATTCATGCATGTTAGCATGACACAAGTTAACTAGTCTTAACAAGTTAAAATTATTTTGGCTAATTAGCTGTAAAGTTGAGGCACTGGTAGCTTAGTCTTTTGTTCATCACCACTCACCTCCACACAAGCCAAGAAAAACACAACTGGGATAGGAGCTGGGAGGGGCTGCTGTCTGCCTGTCTGATGTGCTAATGTGTGCTGCACTGCTGCGCAGAGACACAGAGGGAGGGCGTCGGAACTTGACAAAGTCTTATCTCCTGACCTGATATTTAGATTTTTTATTCAATAAATGTACTTGTGTGCTTCCCTGTCAAACAAATATATTTATTGAATAAAAAAATCAAAATATATATATTCGACAGAATATCCCGTTGCTCTTAGCAGCTGCTTTGGACAACAAAATATAAACATAGAAAAGATCAATTTTATTGCATGTCGTTTGGCGTCTGAGTAGGGCACGGTGTGACTGTAGCTACCTTCAGCCCATCTCTGTTTGATGGAGGACTCCATTGAAATGCATATTCTTCCACTGCAAACACTTCAGACATGTTTGTAAGTTTTGTTCTTTGGTTTGTGTGCAGCTATGTTGTGTTTTCGGATGTTAATATCATTGGTTTTCCTGTTGAAGCGAAACAAAACAACTTTTCGCTTGAACGCTCCATCTCGCGTGTGCTGTGTGTCTACCGTTACTCTTATGCAAAGAGCTCTGTGGTTCCACTGGAGCGTTTGGAGCGAAGGTGAGCGATCATTTTCAATTAATTCCTATGGAAGTTGAGCGCGGTGCATTATGGGAATGACAACAGTGCAGATAAAGCATTGAGGGTTGAAAAAGTTATTTAATGTAAATGAGGAATGAAAAACACCAGGCGCCAGCCAATCACAGTGAAATGCATGCAGTGTACTCTGTCACCTGATGATAATGACAGACTTTCTGCTGGATTCAGTGCTTGAATCACATATTTTTCTCTTTTAACGGACTTCAAATTAATATTGCACACATTAATTGTGGCAATACTGAAGCTGGGTAAACAACAACTGAAATAAATCAGCACAGTTTACATACTTTTGGCATGTGGAAATAAGGTTTGCATATTTCTGTCTGTAATGATGATTATATTGAATGTGTACTAGGGCTGAAACGATTAGTCAACGTTATCGATAATAAAAAAAAATGTTGACAAATAGTTTTCGTTGTCGAATAGTCGTTTGATCTAATTTAATGTAACATGAGATCACTGCAGCTCGCACCTGACATTGTGATCATAGGTGCTGGTTTCGTCATGGAAATTCCTTCGTCATGGAACTGAGCTGGTGGATTGATCACCAGGTAAGGTTGGCAATGGGTCAGATAAAGCAATTTACGGTGATTGTGTGACAGGCGAGCTCAACATGTTATCTTGGGTATTGGGCACTGATTCTCCTCATTGGAAAGCTCCTCTTTTAAGAGTTCATCAAAGGATTTGCCACTGAGCTTGGCTATGTGCTGCAATTCTCCCTTGTCAGATTGGTGGCACTGCTAGACTGTCGGGACATACTATAGATGCTAGAGAGAGCTTTGATCTCAAATTTTATGTTTGCTTGATGTGGGCTGTCAAAATGGATGGCAACTGAGGCTCTAAGCTCTGCAGTGCAAATCCACTCTCAAATTCTATGATCACATTTATGTGATACAGCGAGGTGGGGCTATCTAAGTGGATGAGCCTACCAATATGCCCATATCTACTGAAGTGATCAGTCAATCAAGTCATTGTCTCTTTCTATGTTAGTGATCCCATTAACGATGATTGAGTCTGGTATTTTTAAATTTTCATGCTCAACAACTTCCATTTTTACTGTGAACTATCCTTTTCTTGTTATCTGTTATTGTCCCCTTTTTTATTATTATTTATATGAGAGGAAGAATTACACAGCTCACAGTTCAAATGCACTCTAAACTTTCCAAACAGCTTTAGGTGATGTAAATCGCAAAGTATGAGGGAATTATAATGCAAAAATACAAAATAAGTAAATACAGAAGCACTCTCATTGTGGAATAAGTGGAGCTGGAGCTGCCGCTCCTCTGAAACAAAATTTGCGTGTCGAGAATCATTAAAGGAAACACCCCGACATTACATCTTAAATGCAGTTATATTTAATGCGTTATAGCTTTATTAAAGTTATAATACGGAAGCAGAACATGTATATAACTACAAACTCAGAAACTGGCATTTCTCTGTGTGGTCAGCTCCTCTTCTGTGAGTTGCGCGAATGTCCCGATCTGAGGGGGAGAGATTGAAACTGGAAACGTACCATAACGGTGTGTTCACACATACTCTGTGAGCATTACGTGAGTGAGGCAGTCGCGTTTGACGTTCACATGGGCCATGTTTCATCTGTGAGAAACAGCAGTGTCAGCAGCGTCTCTGCACAGAAAATAAACAATAATTTGATGAGTATACCTTGGACTGTTTCTTTGCCTGGAAAGAAGATCTACTGCGTTCATCGAAAGGGGGATAAGACTGGCATTAATTCCCCCTCAACTTTCACCAGCGTTTTGCCTACATCAAAGGCAATCCATGAGTTCACACAGCCATGGGGTTAATTTTACATATAGCCAATGTTGGGACTGAACTATTAAATCTAAAAGGCTTTCATTTTGCATCTGGAAAAAAGGAAGAAACAAAACAAGAAACAAAAAGCCATTGATATGTGAATTGTGTATAATGAATACACTAAAAATACACCACTAAACCAATAATACATTAGAGTTAACAGAAATCTTAAAAAGGGTTATAAATCTTTAAACCAAAAAGACAAAAGAGACAAATAGACCTGGTTTTCATAATTCTTTATTTTGTTTGTTCAGTTTAATTGTACACCTTGGCAAGTGGATTGTATCTGTTTATTTTCATGCCTTTGAAAACCCTGTTTATTACCAAACATAAATTTACTGAAATAATAACAGCAAATTGAACTTACCATTATTTGTCTGTTTCATTTGAGTGTTTATACTACTGCCTCCATGAACCTTGAGTTCTTGTCCTAAACAGCCTCAGTTCAGCTGAACTCTTTTAGCGTTGAGGGTGGATGTTACAGTTTGGCGAGCCCAGTAAAAACATATAAATAATAATAAAAAAGGGGACAATAACAGATAACAAGAAAAGGATAGTTCACAGTAAAAATGGAAGTTGTTGAGCATGAAAATTTAAAAATACCAGACTCAATCATCGTTAATGGGATCACTAACATAGAAAGAGACAATGACTTGATTGACTGATCACTTCAGTAGATATGGGCATATTGGTAGGCTCATCCACTTAGATAGCCCCACCTCGCTGTATCACATAAATGTGATCATAGAATTTGAGAGTGGATTTGCACTGCAGAGCTTAGAGCCTCAGTTGCCATCCATTTTGACAGCCCACATCAAGCAAACATAAAATTTGAGATCAAAGCTCTCTCTAGCATCTATAGTATGTCCCGACAGTCTAGCAGTGCCACCAATCTGACAAGGGAGAATTGCAGCACATAGCCAAGCTCAGTGGCAAATCCTTTGATGAACTCTTAAAAGAGGAGCTTTCCAATGAGGAGAATCAGTGCCCAATACCCAAGATAATATGTTGAGCTCGCCTGTCACACAATCACCGTAAATTGCTTTATCTGACCCATTGCCAACCTTACCTGGTGATCAATCCACCAGCTCAGTTCCATGACGAAAGAATTTCCATGACGAAACCAGCACCTATGATCACAATGACTGATGTAACTCCCCCAGAAGTACGAGTTGTGGTTGAGCATATAGTCAGGAGTGAAGAAGCTGCTTCTCACATATACACACCACTCCGACTGAGATTTTTCTCTGGAAAAGTTCCTCGTCCTGGCAATGAAGTATATTCAGATGTTTGGCACACTAGTGTTGAACTCATTATACAAGATCCCTCTATTGCAGATCTAATCAGAACCAGAAAACTCCTTGACAGCCTCTTGCCTCCAACAGCAGAATGTATTAGGTCTTTGGGTCCTCATGCTTTGCCCCAAACCTACCCCGATCTCCTTGAGATCGGCATGGTAGAAGATGGCGATGAGCTATTTGCAAAATTCTTAAATACTTTACAGGATGCTGGAGAAAAAACGTCCCAGTTTTTGTATCAGCTGTAGGTAGCTCTGACTATGGCCAAGAAAAGAGGTGGTGTGTCTTCTAGTGAAGCTTATCGACATTTGTTGAGGCAGTTTTGTAGAGGCTGCTGGGAATATGCGCTTATTGCAGAATTTCAGTTTGAGCAACGGAAAAACAATTCTCCTCCATTTCCTGAGCTACTTCGTGCAGTTGAAGACAAACAAAGTTAAAAAGTTAAAAATGTGAAAGCATCTTGGCACATCCAAACCACGTGTTTCCACTCACTCCATTTGTGCCTCACATGATGCTGAACCATTTCAGCCTAATACTGTCTCCAAACTAAAGACACAACTCAAAGAGTTTCAAGGTCAAGTTGAAAGCTTAAAGAAAACAAAAATGTCTCATGTGAATGTGGTTAATGACTTGCAGAAGCAACTAGCAGAGTTGCATAGTCAACTTACCACTGTAAAATCAGCAAAACAGCCAAATCCAAACCTGTTATGAAACCGAGCAAATCACAGTCAGTGCAAACTAACCCAGCTGAACTTCCTCGCAGATTTTCCGAAAACCAAACGAACAAGCCAAAGCCTGGATATTGCTTTCACCGTGGCTAAGATGGCCATACTGCCTCCACCTGAGACAATGACCCAAACCCTTCCTTGGTAGCCTCAAAGAGGAAACTCTTAAGAGAGAAACAGCTTTGGGTTCAGGGATACTTAAATTACTTTATAGACACCTGGTAGTGGCTGTACAAACAAATTGAGTAATTTCAGATTATTTTACTCTGGATAGGGGCACCCGACAGGGTTGCCCTCTTTCCACATCATTGTTCTGTCTTGCCCTGGAACCATTAGCAGCCACGATAAGAAGGGATGAAGATTTTCCTGGTTAGCATCCTAGATTACTTTTTAATAAGTTACATAGGCTGATTGACAAATGTGGGCTAGGTCTGCCCAAGATTTAGTTTTATTATTATGCATTCGGTCTCAGACAATTAGCTCATTGGTCATTCCACCTGAGAGAGCCCCTCCCTGGTTTTGTATTGAACAGGAAGTTCTTGCCCATATTTTGCTATTGCAAAGCCTTTCTATCAAACTAATCAGAGAAGTTAAGTCACACCCCATTATATCACATTTGCTCTCGGAGTGTTTAATCTGACATTTATTTTAATGTTGCCTCAAGCATATGGCTGAACCCAAAATTAAGTATTGATAAGTCCCCTTTCTGCTGGTCAGAGTGGATTGTGAGGGGGGGTTACTACACTCAGTGACTTTTATGAGAGTGGAGTGTTGAGATCTTTTGAAAATTTGGTTCAACATTTTGGGATTCCCATATCTCATTTCTAAAGGTATTTATAGCTGCACCACCTGCTCTGTATTGTTTTTGGGAGTAACATACACCCCCTAAAGCGGCAGATACTCTGGGAGAGGTGATTACTGCTTTTGGAAAAGGTCATGAGGCATCAGTGTATTACTCCCATAGTTCAGAGTCTGGTAGACAGAGATCAAACTTCTATCAAGAGATTATAGGAGAATGATTTAAACTTGATATTGGAGGAGGGAGTGTGGGCTAGGATTCTAAAAAATGCCAAGTCTGTATCTAGAGATGCAAGGTTTCACCTTATGCAATTCAAGATTTTTACAATCTCCTTCTCTAGATTGTATAGGCTTGGTCTTAAAGACACACCCACATGCTGGTGATATCAATCGGAGGATGGAGACACAACCCATTATTTTTTTTTAAGATCCAAGGGTTTTGGTTGAGGGTTCAGAGTTTTGTATGTGACGTCTTGGGCACTCAGGTTTCGTTTTGCTCCAGACTCTGTATTTTGACAGATGTAAGGTAGTGGGAGTTAAAAGTTGATTTCGTGATTTTTACACTTGAAAATCAGTCCTCTTCTTGAAGTTGAAGCAGCAAACGGCCAACTTGTTCTTTGTCTTGGCTACATTGAAGACAGCATTACCTTTCCAAAGGCCTTCCTTGGAACCAATGTCAAGTTTTCCACACTTGCCTTAGTCATTTCAGATAACTGTGGCAGCTCTCTGTCTCAAGTGCTTATAGGCACAAACATTCTTGATTTGACCTATGAAAAATACTCCAAAACCCAGTCTACTTATGTTCACTGACCTTACCATATGGCTTCAAAGCTATCTTGAAAATTCTTCAACATCAATCCAAGCGAAATATTAATGGTATCATCGGATTTGTGCAGCTGCCCGCCAAGTCTTGTCTATTTCGTCCATGTCTGGTGATCTCCTGAGAACTGCCTGTCTGGTCACACTTCCTGCCAGGGCTTCACAGAAAGTTCCCTGTTATCCTAAAAAATTAGACAGACAATGGGATTGTCATTCCTCCAAAATGCATCATTGCAGAGTTGCAATCTTTACAAAGAGTGATTTCTAATTAACATTTTGCTTCCAAAAGCAAACAGTTAAAGCCTTCCGAAACACTCAAGTTTGATTTTGGTGATTCACCAATACCTGCTGAATGGAAAGATAGAATTTCCAAAAAGTTATGTTCCATGCACGAGGTATTCGCTCTGCAGAACAGATAAAGTAAAACACTGCATTATGCTACAAGATGAGACGCCCTTTATGCATAGAGCTTGTCCAATACACCCATAGGATTTCGATGCTGTGTAAGCACTTACAGGAGCTACTTGGCACAGGTGGAATCCGGGAGTCAGAGTCGTCTTTCTCCTCCCCTATTGTTGTCGTCAAAAAAAAAGAATGGAGATGTTCGCCTATTTATTGATTATCGAAAACTCAATCTTCAAACTATAAAAGATGCATATACATTGCCCGATCTGGAGGAAACCTTCTCCGCTCTCACAGATTCTATGTGGTTTTCGGTATTAGACCTTAAGTCTGTGTAACGCGTGGGTTATGATGGGCAAGGAGTATAATAATAATAAATAATATTTTAATGAAGAACTTAAAACAAAAGCATAAACAAACACATAGGACAACGGACATGTCCGTGATTAAGCTCTCTCTCTCGAACCGTCGTCACCGGCCGCCTTTATCCCTCGCGCGCCCCATCAGGCCGATTGGGGACCGGGCGTGCAACATTCCAGCCCGGCCCCGCCCCCCTCCACTCCACACTCCTCCCGGCGTTACCTCAGGCCAGGGGGCCACCGGCATGACGTACATTCCCGCCCCCTCTTTCCCTGGGGAGGGGCGTGCTTTACGACCTGTCTGCCGGCTGGTTATCCATGCCTTCCTCGACCTGGGAGGAGACAGGAGGGGAAAACAACAACAAAAAATAGGTGAGGGAAAAGGCCAACACGGCGCGAAAGAGCGAGAGAGAGAGGAGAGAGAGAGAAAAGGCTCACTCACCGGTTCTCTGATGAACCATCGCGTGGTCCTCGAGCGCTCCTTCACACTCTCCGGCGGACGACAGCCACTCCTCTCCGGGCGAACCGGAGTCAACCTCCGACCCCCAGCGGACCAAACGCCCCTCCGCTTTCTTGGCGATGAGTGGAGGCAATCCTCGGCCCCTGGCAGCGGCCCTACCGCTCCGGGCAGTTGGGGAGTTTCTTCCCTCCTCCCCTCGCGGACGGCGGTCTTCCCTCGACCCCTCCGCGTCTCTGGGGACAGCAGGGCACTCCTCTGCCCCCGGCAGCGGCTCCTTCGCTCCAGGCAGTCGGGGAATCCAGTCCCCACTCGCCCCGCGGACGGCGGCCGTTTCCCGCATCCGGGCGGTCGGGCTACTCCGTCACCCGGCAGAAGGCAGCGGCGCTCCCCGGGGTGGACGGCAGTGTCGAGGACTCTGCGATGGGCATCCCTCCTCTCTCCCGGGTTTTGGCACCAATGTAACGCGCGGGTTATGATGGGCAAGGAGGAGGCGAGAACCGGCTTGTCAATATAAATAATATTTTAATGAAGAACTTAAAACAAAAGCATAAACAAACACATAGGACAACGGACATGTCCGTGATTAAGCTCTCTCTCTCGAACCGTCGTCACCGGCCGCCTTTATCCCTTGCGCGCCCCATCAGGCCGATTGGGGACCGGGCGTGCAACATTCCAGCTGGCCCCGCCCCCCTCCACTCCACAGTCTGGTTATTACCAGATTTAAATGGAGGAATTAGACAAACACAAGACTGCTTTTGACTGGCCGCTGGGGTTCTTGGAGTTCAATAGGATGCCACAAGGGGCCACTGATGCTCCCAGTACCTTCCAGTGATTGATGGAGTAGTGAATGGGCCACATCAATCTGAAGAAAGTCATTGTTTTTCTTGATGACCAAATAGTATTCTCAGACACACTGGAAGAACATGAGTGTCGGCTTTTGAATGTGCTGCAATGGTTGAAGGAGTAAGGATTAAAGCTCTCTCCTGAAAAATGTAAGTTTTTCCAAACATCTGTTAAGTATCTTGGACACATCGTATAGCATGTTGAGAAAGACCTTGACAAAATAGAAGCACTGAAAGCCCGGCCGGTCCCAAAAAACCTTAAAGAACTGCGATCCTTCTGAGGATTTTCAGGGTACTATCAGAGGTTTATTCAAGACCATGAAAAAATTGCTAAGCCCTTGAACAATTTGACTGCTTGGACTGCAGAACTGCACACTGAAAAAAGAAAAAAGATTACCACAACCCCTTCCCTTTTGGAAGCCACTGGTCTTCAAGATGTCAGCTGGCATTTGAAACAATTATTAAAAAACTCCCCACAGCCCCAGTACTTGGATTCGCTGATCCAAAACTCCTGTATGTGTTACATACTGATGCGAGCACTGTAGGTCTAAGAGCTGCCCTATATCAAGAGCAAGAAGGGCACATTCAAATTATTGCTTATGCCAGCAGAGGTCTTTCTTGATGTATGGCTCACTACCCAGCTCACAAATTAGCCCTTAAGTGGGCTGTAACTGAAAAGTTCAGCAATTACTTGTATGGGAATCACTTCCTTTTTGTTACTGATTGTAATCCCTTAATTTAAATACTGACCTCAGCCAAGTTAGATGCAACCATCTACAGGTGGTTATCAGCACTTTCTGCCTTTTCCTTTAAATTGCAGTTTAGAACAGGAAAACAGAATCTGGATGCCAATGGCCTGTCCAGATGGTGGACTGAAAGATGATCCTGTGTCTCAGAAAGAGCAAGAGCAAATCCGTCAGTTTACTCTGCAACATTCACTCAACACTGAAACCCAGACTGTTGATCCTAATGATGTCATTCAAGCCATTTGTGATAAACTTAGTTGAGCATGAGTCCTTCAGTGATGAGAATAGCTCTCCTCTTACACTAGCTGAGTCCCCTGCAATAAATGCTGAATCAATTCCGGATAGTTTTGATCAGATTGAGTCTATTTATTGTCTTAATGTTGTTCCAACTCTTACTGAAGAAGATTTAAAAGAAAAGCAAAGATCAGATCCTGCCATTTGTGAAATCATTCTACGGCTTGAACGGTGAGACATCGCCTCCTTCACTGTGGATGGAACTTCCTGAATTCTCCTGGTTATTGTGAGAATGGAAAAATGTTGTGTTACTGAATGGAATACTCTATCAAAGAAGGCAAGAAAGAGAACTTGCTCAGTACCAATTAGTTCTTCCAGAATCTTTGAGGAGCATGGTCATGGAGAACTTGCATGATTCAATGGGTCACCTAGGAATAAAGAGCACACTTGACCTTGTGAGGTTGAGATTCTATTGGCCTAGAATGGCTGTGGACATAGAGAATAAAATCAAGACATGTCCTCCATGTGTATGCCATAAGACCTTACCTGAAAGAGCCTTCACATTAGTTAACAGTTAAGAGTTATTATGCATGGACTTCTTTTCAATTGAGCCAGACACAAGAAACACCAAGTACATTCTAGTCATCACTGATTTCTTCACCAAGTATGCGGTTGCTATTCCAACTCCCAATCAGTAGGCCCATAGTGTAGCCAAAGCCATCAGGGAAAAATGTGTAGTTCACTATGGTATTCCTGAGAAATGTCATAGTGACCGGGGCAGAATTTTGAATAAAAGACAATTAAAGGACTCTGTGATCTGATGGGAATCCATATGATCAGAATAACCCCCTATCATCCCAGAGGAAATCCAGTCGAACAAATCAATTGCACACTTCTTTGTATGCTTGGCACTCTGAAAGACTGTGACAAGGCCCATAAGCATTAGTGCTATTAGTATATAGAATAAAATTTGAATTTGTGTAGAATTTGTGAAGCCTTTTTATTAAGGGGTGAAGACAAATGAAAGGCCTGGTTGCAAGAGAGTTATGATTTGGCTATGAAGATTGCTGTCAAAGCTGGAGAAAGAATCAAGACTCGCTTTGACAAACGTGTCACAGAATCTACCTTAAACATAAGAGATTGTATACTAGTCAGTAATGTTTGCATGAGGTGTAAGCACAAATTGGCTGACAAATGGGAATCTGAAAATGAACACAATCAAGACTACTTACTTGCTGATGATCCCGTAGTTGCAAAACTTGTTGCTAAAGTGAACTTACCTGAAATCATTGTCGTGGAATCAATGTATAAGGATACTCCTGTGATAACTGCAGAAGAAAAGTAACTTAATTCCAATAAAAGTATTTCCGATCCCGAAGAAGTTTCTGCATAAACTTCTAGCAAGTGTGGAGTAAGTTCTGTATCATAAGATTGAAAAAACTCGGAGCCTTTCCTGTAGGGATATCTACAAGCAAGGCTATCTCAGAATCAAGAGAATTGTTTTGCTCATTCATCAGTTTAGGGAGATCTAATGGTTCCACAAAGTTTCTAATATCTTCATCAGTAGATGAAGATGTGAAACTATAGAAATTAAGATAGAATTCTTTAAAAACATCATTAATATCAATGGCCGAGGTAAATATTTCACCAAGTAATGGTAGAAAAATACTCTCTCTACTTTATATATCTAGCCAAAAGCTTCCCTGCTTTGCCCCCCAACTCAAAGTATGACTGGCTTGCCCTGAATAGTCAAAACTGCAAACTTCCACATCAAAATAGTATTATATCTATATTTCAATTGGGTCAATTCTCTGAGGCCATCAGCTGACATTCGTCACTTCACCTCTGCCTCTGCACTTTTAATATTCCCTTACAACTCCACAAGTTCTCGTGCTTTGTATTTTTTTGGTGAATGAGGCCTACTGTATGATCCGGCCCCTAAAAACACCTACTGAGGATACTGAGGACCAGCTGGTCTCCATATTGACATTGATTTCAGCCTTTAGCATTTGTTGGAATTCAGGATTTAGCAACAGGGATACATTAAAGTGCCAACTATGTGCCAAAAATAATGATTTATTTTTCTCTGTATGAGGCAACACCTCTAAACTCACCAGGGCGTGATTTGAGACTAAAATGTTTCCAATTCAACAAACAACAACCGGTGAAATTAGGGACTTAGATATATATATATATATATATATATATATATATATATATATATATATATATATATATATATATACTGTATATATATATATATATATATATATATATATATATATATATATATATATATATATATACACTGTATATATCTAAAAATATATTCTAGAATACATTTTATGGACTGTATATATCAATATCTGTAAGACCAAGATTTTTTACACATCCTGTGAAGCAACACTGTTGCTCTAAGGGGCTTACACACTTTTGCTTCACTATGATCAAGGACCAATGAGTCCATCAAAAGATTAAAGTCTCCACCCAATATTATATCATGAAGGATGCCATCGGCTTACAACATCCCTTCAAGATCTATAAAAAAGCCCTGAAGCATTAGGTGCGTAAATATTAGCCAAAATCAATGTTTGCCCCTGAATTTCTGCTAAAACATAAATTACTCTTCCTAATTTATCTGTAATTTGTTTGAGACATTTGAATTGTAGATGTTTACTTATCAGTGTAATGACTCCCCTGCTCTTACTTGAGACAGCACTAAAGAAAACATGTCCATCCTATATCTTCCCAAATTTTTCAGCTTCCTGTGGGGAAAGATGTGTCTCTTGAAGAAACAGAAGCAATATATAATATTTATTACATTTAAGAAAATAAATAACCTTCCTTCTTTTTATGGGGTGCCCCAACCCATTCACATTCCATGAAGAGAGAGACAATCCACCCATATTAACATTTGACATTTTGACATATTAGAAAAAGCAGATTGTGTGTCAAAAATAAATTTTGTAACGACCACATTCCGACATTAGTGGAAAAACAAACCCTGAACTTCCCCCCGAATAAAAAACACAGATAATAGAAAAATATTAACCCCACTTTGCCGTCGGATTGCTTAATTCCGGTGCTTGTATACAAATTTTGTGAGACAGAAATACACAACAGAAAATAATCTATAAAACAAACTCCAGCCAATAGGAGGCATAAGCACAAAGAATGTGTAGATTCATCCACATAACTGCTCCAAAGGTGTGTTCCACACAAACAAACTCCAGATGCTAGGCAGAACCAGCACAAAAAGAAACCAAAAAGGCACCCAGTTTCCTCGGATAGTCAAGCGAATATTCAGTGACTCAGGCCCACTCAGCTGTTACATGAGTGCAACAGATGCCCTAATCACTCCAATGTTTTGCAAGAAATATTCTACAGAACAAACTCCAACCAACAGGAGGCGTTAGCACAAAGCAGATTCATCCACAAATTGTCCCAAAGGAGTGCTGTCCCACAAAACAAACTCCAGCCGCTAGGCGGAACAAGCACAAAAAGAAACAAAGAAGGTGCTCAGTTTTCTCAGACGGTCAAGTGAATGTTCAGTGAGTCAGTCCCAATTGGCTGCATAGAAAGTTTCACACAATGACCTACTCACTCTGTTGACTTTATGAAGGACATCGCTTGCTGTGGGCATGTAAATATTTTCCTTAGTAAATATTCTCAATTTGTCCAGGAACATCAGTGCAAAAGTAAGAGTTTCTTGCATTCCTTGAATCGATCATGTTTCTCTCTTGTTGATTTCGCAAAGTCTGGGAACAAGTAAATGTTGTGGTTCTTCCAAGAAAGCCTTCCTTTACTCCTCGTCTTGCGTAACACAAGATCTTTATTGGATGATCTCAGAAATTTGTCTAGAATTTGTCTCCCTCAGCGGATTTCCGAGCCAGAACTCTGTAAGCTCACTCGATTTCCGGCTTATGGCCTGTTATGTCGAGCAGACTCGGGAGGAGCCCATCCAGAAATTTCATCTTATCTTGACCTTCTTTGCCTTCAGTAATTCCAACAATTGTTGGGCGTTGTTTTGCTGGTTACAATTGTCTAAATCTTCCAACTTTTCCCAGACACTCTCCAAGTCTGTCTTGGTCGCTAGCAGATTAGCAGCTAATTCCATCGCCGTTGAATTCAGATAATATATCCATTTCTCAACATCTGACACTCTTGTAACCATCTCAGTGAATTTTGTCTCCATGGCAGTAATCTATCGACGTTTTACAGCAAAATCCTCCAAGTCAGCAACGACCTTCGCCAGCATTGCCGACATGTTCAACAGCTAATGCTGAAGTTCTTTCACCGCACTGTCCAAATTGAGTCTCAGGCTTGCGGTCTCCTCAGGGGCTTCAGCATGAGCTCATAAGTGTCTTTTAATGTCTCCAGAGCCCAATGATTTTGAATTCGTTGACATATTTTGTCTTCCTAGAACAGACAAGAATCAGAGATTATCGAATCTCACCGGTTTATGACATTAAAAGGATTCAAAATAGCAAAGTGCGTAGAGCTCACTGTTCACATGTCCAACCCTTGCATGGCACCACGTGACTCCCATTTTTTATTTTCTTTATTTTGTTTATTCTTCAGTATAATTGTATACATTTTCAACTGCATTGTATTTGTTTATTTTCCTGCCTTTGAAAAATCCCTGTTAATTACCTAACATTAATTTAATGAAATAAAAATATCAAATTCAACTTACCATTATTTGTCTGTTTCATTTGAGTGTTTATACAACTGCTCCCACGAACCTAGAGTTCTGGTCCTAAACACCCTCAGTTCAACTTGCCTTATACTTACCTGAAGCTGAACTCTTTAATGAAAAGATCATTTGCATGTGAAACCGATCAGTGGCAAATCTACGGCAAGTTTGTTGCAAATTTGCCATGAACTCTCGATTATTGTAAGGATACAATCTTTAGTACAGATGCCTCTGATCAGTAGTTTCTGATAAGCACAGGTTGGACTAGAGAGAGACATTACAGTATGTGTGTGGATAGTTTTCACAAACCAGGGACAGGCAGTGCCAGAGCACATTCAGAGATCCACTTGAAACACTTTGTCACTAAATGTCAAGAGGACATTTATAGTAAAGTGGTTT
Organism: Moxostoma hubbsi; assembly: GCA_032164185.1. Taxonomy (NCBI): domain Eukaryota; kingdom Metazoa; phylum Chordata; class Actinopteri; order Cypriniformes; family Catostomidae; genus Moxostoma; species Moxostoma hubbsi. The sequence goes on from JAVLUX010000186.1 coordinate 8,425,676, forward strand.
ATTTTGCATGTGTCTCTTTGTATCTGTGAGCATGTTTGACATCACAAGATCAGGCTTTTACTGTTTCTGGATTCACATTAATTAAAAATTGACACAATTTAAATAATACTATAAACAATTTCTTTACATACATCTTTATTTGGGCACTTATCTACTTTTAAAAATCTAATGACATATGTTGACATCAGAAGATGAAGATTTGAAATCTATATATCCTCACACATTAATTGTTTGAAATCTATTAATAGACCACTTGTTTTTCAAATATACTCACCAGTCTATTATACTGTATATTACTTATATTATATGTATATTACTATATTCTTACATACCCCCACAACTCCGACCCCCTCCCAGCCCACTCCCAAGAGGGCAGGAGCTCACAACCCCCACCCCCCCCCCCACCCCTTCCAATAGACCCCCCCACCCTCCTTACCTACCAACAGAGCACAAGCTCACAAGCGTTGGCAGGTTCAGAAATAAATAAATGGAGCAAAAATATAAATAGAACAGTATCATGTCATAATGATGGCATTACTTACACAACACATTAGTTTGACACAATGAATAATATATTCCTATGCACCTTTTAGAGGTTACATATGATGTTGGAAATCTTGGCGCAATCACTATTTGTTTAGTTTATTTAATGTAATGCCTTTTCATTAAAATGTCATATTATGAGAGATTGGAATGAGTGTTGGTTTAACTGAGGAACCGCTTGATAACTTGAAGATCTGGAAAAAAAATTTCAGCTATAAAATATAGCTACGCATTATAAAAATTATGTGAATAGAGACTTACCAAGTAGATTATGTGTCTATGTGTAGGGTGCTGGATTTCCTGAATAAAAAAAGATAAAGCTCAGCCAATAGAGGTATTACACCTCCATTTAGGATTTATCTTAGATTAACTCAGAGTGAGTCTGATGTGTGGGTCAGCTGACTCTCATAGATAAATTGCTGATGAGAGACTATACATGCAATTAATGGAATAAAGCAGAGAGAAAACAATAATACAAAATCCCATATCACTGGCAGGAACATAAATGTTGATTGCCCCTTTATAAAAGCAAGAAGTTTGTTTTAACCATTGAAGGTGAAGCACATGAGCAACTTATAAAGCCACTCTCTCTTTCTTCCCTCCAGTGCGTGCCAATTCCGCAACAGGGTTTCCGGATGGGTCAGTACTGCTGCCGATGTAAAAAAGGCTTCTACAGCCCAGTTCCAGACATACCAAACAAAAGTAAGAGGCTTAAAACAATCATATATTGGTTGCTTGTGAACAATCTTAAAAGGATTCAGTTGTATTAGATAAAACAACATACAGCAAACATAAGGCATATAAAAGTGTCTGAATTGAATGATTAAGTAAAGGTCAAAGTAGAAAGCTATATGAAACCTTAACTTAAATTTACTATATGTCTGGTGTGCGACCCTTGCCCCTCTCTTTTTATGAATGGTGTTACAGGGGGCAGCCATGCAAATTCGACCTGGGCTTGTTACCCTGATGTCCCTGTCTGTCTACCCTGTTGGCCTGGCTGTGCTCAGTGTGATGATGGGGCCCCGTGTTGGGTGCAAGAAGACTGGCTCCTCAGAGCAGGTGTTTTGGCTATGCAGGGGCTCTTTATGGTCCTTGTGCTTATCAGCATGCTGGTGGCATATCAGTCCAGAAGAACCAAGGTAAGTTTTCAACTGGCCCTTTTCACATTTAGTTTGAAATGCGAAAGTAAACCGTAAGGGTGTAAACTTCTATAGCGGTGAATGAGTGACCACAGCAAATATTATTTTTGGTTATTTGCAAAAACCTAATTGCAGATCCCCATCGCAGGAAAATTCAGAGTGCAATACAAGTTAAGCTCAATTGACAGCATTTGTAGCATAATATTGATTATCACAACAAATTATTTAGACATCCTTTTCTTTAAAAAAAAGGCAAAAATCTACATTCTATTGAGACACTTACAAAAGAAGTGAATGGGCCAATCTGTGAACGTTTTATTTGTCACTGTTTAAAAAGTATAGCCACAAGTCATAAACAATATGCATGTATAGGGTTAGTGTATAGGGTTAGTAATTTTAGTGTGATGACATTGGTTACTAACCTTTTCTGTGTATTATAGTCAATTTTAAAACTTCACTGCCATGACAATGTAATGTCAACAAACACTAAAATGACTAAAATTGTGATTTAAACAACTTTACAGCTCATATAATACAGTACATGTACAATAATAGCAAAAGGTAGACAGGAAGAATTAATGTAAGTGCTTTAATAAAATGATAAGCTTCACATTTCTGTCTTTTAAACCCTACAAAAAGTGGTCCCATTCACTTCCATTTTAAGTGCCTCACTGTAACTTCAATTTTTGCTTTTTTGAAAGAAAAGGAGGAACAAGTCTAATTTTCTTCTTCTTTTTTTTTTAGTAATCTGACATTTTGGATAGTTGTTCTGAATTAAAGAGTTAACAGCTACACAAATGCTTGAAGCTATTTATCTTTTAATGCACTAAAGGGATAAAAATTTAAAACATTATAGCTGCTTTTTAATTTGTAATGAGTAACAGACATTATATAAAAATTTGAGCATTAAAGGTGATCAGCATTAAAGTTTCTTCACAATGCACAGATAATGCATTTGACAGCTACAGTGATTTCACTTGTTTTCTTGACCTCTGCTCTCCCACTCCACCTCTCACCTCTTTTTCTGTCTCTCAGCGGATCCGATCGTCAGGGCTTTTGCTACTGGAGATGATCCTGTGTGGTTCTCTGTTGCTGTACTTCCCAGTGCGTGTGCGATTTAAAATATTATTTTCAGATTAACATACTGCATTTGAAATAATAATGGCAGTGTGTCACCTGGGATGGAGAAAATTATCACTGCATCTTATCAGTCAGCTGCAATATCTAATATAAATAATCTATATTAATAGTAATATTAGTTTAAATAGATTCTTCTTTAAAGTTTTTTGTTTCTGTGCTTACTATCATAAAAAAAGTCTCCCATTCTCAATATTCTGGGTTCAATACAAAGTTAAGCTCAATCGGCAGCATTTGTGGCATAATACTGATTACCACAAAAAATAATTTTGACTTGCCCCTACTTTTCTTTAAAATCAAAAACAAGAATCTGGGTTCCAATAAGGCATTTACAATGGAAGTGAATGGGGCCAATCTGTAAATGTTAAAATACTCACCGTTTCAAAAGTATAGCCACAATACATAAACAATATGGATGTTAACATGATTTTAGTGAGATCAAATCACTTACTAACCTTTTTTGTGCAAAGTAGCCAATTTTACAACTTTGTTGCCATGATGATGTACAAGTTATGATATAAACAAATTTTTAATTCAAATAGCACATGAGTTTTAAAAGAACAATTAATGTAAGTGCTTTTTTAAATGGTTTCAAATGTTTTCTTGTTAACCCTCCAAAAAGTGGCCCCATTCATTTCCATATCGTTTTTTGCTCTTTCTAAAGAAAAGGAGGTATGAGTCGAAATAAATGTGATAATCACATTAATTTGTGATAATCAACACTATGCCACAAATGCTGTTGATTGAGCTTAAAGGAAAAGTTCACCCAAAAATGAAAATTCTTTCATTATTTATTCACCATCATGCCATCCCAGATGTGTATGACTTTTTTCTCTTCTGCAGAATACAAACAAAGATTTTTATAAAAACAACTAAGCTCTGTAGGTCCATACAACGCAAGTGAATGGGTGACAAATTTTTGACACTCCAAAAAGCACATAAAGGGTGCATAAAAGTAATCAAATGACTCCAGTGGTTAAATCAATATCTTCAGAAGTGATAGTATAATTTTGGGTGAGAAACAAATCAATATTTAAGTCAATTTTTGGAAGAAATTCTTCTCCCTGCCCAGTAGTGGATGTATGACATGTATGAAGAATGTGAATCACCAAAAACATAAGAAGAAAAAAGTGAACATTTATGTGGAAATTGACTGAACTGGGAAGAGAATTTATAGTGAAAAAGGAATAGTTCACCCAAAAATGAAAATTTGCTGCTAATTTACTCTGAGGCCATCCAAGAGTTTCTTTCTTCATCAAAACAGAATTTAAGATTTTTAGGATTTAATTTCAGGCCTCCTCCTTTAAACAATGCAAGTGAATGTACTCCAAAATGGATATTTAGGCTGCATCAAAATAATCCACATGACTCCAGTCGAAATATAAAGTTCTTCTGAACCCAAATTATTGATTATTTTTAGAAACAAAACAATACTTATATACTTTTTAACTACAAATGTTCGCTACCGTACATCTCTGTGACTCAAGCTCATAAGCTTGTTGGTAAGGTCATGTGTGGAGGAGGAGGCAGGAAGCATGTCATTGTTTACAAGAGAAACTTGCACAGACCACAGACTAAGCACCATTCACAAACCAAAACAATTTCAAACACGTCAGAGGATTTGGATTTTAGAAGAGAAGAGGAGATGGAGTTTTTTGCCCAACCCTACCTATTTGAGCCTGAATGCACCGAAGAGGAACTGAGGGAGACAGAGGATGCTGCAGCAGTGGCGCAATCACAAGTCTCGGGGAGGCAGAGATCTATCGAGACATGGTGGTGCACATGTAGTAAATGCCAACCAATGCCAACAGAGGCAGAGAGCCTGTGCTGCCACGATTGGACCATAGCAATCCCACCATTGGAAACAATTAGCGAGGCAGCCGGTGACAACACTCCTAGTCCTAGCTGCATTACCGAACATAATGGTTTTCCACCATTACTGAGACCCAGCATTTTAGAGGTGTTTTTCAGTTTGCCACGAATAAACTGGAAGTGCCATCCGAGGCCAGAAGGACCCAAAGGCACCCTATCAGTAGAGTAAGTATCGTGTTTTGTTTGTTAATATAGCTAATATATAGAAATATTTAGGCTATATGACACACATACCTGAGTTTGCTGGAAAAACAGCACAGGCACAGCCGAAGAATTCGGATATCGATATGCATTTTCTTTGGGGTTTCTGAAGGTTGAAGCATACTGGATACACACGCCAACGACAATTTTGAACAATACACTTATACAAATACAAATCTACAGCAAAGACAATTAAACATTTGTACAGCACTCCTTCACTTGTAAACAATGATGTGCTTCCTGCCTCCTCTACACGTGACCTTACCAATGAGCTTACGTCATCCCTCTCGTGAGCGAGCGTAACAGAGATGTACAGAAGCAAGAGACATTGTGTCGATTGTAGTGACACAAGGGGTCTCTTCTGAGAGCTTCACGTACCTCTGAAATGAGAAAAGTCCAATGTTAAGTTGGCAGACAGAATTTGCATGCCCCGCCCCTGGACACACATCATCCTAAGACCGCAACTGGGCTACGTGCCCAATGTTCCTACGACCCTCTTCAGGGACCAGGTCGCGAACCTGCAAGCGCTGCCCCGGGAGGAGGCAGACCCAGTCTCTTCGTTGCTGTGTCCAGTAAGTGTTTTGAGTATCTACATGGACCGCGCACAGGGCTTTAGGTGCTCTGAGCAGCTCTTTGTCTGCTTTGGCGGACGGCGGAAAGGGAACACTGTCTCCAAACAGAGGTTAGCTCATTGAGTTGTTGACGCTATTCCCCTAGCCTTTCACACCCAGGCCGTAAACCCCCCCTTGCGGGTTTGAGCACACTCTACAAGAAGTGTGGCATCCTCGTATCCACAGCACCTCCTTAGCAGACATCTGCAGATCGGCGGGCTGGGCAACACACATCACCTTTGCTAGGTTCTACTACCTCAGGGTTGAGTCGGTCTCGTGCCATGTTTTGTCAGGTCCGAGCTGGTAGAACTCAGTTATACAAAACAGACCGGGTGTTCCGCTTGCACCTTGTGCCCTTTACCAAGCTGATCCTGTGTGCCTTCTTTCCCAGGTTAGCCAGTAAGCTCTAGCTTCCTGGATGCTCTTCCTCCCTAGCCCTCTGGCCACAGATTCAGTGGCCAGACCCACCACGAGTCGAGTCCTCCATGTTGGGCTTTGGCTCCACAGGCATAGTTCCCGCTTCAGGCAACTCCCTGTGATGTATTTTCCGTGGTTCGGTCCCCCTGCTGCCAGGACCCGCTTCTCCCTTGGGCAGTCTCCGCTGCCCCCTGGTCAACATTTCCACGGGTGGCTTGACAACCCCCTTGTGTATTAGACACAAGTTACCTCCCCCCAGTCCGGGCAGGTCATGGTCTCTGCAGGGCCTTTCCCCCCTAAAAGAACAGGAATGGGAAAGGATGCCTTCCCCGATGCATCTATAGTGTTAAGATAGCCCCAGACACATTTTAACTCTATGACGAGAAGCATAGAAAAGGCCACTCTCATACAAGGCGTGTCGCCTGTTCCCGTATGGGTTCTGGGAATCTAAGAACGGTATATGACACATTTTAGTGGGGGTGTTGAGGAGGGTTATGTGCAACCACCCCAGCTGCTTCTAGCACACAGCAGCCTGCTTGCACCTGGCTTGGCAGTCACGTAACACGGTATTGCATGGCGTTTTGAAGTGGGACCCCTTGTGTCACTACAATCAACACAATGTTGAGTGAGTGACAGAAGGGGAACGTCATAGTTACTGTTGCGATGGAAGGAATGAGACGTTGTGTTCCCCTTGCCATGTCACTATCCCTACCACTGTAATGCGCCATAACTTTATTCTCAGCTCCTCAGTGAAAACCTGTCTGACAGTCGCTCACCCGCTCCCCTTTATAGCCGTATGTCTGGGGGTGGGGCATGCAAATTCTGTCTACCAACTTGACATTGGCCTTTTCTCAAGTTCAGAGGTACACGAGGCTCTCAGAAGAGACCCCTTGTGTCACTACAATCGACACAACGTCTAGTTCCTTTCATCGGGGAACGGAGGTTACAACAGTAACCATGACGTTTTGTTTCTAAAAATAATCAATTGTTTGGGTTCAGACGAAATCTCTTTGTCGACTGGAGTCATGTGGATTATTTTGATGCACCCTAAATATGCATTTTGGACCGTCGAGTACATTCACTTGCATTGTTAAAAGGAGAAGGCCTGAAATTAAATTCTGAAATTATTCAATTCTGCTTTGATGAAGAAAGAAACTCGAATTGGGTTGCTCTGGTTGCTGCTGGCACGCTGTACGAGTGTATGTAGCTTGCTAGCCTGCTTAGCATTGCTTATTCTTATTCTTATACGTTCTTTGCAATTTTACCGTGTGCATTTGGCTTTTCTACAGTTTCAACTGCGTGTACTTTACCACACGTACCTGTTTTCTAAAAATTTTTTTTCTTTTCCTGCTCGTCTACATCTGCATGCATTTGTTTTCTCCACTGTGTTTTACATGGATTATTGCATCAATCTCAAACATCTGCTGATCAGGAACCACATCGAACCACATCGATCTCAAACTCTCGCCCCTCAAGACCAACCATAACAACAACAACAACAACAACAAAATATTGCGGTAAGTCATGGTATACACTCATGTTATTTCCTCCTGCATTGCATGCCACATGTTTACTATAGCCTCTTCCGTCAGTAGAGAGAGATTCACATGTAATAAATGTAAGGAAATAGTCAAGCTGACGGAGATGGTTAATGAGTTAGAGACATGCATCCAAACACTAGTGGAGGTCAGTGAGAAAGAGAAGCCGGTAGATACTGCTTTGGATGTGAGTAGTACAGCGATCAGCACGCACACTTTGGTTCCAGCTCTAGAGCCCCCACAGCTGGGCATTTGGTTGACGCCTCGGCAGCACCACTCTCCCATTCCTGTTAGGGTTTCCAATCTATTCTCCCCTCACAGTGATGCACCCACTGAAAATCATTTTGAAACAACTCAGCTCTAATTGGTGAATGTGGAAATAGAGACTCTAGCCACCATTGTTAAATGCATTTCCTGGGCTCGAGCGACTGACATCAGATCAAAGTGCTGGCTAATGCTAACGTAGATTTTCTAAAATTGTTATTCATTTCGACACTGTAATATGCTCTGGCCACCTCCCTGCTCGTCGTGGTGACGAGGTTTATAGTAGACTAGTGTCACTGAATGGCTGGATGTCTAAGTGGTGTCCGAAGCATAGCATAGGATTTATAGACAATAGGAAGAATTTTGGTGATAGACCTAATCTGATAAAGAGAGACGGACTCCATCTCTCCAGGGAAAGTGCCGCTCTCTTCTCTAGTAATTTGGCTCATAGTCTTAATTTTGATAATATCTGATTAATTGAGGACCATGTCAGGAAGAAGAAAAACTGGTTAATCCATATGTCTGCTAGCTGCCTTGAGGTGTCACACAGGTCACATAAACTACAAAACATAGCGACTGTATCAACTAGATATCATATAGAGACTGTGTCTGTTCCCCGAACTACCAAACACAAACCCCTTACTAAATAATTTAGAAAAAACATCATATAAAGGTAGAGAAACATTAGATCTCTTTCTACCAAAACACTAATTTTAAATGAAATGATTACAAATCATAGTTTGGATGCGCTCTGTTTGACTAAAACCTGGCTTAAACTGGATGAATATATTAGTTTAAATGAGTCTACTCACTCAGGTTATTGTTATAAACATGAACAACGTCTGAAGGGTTGAGGAGGAGGTGTTGCTATAATTAAAAGTTTTTGTTGTTACTCAGAGGACAGAATATAAGTTTAAGTCTTTTGAACTAATAATGCTTAATGTGACACTGTCAGTTATAAATAAAAAATATCTGTTGTATTTTGCCCTTGCTACAGTATACAGTTAATTTTCTTGGTGAATTTCCAAATTTTCTATCAGATTTAGTAGTTAATGTAGATAGAGCTTTAATTGTTGGTGACTTCAACATTCACATAGATAATGAAAATGACACATTGGGATTAGTATTTATCAATATTCTCAACTCTCTTGGAGTCAGACAAAATGTGACAGGACCTACACATCACCATAATCATACTAGATTGTTTGCTGCGATCAACTAATGTCACTCAATCTACACCATGCTAACATTCAGGTAGAATTATTCTTTCTACCACATAGATAGCTTAACTAATAATCTTCCAGAAATGTCTTGCATACTCAGTAAATCAAGAAGTCTAGAGGAACTTAATGTAATAACAGAAAAGATAAATACAGTCTTCTCTAGCACTCTTGATAGTGTGGCCCCCCTCCTTTGAATAAAGAAAATTCAAGAAAAAAGCACTACACCATGGTACAATGATCACACTAATGATCTCAAGAGAGCAGCTCGGAAAATGGAGCACAAGTGGAAGAATAAAAAAATGTTAGATCCAATACCAACTAAGCTCTTAAAAGAGGTATTCCCTGTAATCTCAGAATCTCTTTTTAATATTTTTAACTCCTCACTATCCTTAGGACATGTCCCAAGAAACTTTAAAATGGCAGTTATCAAACCACTTATTATGAAGTCACAGCTTGATCCTGGGAACTGGCTAATTACAGACCGATTTAAAATCTACCATTTATGTTGAAAATACTAGAAAAGGTAGTGTCCTCCCATCTATGTTCATTTCAGCAGAGAAATGGTATATATGAACAGTTTCAGTCAGATTTAGGCCCCATCACAGTACAGAGACTGCAGAGTTACAAATGGCTTGCTCTTATCATCTGATCGCAGCTGCAATTTCCTTCTAGTGCTTTTAGATCTTAGTGTTGCCTTTGACATGATAGATCATGACATTCTCTTGAATAGGCTGGAGAATTATGTTGGCATTAGTGGACTTGCATTAGCATGGTTTAGGTCCTATTTATTAGACTGCTATCACTTTGTATGTGCAAACGAGGAATTGTCAAATTAAACAAAAGTTAAGTATGGAATGCTACAGGGATCAGTTTTAAGGCCTCTACTTTTCTCCTAATACATGCTTCCTCTGGGAGATATTATCAGGAATCATGGAATGTTTCCACTGTTATGGAACTTTATATTTCTTCTTAACCCATGAAAATTCCCAATTCTCCAAATTAGCAGTGTATTAATGAAATCAAAGATTGGATGGCCAGAAATTTTCTTCTACTCAATTCCAACTAAACGGAGGTACAAATTTTTGGACCCAAAAGATCTAAAAATAAGCTGCTCATAAAAATAATAAGCTCATATCATTTGTCTCTCCATGGAATGTTCCATGTTGTCTTCTACAATAAAACAATTGGGTGTTATATTTGATACCAATCTGTCCTTTAAAAATCTAATTTCCAATGTTTGTAGAACACCATTCTTCCATCTCAGAAATATTGTTGTTAAAACACATGCTCTCTGTTGCTGATGCCAAAAAACGAATTAATGCGCTCATGACCTCAAGACTAGTTTATTGTATGCATTACTTGGAGGATGTCCTGCAAGTTCAATAAATAAACTTCAACTGGTTCAAAATGGAACTGCCAGAGTGCTAACTGGAACCTAATCATATTGGCCCCATTTTATCATCATTACATTGGCTACCTGTTAAACTTTGTATTAATTTTACAATTCTGTAAACTACATAAAAAGCTTTGAATGATCTTGCTCACAGAAATTAAGTGACCTTCTGACATGCAATATTCCATCCCGTTCATTACAATCACCAAATTCTCTAGTTCCTAGAATATCAAAATCCACAAAAGGAGGTAGATCATTTTCCTATTTGGCACCTAAACTATGGAATAGTCTCCCTAACACTGTTCGGGATGCAGACACACTCACTCAGTTTAAGTCTAGACTAAAGAATCATCTATTTAGCCAGGTATACACCTAATTTATCCATCAACTCACAATTAGGCTGCTTTAGTTAAGTCTGCCAGAATCAGAAATATATATCATGATGTATAGCTCTGCATAAAACTGAATGACATTTACGCTAATATTATTCTATTTGTTTCCATGTCTCAACCTCAGGATTCATATCCGGAGATTACCAGAGCCGACCAGATCCAGCTCAGTGTCGGACTCCACTGCTATGTGTCCCTGAGAGTTGACTAAATGCAGCTGGTGCTAGCCAGACATCACTTCAGTCTTTTACAATGGACTTCAGAGGATGAACTGATGCCAACTCCAACTGTAAGACATCGGATACTTCATATGCCACAGCCTGAACCTTGGATTTAGGATGGACCCTGCTGAACCTCAACAAAATGACCTGCTGGTTGAACCGCAATGCACCTCATTGATCTCTGCCTGCATCACCTTTGTCTATTGATGGACTACACACTTTAAATGGAATACATAGACTATCATTTAATTGATGATGTTAGCCAGAGGGGAACTGGCCCCCACAGTGAGCCTGGTTTCTCCCAAGGTTATTTTTCTCCATTAACCAACATCTAATGGAGATTTGTGTTCCTTGCCACAGTCGCCTTCAGCTTGCTCACAGGGGTTCTAAATACAATTTTATTTATTACTTTTTTATACACAATTTACAATCATATTTAATCAAACTACACAATGATCACTCCAAGACTTTATAGATATTACAGTTTAATTTTTTTGTTAATGCATGATTGTTTGTAAAGCTGCTTTGAAACTATGTGTGTTGTGAAAAGCGCTATACAAATAAAAATGGCTTGACTTGACATATTGCTTCTGAAGACATTGATTTAACCACTGGAGTCTTATTATTACTTTTATGCAGACCTATGTGATATTTGGAGCTTCACAATGTTGGCACCCATTCACTTGCATTGTATGGACTAAAGGAGCTGAGATATTCTTCTAAAAATCTTAATTTGTGTTCTGCTGAAGAAAGAAAGTCATACACATCTGGCATGGCATAAGGGTGAGTAAATTAAAAGAGAATTTTTATTTTTGGGTGATTTATTCCTTTAACTTGATTTGAACCCTGCAGTTTTGTTATCTAAATGATTTACTACATAGTAAACTCTGATTAAGGGTGTTTAGTGAACAATGTGTAAATATAAATATTTAAGCATTAAGTTTTACTATAAAATAAGAATTTTTACAACTTCCATAAATAATTTTATGTCCAAATGCTGTCCTTGATGTTTTTTTTTTATCTGTGTTTTCAGGTCTTCATTCTATACTTCAAACCCAGCACTTTCCGGTGCATTCTACTCCGCTGGGTCCGTCTGCTTGGTTTTGCCATTGTTTATGGAACTGTGACACTCAAGATGTACCGGTCTGTGGCACATCAGTCCTGTCTTCTGTGATCTTATCCCTCTCTCCTAATTGTTGTGACGACAGGCAAAAACTGAGGATCTAAGTGCAGCTGTTTATTGAACAAAAAATTAAGAAGACTCAGAACAAAGAAAAACACAGGGAAGCTGGTCCAGAGCATACCAAAACATGCAATAACTAACACTGGAAACCAAGGACTTAAATACATAAAGGAACTAACAAGGGAATGAGGAACACCTGGGTAAACAATCAGGGAATGAAAACTAATCAGGGGAAAACCAATCATAAAATAAAACTACAAAAGGACTACAAGAACCAAACAGGAACTAAACTTCAACATAAAAGCACAAAAACAAAAGACAACAAAGAACATGACAGAGCCCCTGCTTTAAGGAGTGGATTCCAGACGCTCCAAAAAAAGAAAGAAAAACAGAAACAAAATCTAATTGTTCAAGGGGGCACAAGGGGAACAGAGGTGCAAGGTAGGGACAGGGAGTCTGGGAAGTGGTAGTAGGACAGGGACAGGGTCAGGAGGGGGCCACAGGGACGAGAGAGGGTAAGGGGGCCTGGGAGGTGGCCATAGGACAGGGACCGGGTCAGGAGGCCCGTTCCTTGTCCGGAGGCCGGGGAGGAGGCCACGGGAAAGGGACCGGAGGCCGGGGAGGAGGCCACGGGACAAGGAACGGGTCAGGACGCCGGGGAGGAGGCCACAGGACAGGGAACGGGTCAGGACGCCGGGGAGGAGGCCACAGGACAGGGTCAGGAGGCGGAGCGGGCAGAGCCGTGGGAGGCAGAGCGGGCAGAGCCGTGGGAGGCACTGGAGGCATGGGAGGCACTGGAGGTGGAGGCGTGGAAGGCTCAAGAGATGTGGAATGCTCGGGGGTGGAGCCCTGGGAGACTTTCTTCTCCTCCGGACGGACGAGGCTGGCAACGCTGGCTCTGGGACGGACGAGGCTGGCAACGCTGGCTCTGGGACGGACGAGGCTTCCAGCTCGTGGGCCGTGGCGGGCGCTGGCTCGTGGCAGCGCTGGCTCGTGGGCCGTGGCGGGCGCGGGCGCTGGCTCGTGGCGGGCGCGGGCCGTGGTGGGCGCGGGCGCTGGCTCGTGGGCCGTGGCCGCTGGCTCGTGGGCCGTGGCGGGCGCGGGCGCTGGCTCGTGGGCCGTGGCGGGTGCGGGCTCGTGGGCCGTGGCGGGCGCGGGCGCTGGCTCGTGGGCCGTGGCAGGCGTTGGGGTGACCACTGTGGAAGGATATGTGAAGTCCTCCTCCTCTACACCCACAGTGAACGGCGAGCCGCTAATTCGTAGAGTCTCCTCCACGAACTCGAGGAGTGTCCAGCGAGGATCCGCCAGAGGCAACAGCTCCTTTAGTACTACTGAGACCTACCCTGAAGAAAACCACCAAGGAATATTCTGGGTAGTCCACTAAATTTGCCAGCTCTAAAAACTCACGAACATGATCCTCAACTGGACGGTCCTCTTGCCTGAGGAGGAGAATTCTGACGGCTGCTAGATCTGTAATGCGGTTAGTTATTCTGTGACGACAAGCAAAAACTGAGGATCTAAGTGCAGCTGGGGAAACAGTGCAACAGGGAAAAAAAGTGCAACAGGGAAACCAAGGACTTAAATAAATAAAGGAACTAACAAGGGAATGAGGAACACCTGGGAAAACAATCAGGGAATGAGAACTAATCAGGGGAAAACCAATAATAAAATAAAACTACAAAGGACTACAAGAACCAAACAGGAACTAAACTAAACTTCAACATAAAAGCACAAAACAAAAGAACAACAGAGAACATGACAATTGTCTCCCCTGTATGTCTGTCCTGAGACCAATAGTAGTATTGTAATAGCAGTAGTAATGTTGCATAATAAAACACCACCCCAGGCTATAAGTCTACACTAGGAAATCAATCTATTTTAACCTTATTTAAGTTCACAAGGACTGGTAGGATCTTTAGGCAGTATTTATGCAGCTCAATCTCTTCCTTCTTTTTGATCATAATTCTCTTTTACTGGAAGTTAGAGTCTATGATTTGTAAAAAAAAAAAAAAAAAAGCATTGGCTAAAAGTGAATAAGCTGATAAAATTAGTTTATAGGAAGAGTTCACTCAAAAATGATACATTTCTTATTTATTTACCCTCATGTAATCCCAAACTCATATAACTTTCTTTTTTCTGTGGAACAAAAACAGAATTTTTTTTTAAGGATAATGATCTGCTTTTGTCTATACAATTTAAATAAATCGTTCCAAAATTTTACAGTTCCCAAAAAGAACATACAGGCAGTGTAAAAGTGACCCATGCTACCTGAGTGGTTTAATACATGTGTTCTGGAAGTGATATAATCACTTTGGGTGTGAAACAAAGTAAAAATGAATTTTTATTGACCAAAAAGCACCCCTTCCTCCCAGCTCTCCTGTGCACATTCATGAGAGAAGATTGTTCGTGTGTTGTATGGATTAATTTTACACTGCCTTTGTAATTTTTAGACTTGAACGTTTTTTACCCCATTTACTTACATTGTACGGGTGATAATAGCAGAGATATTGTTAAAAAACGTCTTTGTTTCGCAGAAGAAACAAAGTCGAACGAGTTTGAGAAGGCATGAGGGTGAGAATATAATGAGAAAATTATCATTTTTGGTGAACTATCCCTTTAACCAAAACAAACTCTCAAATAATCTGCCTAAATCATGTGTTTCCAGGGTTCTGAAAGTGTTCCACTCACGAACAGCTCAGAGAGTGCCATACATCACTACCAGAGGCGTGCTGAGGATGCTGGGAGTCATAGTGCTAACTGTCAGCTGGTTTCTGTGTGCATGGACAGTGGGTGTCCTGCAGAATCGAGATCGGAATATACCATTACTTATCATATCCACCACCTCAGCAGGACAGGGCTTCAATGTGTGCGACCTGGACCGGTGGGACTACATGATGGCCCTGGGTGAGTGATGTCATTTTTGACTAGTGTGAGTAGTCCATGGGTTTTCTTTGGTGTCTGGCAGAGAGATTAATTGAAATGGGGGCACATTAGTAGATCAGACAAATGAAAGGATGAATGATCCTGGATAATTTAATGTTCTTTCAAGCATTTAGCTGATGATTTGAAATTTGTTAACCATTGTCATTGAAAATGATTCAGCATTAGCCAAAATACAATACTAATAGCATGGCACAACAAATATCAGTAATGTCACTGCTTTAAATTAGTAAATGAGGGATTGAACTGAAATGGCTTTTTGGTTTTGATCTGTCCCAGCGGAGCTGTTGTTTCTGTGCTGGGGCAGTTTCCTGTGCAGTGCAGTTAAGACGGTACCCTCAGCATTTCATGAACCACGTTACATAAGCATCGCTATCCATAATGAGCTACTTCTCTCCTCCTTGTTTCATCTTCTCAGGTGGGAGAATGGAGTTGTTGTGATTTGTAACTAGTCATAAGAGATTCTATTGTTTTAAATGAGTTTTTGTTTGCCCCTGTTATTTTCAGATTTGTCAGGCCATCACTTCATCCTGATTGGATGCTCTTGCTGTTCTTCACTCACACGCATGTCACAATTACAGTAACGCTCTGCCTCCTCTTTATACCAAAGGTACTATTGCTGTATTAATGATTCCTTTGTGCAATAATTTTTTAACCCATTTTTTAAACCTTTTCAGTGACGTTTGCATGCAGCAGGTGGATCAATTTAGCCCTAAAGTTAGCTGTCTATGTAACACATAAACACACTCCCTGTGTCCCAGTTCACATCATTTTCATCCTAAATAGTATGCTAGTATGCAGGATTAGAATTAGAGGCTCATAATATGTTGAAAATACTGTAGTAAGCCATAGGTGTCTGTATAATATACTTTATCCTGTAGATTCTGTAGATTTTGTAGGCAAATGGGCTACAATAGCATAAGACCATGTTGGGTTCCACTTCTGTCAGCCAAGAACAGAAAGCTGAGGCTTCAGTAGGCCTACCATCTGTGTACCTCAGCAGAAATCGAGATACATCAGGCTAAGTCTTTAACTGTCCAGTTTTGGTGAGCCTGTGCCCACTGTAGCCTCAGCTTTCTGTTCTTCGCTGACAGAAGTGGAACCAACCTGGTCTTCTACTGTTGTAGCCCATCTGCCTCAAGGTTCAATGTGTTGTGCTTTCTGAGATGCTATTCTGCTCATCACAGTTGTATAGCATGGTTATCTGAGTTACTGTAGCCTTTCTGTCAGCTCGAACCAGTCGGGCCATTATCCATTGACCTCTCTCATCAACAAGGCATTTTCATCTGCAGAATTGCTGTTCACTGAATTTTTTGTGTGTTTTGAGTAAACTCTAGATAATTTTGTGTGTGAAAATCCCAGGAGATCAGCAGTTACGGAAATACTCAAACCAGCTCTTCTGGCACCAAAATTTGCATTGCTGCCACACAATTGGCTGATTAGATAATTGCATGAATAAGTAGGTGTACATGTGTACCTAATAAAGTGGTAAAGAGTGTATATAATATATAATTATATGTAGTCAATTTAGCTAGATGATAATGTTATATGCAAATGCAAACAGTATAAAGGGACTTTCTTTCTTCCGTGAAACACTGTTTATTTGCCATTTAATGCAAGAGTGCTTCTGTCACCAAGACAAATTCCTGAGTGTTAGCATACTTGGCAATAAAGCTCATTCTGATTCTGAGAACAGTGGCTCTGTCAAGCTTGAAAAAGACAAAAAAAACACCATAAACCACAGTGAAAGTAATCAATACACAATATCGCGAGCCTTCTGAAGTGATAAAATCACTGTGCGATGAACAAACATTATTATTCACTCTCAAATCAAATCATTAATAATCTCTGTATATCAAATATGTTGGCTACTTCGATAGCATTAAACCTCATCACGGTTGTCATCACATCTTGTGACCAAACTTCAGGATGTCATGTTGCAAGAACCAATGAGGGATGACGTTATCGATGTAGCTGCCATATTTGATTTTTGCATTTAATTAGTTAAAACTATTGCTTCAATGGACAAATAAAGTTCATACAGCATTGTATGGCATCTCACATTTCTGTTTTGTGTGTATAAGAATGATGGAAAAAATTAGCATTGTTGTTTTTATGTTGCAGTTTCTTCACATGTCACGGTCGGGCCAGGAGGAAATTGCTGCAGAGGTATATGAGGATGAAGTGGACCTGCGGCGCTCATGCTCTAACTTCAACAGCAGTTTCACCTCTAACTGCTGGAGTGATCACAGTCTGGACCCAGATGACTTTCGGGTAAACTCTTTTGCCCCGCTGCAGCCCTACTAACACACACCCTCACATTGTCCAATGGAGAAAATGACGGACACTAACACATTATAACAATGTCTGCTTATGGCATTAAAAGCATTCATTTTACATTATCAGTAAATTAAACAAGTTTAAACTCTTACTAATATAAACAATTCCATGAACATTACACTAATTAAAACTAACACTTCATAAAGAACAAGGTTAATTTTCATCATTTCTACATGACCTATCTTTTCCTTCTCTTCTGCTATTATTTGCCCTTTTTGGAAAAATTGCCATTTAACTTGCCATCTTTCGAAACATCATGTTGTCTACACACCATCAACAAACTGTCCCGGTGCATTGCTCCTTCCAACTTTCCTCATCTGAAACCCCTTTTTTCCTCTGCACCAGGATGAGCTGAAGAAACTGTATTCTCAGCTGGAGGTCCACAAGACCAAGAGGATGGCAAACAACAATCCCCATCTGCCAAAGAAGCACAGCTCTCGACTCAGTATTGGACGCTCCCTCATTAAACGAATCACAGAGATCCCAGAAAGTTTAAGCAGACAATGCAGCCGTGAAGACAAGGATGTCAGTGCCTCCATAGGAACTATAATCCGCTCAGGATCTTATTACAAAAGTCATCAAACCACAAGCTTTAATATAATGAATGAAACTTTAATGCAGCCCTCCCCAAAGCTTCGGAAGTCCCATAGTGCCTATGACTGTGCCCCAGAGAGAGACGTCTCCCTATTAAACTCCTCCATAAAGAGCACAACAGAAAAGAGGGCTTCACAGCATTCCGACGCAGGATCCATCAATACAACATTGCTGGTCTGCAAATCTGCAAGTGCCCACAATCTAACAATAGACACTAACCTTCTACTTCCTGAACCATCTAGGTTTCAAAAGTCACTTAGTGTCAAAGAACGCAATGATCATCGCTCTCTGACTCCATGTAGAAGCACTGAAAATGTATCACTTCCTGGAAAAGCAACCCCAGCAGAAAAGCCCCAGCAAACTGTGGATGTCAGCATAAAGAAGCAGACTTCAAGTGCCTTGCTCTCAGAGTCATTTGACAAGGCAGAGGTCTGCCCATGGGAGGTTCCCGAGGAGCTTCCTGCAAACAAGAATCAAAAACATGTCACATATTCTCTTTCAAATCAAGAGGAACCCAAATCCCCTGGTGACAAATCATCATCAACGCTATTATATATCTGTCCATGGGAATACTTGCCACCTCCTACTCCCCCTGCAACAGAAACTGGGAATGTAATACAAGCAGATGTTAATTCCACAAAACCCAAGCCTCTCATCTCCTGTAGTGTTCCAGGTTCTCCACATACAGTCTCTGGCAAGCAAAAGGAGTTTCGCGTTTTCTCTTTCCGATCAACTACCCAGAGCTTCCTTGCAGCAAAGGGCCTGGAAGAGACTTGGAGAAGTATGAGCACAGAAAAAAGCCTTCAAGAAAGCAATGTTAAGGAGGGGATGCTACTAAAGTCCCTGTCCACATCCATGAGACTGTCCCCATGTAGTGCAACTTCAGAGAAGCGTACCACACAGACACAAAGACGGGCTATGACTACCATAGGTACTAAACCTTGCCTTGTGAAACAAGCAGCAATACGGCTGCCATCTACAGATTCTCCTGAGAGGAGCCCAAAGCACACTGCTCCTGTTCACATCTGTCCTTGGGAGTCAGAGGAGGTGATCTTGGAGGTCAAGAAGCAGAATGTAAATGAAAATATATTACAAAGACAATACAGTGACAAGCAAGCACTATCCGTGAAACTTAATACTGATAGCTACAACCCCCCTGGGTTCCAACTTACATCTTTATTGGCTGTTCCAAATACAGAGGTGTGCCCATGGGATGTTCCAAAACCTTTTCATCAATCCAGCATTTCTGAAGTTTGTCCTTGGGAGGTTGTGGAACCAGAGCAATTGCAAACCAAAAGCATGCATACTGATGTTTGTTCTTGGAAAACAGATTTCAACCAATCGAAATCTGAAAATGATACCTTTGATACCACTGTTGAAGTTGGGGATGTACAAAAGCAGGCAAATGTGAAGCCTGAAGCATGTCCTCTGAATGGACTAGGCACTAATACATCTCAGGTTAGACAGGAATCCACTAAATCCTCTAGTGACACAATAGAACCTGGTGAAAGGATAATTTATGTTCATGCAGGACAAAGTCCAATAGACCAACAAACAGTTCAGGGTGAGGCACATTCCTTGGAAACAAGAGAAACCCAAAAACAAGAAGAAAGTGATTTACCTGAACCACCACCACCACCACCTGTAACTGACATAAGTCCCTGGGATTCAGAGACAATGAATAAAAAAGCTACTGTACGCCCATTGGAAGTAGAGGACTCTAAGAGGTCAGAAGGGATGGAAAGTGCCAAGAACAAGGGGCCAACGAAGTTAGAAGAACAACAAGAAAAAGTCTGTGCCGATGTTTGTCCATGGGAAACTGAAGTGCCAGTGAAGTCCTTGAAGAAGCAAGAAAGTGTGCATGCAGATGTTTGTCCATGGGAAACTGAAGTACCAGTGAAGACCTTCGAGAAGCAAGAAAGTGTGTGTGCAGATGTTTGTCCATGGGAAACTGAAGTGCCAGTGAAGACCTTGGAGAAGCAAGAGAGCGTCCATGCAGATGCTTTTCCATGTGAAACTGAAGAGCCAGTGAAGACCTTGGAGAAGCAAGAGAGCATCCATGCAGATGTTTGTCCAATGGAGGAAAATGAACCAGTCAAGACGCTGCAGAAACAAGAAAGTGTTCGTACAGATGTGTTTCCATGGGAAACTGAAAAGCTAGTGAAATCAAACCAACAACAAGGTGTTCATTCAGATGTTTGTCCATGGGAAACTGAAGTGCCCATGAAATCACTGCAAAAACAAGAAAGTCTTTGTGCAGATGTATGTCCATGGAAAACAAATGAACCACTGCAGACCTTGCAGAAGCAAGAAAGTGTGCGTGCAGATGTTTGTCCATGGGAAACTGAAGTGCCAATGAAGTCCTTGGAGAAGCAAGAGAGCGTCCATGCAGATGCTTTTCCATGTGAAACTGAAGAGACAGTGAAGACCTTCGAGAAGCAAGAAAGTGTGCGTGCAGATGTTTGTCCATGGGAAACTGAAGTGCCAATGAATACCTTGGAGAAGCAAGAGAGCATCCATGCAGATGTTTGTCCATTGGAGGAAAATGAACCAGTCAAGACGTTGCAGAAACAAGAAAGTGTTCGTACAGATGTGTTTCCATGGGAAACTGAAAAGCTAGTGAAATCAAACCAACAACAAGGTGTTCATTCAGATGTTTGTCCATGGGAAATTGAAGTGCCCATGAAATCACTGCAAAAACAAGAAAGTCTTTGTGCAGATGTATGTTCACGGAAAACAAATGAACCACTGCAGACCTTGCAGAAGCAAGAAAGTGCTAATTCAGATGCCTGCCCATGGGAGGCAAAACCATCATCCAAACAATCTATTTCACAAGACACATCAAAGTGGCAAGACAGTGCTCGAGAATCTTACTGTCCCTGGGACAATTGCATGGAAACTCCAGAAAAAACAGAAGGAAGCACCAGTCAAACTCCCACAGATTGGGGTGAAGTAGGTGAAACACAGTCCCCAGAAGAGATGAGGGTTAATACTCCACTTGCTCTGTGTGATGCATTGTGCCCTTGGGAAATGGAAGGTGGCAGACAAGAACCTATAACAGTGCATGATCATTCAGATGTCTTCACTTGGGAGGAAACGATACCAGAGGAAGATGATGGTGATGCAGAAACTGCTGCGGAGGCCTTCATCTTCCCTCCAGACTTGTGAACTGTAAGGGCAATTATATTGAGCTTTAAGTTGAAAGACTCAAAAGTTGTAACAACATGGACCAGTGGTCACACATTTAAGCCAATGAGGGTTAACCCAATGAAGAATGTTCCTTCACTCCCACTAGCAAACTGTAATGACTGTTATTTAGAAATGGATTCCACCTATGGCAACTTTCTCTCTTCCTTTTCAGCTTAATAAGCTGTACGTGAAGACCGACTATGGCTTCAAGATGGACTGCTCTCCTGTGCACATTTCATTAACATGAACCCTTCATTTAATTTGGCATAATTTTGTGTCATTGTGTTCTTATGACTTTGTAGATTGCTAAAGTTTTTAAAAACCAACGTCACCTTCAAATCCAGATGCTGACATACACAGGGTAAAAGGTTTAGAACATCAACGTCACACTTTTTTTTGTCATAATCCGTTGTTTAAACTTTAAAAAAAGGAAAGCCGAAGAGGAAAGCTGTAACTGTACATCCACGTTGGTTTTAATTTAAGCTCTATTGACAGCACAAGTATATTTCAACCAACCAAGCTTATTTTAAATGATGACTAAACAGGCTATGAATCTATTTTAGACAATAGCTGATCAGGAGTGCCATCTACAAATCATTATTAAAAATAAAGTAACAGTATGTATTACCTATTATATATCAATGTGACACATACTTTGTTGTAATTACAGACTGCGTCACAAAAGGTTTAAATATTAAGTCCATATTTTTCATAACTATTATTCAGTTTTCACAGTTGTACTTAATTACACAATAACATGAACACTAATGTAAAGCAACTGAAAAATGTAATGTAATCTTGATCTATAAGGACATATGATGCAAGAGTGTAACTAATTCCTATAAAAATATATATTTAACTTTTAGTAATGAGATTAATGTTCTTTTTGTTTTGTAGAATTCCCTTGTGTGTGAGAATACATGTGAAAAAACCCTTGAGGGTTTACAAAACCAATGTTTCTTTCAAATGTCAACATATATACATGCTGCTTTATTTTACAAGTCATGATGGAAATTAGTAATGATTATTGAAATGCACTTATAATTCCCACTAGTTTGATTGTTTTGGATATTCTGTAATTTATGCACTTGCAGTTTTACAGTAGCTTTCAAACCAGGAACATTATGACTGTGTTTTTGTACGAGTAAACATTTTGTATGAGAACAGTCGATTTTCAATAGTACCCGAAAGAAGTTTCAATGTTATATAAATGCAACATTTTATTTTTATATTCATGAAAATCTGTCGAATGATCATTCTGAAATAAACTTTCTAACCACACAAATTTGCTTTTAATTAAGTTGCATGTGTGGTCAATGTAACAGTATTTTAAAATCACTGTAGTAAAATATAGAGTAGTTGTGTATGTCCCTGTGAATTTTATTAAGACATCAAAATGTAAAAACAACATACAAAAAGGTAGGAAAAGCAAAAACTCTGGGTTTCTTAAATACAGCAAACATTTATTTAGGAAGATAATGACCGTTTTCAATTAGACTGTACAGAATGGACCTGTGCAGGGGTGGAATAAAGCACTACCATTCAGAATTACTTGTACCACTGCACTGCCTTGGGCTTTGGTACCTGGTAATTCAAATCCTCAAACACTTCTTCAGGCTTGAGCTTTGGGCCAGCAATCATGACAGTCTGTTGAAATAAAAAAAAAAGTCAGAAGTTTAGGAGTTGGGTTCTGCATTTAAATGAGACCAAAGCAAACAAACTGCATTCTAGCAATGTGACAATTTTTAAATAAAATAATTAATATAGAATCAATCAAAAATCTGACTTTAAAAAGTGGAATTTTATACTAAAATCTGTTTAGTGTTGTCACAGTACCAAAATTTCAGTAGTCAGTACTGATACCAGTGAAATTTCACTGTTCTAGATAACAATTTTGATACCACAAAAAAAAAAGTGCTAATATGATAATGTGCTACTGAACACACTCCTTTATCAAAAAGTTTAATTTCAATGTAAATAATAAATTAAAAGATATGCATGTTTTCTTCGTGTTTCTGACACTTGTTTGTTTTTAAGCAGGGCCCTCCTGAAATCTGATTTATTTTTCCCCAAATCCTTTTATTAATTATTTTTCCAGAATTCCATGTTTTAAAGTTTAATTTCATTATCAAAATTGTGTCTAATCAAAAAAATTTCCTTAAACTTTTAAAAACTAAAAAAATAGAACAATTGCTTATCAATATATCATTGCATTTTTTTGAACAAACATTTATTCAGTATTTATCATTATTATTTCTACAGTGAGGATTACATTTTACTATATAGTTATAATATATTTATGCTGCAGTTTCTGTCATTTAGCTTTTATTATGAATCGTGCTTTAATTTTTTTATGTGTATTTTGACAGAAGTTTAACTTCTCCGGACAAACAGTTCACTACATGGCCCAGTGTGATCGTTAAAAGCGCAAATGCTGTGATTTAATTATATAAAAATAATATTTCAGTGTGGATTAATGCTCTGTCATCATACAACACGAATAGTTCTCAATGTCTGTGGAATTTCCAGTGTACGAGCGGTCTGCTTCACACAATCATTTTAAGCTCATGCAGCTCACACAGACTAAGATTGCAGCATTTCATGGTTTAATAATCACACTAGCCCATATCACAATTTTAATTTGATTAGTTTTGCATTTCAGTGTAAAAGGAGCAACAGAGCACATGCTCAAATAAGCGTGTGAGCTTTTGAATGTTGTGTGTCAGTAAGAGTGTGTGCGGGTACCAGATTGAGTCGGTGCCTGGTACTACCGGTACTGAATAATCACTGGTATCGTTACATCTTTTTTATTTTAGTACCGGTACTTTTGACAACACTAGATTGTTATTAAAGAATCCATAAATACTCTGACCTTAATAATGGGATCTTTTGGTGGAGCCCATGCTGGAACAATCTTGCCGTGAAGTCTCCAGCACCCATAAGGGTTGACAAGATGTCTCTCTAGCACCAGGTATTCGAGGACATCTCTGGGTTCCTCCTCATCCCCCAGCATCAACCGACCAAAGCGGTCATAGATTGCCAATGTCTGAAATGGCAAAACCAGATGGCAGAACAAAATAAAATGGATTGATGCACTTTTTAATTATTAAAAAGTTATTATAAGCTTAAACTCAGGTTACACCCATATACTGTAATAACGCTCTTGCACACAGCTGTTTAGTTGCTCACCTGTCTGGAGTGCATGCGGAAAGTCACTTGAGCATACAGGTTGCCCTTGCTGATCATGTCAGGACATCGTGCATGAACCACCCGTGGTGGTTCCAGTGACTCAATGAAGCGCCAGCGTAGAGTCTTATAACGGTTCCCACGAACCATCTCCTACAAAACATGGCACACAACACAGATTAGATGAATGAAAAGGTACATAGTGATACATACAAAGTCTAAGAGAAGGTTGATGGCTTATCATTGTGGGCAAACAATTAGTTAAATTGCTAGACTGAAATTTGAAATCTCACAAAATTACTTACAGGGTAACACCTCTCTGTCACCAAGGAATGAAGCTTTTCTTTAGTAAACCTAGGAAGCACATTAATAAGATGTTTAAGACAATCTATATTCTTTCAAATAAATTTTCAATCTTTAGTGTTCAAACAAAACTGAAATCACTCAATTTATTCACCCTCATGCCTTACCAAATCCATATAACTTTTTCTGCAGATCACAAAAAGAGGATTTTTTTTCTCCCCAATTTAGGATGCCCAATTCCCAATGCACTCGAAGTCCTCGTGGTGGTGTAGTTATGCCTCAAACTGGGTGGCGGAGGACAAATCTCAGTTGCCTCAGTGTCTGAGACCGTCAATCCACGCATCTTATGTGGCTTGTTGAGTGCGTTACTGCGGAGACATAGCATGTGTGGAGGCTTCACGCTATTCTCCGCGGCATCCCCACACAACTCACCATGTGCCCCACCGAGAGCGAACCACATTATAGTGACAATGAGGAGGTTACCCAATGTGACTACCATCCTTAGCAACCGGGCCAATTTGGTTGCTTAGGAGACCTGGTTGCAGTCACTCAGCACCCTGGATTTGACATTGCAACTCCAGGTGTGGTAGTCAGCATCAATAAATGCTGAGCTACCCCCACAAAAGGAGGACTTTTAAAGGATGTCTCATTCACTGATTTCACAAGCTTCTCTCAGCACTCATGGAGGTGCAAAGGAAAGCCATGGTGAAAGTCAAGATTTTCACTGTAAAATAAGTTACATTACATGGTGGTTTCTCACCAAAACCTAGTATACCTTCAGAAAACTTGGAATATAGCACATGAGTCACATGGACTTCTGTTATGACACTTTTGGGCCCTTTTCTGAGCTTTAAAATGAATCATTATTAACTGCCATTCATATGATATTTAGCGAATAGGACATCCTTTAAAATTCCTCCATTTGTGTTCTGCAGAAGAAAGATAGTCCGACAGCTATGGAATTACATGAGGGTGAACAAATCGGTAATCTTTTCCTCATAAAACTGTTTTACTCAAAGAAATTATTTGCAATTTTGAAACTTACACTGGAGGCCAAAAGTTTGGGATAATGTACAGATTGTGATGTTTAGGAAGGAATCTGGTACTTTAATTCACCAAAGTGGCATTCAACTGATCACAAAGTATAGTCAGGACATTACTGATGTAAAAAAAACTGCACCGTCACTATTTGAAAAAAGTATTTTTTTATCAAATCTAGACAGGCCCCATTTCCAGCACCATCACTCTGACACCAAAGTTGCTAATTTGGTACAACAAAATCACTTGCCATTATATCAAAAACTGCTGAAAGCGATTTGGTTCGTTAAATGAAGCTTAATATTGTCTTTGTGATTGTTTTTGAGTTTCCACAGTATACAATAGACTGGCATATCTTAAGGTTAATATTAGGTCAAAAATGGCAAAAAAAGAAACTGCTTTCCCTAGAAACTCATCAGTCAATCATTGTTTTGAGGAATGAAGGCTATACAATGTTTGAAACTAAAAAAAAAAAAAAACACCTTTAGATTTCATACAAAGGTGTACACTACAGTCTTCATAGACAAAGGACAACTGGATCCAACAAGGACAGAAAGAGATGTGGAAGGCCAGATGTACAACTAAACAAGAGGATAAGTACATTATAGAGTCTCTAGTTTGAAAAATAGATGCCTCGCATGTCCTCAGCTGACAACTACATTGAATTCTACCAACTCACCAGTTTAATGTACAACAGTAAAGAGAAGACTCAGGGGTGCAGGCCTTATGGGAAGTGCAAAGAAAAAGACATATTTGAAAAAGAAAAACAAAAAGAAAATGTTAGAGTGGGCAAAGAAAAACAAACATTGGACAACAGATAATTGGAAAAGAGTGTTATGGATCTTAACCCCATTGAGCTTTTTTGGGATCAGCTAAACTGTAAGGTGTGTGAGAAGTGCCCGACAAAACAGCCACATCAATGGCAAGTGCTACAGGAAGCGTGGGGTGAAATTTCACCTGAGTATCTGGACAAACTGACAGCTAGAATGCCTTGGATCTGCAAAGATGTAATTGCTGCATGGACGATTTTGAGATGAGAACTCTTTGAAGTAGTTTAAGAAGTTCTGAACATTCTTTTTAAATTGTAATTCACATTATTAATGTCCAGACTATAAATTGTGATCAGTTGAATGCCACTTTGGTGAATAAAAGTACCAATTTCTTTCCATAAGAGCAAAATCTGTACATTATTCCAAACATTTATCCACCAGAGTATGAATAATATCATTACCACTTTGACTAAATAAACAAAAATGATCTGAGTACAACTTTAAATTGAAATTAGAGATTACAACAAAGTGGTTAAAAGATAAAAATACAAATAATTACAAACAAGTACAATACAACTATAAATCCATAGTAGTATCTGCTTTAGCAAATCACTGAACTATTTTATAAACTCCTGAATTTCTTTTTTACTGTGTGAGTGCCGCATGAGCCTCTATGAAAATCTCCTGTGCTCGTGCTGGGAACTCCTTTGTGGAGAACTCTGGATCATGGTCCTTTATTTTACGAATCCTGGGAAAAAAAATCAAAATGATACCAATATGTAAATAATTATGCTGCATTACACAAAAAGGGATAGTTCGCCTAAACAAAAAGAAATACTCATAATTTTCTCACCCTCATGCCATCCCAGATGTGTATGACTTTCTTCTGCAGAACACAAATTACATTTTTTAGAAGAATATTTCAGCTCTGTAGGTCCAAACAATGCAAGTGAATTGTGGCAAGAACTTTAAAAGGTCCAAAAAGCACATAAAGGCAGCATAAAAGCATTCCATAAGACTCCAGTGGTTAAATCCGATATGATAAGTGTAGGTGAGAAACAGAACAACGTTTAAATCCTTTTTACTCCAGATCTCCATGTTAATTTTCAAATTCTTCTTCTTCTTTTGTTCTTGATGATTTGCATTCTTCGTGCATATCACCACCTACTGTGAGGAGTGGAGAATTTATTGTAGAAAAGGACTTAAATATTCTGAAGATATGTATATAACACTGGAGTCATATGGATTACTTGTATGCTGACTTTGTGTGCTTATTAGACCTTCCAAGTTCTGACCACCATTCACTTGCATTGTAAACTACAGGGCTGAGATATTCTACTAAAAATCTCAGTTTGTGCTCAGCAGAAGAAAGAACGTCTTACACATCTGGGAAGGCATGAGGGTGAGATGAGATCATTTAAACTTTTGGGTGAACTATCCCTTTAATGCATATGGTTATGAATCAGGGATGTCAAGAGATGGGTCTTTACGCCAGCTGTGACGCTGCGCTCTGACGGAGCTGCTCCGTGCGCTGTTTCAGACCTTCTTTGGACAGTGTGGAAAGTCGAGCGTCTCCTTCAGGAGGAACGTATGGATCAAAGATGCCCGCTGGGAAACAAAACGTATAAATGTGTTCCATAATGACCTTATACAGTGTTTGTAATAGTAAAATGTATCTGAACTAAAGAGTAGATTTATCACAAATTCTGATAAGCTCATACAGCACCAGTCAAAAGCTTGGAGCCACTTGACTAAATATATGTTTCTTAGGATATTAAAAACCTTTTCATCACAACCCTTGACATAAATTTTGCATGCAATAACAGGAGAAAGTTTTACATCGGCACCTGTGCATGCAATGTTGATGGCTCTCTCCATGTACTGCTGGCGGACCACCACACCCGCAGCTCTGGCTTGAGCCTCCTGCTCGGCTTGTGTTTTCTTTTTCACATTCACAGCCGGAGGAATGAAATAGCGCTTCTTTGTGCGGATCTGAACCACCACCGGTTGCGGGAGCCGCACGTCCAGCAGAGGCGCAACATACTGGATCACATACGGGATTAGTGCCATTACACGGCTGTACAATTAAAACCATATTTATTTTTTGCAGAGTTCTTTGGCTTACTCAAACTTAATAAAGAAAACCACTGTGAAGAAAGAGCGATGCATTTTAATCATATCATTGCTGCATGCTGTCACTAAAGCCATGCTATATAGTGCTTTACATTTTTTTATCAAGACGAGCAGCACTGCACAGACATACTGTATAATCGCAACAGCTGCCCTTTAGGAACTAATAATAATATTTTTGTATTAGTTTTCCTACCTTAATATTATGACATGTTGCTAGATGACAGGATTTCAACGTCCTACATATGGACGTCGCCATCTTTACGAAAGGCCTCTTTTTCGTGTGCCTGAACAAACACTTACACGCGGGAATCTGTCATCAGCGACACTCGGTGGAGTGGAGAGGTACAACACCATCTGTCGTCATCAACTTCAAAGTTAGTATGGGAAAAAAATTAAATAGTGCTTATCATTACATTTCTAAAATGGTGCATCCTCGTTTTCTTTCCTTGCGTTCTTGCTGGAATGTCCCTTTCTACGCTCAAGCGTCACTTCGGAGCGCTTGCCGTTGTTGAAACTTGATCAGAATCACAATCAGCTGTATTGCCAATTAAACACACGTAATTTGTCTTGGTGACGGGTGCTTCCAGTGCACAACAATATAAAACAACAACAAGACATAGATAATAATAATAAAAAATATATAAAAAATGTAATTAGAATAAAGAAATAAAAATTGAATAGAAAGTAAAGTATATATAGAATACACAATTAGACATATATATATATATATATATATATATATATATATATATATATATATATATATAAATCCTAATAATTGCACATGCATTGTTCAAGTATTTATGAATATTGTTTATTTATACTGCAAAGGTGAATCTTTAATACAATGTGTCGTGCCAGATGTGAAAGGGGGGAATTTATGTGTGCTTGAGGTGCTTTGACAAAACAGACATCCGCATAGGATCCACCTGTGGATCCTCGCTCAAGCCATGAAGCTATAAATTACCTGGGGTCTGTTTCACCAATACGCATTGAAATGACCCACATTGCATCTAAATGTGTGTGTGCCTTTTCTTAACCTTCTCATCCGTCAACAATATGCCATAATAATTTGTTGGCAATATAAAAACATAGCAGGAAGATTTACAGTCACAAAACTTTATTTAAAACATGACAATCATAAAATATATGCAGAATGACTCGTGACGAAATCCAAGTGCTCTCATTATCGCTTCTGAAGACTTTAACTAAAGCCCTTCAGTGCAATACCTTTATGACTATTATATATAAAAGTATCACTGACTGTCTTCAGAAAAGTTTCGATGGCATTTTCTTTTCATCTTTCCTCCGTATAATGCAGGGGTCGGGAACCTTTTTTAAGGAGCCAATTTTAAAGTTTTTGGTTGATACATTTTTTCGACAGAACCAAACAACAAACGAATAATTTACTATTTAAAAAAAACGTTTTTCAATAAAATTAAATGTATATATTGCCCATAGGCTACTCAAAAACAAACAAATATGCAAACATTAATAGGTAACATGTTGCAATATGGTACACGTGTTTGTGTTTAGTTAATTTTATAATTGTTCATGAAAAATATAACTTCCCTTTTGGGCTGGGCGATATCCGATTATATGGTAAATATTTTTGCTTGATTGATTTTGCTTGAAAAATTAATTTATTGAAACACGAAAAACTTAAACGAAACAAAAAAGCAATAAAAATAACGAAGTGATTGAATAATCTTAGATATATATAACCACCTCCCCAAATACAAACATTTACTATCTCCAAGGACCCCATTTGCCATCACGCAATATATCTGTCAACAACACCAGCTGAAAAATTACTAATAACTACAAATTAAGAACTAAAGAAAATGATAACTGTAAAGATCATTATAATAATCATCATAGTAAATAACCCTAATAAATTCCCTCAAAATGCTGCCAAATGTGTGTAATTATCGAATGTGTTGGTTTGGTTGGTTATACAGAAAAAAATAGATCTAAATTTTAGCTTCAATGTGAACATGTATTAAATTACATTATGATTTAATCACTTTCGTCTGTGTTTTTTTTATACAAAGATACCTGTATATATTACACTGTAAACAAAATCCCGTTGTTTTTACAAAACAAATCTGGCAGCTGTGGTTGCCAGAATAAATATGTAAAAATACAGTTAAAATGTAAACCACTTTACACAGTGCACAGTGCAAAACATTCCTGAAAGATTGACCTTCATGATGCGGGAATTCCCGAACAGACCGCACAAACAATAACATACTGGTGAAAAGTAGTCAAATTAATTCCCGCAGATGAACAAATAAAATCAATAGTTTTATCTTTAATCAGTGCTTGCATCAGCGCTGTCACCCGCATCCTCTCTCCCTCCGTCTTGCACTAGTAATATTCACTGACTAAAGGAAGCGCCTTCTCACATATCATTTGTTGTATTAACCAACATATACCTAAAATAAATGTAAAATAACTTTTTTTAAGATTAAGTCATTACATTATAGATTTGCACCTTGTAGGGAAACAAGTGAGTGAAAAGGAGCACACACAAGACTTGATCAAACTAAAAGGTAGTAATTAAGAAAAACAGGTCCATATAAGATATGCAAACAGTTAGGTAAAATAGCATTATAATCATTATTATCCAATATTGAATATCTTTGTGTCATATGATAAAATATGTTTTAGATGCTATATGTTTACATTCTTCACTGTATTCCATGAAATGATGAAGATGCTCAAAGAGCAGGATCCCTGTGCTGTGGAGTCAGCTGCAATAGTTCCGCATTGGTTATACATGTTTGTTTAGTTCACTTTTATGCAACAATGTCATCTGTATAGAATAGAAATGAATGAACTCATTGAAGATGAAACAGAAGAGCACTAAATATTATCAAATTTACCTCCGTGTTTGAATTTCATTGAGACATAGTATTCTATAGAGCATGATGTACCACACTGTAAAACAATATTTCCATGATTTGTTAAGTTGATCTGGCAAAAATATTAAGTTAAGATTTAATCATTTGTTCACATAACATAAGAATCTGTGTTTTTATTGAGTAATGGCAATGAAAAAAAAAAGGTAATTTCACTACTTGTTATTTTACTAGACCTTTTTATTCTATTTATTTATTTATTTAATTTTATTATCAAATGTTATTTTAAATTAACTAAAAATGTTAAGGCAACCAGGTTACCTTTTTAAGTTTAAACAAAATAATTTCTTACAGAGAATAGTTCAGCACATTACCACATGATCAAAATACATCAAATACGATTTTTCCCCATTTTAACAAGCAGCATGAAATTTCAATGACCTATTGAACACTGAACTTGAAATGTCTCCTTTTTCATTTCAGAAATCTGGTCACCTTAGTCTATGTTTTTTGCCACCAGGTGGTATATTTCCAGCATCTTCCAGCAGGTGCTAACAGGAACCTGCTAACCAGCCAATTCCTGACCCCTTGGCTCAAGCGTCCTCAGAATGCTTTTTTAAATATATTAATTTTTGTATTTTTTTTTTTATTATTATTGAACAAAAAATACAGGGGACACAAATCACAGAGGAAAAAAAACACTTAAGAAAACAGTAAACTCAAGGTAGAGCAAGGCAATAAAGTACATTTTCAAACAAGATGCAGTAAACAGATATAGTCTACTAAAAAGAAAAACTAATTCACAAAACATCTAAAGAAATGGAAATTAAACATACAATAAAAGAATACAAATAAATAGAAATAAATAACATGAAACAACAACAACAAAAAAGTCACCTTCAGGAAATCAGAAGGTAACTTTTATAATGAAACCATAATTTAATTAATCAACAGAGCAGTTTTAGTGGCTTTCTTGTTAAACGATGTACAAAGAGAGTCATTGGAAACTTTATATCGACACAGAAAAGCCTAAAATTGGGCTTAGAATCAGTGACTTTACATTTATGGAGATAAAACTGGCCACATCTCCTTTGACTCAGAGTACCAAATCAAAAACACTCATTATTTAAAAAATGAAAAGTTTGTTGTAAGCAGAGAAAATAAGCCAGGCTACTTCTTTCCAAAACTCCTTTACATAATCACATTAAAAAAAACAAATGTAGTATTGTTTCAAGATTAAAGTTGCAGAATGTACATTGTGAAGAGATGTCCAACTTAAACTTTAGAAAGAATAGAGTTACAGGGATAGTAATTATGAAGAATTTTACAATGAAGTTCTTTCAACTTTTAGGTAACAGAAACTTATTAATGCCAGTGCATTAATAGCAGAAAGAGAATAATAATTTAATTTCCACTTGAAAAGAGCTTTGGGATGACAGCTGATTTTCCTAATAAGGATTCTTCTAATCCAAAAGTTGTTACATTAGACATGGGATAGCTCCAATCCTCCAATGGATAATTGGGGCATTTCACAGACTGATACTCTGTAACTATAGTATGACCTGACCACATGCAACGGTTTAGGTGTCATACAGTTTATGACTGGGTTATTAGGAGAAGTCAGAATGCTTTCTCCATCCTGGCCTCCTAGCAGTGCATTTGATCTACTTCCGGGTCACAGACTTGAGAATGGAGAATCTAAGAAACGAGAAGCACCCTGATATACTTCCGTAGAAGTTCTCATTTGTTGCTCTTTCAGAGGGTAAAAAGAAGTGCTGAGCAACGGTATACAGCCATGGCCAAAAGAATAGGCAGTGACATACATTTTGTGTTTCGTAAAGATTTCTACTTCCGTTGTTGTGGTGTTGATTCACATTGCTTCTAGTTTATTGTGCAGAGTGATCAGGTGCATTTTAAATAATTGCTAAAAGCTATTTATCATAAAAACCCAAATTTCTGTTTTTTGGCCATGGCACAAAATGACCAGCTAATATAATTTCACTAATCATATCAGCAGCACCTGGGAAAGTGTGAACGAGTACTAGTCATCATTCTGATCGGATTATAAGAGCAGACTGATTGCTATAAAAGGAGGGAAGAAGTGCTTCCAATCATTGTGTTCTTGTTAGCAATGGTTACCTCTAAAGAAAGACGTGGCGCCATCATCGCTTTGCATCAAAATGGCCTCACATTATATTGCACCTGAAAGAACCATTTACCAGATCATCAAGAACTTCAAGGTGAGAGGTTCAACTACAGTGAAGAAGGCTTCAGGACATCCTAGAGTGTCCAGCAAGCACCAGGACCATCTCCTCCTGAGGAGTCAACAACGGAATCATGTCACCACCAGTGCAGAGCTTGCTCAATATTTGCAGCAGGTTAGTGTGAGTGCATCTGCATGCACAGTGAGGCGAAGACTTTTGGACAATGGCCTGGTGTCAAGAAGGGCAGCAAAGAAGCCACTTCTCTCCAAGAAAAACTTCAAGGACAGACTGAAATTCTGCAGGAAGTACAAGGACTGGACAGCAGAAACTGGTGCAAAGTTATTTTCTCTAATGAAGCCCCCTTCTGACTGTTTGGGACATCTGGAAAATTGATAGTCCGGAGAAGAAAAGGTGAACGCAACCATGAGTCCTGTGTTCTGTGTGGGGTTTCTTTTTATCCAAGGAAGTTGGCTCTCTCACAATTCTGCCCAAAAACACTGCCATGAATAATGAATGGTATCAAAACGTCCTGCAAGAGCAATTTCTCCCAACAATCCAGGAGCAATTTGGTGCAGATACGTGCATTTTCCTGCATAATGGAGCACCATGTCACAAGGCAAGAGTGATAATGAAGTGGCTCAGTGATCATTAAATAGAAATTTAGGATCCGTGGGCAGGCAACTCCCCTAATATTAATCCCATGGAGAACCTGTGGTCAATCCTCAAAAGGTGAGTGGACAAGCAGAAGCCCACAAATTGTGATCAACTCTGAGCACTAATAAGGCAAGAATGGATTGCTCTCAGTCAGGATTTGGCCCAGAAGCTGATATCCAGCATGCCAGAGCGAATTGCAGAGGTTATGAAGAACAAGGGTCAACACTGTAAATATTGAGTCTTTGCATATATTGAATGTTTTTGCCAATAAAAGCCTTTAAAATTTATGAAATGCTTATCATTGTTTTCCAGTATACTATAGAAACATGTGAAAAGAAAAAAAAAAATCTACAAATACTGAAGAAGCAATCTTTGCAAAAACACTCAATTTATGTCACTGCCAATACTTTTTCATTCAGACACCCGCCACACCGCTGTGGGAGGTGTTTAGAGGAGCATTTAAATATGAGGATGCTCAGGAAAACCTTAACTAACGTGACATTTAAATGTGTTATCAGTGACTTTATGCCTCATTCTTTGAATAGAATTATCAAGAGATCAGTAAAGGTTGTTTTTAATCACTCGATGATAAATGAATTTCATATATATGCAGTAGAAAATGTTTAATTTGTCTTGTTTACATTTTGAATTCATGGCGCTAATGCTCTATATGCGGCCATGATATGAGCTGGTTACACTCTGTTATTGTAATTTATGATGACACTGATATACTGCAAAGATCAGAGTATAAAAGTGTTAATGTGCAGAATAAAGACAAAATAATGATTTTTGGTATATTTTATGGGGGCAGATGTGTGAAAGGCTTTCGCGGCAGAGGGCACATGAGTGAATGGGCACTTGAGAGAATAAACATTTTTTTTCGCTACATGAACAATCATAAGATGAAAATTTGCACCATCTCGCTCTACACAGCGGTGTGTTCTTGTTGACTGATTTTGACTGACTGAACTACATAAACAGAATTAGCTTTATGTGGAGCTACAGCTCACACCTAATGATGACATGGACCAATGGCAGCATGTTGTTTAGCAGTTGGTAAGAAGTTTTCCGAAAAGTTCGAACCACCGAATCCAACGCAAAACACCTCCTTTTGGGGATCTGTGCGTTCTTCGATTTCGTATGAAGTATATTTGGGCCTTTATAGTTCTCTAATTTAATATGATAATATAATTTTGTCTCTGATGAAGATACGTTCTCTCTTGTTGGGAAGTTCAGTTGAAAACAGCTGCCATATCTCAAATTTACCTCATTATGGCTATAAAGAGAAATATATATATATATACACACACACACACACACACACAACAGTCAATTCCGGCCCTCAAATCTGTTTGGACGTGAGACGTTCCATGAGCACTGATGTTCTGACAGGATCAGCACTCGGACGCTTCACTGTGCAGTGTATAACTCCGCTTGCATTCGTGCCATTCTAAACTAAGGCGTAAGAGCAGTATATATCTGTTAGGAGTGAAATTACATATGATAGCCAGCAGGTGGTGGCAAAAGATAATTTTTGTGTGTAATATGAGCCAGTTGGTGAGTCTATTGTTTACATAGAACAGCGCTCCATGATCACTCGTATGACCACTACATTACTTAAGCTAGGACATTGTTTTAAACTGCTTTAAATGAACAATTTGAGGATTAAGGCTCATTGCAGCTGAGAGACACAAAAGACTGTTTGATTACATAACTCGAGGCGCTTACCAAGTTTCCACATTGGATACACACTGTTTAAAAATGGCGGAGGACATGCTGTTTCTAGTGACCGACTCTTGCACGGCTACCACGAAATAGGGAGAAATACTCCCGCTTGGATGCTATTTTTCCACTGAGAAAGCTGACCTTCAGAACGCTGACAGCATATCTGCTTGGGAGTGGCAACAGGTGACAGGTCCCTCCCTCTCTAACACACACACCTACACCTATCAATCCATCCTTGTTCACCAATAACTTGTTAGAAACAAAGTGTAAAAGTAATTACCAACGGCACTCGGCCTGCAGCCGAATCACAGCAGTCCTGATGTAGGGCCATATCGCACTCTTGCTCGTGTGATATTACTTAAAAAAATTAAATTAAAAAAATGTATATATGTGTGTGTGTGTGTATGTATGTATGTATGTATGTATGTATTTTTTATATATATATATATATATATATATATATATATATGATTTCATAGAGAGGCCAGTGGTGGCTCAGCGGTTAAGGCTCAAGGTCGGGGGTTCAAGCCCCAGCACCGCCAAAATACCACTGTTGGGCCCTTGACCCTATCTGCTCCAGCTGCGCTGTTTCATGGCTGACCCTGCACTCTGACCCCAGCTTAGTTGGAATATGTGAAAACAACTGCATTTCATTATTGCACAATGACAGTAAAGTTGAATCTTAATAAAAAAAGAAGTGATAAGGCTTTTAAAGGAATAGTTAACCCCAAAAAAATTTAATTCTCATAATTGACTCACCCTCATGCCATTCCAGATATGTATGACTTTCCTCTGCAGAAAACAAAGATTTTTATAAGAATATCTCAGCTCTGTAGGTCCATAGAATGCAAGTGAATGGTGACCAAAAATTTGTAGCTCCAAATAAGCATATTAAGGCTGCATAAAAGTAATCCATAAAACTCCAGTGGTTAAATGCATGTCTTCTGAAACACTAGATGGCGCTAGGAAGTGTAATGGAGCATGAAATAATGATCGCCAATTATTCTGCTGATGTCATGGTTAATAGTAAAAAAGGAGTAACATTTTAGTCTGCTATCACCCCAAACCAATTGTATCTCTTTAGAAGACAAGGATTAAACAACTAAAGTCTAAGGGATTACTTTTATGCTGACTTTTTAGAGCTTCAAAGTTCTGGTCACCATTCATTGCATTGTATGGACCTTCATTTGTCTTCGGCAGAAAAAATTAAGTCATAGGCATTTGGAATGGCATGAAGTGAATCTGAAACAATCCAGTTTTTTGGGTGAGAACAGACCATAACATAGCATAAATCCTCTTTCACTACAAATCTTGACAACAGCAGTCTCTCTTTGGTAATCATGATTTCAATCTTGAATATACTTCCTAGTGCCATATGGCGTCCTGCAAATGCGTCAAGCTCTATAGCGTTATCAGTCTTGAAATCATGAAATCATCCAGCCTAGAGACTGCAAATGCAAAATGCACAGTAAAAAGGTTGTTACATTTTGGTCCATTCTCACCAAAACTGATAAAATCGCTTTAGAAGACATGGAATAAACAACTTATATGGATTGTTTTTATGATACCATTGTTATTTTTGGAGCTTCAAAATTTTGGTACGCATTTACTGCATTGACCTACAGAGCTGAGATATTCCTTTAAAAATCTTAATTTGTGCTCTGCAGAATAAAGTCATAAACATCTGGGATGGCATGAGGGTGAGTAAATGATAAACTTTCTTTTTTGGGTTAACTATCCCTTAAAGTTCAGATCATAATTATCTCTTATCTCTGTACTTCTCTGGCCCAGAATTGAGTATTTCTACAGCTGATATCATAAAACAAAATTCCTTGTATTTTTTCTTATGATAAATACAATTAATCTGTGTGAACTGGCACAACGGCACAATTTGCATTTCTAGGAAACGTTCAATTGACTGGTTTAAAAAAAAATCTACACAAAGATGTAACAGAGCATGAACAATCATACATCATGCATACAAATGAAACATGCTTTTCTCACACTATACTTTGTCCATCTTTTTCTCATCTTCTTTAATGAACATCAATTAAATTTTTAAAACAAAACCACATTTCAGGGAAAGATTCAGAGACAGAATTTGATGATCATGATCTCACATAACGAGCCAGCCTGGTGCATCTCATCAACAGTTACCATGCCATTGAACAATCACTTATGCAAAACAGGTTAAACAATTTAAGGCCTCTTAGTTTGATACCAGGTTAAATCATTTTTCTGTGGGCCCAGATTAGATTCGGCCTGAAAGCCATTCAAGTGTGATTTCCACAACAGTAAAATCATTAAATACATCTTATAAAATGTCTAAACAGCTTTGCATTATTATGACATATGCTAATGACATTGAAGCCTTTTTGTGTAATTTAGCTTTCCATTCTATTTTTTTTTTTGGCAATTACTGGATGAACCACTGGAAATATGCTGTAGAACAGGTGATATTGAAGTACAGGAGACAAGGGCAAAGATCAGAGATCATATGCATGTATATATAATCACATTTCAGATTAATTGAAGGTCTCAGAACAAATGCTCACAGTATACAATATACACACAGTACCATGCTTATGCTTCTTCTTTCCTAACCATTACTAACGGAGGTATTCAGAGCCGTTACCATTGTGTCCATTCTGTTACCAGTGTATCCCAACCTTTAACCCCCATTCTGCCCAGTCAAACTGCAGAGGATTCAGGATAAAATGTGTATATAGCCATTATTAATAAAACTGAAGGAGGAGATAATTTTTTTTACAGAAAAAAAAAAACCCATCATGCTTAACATTTCTATTGCTGAATGGAAAGGTCGAGAGACATGTCATGATAAACTTATAATACCACTGTGTGTGAGAGGAGTACTGAGGGAACAAAGTGTGTACATGCATTACCAGCCCATAAAATATGATATGGAGAGTCTCTTCCATTTCAGTCACAGCTCTGTACGGGTGCTCTTGTGCCTCCCACTGGCAGAATGTGGAACTACACCACACTCAAAGAGTGAATACCAGTCTTGCTTCATAGTGTCTCTTTATCTCTTGGGTTATTCTTAAGATGAAATTGCAGTTTTGTATTCATTTCTGTTTTGCTGAAGATAGCCAGATGACGCTCATTTTGGAGTGAGTGAGCAGGTCAGGAAGGGGTCAAAGTTCAGAGGTCAGACAGGTGGTGCTTTCCGCTGCAGCAGGTACTTATGGATGTCGTCTGCATCCCTCTTGAGCCAGGCAGCGTTCAGGAGAATGTTCTCGCAGCACTGCTGTACCGTGCGCTCGGCGGCTACAGCGTGATGACTTTCAAAGAAACTCTAAAAACACAAACATCACACAATTCCTGTTGACTAAAAACAGTAACCTGCAGGGTTTAACGGTCTCTATTCGAACACAGACACTTACATTTAATAATTTAAATGTAAATGTATGCAAATCCAGGTAACATGGTAATCCATGTTTTCTTTAACATTTTGTGGAAGCAAGTGAAAAGCAAATTATGTTACCTTAACCTCAGCAGCCATTTTATCTATAGCAAACCCATCCACTGTGAGCTACAGTGAAAAAAACAGAACACAAATGAAACATTACGAACACTACTACTTGGTTTAATACTCTACATAGTTAATGATACATACTGAATAAATTAGGTTTTGGACTGTACATGATTAATGTTGTATATTTTGTGTGTACTGCATTCATTTCACCTTGATAAGTCTTGATATAAGGAAGCCGCCCTGATAACGATTATGAAGCTCTTCCCAGTTGTCCTTCACAAATTTCCATGCAGTTTTGCGGCCCTGTTTGCTGCTTCCAGCGACGCCCCCAATTACAGACACTGTGTCCTGGGGACGAACTTCTTCCTAAAAATACCACATCCACTATCACTGTTCACACTTCTGAGATTTGGTATTTGCACAGACTCTAATTAAACCTCAGTTCTGACTGAAGTGAGAATGTGAGATTTGAGAAAGTTAATTTAAATTCGATGAGAGGAATCTTTATTGATCCAATCGCTTGTAGGGAAATTGCAGCATTAAACTTTTATCACAGAGACATAAATAACAAAAGTCCTTAAGAGGAGCACTAATGTGGCCCTCATTAAAAAAAATTACACCTATATTTTTTTTTATAGTACACTACTTTTGAAACACAGTTGAAGTCAGAAGTTTATATACACCTTAAACAAATACATTTATAATAAGTTTTTCCACAATTCCTGACATTTAATTGTGGAAAACATTCCCTATCTTGGTTCTGTTAGGATCACTACTTTATTTTAAGAATGTGAAATGTCAGAATAATAGTAGAAAGAATTATTTCTTTCTTTCAGCACAATCCCAGTGGGTCAGAAGTTTACATACACAGTTAGTATTTGGTAGCTTTGCCCTTAATATTTTTAAATTAGGTCAACTGTTTTGGGTAGGCTTCCACAAGCTTCTCACAATAAGTTGCTGGAATTTTGGCCCAGTCCTCCAGACAGAAGTAAGACAGAGTAAGGTTTGTATGTCTCCTTGCTTGCACATGCTTTTTCAGTTCTGCCCACAAATTTTCGATCGGATTGAGATCAGGGCTTTGTGATGTCTCTAATACCTTGACCAGAGGACATTTCTCCAAAAAGTAAGATCTTTGTCCCCATGTGCACTTGCAAACTGTAGTCTGGCTTTTTTTATGGCAGTTTTGGAGCAGTGGCTTCTTCCTGGCTGAGCAGCCTTTCAAGTTATGTTGATATAGGACTCATTTTACTGTGGATATAGATACTTGTCAACCCGTTTCCTCCAGTATCTTCACAAGGTCCTTTGCTGTTGTTCTGTGATTGATTTGCACTTTTCGCACCAAACTACGTTCATCTCTAGGAGACACTCATCTCCTTCCTGAGTGGTATGATGGCTGCGTGGTCCCATGGTGTTTATACTAGGGATTGGCATTCATCAATAATTTGGTTTTCGAATATTTAAGCTCATAAAAACTAATATTTGAATATTCTATTATTTAAATGAAGGTAATTAATGAGAAAAAAAATAAAAATTTTTTGTCATAAATTTTGCGTAGCCATTAAAAAAATAATCTTCTAATTATATTTAAAACAAGCTTATATCATGTCCTGTGTTTTATTTTTTTTATATATATATTTATCAAGCAATGTGTAAAAAAAAAATAAAAAATAGAATGAATGCATTTAAGCTCAAACAAAGCAATGAAAAAGAAGTAGACTGACACTTTATATTGTATCTCATGTCATGTATTTGTTGAGAAAAACAAGCATATCCACGTGCTCAGTAAACTGTACTAATTTATACACACCAGTTTAAATGATGGGATGGCCCTTACCTCAGCTAGCAAAGTCTTTCTTAGATGCCATGTTTGTTGTTTACAGAAGTGTCGCGGGGATTACATTGCTATGAGCAAATTGTACACCGCTTATCCAGTACATTTAAATAGGAACCCAGCTTTCTCACAGTAACCCGTTTTTTTGGTGTCCATCTAAACGTACTGACAGAACCGTGTGCTCAACAAATGTGATCAACTTGTGTTCACACTCAACAGCGCCACCCAGTGCATTCTGTTATAACTGGCAGTTTTAGTTTGTGTGTTCAGGATTTAACATGCATCTCACTATATATGGCCAGCAAAGCAAAACTTTGTGAAATAAATATTGCAGAAAGAATATTTGAATATTCATGCACATTCCTAGTTTATACTTGCGTACTACTGTTTGTACAGATGAACGTGGTACCATCAGGTGTTTGGAAGATGCTACAAAGGATGAACCAGACTTGTGGAGGTCCACAATTTTTTTCTGAGGTCTTGGCTGATTTATTTTTGATGTCAAGCAAAATGGCACAGTTTGAAGGTAGGCCTTAAAATACAAAATACATTGTACACCTCAAACTGACTCCAACTAGCCTATCAGAAGCCAACTGGCTAATTGCCTAAAGGCTTGACATCATTTTATGGAATTTTCCAAGTTGTTTAAAGGCACAGATAACTTGGTGCATGTAAACTTCTGACTCACTGGAATTGTGATATAATTAAAAGTGAAACAATCTGTTTGTAAACAATTTTTGGAAAAATTACTTGTCATGCACAAAGTAGATGTCCTAAATGACTAGCCAAACTATAGTTTGCTAATATGAAATCTGTGGAGTGGTTAACAAATTTGTTTTAATGACTTCAACCTAAGTGCATGTAAACTTCTGACTTCAACTGTATGTATAAAAATAATGACCACTAACAGGAGATGAGGACTCCAGTCCTATCAGTAACTTTATAAAAGCTGTTTTATTCTACATGAAGAGGTTCCCCTCAAGCGGGCTGCTACGATTGGATCACATGTCTAGCTAAATACTACTTGCTTAATCTCAATAACT
This sequence comes from Moxostoma hubbsi, assembly GCA_032164185.1. Taxonomy (NCBI): domain Eukaryota; kingdom Metazoa; phylum Chordata; class Actinopteri; order Cypriniformes; family Catostomidae; genus Moxostoma; species Moxostoma hubbsi. The sequence continues at coordinate 8,468,117 of JAVLUX010000186.1, forward strand.
GCCCTGTTTTTGCACTGTACTTTCACTTATGGATAAAATTAATCAAGGCTGTCACTTAATAGTGAATTTCTACAATGGTATTTGGAACTGAAAACTATTGCTTTTGGAAAACTATTGTGTTCAAATGATGCTGCATTCTTGTCCCTGTGTGTCAGTGTATGTTCAATAAGACATGACATAAAAAAATTACTGAGTGCAACTTTAAATAAGTACCAACAGAACAAATTCAATAAAAAAAGAATATAAAAGTACTGTACATTGTGCAATAGGTTTCTTGAGTATTATACAGTACATTGTGCAATTACTGAGAATTTGTGTAAATCAGCTGTATTTTTGTGGATCAACGAATGCCTATATTAGTGCTGTCAGTCGATTAAATATTTGAATCGTGATTAATCACACAATTTTTCATAATTGTTATAAATCACAAATTTTGAAAGTGCTGAATTTAGACTCTTATCTATATATACTAATTTTCCAGTAAAAATTCACTTATTTTCTTCTTAGGAAACAAAACAAAAAAATATGTTACAATTATGCTTTATTAACATTGTCCAAACAGATCCTTCAACAGTATAAATATAAAAAATGCACTAAAATAGCACCAATACAAGTAACATTAAACGTTTTGCAAATTCTAAGTGGGTGGTTAACTAATTGAAAGAACTATACAACCATAGGTTGAGTATTCATTGCAATGGGCATTAAATCTCTTAAAATCTCATCTTCCACACACTGTGGCTATCCACTTCGCTACAGCAATTGTGAAGCTGCATTGAACGCTTTGAACTTCACATGAGAAGCACTTGCAAAAAACGTCTCATTCTGTATTTTCGTGATAGTTAAAACTTGACATGATTCTGTGGTAATTACATTGTGCCAAAAAGAGGTTGCAAAGTACTTGATTTCTTTGGCTTGTTTACTACAACAAGAGGTGTTAAGAGGTCCTTTCCCCATCAAATGATCACTGACACCGCTGTAGCGTGTGTGTTTAGTGTAAAATCTCCGGGAAAACATATCAAAAGGTTCCGCCCAGTGTATATGCTGGTTTATGCTTTTTTAACATTAATAAATAAAGAACTATTAAGAATAAGTATTATTAATGCTTTAAACTTTAATCTAATCCGTTCACTCGTTAACTTTGACAGCTCTAGTCTATGTACACAAATTAAAAGTTAGAATAAATACAACTAAAAATACAACTTTTAAAAAATAATTAAAAACAATAAATGTGATTGGAAAAAAAAAGAAAGAAAAAAAAAAAAAGAACATTAGCTCAGGGTATGGTTATACGTTCTTATAGCAGCCAGTAAAAAGGATCTAATAGGGGGAATCTTATGAAAACATGTCCAGGTCACGTTTCACCATAAAAGAGCAAAAAGTATATTTTGCATAAAAAAAGCCCATTTCTTGCCTTATGACATTATTTTCTTGACAGTAAAGAACAATTTACATCCCCACATGTCTTTGCTCTAATGCGTACAGATTTGTACTTTTTGTAATTCCTTTTATTCTTAATGGTGTTTCTTATTATATTGTAGTTTATTTTATTATTTTCATTTATTTTACCAAATAAAAGTCAAATACTGAAATGACTAAAATACATTATTTTAAATTCAGCAAAACTTTAAGGAAGTACAACAAAAAAAACTACCATGATATACACTGATCAGCCACAACATTAAAACCACCTGCCTAATATTGTGTATATCCCCTGTGAAAACAGAGCCAAACCGGATCTCAAAATAGCATTCTGACATGCTGTTCTTCTCACCACAATTTTACAGTGCAGTTATCTGAATTACCATAGACTGTGTGAGTTCGAACCAGTCTGGCCATTCTCTGTTGACCTCTCTCATCAACAATGCATTTTTGTCCACAGAAATGCTGCTCACCGGATGCTTTTTGTTTTTGCCACCATTCGGAGTAAATTCTAGAGACTCTAGAATTCAGCAATAGAGATCAGTAGTTCAAAATACTCAAATCAGCCTGTCTGGCACCAACAATCATCCATGCGATTATCTAAACAGCCAATTGTGTGGCAGCGGTGCATAACATCATGCAGCTACAGGTCAGGAGCTTCAGTTAATGTTCACATCAACCATCAGAATGGGGAATAAATGTGATCTCACTGATTTGGACCATGGCATGATTGTTGGTGCCAGATGGGCTGGTTTAGGTATTTTTGTAACTTCTGATCTCCTGGAATTGTCACGCGCAACATCCTCTAGAATTTACTCTGTATGTTGCCAAAAACAAAAAGTGGCAGTTCTGTGGATGGAAATGTCTGGTTGATGAGAGAGGTCAATAGAGAATGGCCAGACTGGTTCAAACTGACAAAGTCTACAGTAACTCAGATAATCACTAATGTATAATGTACAGTTGAGGTGAGAAGAACAGCATGTCAGAATGCTATTCTGAGATGTGGGTTGATACTGTTTTGGCAGCACGAGGGGACCTAAACAATATTAGGCAGGCTGACCGGTGTATAAACACTTTATAATTTAAATAATACAGTATATATATAAGAATTAGGGCTGCACAATTTATCTAAATAAAATCCAAATTGCAATAGGACCATTTGCGATTATTAAACAGCAAAGGGCTCCAATTGAATTAAATATATCAAGTGTGCGCACGCTGGTCGCTTCAAAGTTTATGTCCTGTCTGTATTTTGTTCTAATTCTAAGAGCTGGAACGAGGCTAACAGTAGCTGTGTCCCATACACTAGATAGATACTTACAAAATACACTATGCACTCAGCCATGTAGTGTATACATTTTCAAAGTGTAGTACCATCCAAAATGGAACACAAACCATTTTTCAATTACATGGAGGCTTTCACTTTTTAATAGCTGACAGAAGTGACAGTGTAAATGCATATGATGTGTTGCTGCTAGCTTTAGCACGTTAGCCAACCTCACTGCAACACTTGTATCTCAAACAATGTACATATTCACAAAGCACGGAGTGATTTTTAAGGTGCTTAAAAATAAAAAGTTTAGCTAGTTGCCACATTATCCATTATTTACAATTGTTTTGTCAGACCAGCATTGCAGCCAGGTAACTCCACCCCTTCCACTACGTATGGCAAGCAGCGAGTGCGTGAACTGCCCAACATTCCACACAGTCCGTTTTGATGGTTTAAGAAGTGCATCATCCAAGTACTTGTAGTACACTTTTTGTTGCATTTTCAGTGTTAACATACTACTTGCACTACTTACACTGCAAAATGGTGTAGAATAGTACAGAAGTGTTCGATTTGGGACGCACATAGTGTTTACTGGTTACAGAGTGGCTCTGTGCACACACTGTGCTCAGTAACAGAAGTGCTAAGAATTTGGTTATGTTTGCTAACATGAGCAGGCTGAGTGCATTGTATTTAAAGCACTACAGATTCACATTAATTTCACTTTTGCACAATTACAAATATGTTTGGCCCCTACAGGTTAATATACAAATAATATACCCCACGGCACCAGGTTTTTGTGGACAGGAGGAAAAGATGTTACAATAAGAAGCACATTATACAGCTGTTCTGAAAGTGAACTACTAAGGACTTGCTGCAGTTGTCCACCAAAATAAAAGCTAAACGGTAGTTCCTTGGTTTAACTGGACTGCACAGGAAAAGGGTCTGATTTTTTTTGATTGGCAGTAGAGTATGGACAAATTATTTCCAAGTTTTGGCCAAGTAATCATATCACAATCGCAATTATTATTTTTTTTTTAAATAATAATAATAAAAAAAGATAAAAATTTTTTTTAAAAAAAAATAAAAAATAAATCACAATATTACGTTTTGTATAGTAATAGTGCAGCTCTAAAAAGAAACCTAATGGTCCAAAACTTTTCTTTTTTTTTTTTTTTTTTAAATTTTTAAGCAAAATATAATTTCTTGTTTTGAAATTCACCAAAAAAAAAAAAAAAACTTTTCTAATGTGACCTTCCCTTTAACATTCAAATATTTCACTCATAAAAAAAACATGTTTCTGGTGCTTTAATATTCTCCACAGCCTGACCTATTTTCTACAGTGAGTGTGTGTGTACACGTACATACCGAAAGGGCGAAGTTAAGCACTCTCTGGATGAGGTCAGGGGCAGGGATGGCTCCCAGCACTCGCTCGATACGGTTCTTCTCCTCCTGCATGTCTGCCTGCTTATGAAGCTGAACAGAAACATGAGAAATCCTGCATTAAATGATTGTCAGGGCCAAGATTCACAAAACATTGTTAACAATAAAATTCTTAACCACTGATTTCTTCTTATTTTCCAAATTCAGAAAAAAGTTCATATTGTGCATTTCCTAAAAGAATTCATAAGAATGTGGTGTATGTATGTATGTACATACACATATATATACAGACACACACAGTTGAAGTCAGAAGTTTACATACACTTAGGTTGAATTCATTAAAACTAATTTTTTAACCACTCCACAGATTTCATATTAGCAAAATATAGTTTTGGCTAGTCATCTACTTTGTGCATTACACAAGTAATTTTTCCAACAATTGTTTACAAACAGATTGTTTCACATTTAATTGACTATATCACAATTCCAGTGGGTAAGAAGTTTACATGCACTAAGTTAACTGTGCCTTAGAGCAAAATGATGTCAAGCCTTTAGGCTATTAGCTTCTGATAGGGTAGTTGGAGTCAGTTGGAGGTGTACAGTGGATGTATTTTAAGGCCTACCTTCAAACTTTTGCTTGACATCATGGGAAAATCAAAAGAAATCAGCCAAGACCTCAGAAAAAAACTATTATGGACCTCCACAAGTCTGGTTCATCCTTGGGAGCAATATCCAAATGCCTGAAGGTACCATGTTCATCTATACAAACAATAATACGCAAGTATAAACACCATGGGACGATGCAGCCATCATACCACTTAGGAAGGAGACGCATTCTGTCTCCTAGAGATGACCGTATTTTGGCGCGAAAAGTGCAAATCAATCCCTGAACAACAGCAAAGATCCTTGTGAAGATGTTGGAGGAAACAGGTTGACAAGTATCTATATCCACAGTAAAACGAGACCTATATCGTCAGAACCTGAAAGGCAGTTCAGCAAGGCAAAAGCAACTGCTCCAAAACTGCCACAAAAAAGCCAGACAACAGTTTGCAAGTGCACATGGGGACAAAGATCTTACTTTTTGTAAGTCTAGTCTGATGAGACAAAAATGTAACTTTTTGGCCATAATGACCATCGTTATGTTTGGAGGAAAAAAAGGGTGAGGCTTGCAAGCCGAAGAACACCATCCCAACCATGAAGCATGGGGGTGGCAGCATCATGTTGTGGGGTGCTTCACTGCAGGGGGACTGGTGAACTTCACAAAATAGATGGCATCATGAGGAAGGAAAATTATGTGGATATATTGAAGCAATATCTCAAGACATTAGCCAGTAAGTTAAAGCTTGGTTGCAAATGGTCTTCCAAATGGATAATGACCCAAGAATACCTCTAAAGTTGCTGCAAGATGGCTTAAAGACAACAAAGTCAAGATATTGGAGTAGCCATCACAAAGCCCTGACCTCAATCTGATTTGTGGGCAGAACTGATAAAGCATGTACGAGCAAGGAGGCCTACAAACCTGACTCAGTTACACCAGTTCTGTCTGGAGGAATGGGCAAAAATTCCAGCCACTTCTTGTGAGAAGCTTGTGAAAGGCTACCCAAAATGTTTGACCCGAGTTAAACAAAATAAAGGCAATGCTACCAAATATTAACAAAGTGTATGCAAACTTCTTGCCCACTGGGAATGTGATGAAAGAAAGAAAAGCTGACATAAATAATTCTCTCTGCTATTATTCTGACATTTCACATTCTTAAAATAGAAATCCTAACTGACCTAAGACGGGGAATGTTTTCTATTATTAAATGTCAGGAATTGTGAAAAACATAGTTTTAAGGTGTATGTAATGTCTGGTTTATATATAATATTGCACTTAGGATAAATTATAGGTTTGTAAGAATGTTCCCAAGAACTTTCTTGTTTTTTTCTTTTTATTTCATGAATCTGGCCACAGATTCTAATGTACTGATATTCATTGCTGGTTCTAGTTTTATTCAACGGCATCTTAAAATACTTTTGCTGTGTAGGTTTTAGAAATGTGGCAATTGTCACCTTAAGCATGGTGTCAAGCGTTGTGCTGTCTCCGTGCTTTAGAACTGTTAGGTACACCTAGAATGATACAAATAACACCAATGTGCATTTACAGGGACATGCAGATCCAAGACTATTAAGAACAATTCAGGATAACCACAAAAATAACTGAAACGCATTCACAAATGAAACAACTAGGTTTGCATCATCAAAAAAATGCAATGAATATGCAGTGTATGAGGGAGGTGCTAGAGGACTCACTGGACTCCTGAGGTCTGCAGATAGAATCTTTTTACCCTCCACATGCTCTTTGAATCTCTGCCGTGCCTCTTCCAGTGTGGCCTTATGCCCAGCTTTACCCAGTTTTCCCAGCACTAGGCCTCGCAGCAGGGCATCCAAATGTCCTGAGAGAGAAAGAGAGAGGCAACTAAAGAATAAATAAATAATTTGCAGTGTTATGAGTAGACAAATAAATGATAGACTAAAAACAACTGATCAACCACTGAACTTGTAAGGGACATAACATGGAAAACTTGCTCTGTTGAAGTAAAGTTTGATGTACTCTGCAGACATACTCTAAAAACAATGGTTCTCAATGGGTGGGTTGCTGGTCTATTCTAATAAATAGGCTCCTTGTGTCCTATTTATCGCCTTTTAAAAGTCTGACATCAAAAGCTGTGTGTCAAATCTTATAATTTGGCACAAATTAATCTGTAACATGGCAATTTAGCTAATACAGTATTTAGCCCCATGTGTTAGGCTATTGTTTATGCGTTTGTTTAGAATTGTAAACATTTTTCAAATTGGTCCATGTCATGTTTATCATTTCACTGGATATAAGCAGTTCATAGTAATATTAATACATTTCAATTACAGTATTTTTTGTTTAATTTTGTGTAAGATAATAAGTTGGTACTGTGTTGCATCACAACTCCAGAGTAAACTTTTTCTCTAAAAGCCTCTTTTCCACCATTGGGCCAAACGGTTACTGTTGCTGAACTGTGCTATTCTATTCCAATCCTGGTTCATTGACACTGTTACTTTCTATTGTGCTGTGGAATCAGGATTAGAATGGACTGACTGGGCAAGTGACCAATCATGAGTTGCCATGTCACTATAGCCGTTTCACCAGCATGGTTGTCAGTTCTGAATATGTTTAGCTAACCGTGCTGAGAAATCAATGCAGGGAACACCGAACCATGTTCTAGTGGAAACACTATTGGGATCATTACTAACCATGTTCAGAACTGTTTGGCCCAATGGTGAAAAGCACCTTAAGTTACCTAATTACAAAGCTCTTTCCCCAGTCACTCAAATAATTGATTTACAACTAAGCTGTAAAGATAGGTCATTCAGAATTTGTCATACTTATGACATTACAACAAGGAGTGCAGTAACATATGACCCACGTTTACACATCAAAGCCTATTCTGTATTCAGGGACTTTGCAGGGACATTGTCACTCATTTAACATTACAGAATTATTTAGATATGGAATTGTTAACGTTACAGTAGCAAAACAGAATAAGGTCACAGAATAGGTTGAAAATAGTTAGACAAACATACAAAATTATCCAAGAAACCTTGACTTGTGAGTGGACTTGACAAAACCAAAATGCCACAGAAGTGCAGAACTCTCACCCTCTCCAGGCTTGCTGTCCCAGCCTAACTTTAGCCCAATAGGGGTGAAAAGATCTCGGATGAACTCCTGGATGTCCTCATGATAGTCAGTGTGTGAGAGCAGAGAGGACAGAACACCCAGATTACAGCTCAGGTCACTCCAAACCGTGTAGTTTGGCTCATTCACAAATGCTTCCATCAGCTTTAACACCTCCACAGTACTGATCATACCCGCTCGAGCCTGGGGGCATGAGAGTGTAAGACAGCAAAACACTATTACAACCATAAGATGTAATACAGGGAAAGGAAGAGCGAGAGAACAGAAATGGATAATTATGTTCTCGAAAACCTTTCTTAGCAACATCAAAAAACAGATTTGTAGCTTGCAAACCCATAAAGTGAAACACAATTACAACACTGCTTAGCACTCAAAAAGACAATCATACAATTAGCTTTAGAATTTGCTGCGGATTATCAACTTATTCAATATTTAACCCTTTAAGCTCTGAGGGTGTTTTTAAATATTTCCTGTTTCAGTGGCATACCCAATATTAAAGGTTTATAACTCTGAAAAAAAAACAAGGACAAAAACAAGTGTTTGCCATCATTTTAAAGAAAACTTGTAAAAAAAAATGTAATGACAAAGATTATGATAAATTCTGAAACAACTCTCAGCCTAAGAAACTGCTGAAAAAAAGAACTAGCCAAAAATGAACTTTTTTCTGATTTCACATGATAGACCTCAGGGTGTAAATAAGGTCCAATAAGGTCACCTGTAACTGAGTAAAGTTTTGTGTTGATACGACAAAACAATTCAAAGTTACATCATTACAAACATTTTATCCTAGTGTCCAAAAGCCTCTCCAAACAAATAAACCATAATAATTGAACATAAGAATTAATTACACATGCAAACAGCATTGACAAGAGGTTTGCACTGATTGACTGATCACAACCGTCAACGTGTTTGTGGCCAGATGCTGTGTGCACATTGTGCTTCGTGTGGGTTATCTTATGATCTATAGATCCGATTACTTTGTGTGTGGGCTCGTTTTAAAGATATTTACCTCTAATTAATGGTATGTGATATTTTATGTTCTGTTCATTTTTTTTTGTGAGGTTATAAGTGACAAATTGCCATATGAACAACACCTGTTCACATGAAACATGTCTGTCAAGAACATGTTCTTATCCATTACTCGCTATAATTTTATCTTTGAGTAAAACAAATAGGCTGGTTGTATATTACTCTTTGAGAGCTTTCTAACAACATATAATACATGACTATTTCATGAGTTTGATGTTTACCAATTACAACAATTTGTACAGTGCAAAACTGTCAAAACGCAAGACTTCTGGGGTCACGTGATGCCATGCGAGGTTTGGTCATGTAAAAGGTGAGCTCTACACACTGCTAGTTTTAATACTTTTTATGTCATAAACCGGTGAGATTCAACTCACGCTGATCCTTAACTGTTCTAGGAAGACAAAATGTCAAAGAATTTAAAATTCTTGAGCTCTGGAGACATTAAATGACACTTACATGCTCAAGCTGATGCCCCTGAGCAGCAGACCGATAAGCCAGGGAGCTGATTTGGCCGGAGAAGTGCGGGAAATTCGGCAAGATTTGCTGAATATGTTGGCAATGCTGATGAAGGTAGTTGCTGACATGGAGGATCTTGCTGTAATACATTGATCGATCACTGCCATGGAGACGAAATTCACTGAGGTGGTTGCAAGAACGTGGGATGTTGAGAAACGAATCGATTATCTGGAGTCATCGAAGAGGGAAATAAATGCTAATCTGCTAGCCACCAAGGTGGATCTGGGAGAAGCTGGAGGATTGGAAAACCGAAACCGGCAGAATAACAAAAGAATAGTTGGAATTCCAGAGGACAAAGAATGTCGGGATATGGTGAAATTCCTGGACGGGCTCGTCCCGAGTCTGCTCGACATAACAGGCCATAAACTGGAAATCGAGTGAGCCCCGATCAATGCTGGCCAAGTTTCTAAAATCATCTGATAAAGATCTTGTTACGTGAGGCGAGGAGTAAAGGAAGGCCCGCAGCATTTTCTTGTTCCTAGACTTTGCAAATTTGACAAGAGAAACGTGATCAATTCAAGGAATGCAAGAAACTCTTATATCAAAAGAAGGTCGCTTTTGCACTGATGTTCCCGGCCAAATTGAGAATAGACACTAAGGGTGGCCGCAAAATATTTACATGTCCCCTGCACACGATGTTCTACATAAAGTCAATAGACTGGGTAAGTTATTTTGTGGAACTCACTTTGCAGCCAAGTGGACCGACTTACTGATCATTCACTTGACCATCCGAAGAAACTGATCGCTTATTTTTTTTGCTGGTTATGCCTCCTATTGGTGTGAGTAAATTAAATTTATGGCTCAGGGCTGCAGCTCTTCTGATAACATTAGGCATTTCATCAATATTATGTGGTCTGTGGCGAATGATCAGACTCCGGTTGCTGCCATCTCACTTGATGGCGAAAAGGCATTTGATATGGTAGAATGAATGGTAGAAATATCTTAAGATTTTGGAAATATATGGGTTCAGTAATACTATTATTGGATGGATTACATTTTTTAAGATTATTTTAATCTGAATAGGGGCACCTGGCAGGGTTGCCCTCTTTCCCCATTATTGTTCTGTCTTGCCCTGGAACCATTTGCAGCCACGATAAGGAAGATAATTTTCCAGTGGTGGTGGCAGGAGGTATGGCACATACGTTTTTGCTTTATGGAGATTATATTTTATTATTCGTCACCGACTCCACTAGATCTATGCCTTGCCTCCACAGAATTATTAATGAATTGGTCTAAATCTGACAGCGTACTGCCCAGTAAAGGCTTTTCAGCCGGGCCCTTCCAGTGGCCCAAACAGGGCATTTTATTCCCAAATTTGTCTGATTTTAGTTCATTTTGACCCTTTAATAAAAAGGTTTTCAAAATGATGTGAGCAGATGGGCTTCATTAAATTTATCTATGATTGGGAAGGTTAATGTTATTAAAATGGATTGTATACCAAAATTCAATTACCTGCTATAATCTCTCCCTGTAGGTGTCCCCCTCTCTTATTTCAAGCAATTTGATAGTATAGCGAAGTCCTTCATTTGGAATGGTAAGTGACCCAGATTAAATTTAAGTAAATAACAGACTGACTGACAAAGGTGGGGTAGGTCTACCCAAGATTTAGTTGTATTATTATACATTCAGTCTCAGACATTTGGCTCATTGGTCACTTCCACCTGAGAGAGCCCCTCCCTGGTTTTGTATTGAACAGGAAGTCCTTGCCCCTATTTCGCCATTGCAAAGCCTTTTACACCGTTACACCCTGTTATCTCGCATTTGCACTCTGTATGGACAAAAGTGTCCATTGTTTAATTCAGACGTTTATTTAAATGTTGCCTCGAGCATATGGCCGAACCCAAAATGATGTATTAATAAGTCCCCTTTCTGTTGGTCAGAGTGGATTGTGAGGGAGATTAATACGCTCAGTGACCTATAAGAGACTAGATTGTTGAGATCCTTTGAAAATGTGGTTCAACATTTTTGGATTCCCAGATCTCAGTTCTTTAGGTATTTACAGCTGCGCCATCTACACTCTATTATTTCTGGAAGTTGCATACACCCCCCTAAAGGTCATTGGCATCAGTTTATTACTACCTGCTAACTCAGAGTCTGGAGGACAGAGCTTTAACTTCCATTAAGAGATTAAGGGAGAAAGATTTAAACTTGGTATCGGAGGAGGGAGTGTGGGCTAGGATTCTAAAAAACGTCAAGACTGTATCAGGAGGTGCAAGCCACTTTTGATTGTCTGCAAATTTCAAAGCATTTCTTCAGTTTTGGTCATAATGCCTACATGCATTGTAAAGTAGAGCTTCTTAGTTTTAAAAATTATACCTATTTTGTGTTGGTCAAGACAGTAGTTATTTATATTTTGATTTTATTTTTTCCTCACGGGCATCAGAACTTAAAGTGTTAATGTTGCTTAGAGAGCTACCTAGATTGAATAATTAATTCTTTCTTTTGCAAAATCAACAGCCATGGACCCACTAAATTTATGAAAAATTTTAAAATATATGGTTTATGATAATAAACTCCTCTTGACACACATACATTTTAACAATCTTATTGCTTTACTGTGTCCAACAAAAAAACAATAGAAATGTTTAATAGAAAGCTTTCCTGTCTCTATATTTTATTACTATTCACATTTCTTAAAAAAAATATATATAATTTATGATGCATTAGATAGAACAGGAGACCTGAATGAACCTGACATGCATAAGACTTTGTAACTTGAGACTTCACTCAAGTCTTTACCATCAGTAATTTAGACCTAACTCACTACTGGAAGATGGAGACCTGAGCCTTGGCTCTGATTTGCAAAACAATGACAATGAGCCATGCGTGGTGTCTCACCAAGGAGAAAAGGTCATTCTGCAGACCCAGGCGGTCCACAGGAAGCAGTGAGAGGTCTCGAATACCGGGCAACAGACACTCCAGCATGGCTGAGCTGTACTGGATCCTGTAGAATCCCATTGTACCTGGATTAATCTGCATACAGAAGCACACAAACATAATTTTCACCTACATGATGTACTATCGGTTTGTACAACCAACGAAAGACTGGAAATATAAACATTTGATATTTTTCTCTAAAGTCCACTTATAATTAAGGCCAGAGTAAACTTCGGTTGTCTGAGTTGCTGGTCAAAACATGCACTGTATGCATGATGCAAATGTATTCATCAGCGCAGACTGTCTGCGTGCAGCCCAGATTTCCTTGACACATGGACAGTCTTCATCTGTGCGAATCATCGGCGCATGCGTATTACCAAGCAGTCATAGTGTGCATGCCTCAAACAGGTTCATATTCGCTTGCGGTCACGAGTATACAGTGGAATGAAAAAGTATGTGAACCCTCTTGTATTTGCTGGCTTCCAGCTTTAATTTTTCATAAAATGTGATCTCATCTTCATTTAAGTCACAAACACAATGTGCTTAAGCTAACAACCCACAACAATTAGAATCTGTCATGTCTTTATTGAACACATCCCATTAAACATTCACAGTGCTGCGAGTAAGTGAACCCTTGGATTTAATAACTGGTTGATCCTCCTTTGGCAGCAATAAAATCAACAAAGCATTTCCGGTCGCTGCGGATTAGACTTGCACAACATTCATAAGTAATTATGGAATATTCATCCTTACAGAACTGCTTCAACTCATATTCTTAGGATGTCTGGTGTGAACAGCTCAAGGTCATTCCACAATATCTCTATTAGGTTAAAGTCTGGGCTCTAACTGGGCCACTCCAATAGGTGGACTTCCTTTATTTTTTAAGCCGTTCTGTAGTGGATTTACTTCAATGTTTAGGTTCACTGTCCTGCTTAATCATCCAACTTCTACTGAACTTCAGCTAGTGAACAGCAACCCTGACATTATCCTGTAGGATATCTTGATAAACTTAGTAATTCATTATTCCCCTTGATAATGGCAAGTGGTCCAGCCCCCAAAGCAGCCCCATATCATGATACTCCCTCCAACGTACTTCACCGTTAGGATGATGTTTTCATGTTAATATGAGGTGACCTTTTTAACGCCATACATAATGCTGCGCATTCTTCCCAAACAATTCAACTTCAGCTTCATCAGTCCACAAAACAATTATCCAATAGCGTTGTGGAGTGTCAAGGTGGTCTTTGGCAAACTTCAGTCCAACAGCAATGTCCTTGTTAGAAAGCAGCGGCTTCCTTCGTTGTGTCCTGCCATGGACACCATGCCTGTTTAATGTTTTCAGTATAGTAGACTCACGAATGGAGATGTTAACCAATTCCAATGATTCCTTCAAGTTTTTAGCTGTCACTGTAGGGTTCTTTTTGACTTTACTGAGCATTTTGCTGTGTTCCCTTTGAGTCATCTTGGCTGGATGGCCAATTCTCAAGAGATTAGCTACAATACTAAATCGTCTCCATTTATAGACACAATTTGTCTAACGGTGGACAGATGAATATCTTAGCTATTTAACTTTGTAACCCTTTCCAGCTTTATGCAAAGCAACAATTCTTGATCATAGGTCTTCTGTGATCTTTTTTTGCGATGCATGGTCCACGTCAGCAGATGCTTCTTGTGAATAGCAAACGCATTACTCAATATTTGAGTAATTTTTATTAGTTAACGTAGCTCTAACCCAAACCTGCCTAGAGGTTCACATAATTTTTCCAGTCTACGCCATGAATGTTTGAATGATGTATTCAATATATACAGAGCAATACAATAATTTGTGTGTTATTAATTAAAACAGACTGTGTTTGTTGTGTTTGTTCATTATTGTAACTTAGATGAAGATCAAACAAATTTATACATAAATGCAGGTCATTCCAAAGGTTTCACATGGTTTTTCTTGCCACTGTAATTCGAAAAGCAGTGCAGTTGACTGGGCACAATCTGATCTGTAAAGTGGAAAAAAGTATACCCAGGCCTTTAGACTTCGTGCAACAAAAGTTGGAATTTAGTTAGTTGCAATTTACCACCCACTCCCTGACTTAAAGAATTAAACAAGCATTTGTTTATGCTGTATTTTTAAGACTTTACATTCAAATTAGCTATGTTATGATTGGCGAACCATCGCATATTGAAATAATCTGCACTGTCATTTATCAGGGTAAGTTTTTGTATACTAATCAGGTACTGATGTGAAAACTTGGGCAGTCATGTTTATTTTCTCAAGATTGTGACAACATACCATTTCCTTATGACCAGTTTTTTCATATTAATTCTTAAAACGTAAATCATACGTCTCAGTAGAGCACCAAACTCTTATTTCAAATGAGCAAGGAAAATTGTGTTTTCATTATATGGTCCCTTTAAGTTTGATGTGTCTTTAACTTGAAAACGTGAATCCAATATTTAGAGATTATTGGAATTTTAAATATTAATGACCTATTCAGCATATTCCTGTTGTAATCCTTGACACACACACACACACACACACACACACACACACACACACACACACACACACACACACACACACACACACACAGCTGACCTTGATCCAATGGTCAGGTGCGACATTGTGGATGGTAATTGTGGTTTCAGGCTGGTCCAACAGAACCTTCATCTTGGTGCAGCCCGGGTCCTCACTGGTACAGATACTGATAGGAACCATCCAACTGGGGCAGTCCTCACCTAGCACACAGAAAGATTACTAGCATACAATAGAGTACTGTGGAGTTAAAAAGAGACTGGAATATAAATAGTTAAACATAGTCAGCAGTTCCAGTGCCTAGTTTAACTGTTCTTAATCTTGCAAGTACCATTGTGTGGTCCGCTTGCACAGAACTTCTTCTGGGAGATTTTCAGCACACATTCATTGCCATGCTGGAGAAAAGAAAAAAATTAATCGAAACCAATTATCTTCAGCACTGATAAAATCTTGTTATTCCCAAGACAACAGTTGTTATTACCAGACGCTCACTGAAAAGCTCATATTGTATCTCAGCAAGCCATCTCAATACTCTGAGGGTAATCTAAATGATTTAGCAAACTTTAGGGAAAAAACATCCCAAGACTAATTAGTGATCAACAATTTCACTGTGCTTTTAAAAATTAGTCATTCAGTAAATGTTACCTGCTCTTGATCCACTACTATAATAGGAAAGCCCATTTGTTTGGTCCAGGAATTCATCACTGCTGCAATAGGCTTCCCACTGGCCTGCTCCAAACATTCCCATAGGTCCTCTGAAACAGGGAAAGAGAAAAATTGCCAGCCATGCCCATTATTTCTGAATACACAACAATTAACAACGTAATGGCAACACTGCAGCCAAATCACAACAACAACCCTTATATCACCCAGACAGATACTATGCCATGGCAGAATTACAATGTAACACATTATGTAATTACTACTGGTAAACTTTTGGATCGGAAAGTGGGTCACAAAACAATACAAGCTCAGTTAAATAATGATGCACACACTTCCCCTATTATAGACACTGCCCAAATAAACTAAAAGTGAAAATTTTAAATACTAATATTTGTAAATAATTAAAAAACATTTTTAGGAATATTATATTATATTTTATATTTTTAAACAACAGAAGACACAAGCAAAAATCAGACTACATACAAAGGAATAGTAAGCGCAAAAATACATATTCTGTCATAATTGACTAATTTCACTCCAAAACCAGTAAAACTTTCTTCTGTGGAACATTAACAGAATTTTTTTTTTTAAAATTCTTCACACAGCCTTCTTTTTTTTTTGTGAGCATGTAAAAAAGGAAAGTGACATTTAAGACAGGTTCACACCAAGCCAGTTTTTTCAGTGCAATTGTTTGTTCCGAATGAGCTTTTGAACAATACCAATGGATTCCTACAGCTCTATTCACAGCGGGTCTGACAAATCGTCCGCCAACAATCCAAAAGTTTTTGTTTTTTTTACAGAGTGGTTTGATTTTTTGTTCCTTCAGACTGAAATGAAAACTGACTGACCAATCAGAAAAGAGCTGTTGCAGCTGCTAAATCCAGTGTGTTGTAGGTGCTAATCAACTGTCAAACAAAGACAAGCAGCTGATACACACTCAAAAAATTATATACTTATAAATAGTTGCAGTTTATGAAGCCTTTGTACTGCAAACATAAACCTGGTCTGTTTTTGATAGTCTGCTTATGCTATTTTGTCTTAATCTACATTATTTAATAGGTATATCACTGTCCCTGTGTATTCACATAAATTAAAAATAGCAGCGATGTTCGGCAAGTTTGTTCGCTCTAAGCTCGTAGTAAAATATACCACAAAAAGATTTGTTACATGTAATGTTTTAGACAAATGAATTGCAGAACCTCACTGCTATTTTCACTGCAAGGACAATAAAACAAAAACATATTGGAATCATTTAAATAAAGAAAAGACCATAAGCAGTGTTTTATTTTATATTATTTATAATTTATGCATCATATTTTATACTATATCTGTTATAAGAGCCAAATGTGGTGTTTGTGTATTTAGATATTGGATGTTGTTACTTGTTGGGACAGTGGGTGTCGCTCTAATGTTACCTGAGGTTAAAGTTATAAAGGAAGCATCCAAACTGCCAAAAGGGGGGTTTTGACCCGGAAGGGCAAAAGGTTTTTGACCGCTGTGGCGCATAGGCGCTGGAAACTGATTGTTGAACAAGTTTATTATATATATAAGATGTGCCGATGAAACTGGATAAATGGACATTTACCTCTGCATGGTAAAACAAATAAACGGAATAATCAGCAACACAACAAAGCCTGGAGATTCTTCACCGAGATAGTATGGTAACAGAATAACAAGGGTACAGCACGTCAGCCAGGGCATTCCTGGGCTAAACCACCTCAGTAGCTGTCAGTATTAGACTGAGCGGTTATAATTAGTCAAAAACCTTGCTCATTTGGAACTTAGCTTGAACCGGACCGTGTGGGACGCAACGAGATGGCATAAGAGGATGAGCCGCTTTGTTGGACTTGGGATTAAAACTATTTTGGTAGATGCAGTCAGCTGTTGGTGAAAGGATGCGCAGGAGCTACGAGGCTAAAGCCGGTTGTCGGGCAGCGGATCATCGGAGCATCGCAAGGTGCCCAACGCAAGAGGTATGTGTAGCGCTACACTTTTGGCCATTTAAATTGTGTGCACACATAAAAAAGGCATAATCCCAATGCATTGGTTGCCAGATAAGGCGGACAATAGACCTTTCACTGACTGTTACGGCGAATTTTGAGTGACTGACTCTTTATCGTGGAGACGCGTGACGCAGCGTCAGACATTAGCGGGACTGGTGTGCTTAAAGTTACAGCTGGTAAACCCAGTAGTGTGACTAGCGGTGTTCAATCACAAATTGGTAAATGGGTAGTGAAGCTCACTGCAAAGGCACTTGCTGATAAATTGGACAGGTTGCAAAATACTAGAAAGGTTAAGCTTAACAAAGCCAGTGTGTTAAGAAAATCAATGCAAGCTCTGATATTAAAGGGTGATAAAACACAGGTACTGAATGCTCTTGGAGAATTAATTGAGGTATGTGATGAATCAAAATGTATGCATGCATCTTTGTTGGGTTTATTGCCACATGAGGAATATGAAAAACATGAAATATGGTTTAAAGCAAAAATGCTGTTTAATGATGAATGTATTGCTAATACAAAAAGGTGGGTTTCAAGCAATGAAGGATATGACTTTGCAAATGTTGATGGTACTGACGTGAATCCTAATGACAGCGTTTCCCAGGTTGGTAGTAAACGCTCAAATCAGAGGAGTGTTAGCAGTGGTAGATCAAGTACCACGTCCTCTGCACGGATTAAAGCGGAGGCAAATAGAGCTGCACTAGAAGCTCGTGTATCAGCTTTAAAGGGGCAACATGCTTTAGAGGAACAGGAGCAGCAGCTGAGGAGGAAAAGACAGCAGCTTGGTTTGGAAGCTGAACTGGCTGCATCCAATGCTATGCTGGCAGTATTACAGGCCGCTGATCTGAAAGGTTCTTCTCAGGCATTGTCAAATGGTATGAATTCCTACCTACAAAAGGAAACTGTTACTGTTTTAAACTCTATGGCAAGGGAATATCAGCCTGGAGCAGAGAAATCAAAACAACAAAATGACATGACAAATTTGTCATACCTTCCGCATAAGCAACTATCAATGGATGTGCGACGGAAGGAACTGATCAATGGGTTGAAAGCAATACGTTGGGAACATTGCATTATTCCCAAAGCCAACCAACAACTGCTCAAGCAAGGGACGTGGAAGGAACGCAAAGACCTCAGATCTGTCAAAATCTGCCTGGAGACATACTTAATATCATGCGCAGGCAAAATGAAATATCAGCCACTTTAGTGCAACAGCAGCGTTCATTGTCTCTGCCACCACGAGACATTTCCATCTTTGAAGGAGACCCTCTACAATATAGAACATTTATTAAGGCCTTTGAGCAAGGAGTGGAAGAAAAGGCAGGAAATGCAGATTGTTTGTACTATTTGGAACAATTTACAAGAGAGCAGCCACAAGAACTGGTGCATTGCTACCAACATATGGAGCCTGAACGTGGCTATGTAGTGGCAAAGGGTCTTCTACAGGAGCACTTTGGTAATCAGTATAAAATTGCAACAGCTTATATTGAAAGGGCTTTGACCTGGCGACCAATACGAGCTGAGGATGTAAAGGCACTTCAAGCCTACTCCTTATTTTTGTGTGGCTGCCGTAATGTGATGGAGGAGCTCCAGTACATGCAGGAACTGGATATGCCTGTTAACATGAGAGCCATTATTGCAAAGCTGCCATTCAGAATGAGAGAGCATGAGGGCTCATGACATAATGGAAAGAACTAAACATAGTGCTCATTTCGAGGATTTGGTTACATTCATTGAGTGTCGTGTTAGCATTCCTTCTGACCCTCTGTTTGGCAACATACAGGATTCACCACCCGGTGTAGCTGGTATGAAGACTCTCACCAGGTTTAAATTCCAGCCCAGGAACAGAGTAACTGGAAATAGTGTTGCCACCACAGTAACATCTAGGCACTTGGCGGAGGGAGAAAAGGAGCCAATATTGCCTCCAGGGAAGGAAAAGAAAGCTGGATGCCTTTGATGTGCTCATAGTCACCTGTTGGAAGAGTGCAAACAGTTCAGTGGAAAGAAGCACAAGGAAAAGATTTATTTTTTGAGAGAAAAGGGAGTTTGCTTTGCATGTTTAGGTCATGGTCACATGAGCAGGGATTGTGACCGGCACTTGACATGCAAAGTTTGTGGCCAAACTCATCCCACCGTGCTGCATATTAAAAGACAAACTACAGCTATGGTACAGTTGGAGGAGCCATATAATAACCAGCCAACTTCGCAGGAAACATGTGGACATACAGGGGCCGATAAGGACCAGTGCGTTCTGTCCATTCTCCCTGTAAAGGTGAAATCTGCGAAGGGAAATTGCATCATAAACACCTATGCTTTTTTGGATCCTGGAAGTTCAGCCACGTTCTGCACGGAAGATCTAATGCAGAAGCTGAATATTACAGGCAGAAGAACTAATTTCTTATTGCGCACCATGGGGCAACAAACTGTTGTTCCAGCCTTCTCGTTGACTGGTTTGGAGGTATCTGAACTGGACAGCAATGGCTTCTATATGCTCCCGGAGTTTCTCACGCAAAAGAAAATGCCAGTTACTTTGGATAACAGGGTAACGCCTGAAGACCTGGCTAGCTGGCTGTACTTGTCAAAGGTACACATCCCAAGCATAAAAGCAAACGTTGATCTCTTAATTGGAACCAATGCTCCCAAGGTATTAGAACCTTGGGAGGTCGTCAACAGCTGCGGGAATGGCCCGTATGCTGTTAGGACGGTGCTGGGATGGGTCGTTAGTGGTCCGCTGAATGGTAACAGCGGGGCGTTGGAGGAGGAGCTTCCCGCTGCTATGGTGAACAGAATATCTGTGGGCAAACTGGAAGAGATGCTGACCATTCAATACAATTACGGTTTCAATGAAAAGAATATGGAAAAGGAAATGTCCAGAGAAGATTGTAAGTTTCTTGAAACTATGCAGCACTCGGCTATACTTCAAGATGGAAAATATTGTTTGAAATTGCCCTTTAGGAACAAGGAAGTCTATCTCCCCAATAATTTTGCAGTGGCTAAGCAGAGGATCGAGGGTTTGAAGAAAAGGTTCCTTAAAGATAAACACTTGCACCAGGAGTATACAGGATATATGAACAATCTCATTGGTAAGACCTATGCGGAGCAAGTACCTCAGCAGCAACAGCATTGTGAGCGGAAAGGTGTGGTATATTCCTCACCATGGTGTCCACCATTCGAGAAATGGTTCCCTTCGTGTGGTGTTCGACTGTGGAGCCACTTGTAAAGGGGTCTCGCTAAACAGTGAGCTCTTGCAGGGTCCTAACCTCACCAGCTCACTGCTAGGAGTTCTAACTCGCTTCAGACGGGAACCCGTGGCTTTCATGGGTGATATTCAAGCCATGTTCCACCAGGTGAGGGTTGCCGAAGGAGACAGAGACTTTCTGCGCTTTCTCTGGTGGCCAGATGGAGACATCAGTAAGGATTTTGTGGAGTTTAGGATGACGGTACACCTGTTTGGCGCCATTTCATCCCCCAGTTCTGCAAGCTACGCCCTGAGAAGAACTGCTGATGATAATAATTCTGAGTTTTCAGCTGAAGTTCTTCAATGTGTTAAGCATAATTTTTATGTGGATGACTGCTTGAAGAGCTCAGCCACAGATGAAGAAGCTATCCAGATGGTAAGAGATCTAATTGCTCTGTGTCGAAAGGGAGGCTTCATCTTAGAGAAATGGATAAGCAACAGTCGTATCGTCTTGCAAGCCATAGCAGAAGATCAGAGGGCTAAAGACCTTAAGGAGTTGGATCTAGATCGAGATACACTTCCAGTAGAAAGAGCTTTGGGTCTACAATGGTGCGTTTAGACTGACCCTTTCAGGTTCAAAATGGAGATTAAACAACAGCCTCTAACTAGACGGGGGATGTTGTCAGTTAACAGCTCAGTGTATGATCCGCTTGGGTTACTAGCACCTGTCACTTTGCTTGCTAAATTCATGCAGCAAGAACTATGTCGGAGACATTGTTCATGGGATGATGCTCTGCCACATGATATCTTGCGCAAATGGGAAAGGTGGTTGAAAGACCTGGATCTGCTGACTGCATTTAATGTGGATAGGTGCATTAAGCCAGTGTATTTTGGAGAGGTCAGGCATGCGCAACTACATCACTTTGCCGATGCCAGTGAAGATGGATATGGGACGGTAACCTACATTCGGATGTTAAATCAGGAAAACAACATTCAGGTCACATTTCTGCTTGGTAAAGCCAGAGTGACACCACTGATGGCTGTAACTATTCCCCGACTGGAGTTAACAGCGACTGTCCTTGCTGTCAGAGTGGACTCAATGTTAAAGGCGGAATTGGATTTCCAGTTGGAGGAGTCAGTATTCTGGACCGACAGCACTTCAGTGTTAAAGTACCTTAGCAACGAGGACAGGCACTTCCACACATTTGTGGCCAATAGAATCTCAACCATCAGAGAAATATCTGAACCCTCACAGTGGAGACACATTGGTTCTAAAGATAATCCAGCGGATGATGCATCGAGGGGTCTGAACGTCTCTGACTTTCTGAAGAAAAGCACGTGGCTAGGATGTCCTTTATTTCTTTGGCAACAGGAGGAAGACTGGCCTAAACCTGTGTCTGAATGGTCATTGGACTTAAATGACCCAGAGGTGAGGAAAAGGACTACAGCAAATGCCATCAATGTGTGTGTCGTGTCTAGTCCTACTGACCAGCTCATTGCCTACTTTTCTGACTGGAGGAGGCTGAAGACAGCAGTTGCCTGGTTTCTCAGGTTAAAGGTCATGTTGTTCTCAAAGGGGCGCCTGAAGGGGCAGTTGGAGGCTGCTGTGGCTGACCATCCAGAGGAAACCAGTCAGGACGGACTGAATAATGCTGAAGGACAACGGGGTACAGTGACATCTAGGATTGGAATCCTGACACTGGAAGATCAATTAGAAGCAGAGATTGCCATCATTCGGTATTGCCAGCAACAGAGATTCAAGGAGGAGATTTCCATTCTGTTATCGGGGAAAGCAGCAGTGAGTAGACGGAGTTCTATATATAGACTGGATCCAATAGTGGAGGAGGGACTCTTAAGAGTTGGAGGAAGGTTGAATAGAGGAGCGATGCCTAAGGAAGTCAAACATCCCCTCATTCTCGCCAAGGATCAGCATGTCTCCATCCTTATTCTTAAGCATGTACCCATGCTTATTCTTAAGCATGTACATCAGACTCTGGGCCATGGTGGACGGACTCATACGCTGTCTAAAGTGAGGAAGAGGTTTTGGATTACCAAGGCCAATTCAGCAGTTAGGAAGGTTATTGCTGAATGCAGCTTTTGTAGATGGTACAACGGAAGAACAGTGGAACAAAAAATGGCAGACCTCCCAAAGGTGAGAATACTTCCTGATCTACCGCCATTTACGAACACGGGAGTAGATTACTTTGGACCAGTTGAAGTAAGGAGGGGACGATCGACCTGTAAGCGATACAGAGTTATATTTACCTGCATGGCAAGCAGGGCCATCCATCTGGAAGTGGCAGTATCCCTGGAAACGGATGCATGCATCAATGCTTTGCGACGTTTTATCAGCAGCAGAGGACAAGTGGAACATCTGAGGTCAGACAACGGTACCAACTTCATTGGGGCGGAAAGGGAACTCAAGAAGGTTCTTGTTGCTTTGAACCAGGATATGATACAAGGAGCCCTGTTGCAGGTTGGAATCCGTTGGAGTTTTAATCCACCAGCTGGTTCACACCATGGTGGCGTGTGGGAACGGATGATCCGCCTGGTGCGGAGGGTTTTGACTTCTGTCCTACATCAGCAGACATTGGATGATGATGGACTTCATACGGTGTTCTGTGAAGTGGAGGCCATTTTGAATGATCGGCCTATTACTAAGCTCTCGGATGATCCCAGCAACCTGGAACCTCTTACTCCTAACCATCTTCTTCTTCTGAAGGGTAAACCAGCTTTACCACCTGGAGTGTTCAATCCTCACGACCAATATGGGAGAAGACATTGGAGACAGGTACAGTACCTCTCGGATCTTTTTTGGAAGAGATGGATGCGAGAGTATTTGCCTTTGCTTCAAGAGAGGCAAAAGTGGAATCAAAGGAAGAGGAGCTTGATTGCTGGGGACATTGTGGTAATAATGGATTCTTCAGCTCCTCGTGGCTCTTGGACACTCGGCAAGGTTTTGGAGGTTTTTCCCGACAAACATGGACTTGTGCGGTCTGTAAGATTACAGACTAAAACTAACATCATGGAAAGGCCAGTGACAAAGCTCTGTTTGCTGCATGGAGTATAAATATGTTTGTTCATGCTGGGTTTGACTGTACTTTGATGTATTGTAGCATTTTGGCTCCTTTGTTTTTGGGTTTGTTTAAATTGTAATGGCTGTTGATCATTAACAATTAGGGGCCAGTGTATAGGAGCCAAATGTGGTGTTTGTGTATTTAGATATTGGATGTTGTTTCTTGTTGGGACAGTGGGTGTCGCTCTAATGTTACCTGAGGTTAAAGTTATAAAGGAAGCATCCAAACTGCCAAGAGGGGGGTTTTGACCCGGAAGGGCAAAAGGTTTTTGACCGCTGTGGCGCATAGGCGCTGGAAACTGATTGTTGAAAAGTTTATTATATGTATATGATTTGCCGATGAAACTGGATAAATGGACATTTACCTCTGCATGGTAAAACAAATAAACGGAATAATCAGCAACACAACAAAGCCTGGAGATTCTTCACCGAGATAGTATGGTAACAGAATAACAAGGGTACAGCGCGTCAGCCAGGGCATTCCTGGGCTAAACCACCTCAGTAGCTGTCAGTATTAGACTGAGCGGTTACATCGGTTATTCACAATGTATATTATTCCATGTGTATTAAATTATCCAGGCATTAATCCAAGAATAATAAAAAGAGAAGCTGAGTTTGGGAGTCTGGAATATAGACCTACATGTAGCAAAATACATGTGTAAATAAATAAGAAACAGCGCTCTTTACTCATCTCACTCGCATTCATAACACAGATTATAAACTCCTCAAAATGCATCAACACCATGGAAAGAACATAATGAAACATTTATACCAAATTAGGTCAATAAATGCTTTAACAGCATTCAGTACATTAATCTTTAACAGTTGAAGGTACGGACAGGAGACTGGTATAACAACAGCACCACTGTAGGGCGGATGAGGGCGGGGCCAGGCTGGAACAACGCACGCCTGGTCCCTAATCAGCCTGATGGGGGCTTGCAAGGGATAAAGGTGGCCGGTGATGACAGTTCGAGAGAGAATGAAAGGCAGCTGCTCTGTGTGTTTATGTTTGTGGCTTTACATCTGCCTACTGTACAGGAGTGAAATATTATTTAGTTTAATTTTTTGAAAGATTTGGTGTTAATAGACCTTCCGTCAGGAGGTTCGTCTCGCAAAATCATCACAGATTTGGTGTGAACAGGCCTTTAATCTATAACATAGAAACCAGTTGTGGTATAGATGCTTATTTTGTAGCTGTACAGTCTAAGCCCAATGAAGTTTTGACTTAAGACGGTTATTTTTAAACTTCTGCTTTAATGTGTAATAGGTATAATTAATTTTAGATTCCCAAACATTTCTTCCGCAAATAAAACAGGAAAGTATAGTGGATATAAAAAGTCTACACACCCCTGTTAAAATGCCATGTTTTTGTGATGTAAAAGAATGAGACAAAGATAAATCATGTCAGAAATTTTTCCACTTTTAATGTGACCTATAATGTGAACAATTCAATTGAAAAACAAACTGAAATCTTCGTGGGGGAAAAATGAAAATGAAAAACCTTACAATAACCTGGTTGCATAAGTGTGTGCACCCTCTTATAACTGGGGATGTGGCTGTGTTCAGAATTAACCAATCATATTCAAACTCATGTTAAATAGAAGTCATTACACACCTGACATCATTTAAAGTGACTCTGATTAATCGTAAATAAAGTTAAGCTGTTCTAGTAGGATTTTCCTGACATTTTCTTAGTTGCATCTCAGAGCAAAAGCCATGGTCCGCAGAGAGCTTCCAAAGCATCAGAGGGATCTCATTGTTGAAAGATATCAGTCAGGAGAAGGGTACAAAATAATTTCCAAAGCATTAGATATACCATGGAACACAGTGAAGACAGTCATCACCAAGTGGAGAAAATATGGCACAACAGAGACATTACCAAGAATTGGACATCCCTCTAAAATTGATGAAAAGATGAGAAGAAAACTGGTCAGGGAGGCTTCCAAGAGGCCTAAAGCAACATTAAAAGAACTACAGGAATTTCTGGCAAGTACTGGCTGTGTGCTACATGTGACAACAATCTCCTGTATTCTTCATATGAATGGGCTATGGGGTAGGAAAATCATCCAAGCCCAGCTGAGGTTTGCAAAAACAAACATCAAGTCTCCCAAAAGTACGTGGGAAAATGTGTTATGGTCTGATGAAACCAAGGTTGAACTTTTTGGCAATAATTACAAAAGGTATGTTTGGCGCAAAAACAACACTGCACATCACCCAAAGATCACCATAACCACAGTGAGGCATGGTGGTGGCAGCATCATGCTTTGGGGCTGTTTTTCTTCAGCTGAAACCGGGGCCTTAGTCAAGGTGGAGGGAATTATGAACAGTTCCAAATACCAGGCAATTTTGGCACAAAACTTTCAGGCGTCCGTTAGAAAGCTGAAGATGAAGAGGAAGTTCACTTTTCAGCACGACAACGACCTAAAGCACACATCCAAATCAACAAAAGCATGGCTTCACCATAAGAAGATTAACGTTTTGGAATGGCCCAGCCAGAGCCTAGACCTGAATCCAATTGAACATCTGTGGGGTGATCTGAAGAGGGCCGTGCACAGGAGATGTCCTTGCAATCTGACAGATTTGGAGCGCTTTTGCCAAGAAGTGTGGGCAAATATTGCCACGTCAAGATGTGCCATGCTAATAGACTCCTACCCAAAAAGACTGAGTGCTGTAATAAAATCAAAAGGTGCTTCAACAAAGTATTAGTTTATGGGTGTGCACACTTATGCAACCAGGTTATTGTGAGTTTTTTTATTTTTCCCCTTCAAAGATTTCAGTTTGTTTTTCAATTGAATTTTTCACGTTATAGGTCACATTAAAGGTGGAAAAAGTTCTGACATTATTTATCTTTGTCTCATTCTTTTACATCAAATACAAGAAAATACCAGAGGGACAACACTTAACCATCAGAAAGATTCTGAAGAGATATCTTACCAGTAGATGCATTTTTGTGCTGAAACTTCAACAGGTAAGCATTCATTCCCTTTCTAAAATCCTGAAAAAAGATAAGCAGAGGTCATTCCAAACCAAAGCTCTATAAATATAAAGGAGTCTAAGAATCGGCATTAACACAGGCTGGAACTGTGGTTGTTCCAATTAACAAATATTATACGTCAGTTCAAAAACACCAAGATATTTCCCACTCCAGAGTATTTCAAAAAGCTACAGCCCTGCAAACTCCAGTGCAACAGACAGTTTCTATACGACCTGCTGGGGGAGCCACATTAACCACCTGTTTGATAGATTAAGTCTTTTTGTTTACGAGGCAAGTGTCTCTCTGCAGCTGGCCGAAAGTGTAACCTCTCACCTCATCGCCAATGTAGTTATGCAGCATGCGAATGACAGAGGCCCCTTTGCTGTATGATATGGCATCAAATATTTCATCTACTTCTGAAGGGTGTCCGACATCAACCTGCCATTCAAAGCAGACACAACCACACACACAGAAATGTGACTCAGAGATCAATATTTCATCAGGCTAAATCTAGGACTGGAATTTAAATGCTGTAAGTGATATGGCCGAGTAGACAAATAGAATAACAAACAAACTGCAAATCAAAACTTCTTGCTCCACACAAACACTTAAAAAAAAAAACTAACACCAGTGGGAGAGGGATGGAGAGACACTAGGAGAGCAGAGGAGTATGGGGGGGAGATAAACTCATCTCTTGCGAACCTCAATAGGGTGGCTGTTATCTAGCGCATCCAGGTCCAGAGCCCTGGTGTAGTCTGCAGATACAAACTGAGTCCAGATGTCATACTCAGGGAAACAGTGGTCCACACAGAGATACTCGATCCATGACGCGAAGCCTTCGTTAAGCCACAAATGAGTCCACCATTCCTGCGGCATAAGACAGCACTTTGAATATAGGGATTGGAAAAAGGACATTTTTTAAAATGTGGTGTAAATATAATTTATTCAAAAGCATTACTCTCATCAATTTTCTCAATCAGTCACTAGTTTTCCAGAAATATGTGATGCTATTGTGTACCGACTTATTTTGTTGTTCCTTTGTACCTTTAACAAATACTTACAGGCAGTTAAAAGAACAGTTTAACCAAAAATTTTAATTCTGTCATGTTTACCCGACCTCATGTTGTTCCAAGCCCATAGATGAGAGAAATTGAAATGGAACACAAAAGATGTTAGGCAGAATGTTAGTCCCAGTCACCATTCAGTTTCATTTATCTTTTTCCAATACAATGAAAGTGAATGGAGACTGAGACAAACATTCTGTCGAACATCTCATTTTGTGATCCATGAATGAAAGAAAGTCATACTGGTTTACAAAACATTAGGTGAGAAGGTTATGACAGAATTTTCATTATTGGATCAATTTAATGGATAGAATAGAAAGAGAGGACCTTGCACCTAAATCAGGTATTATGTTTATGGAAAATAAATAATAATATGTATAGACTATTAAAGATTGTTAATAGGATTATATTTTAAATATGTTATTATTAATATACAGTTAAAGTCAGAAGTTTACAAACACTTAGGTTGAAGTCATAAAAACGTATTTTTGAATCACTCCACAGATTTCATATTGCCAAACTATAGTTTTGGCAAGTAATTTAGGACATTACGTAATTTTTCCAACAATTGTTTACAGACAGATTATTTCACTTTTAATTGTCTATATCACAATTCCGGTGGGTAAGAAGTTTACATAAACTAAATTAACTGTGCCTTCAGGCAGCTTGGAAAATTCCAGAAAATTAATTCAAGCATTTTGGCAAATAGCTTCAGATATGATAATTGACAAATTGTAGTACCTGTGGATGTATTTTAAGGCCTACCTTCAAACTCAGTGCCTCTTTGCTTGACATCATGGGAAAATCAAAAGAAATCAGCCAAGACCTCAGAAAAAAAAAAACTGTGGACCTCCACAAGTCTGGTTCATCCTTGGGAGCACTTTCCATATGCCTGAAGGTACCATGTTCATCTGTACAAACAATAGTATGCAAGTATATACACCATGGGACCATGCAGCCATCATGCCACTCAGGAAGGTGACGCATTCGGTCTCCTAGAGATTAATGTAGTTTGGTGCGAAAAGTGCAAATCAATCCCAGAACAGCAAAGGACCTTGTGAAGATGCTGGAGGAAACAGATAGACAAGTATCTATATCCACAGTAAAACAAGTCCTATATCGACATGAAAGGCTACTCAGCAAGGAAGAATCCACTTCTCCAAATCTGCCATAAAAAGACAGACTATAGTTTGCAAGTGCACATGGGGACAAAGATCTTACTTTTTGTAGCAATGTCCTCTGGTCTGCTAAAACAAAAACTTAACTGTTTGGTCACAATGACCATCGTTATGTTTGGAGGAAAAAGGGTGAGGCTTGCAAGCCGAAGAACACCATCCCAACCGTGAAACATGGGGGTCACAGTATAATGTTGTGGGGTGCTTTGCTGCAGGAGGGTCTGGTGCACTTCACAAAATAGATGGCATCATGAGGAAGGAAAATTATATGGATATATTGAAGCAATATCTCAAGACATTAGCCAGGAAGTTAAAGCATGGTTGCAAATGGGTCTTCCAAATGGACAATGACCCTCCAAAGTTGTGGCAAAATGGCTTAAGGACAACAAATTCAAGGTAATGGAATGGCCATCACAAAGCCCTGACCTCAATCTGATAGAAAATTTGTTGGCAGAACAAATTTACAAACAAAGGCCTACAAATCTGTTACAGCAACTTATTAAGAGAAGCTTGTGAAAGGCTACCCAAAAAGTTTGACCACAGTTAAACAATAAAAGGCAATGCTACCAAATACTAGCAAAGTGTATATAAACTTCTGATCCACTGTGAATATGATGAAAGAAATAAAAGCTGAAATAAAAAATTCTCTCTATTATTAATCTGATATTTCACATTCTTTTTTTTAATCCCCAATTCCCACTACTTAGTAGGTCCTCATAGTGGCATGGTTACTTACTTCAATTCGGGTGGCAGAGGACAAGTCTCAGTTGCCTCCGCTTTTGAGATCAATCCACGCATCTTATCACATGGCTCATTGTGCATGACACCACTGAGACTCAAATGTGGAGGCTCATGCTACTCTCTGTGATCCACGCAAAAATTACCACAAACCCCATTGACAGCGAGAACCACTTTTCGCGACCACGAGGAGGTTACCTAATGATACTCTAACCTCCCTAGTAACTGGGTCAATTTTGCTTGGTAGCCCTGGCTGGAGTCACTCAGCACACCCTGGATTCGAACTCGTGACTCCATTGGTGGTAGTCAGCATCAATACTCGCTGAGCTACCCAGGCCCCCTGACATTTAACATTCTTAAAATAGTGATCCTAATTAACCTAAGACAGGGAATGTTTTCAACAATTAAATGTCAGGAATTGTGAAAAACTGAGATTAAATGTATTTGGCTAAATTGTATTTAAACTTCTGACTTAAACTGTATTACATAAATCGGTACATAAGCCTAATTAATTTTTTAAAAAATGGCCTGATTCTCAAGTCAAAGAAAATACCTGTATATGTTAGATAGAGCATCAGAGAGATGGAGATGAGAGATGTAACAGGATTTTATAATGATGTTTTAAAGCATTGCTATTCACCCAGCAGTAGTTCTGGTAGCATTTTACATAAAGCATTTTTTCTATTCTGCATTTCTTGTCAAATGTGCTGTAACAGGAGCCGCATGACGTGATTAAGCAAAACTAGACTGCTCCAATCTCACGCACTTGCACTATATAGTTAGCTATAGTTTGAGCTATAGTTTATTCACGTTACTGGCTTGCAGAGAGAGAGAAAGAAACAGACTCTGTAGCACTGATTACTCATGCTAATTCTAATATTATGACAGAAATACAAAAGTATTTAATTTGTACACCTGTGTGGGTTAGTTTAAAAAGCCTCAACTACTGTATGTGAACGTGAATAAATGTGTGCGGGAATTCCCCTATGTTAGGAATGTGGAACTAGCGAGAATTATTAAAAATGTGCACAATGGTGATGAAGCTATTGGTACATTCTAGAACTGACACAAGGGGAAAATCTCTCTTCTGTTAATAAACCAAACATGCATGGTTATTGGCCTATGCAAATAATCTCAAAAATAGTCAAATCTTAGCCAATTAATTGGCTTAGCTGTCACTGGTATTAAAATGGACTATGTCATCACAAGCAAAAAGCTAACCCAGCAAGAATTCTGCAGTAACTTAATGAACACACTCACCATGGTAACCAGGTTCCCAAACCACTGATGTGCCAGTTCATGGCCGACTACCAGGGCAACCCACTGCCGGGATGACGCACACGAGTTCTTAGGGTCAATCAGCAGAGCTGTCTCCCTGCAAGGGGACAGACACAAGTTTTTAAAGCAGCAAATAAAAAAATAAGAACAGAACACAGAGAATAATGTGTATCATAGAGGCATTAATATGCTACCAAGACAGATACAATTTTAATGAAACTCTCTTGAATAGCATCTTTCAAAAAGAAACAAAGGTTCTGTGTTTCCACAAAGGTTTATGAGGTCTCAGGATGGCTATATAATGGTTTAATTTAAAAGTCACCTGTAAGTTACAAGGCCCCAGTTTTCCATGGCACCTAGAGGACAAAAGAGTGCCAAAAATTAAAACAAAAACAAAACAAACAACACAGAAAAAGCCCATTAAGGCAGACTTTCAGTGTCATGAGTACACAATTATACAAACCTGCAGCAAAATCAGCAATAGCAATTAGATCAATTTTAGGCAACGGATAAGGAACATTGAAGTAATCTTTGTAGAATGGAAGTGTTTTTGTAGCAACCTGAAAAGAGAGAAAGAAAACAAATAAATGTAATTACAACAACAACAGTCACTGATAACTCTTAGAATGCCCTGCATTGAGACACAGGTTAGGAAGCTCTCAAACCTCCAGTGCAAATTTCCCTTGCTCTGCCTTTCCAACAGGTGTGTAGACACGGACTGTCACACCATCTGACGACTGATTCTCCACAAAGTCATACTCGCCAATGACGAATGCCACCAGGTAGGTGGACATGATGGGTGTAGTGGCAAAATTCACCTCCACCAGACTGTTATCCTCTGGATATGGCTTTCGATCGACAACATTCTGCACAAAGAGAGAAACATGAGGAATATTAGTGAGAAATTAAATACATTTCTTTGGTACTTTAACTAGTCTTCCTGAGCCAGACTTTTAACTATTGTCATAAAGTATGTTTCATACACATTGCAAACTGAAACAGACTTTATGACAATAATTAAAGTCTGGCTCAGGAAGACTATTTAAAGTACCAAAGAAATGCATTTAATTTCTAATGAATGTTTACAATTAAATTGAATCATAGCACAATTATAAACAACATTAGATTCAATGGGTTTCTGTTCAGTTATGAAACTAGTGCACTCTCTTTTCAAACATTTAAATTGTTCAGTTGTTTGCAAATAAGCCTGATTCACACTACATTATATCACTATATTCATTTTTCTCTGAAACCCTTCTCCTCCCCAACACCACATTTATATCAGCTTCAAGGGCATTGTATGCATGTCTATTGTGCAGCAGCAGCATGTCTCACATGCTCAATACAGTATGTCTGTGTATGTTCTAACAGCAGCCGCATCATTGCAAATCTACTCCACCAAGACCAAATCATATCAACTTTTCATATCCACATTACACCCTAAATTTATCAAAGAGTTATCATGACCAAAATGTAACAAACTTTGCTAACTTTTTCACATCCAATGACTAGTTCTCTCTTGGAAGCTCTAATTGTGGCAGCCTAGTACCTTGTAAAAAAAAAAAAAAAACTGATAAAGTGGCCTTTATCAGTTTACCTGATAAGAGTTTCCGTTAGTCAAAAATATATTTTTTTGACCGTTAAAACATCCCCAACGTCCGACAAATTCAAAAATTGTCAGACACAATGTCTGGTGAAAATATTAACATGAAGCATCAGCAACAGGTTGACGCCATTCCAAAGATAACAGCACTTTGCTGCCATGGAGTAAAAAAAAAAAAAAAGAGTCCTAATCAGTGACAACCGCGGGCTGATCCCACACACTGGCAAAAGCAGCCTGCCGTATTACCATCACACATGCACGCAGCAAGAATCTTCTCACTTCAGAATCACATTAAAACAGCCTTGTGTTGCCATCATCTGGTGGACAAGGACACCAGGATTATGTGCATCACTAGCTGTAGATAAATGCTGCACACATTCGACTTCACGATGGCAGCAAAATGCTTCTGTTCTGTGAAAAATCGCAATTAGGAATACAGTCATAAAAATAAAGAGAAAAAAATTAGCCAAGGTGAGAAATTCTATGACATAACCTAGTGGTTTATGGCTATTTTAATATTTCTTTGTGAATAAAAAATATATATATGGCAAACTACAATTTAGCTTTTTGCTGTGCCTACTGTTTTTGTTTTTAAAGTTTTTTTTGAATTAGACGCTAATATTTCCCATGACTGCCATTTTTTTGTGGAAAAGCAGCTATAATGAATTGTGATTGTGTCATTATTATATTGTAAATAATGTGCATAGTCCATCTAATTACAGGGCAAAATAAAACACGAAAATACGATGACCTGATTTTTTTCCAATTTGTCCAGCAAACATCATAATTCCCAGATACTTTGGCTGGCATTTCTTAGCAGAAACTCAGCTAGCCTGGGACTGGTTATTTTCAATTGGCCTTTTTGTTTGCAAAAAATGTCCATGAACATTTGTATACATCAGACATTCTATGAACGATTCATGTGCCAACTCTGTTCTTTAATCCAACTACTTTCAGTATGGAGAGCTGCACAGTAACATAACTACTTCACATGATATCACAACACCCTTGAATCAACCTTGAATCAACTCTCCTGTATGAAGTCCATGATGGCAACATTTCTGAGCATGCACATTAAAGCAGTTTTATTTAGGATAGAGCTGTCGAAATTAAAATGTTAACGGATGTGATTAATTTAAATTATTTAATTTATTAATTCTGCTTTAACGAGATTAACACATTTACTAATTTTCACATTAGATTCTGACATTTTATTCAGTTCTGTTAGAGTTCTGAACGCTGGTTGGGATAGGATGGAAACTTTGATTCTGTTTCAATGATGAATTGATGGAGAATGGACCTCCATCTTATTTTCTGTACAAAACAAACCTAGAGAGGATCTGTAATAAGTATGCATTCACATGAGTCGCTGGAGTGAAGCATCAGCGTTTCCCCATGGCAATCTTGTGCTTTCATCTTACCAGACAATTCAGATAAAGTATCATTTATGTGCCTAGTCCCAGCCCTCAGCGCAAAACAAGACACACTCTGCAGCACTTTTTACATGGATTTCAAATTGGTATGAATCATGTGAATGCATTTTCACGATTGCTGTAGCAAAGTGAATAGTCATGATTAATATTGTGGAGGATGAGGGTTTAAGAGATTTAATGCCCATTGCAATTAATATTTAACCTGTGGGGATTAGTTCTTGCAATTAAGAAATGTTTGATGTTACTTGAATTGGTGCTATTTTAGTGCATCCATCATTATACTAAGGAATACTTTGTTTGGAAAATGTTAATAAAACATTATGGTTTCATTTTGTTTTCTTTCCCATTCTAAGAAAGAACCAAATGCATTTTGACAGGAAGAGAAGTACTGTACATAGTCACATTTAAGCATTTTAAAAATCTGTGATTTTTTACAATTAACTATGAAAAATCGTGCGATTAATCACAATCTAATATTTTAATCGACTAACAGAACTAATCACGGGGTATCTTGGTGACAAGACAAAAGCTGACAGCAACCACTTAATATATTTGGAATAGACCAAAATTAAAGATTAAAACAATTATCTTTCTCGTTTGAACATAAATGGTATTTAAAGATGTCCTCTGAACACTAAAGAATTAGATCTTTTTAAAACTGTTTTCTGCTTTTACCTTTTTTGTGCATGAGCACAACTCATGACTTGAACAGAGAGTGAGAGCTGTGGTGAGGCACAATGCCTTCGAGCCAGTGTGAGATAATGCACACGTCTGACAGTAATGTGCATCAAGCTGTTAGACACTCGTTTCGAGAGGAAAGGATTAAAAAAAATAAAAAATTACACATACCATATTTGACAAGGCTACTCTGTCCTTAGGAACGATGAGGGTGATGTCAAAAGTGGCTTTGATTGCTGGTTCATCCCAGCAAGGGAAAGCTCTGCGTGCATCCGTGGCCTAGAGCAGGTGACAGACGGTGAGAGACAGCGAGAGAGAATGAGAGAGATGAAGACAGCAGGACAGAACTCAGGGTCAGTGTTGGTAGCAGTCATGTGATTCATACACGTGCAAGGACATATGCATGGTATCAAAGACAAATAAAAATGTACATGCATGAGCATGCACGCCAACATTTATCCTAATCTTAATCATCTTTCCCCTGTGATATTCTCTATTACAATCCAGTGCCTATATGGTTACTCATTACATTTAGACCTCATCAGAGGGTTACCTCAAACTGTGTGACAGCCGCATAGCGGATTTCTCCCGAAGCAGTTGCATATTTACTTCTATAGAAACCTTTCATTTTGTCATTCAGCTCTCCGACAAAGTCTATTTTCAAAGATCCTGACCCTGAAAAATATGAGGTCCTTGATTAAACAAAAAACAAAAGAAAGAGGAAAAAAGGATAGAGAGAAGACCCATTTATCTTTTAACAGGAAGTTGATAAAGCCTCTTTCAAGTCGACAAACTGATTATAACAACTAATTACACAGAGATTTTTTTTTTACATGACAGCAGCAGGGTTCTTTCCCATGCCACACAATGTGCTTTTTACCATTCTGCAGAGTGCTGGGGAAACATAGGGTGACCTTTTCATCCTCGTTCTGATAGTTAAATCCTGTAGCGTTAATTTCTAAATGGATGGGGAGAAAAGGAGCACAGTTAATCTTAAAAACAAGACTTGGAAGCATTAAATTGAGGTTGACAAATTCTGAAATACTGAATGTGGGTTACATTAGTGATGGCAGATTTTTGAGTCTCTTACTCACCTTCCCCCCCTTCAGGCACAAAAGAAGCAGTAATAATGTCTATGTCAGCACAGTTCATCACAATCTGGTTTGTCTGTTGTGTAACCTGTCAAGAAAAATGGCAGTTCTGTTTAAATCATTTATAACGGTTTCATGAGCCACAGCTTCAGTTTTTGTTAAGTACTTTAATTTCTAGTAACAAGACCTGAAAAAATAAATAGCCTTTTAAATGCTTTGTCAAGCTGCTTTTGTCTCCTACTGCATCAGTGGGACATCACCTACTGTCTCCTAACAAATCCCATAAAAAGGAACAATCTCACTTCACCTACATATAATAGAGTCACTCACTGCAGGAATCTAAGGCCATAAAGCATAAATACTAAACCAGCCCCACTGACGCAACAAGAGTTAGTTCAAAGACAACAAATATACCTTCAGGTTTGGAGTTACAATGCATTCAGAATGTATTCAGAACCCTTCATTTTTTTAACATTCTGTTATGTTGCAGCCTTATGCTAAAAATATGTAAATTATTTATTTGTTTTTCACATCAATCTACAGTTTATACCCCATAATGACAAAGAAATAAAATATTTTTGATAACTTTGCAAATTTATTAAAAAGAAAAAACTAAATTTCACACAAGTATTCTGACCCTTTGCTATGACACTTAGCTCAGGTGCATCACATTTCTCTGGATCCTCTTTGAGATGTTTCTACAGTTCGACTGGAGTCCACCGGTGGCAAATTCAATTGATTGGACATAATTTGGAAAGGCACAGCCCTGTTTAAATAAGGTCTCAAAGCTGAAAATGCATATCAGAGCAAAAACCAAGCCATGAGGTCAAAGGAACTGTCTGCAGAGCTCAGATACATGATTGTGTTGAGGCACAGATCTGGGGAAGGCAACAAAAAAAACATTGCACATGGCCTTCACAATTCTTAAATGGAAATTTTGAACAACTAGGACTCTTCCTAGAGCTGGCCATCTGGCCAAACTGAGCAATCAGGGTAAAAGGCCTTGGTAAGAGAGGTGACCAAGAATGCGATGGTCAGTCTGGTTGAACTCCAGAGATCATGTGTGGAGATGGGTGAAACTTGCAGAAGGACAACCATCACTGCAACACTCCACTGATCTGGAATTTATGGCAGAGTTGCCGGACAGAAGCCTCTACTCAGTGCAAGAAAATAAAAAAACACATAAAGGACTCACAGGCTGTGAGAAACAAGATTCTCTGGTCTGATGAAATGAAGATTGAACTGTTTGGCCATAATTCCAAGAATCATGTCTGGAGGAAACCAGGCATCGCTCATCACCTGCGCAATACCATCCCAACGGTGAAGCATGGAAGTGGTAGCATCATGCTGTGGGGTTCTTAGTTCTGTGGCAGGGACTGGGGGACTGGTCAGGGTTGATGGAAAGCTGAACGCAGCAAAATACAGAGCTATCCTTAAATAAAACCTGGTTCAGAGCTTTCAGGACCTCAGAGTGGGCAGAAGGTTCACCTTCAAACAGGACAATGACCTTAAGCACACAGCCAAGACAACGCAAGAGTGACTTAGGGACAGCTCTGTGAATGTCCTTGAGTGGCCCAGACTTGAACCCAATCGAACATCTCTGGAGAGACCTGAAAATGGCTGTCCACAGACGGTCCCCATCCAACTTGACAGAGCTTGAGAGGATCTGCAGAGAAGAGTGGCAAAAAATCCTCAAATCTAGGTGTGCAAAGCTTGTCGCATCATACCCCAAAAAACTTGTAATCTTGTAAACTTTTATGGCTGTAATCACTGCCAAAGGTGCTGCAACTAAGTACTGAGTAAAGGGTCTGAATGCAATTTTTAATAAATTTGCAAAGTTATCAAAAATCTGTTTGTTTTTTGTCATAATGGAGTATGGAATGTAGACTGATGTGAACAAATTATTAAATTTAAAGCATTTTAGCCTAAGGCTGCAACAAAACCAAATGTGGAAGAAAAAAAATTAATGGGGTCTGAATACTTTCTGAATGCACTGTGAGAGTAGAATGTGTTGAAAATGTGTTGGAATCATCAAGTTTTGTTGTCAGTGATGTCAAAAGTACTGGTACTTCAGTACAATTTCTAGAAAAAACAAATGCAACAATGCCAGCGTTTCTGCAGTAACTGGTTTAAATCCAATCTCTCAGGTAGGTCCTTCAAGGTAGCCTGGAGAAGTGAGGTATCCAAGCCACATCAG
The DNA here is from genome assembly GCA_032164185.1 of Moxostoma hubbsi. Classification (NCBI taxonomy): domain Eukaryota; kingdom Metazoa; phylum Chordata; class Actinopteri; order Cypriniformes; family Catostomidae; genus Moxostoma; species Moxostoma hubbsi. The sequence continues at coordinate 8,505,998 of JAVLUX010000186.1, forward strand.
CTATTTACTGGGGTACCTCAGGGATCAGTGCTTGGGTCACTTCTCTTCTCTGTATACATAAAATCACTGTGACCCATCATTCAGGGACATGGTTTCTCATACCACTGTTACGCCGATGACACAACTCTACTTGTCTTTCCAGCCCAACGACACCACCGTGACTGCTCAAATCTCTGCCTACCTGGCAGACATCTCAGCCTGGATGAAGGAACACCACCTGCAACTCAATCCAGCCAAAACCAAACTCCAGGTCTTTCCAGCCAACCCTGCTGTTGAACACAACATCACACTGCAGCTGGGTTCGACTACAGTAACGCCTTCAAAAACGATCAGAAATCTAGGGGTAACCATTGATAAGCAAAATTTCACGGACCACATTTGAAAGACCGCAAGATCATGTAGATTTACACTCTACAACATCAGGAAGATAAGACCCTTCTTATCTGAACATGCCACACAACTGCTTGTTCAGTCGCTTGTCATAACTAGACTGGACTACTGTAACTCTCTCATTGCAGGCCTCCCTGCATGTACAATTAGAACTCTGCAAATGATCCAGAATGCAGCAGCACGTCTAATCTTTAATGAACCAAAGAGAGCAAATGTTACACCACTCCTTGTCTCTCTAAACTGGCTACCGGGTGATGCACGTATCAAATTCAAGGCTCTAATGCTGGCATACAGAACAGTCACTGGGTCTGCTCCAACATACCTAAAATAATTTCTGCAGAGCCTCACACCAACTAGAAGCCTGTGTTCGGCTAAGGAACGTCACCTTGTTGTACTAACACAAGAAGCACCAAAGAGGACTTTCAGCTTCATCATACCATGTTGGTGGAATGACCTCCCCAACTCCATCCGTGAAGCTGACTTAAAATGCTAAGTCGCTTTGGATAAAAGCATCTGCCAAATGAATAAATGTAAATGTAACTGTAGTACCGAGCACTGACTCAATTCTGGGTGACACAGGACTGCATTCAAATGCTCACCGCTCACCTTAGCGCATGTTATGATACTTTTACACAGAAATTTTATATTAATCAAATTAAAATCGTGATATGTCCTTTGTTTCGTGATATGTTTGTTTATTAAACCGCAAAGTGAATGTGTTAAGCCGCTCATATTCTGAAAACACCTAATTTTATGAGCATCACTCACTGTGCATATTGTAGTAGATTTACCGTGACGTGTGCAGCGCCTGCAAGCTATTGTTATACAATTAAATTGTAGCATTTTGCACTTCAATAATCACACTGGCTCTGCTGTCCAAATCAGCCTCCGAAGGGAGCAGAATCATACTAAAAGAATTTTCCATTAAAAATTAAAAGATGAGTTCCAAATAAACATTATTTAGCCCACACCTTTCAGCCCTCCAAAGCTCTCACAGTAGATGGTTTGAGAAGTCATTGAAGGGTATAGGGCTTAGTGATGATAACTGAATGGAACGTACTCCTGGTGCCATATAACCATTTAACAAACGTTTTATCTGGAAGTGTGAAACTAATGTCAAAATCAGAACCAGAAACAGCTTCAAGTCAAAATAAAAGTTTGATTCAAAATAAAAGCTTGATGTGTGAAATTTAAGAAATCGTAACATAAATATATTACTAGTGTTTAGTAAAATATATTTTATTATTACTATTATTACAATGTTTAACCAATACCTCACAACCAAGAGAGCTGTTTATATTCATGTTTTCATTTAATTTCTCTGTTGTGCAGCACTTTATTTGACAAAAATAAGACCAATATTGTGTTTTAGATTATGTTGTAAGGATCTTTACTAAAGCACTTATTATCAAAAAATTTAATTAATTTAAAACTGTTACATTTATTAAAAATGTTTTCTTTAAAATACACAATTTTTATGATGAAATTGAATTCAACTTTAAAACATGAAATTTAGGGAAAAATAACATGGAATTTGGGAACAAATTTTATAGAATTTAGAAAAAATAAATAAAACTGATTTCATAGGGACCTACTTAAACTTGAAACATTGTTTACTTAATTGAGGAAACATGCTATTGTGTTGCTTCTTGTTTCTTATTGAAATGAAACATTTGAATAGGCTAAAAGAGTGTTCAATAGCAAATTACCTATTTTTTTCAGTGGCATCGAAATTGGTATCAAGAAATGTGAAATTTAACTGGTATACAGGTACTGACAACTGAAATTTTGGTATCGTGACAATACTAGGCTAGACACAGCGAAGTGTATAGTACACAAATCTATGCTACTTCAGGCCATTTAATCTTTGCCTGTCAATATAAAACTTAATTGTGCATTATTCGTTTCTTTTTGTATTATTGTAAGAGTAAAGAAAATCCAAAGCACATTGAAAATGACTCGCCTGAATCTGTTCTCATGGCATTGCTGAGGCTCAAGGGCTATCTCCTGCTGCTGCCGCAATGAAAATATGACGCATGCATATGTAATCATATTATGAATAAAAAGAACAACAATTTGCATTGCCTCTTATGTTGCAATATGGCCCTTTAATAGTCCATTAATTGCGTAATGCAGGAGTGAAACTTTTACAGGACGATCAATAGCTTTTTGACTCTCTCCTCCTTACCTCTCCACAAGCTGGTTTTCACAACTGAACACAATACAGACCTTTGCATCCCAGAAAATGTACTGCTTTAATTAGTTCAAAGCTGGTCTATTATAATACTTAATTTAAGGTGAACTGCTTCCTACACAATGAAATGTTTTGTGTTGTTTAAAGGCCTTAATTTGCCACGGTTAAACTTTAGAGAGTGCAAGTGGCTTGTAGATACTGGATGTGATTTGAATGCAAGAGTGGACTGGATCGCGTGATAATAAACCGACACTAGCAGTAAACTATTTTCATACTGTTTATAAATGTGAGCCATTTCTGATCAAGAATGATGGTCATAATGTGTATTGCATTGTGGGGGATGTAGTTAATGTCATGCTCCAATAAGTCTTGGCATCTAGACAGAATCAACATCAAGGCAACTTTCACAAGAGAATGGCATTAGAGTGGGGTACAAAATGACTTAACATGTGAAGCCTTTAGACTATAAAAGTCTCCGCTACCTTGCGCAAAGGGCAATGCAAGAAGGCTGAACCTCAATAACATCATAACTGCCCTTTATTAATAAATACCGTCTTTATTACACGTTTACTGGATCAACAAGAGAGATGCGACCGTGAGCACAGCTTACTCAGAAGTAACTGTTGTGAGTGTACTGGTGAAAAAACTTTTAAAGTGATATGTTGTCCAAAAACTACAAATATTTAATCACTTTCAAACCCTCATGTTGTTCCAAACCTGTATGACTTTCTTCTGTGAACACAAAAGGCTATTTTAGGTCAATGTTAGCCTGTCACAATTCGCTTTCATTGCATCTATTTTCAATACAATAAAAGGTGACTGAGCCTGTCAGTCCAAAACATTCTGCCTAACATCTCCTTTTGTGTTCCACAGAACATAAGAGCGGGTAAATAATGACAGGATTTTCATTTTAGGGTGAACTATCCCTTTAAGAAATGTAAAGCAAAGCACACCCTGACAGTAGCTGTAAATATGTATACACAACAGTGGATGATTTATGGCCTAAACTATAAAGACATCTAGTATTACATTTAGGCCAAAAACATTTGAGATGATTTTATTCTTGAAGGTGTTTAGTCATAGAAATCTGGTGGTAACATACTGAAACATAATCATCGTACCTTTATCATTTCAATAAGCTAGATATTTGGACATTTTAGGTAGTGCCTTGTTTTATACCCAGCCAAAAAGTCCACATTAAACCTGAGTGTTTCCTTAGACACTAAACTGTGATTATATTAAGCTATAAAGTATCATGTAAACTGTCAGACAGGTTCAGAGTGACTCAGGAGCCAGCAGACAGGACTGTCTCGGCCTTGCATGTAAACAGTAAGACCACAATCGATGTTTAAAAAATGCGACATTCACGCTTATTTGAACACAAAATTGATTCGTTGTTTTATGACAGAAGCACTGCAGGCTAGCAGGGTTAGCGGTGTGGCGCTAGTTAGCGGGGCAAACGTTTAACTGCCTGTTCCTCTTTATAGAGCCATACTTTAGAGGACACCACGTATAAGTATTTTAACCCTATACAACCCAATCCAAACCTGCTAAAACTAATAATGATTAAGGACGTTGTGTGTAAAGACGCTGACTATTTCTCTAGCAGGTAGCTCATCAGATTAGCAGCAACATCAGTATCAGCAGTTATGAAAACGCAAACTCATAAACTCAGACTTAACGTGAACACTGCATGACATCTGGGCCGGACCAGACAGGGGCAGAAGGGTTGCATGAAATCGGATTCAACATTACCTCCACGGCTGCCTCCAGTTTGCCCTCGAAAGTGAAGTCGATGAGGTCAGGCTTCAGGCACAGCCCGTAGTTGACGGGGTAGACGTCAGTGGGCAACCGCACGAAGGGCCTCCGATCGGGCATGTTGTATAATGTCGATAAACTGGAAACTGAATGGAAACTGCGGACTAGAGGTGTGCTTGCTCTAAGAATCGAAGACGCGAGCTTCGGTAGTGGAGTCGGATTGCGGGGTAAGGCTAGCCGTATGAGTGACAGAGACACCCGACAACTCATGAAAAACAACATACGAACCGTTGTAGATGGTCCTCGCGGCGCCCCGCCCCCTCTCTCTGACGGAAAGAACAGAGCGAGAAAACAGAATGAACATACCTGGATAGGAAAATGGCTTTCCTACATGTGCAATATGTAATTACATCTGTAGAGGGCGCGCCCCGGAGCAATTCTTGCTGTTTGTGATCAGTTAGTGAAGCCAAGTCATTGTTATTTGTGTGCGTCTTTCACAGCCCACATCGTTTCAAAGCAGCTTTACAGAAAATCATGCATTAACAGTAAATAAAACCGTCATATCTATAATGCCTTAGAGTCATCATTGTGTAGTTTGATAAAATACGATTGTGAATTGTGATTAAATATAAGTAATTATATAATAACTGTATTTATAACACCTGTGAGCAAGCCAAAGGCAACAATGGCAAGGAACACCAAACTCCATAAGATAAGTTAATGGAGAAAAATAACCTTAGGTGAAACCAGGCTCACTGTGGGGGCTAGTTCCCCTCTGGCTAACATCATGAATATAATGCCAATATTACTTATGTGTAGTGCAAGTCATGGTTTAAAATTCTTAAACTAAGTAAGTGTTAAGGTTCTGTGTTTAAACCACTGATCTATATATATATATATATATATATAGATCAGTGGTTTAAACCAAGATTTTGTGTGATCTGTAAGATTCATACAGTTCAACAGGCAGGTCATTTCGGTGAGATCTATCTTAAATCCAAGGTTCAGGCAATGGCATATCAAGTCAAGTGGTTTTTATTGTCGTTTCAACCATATACAGTTAGTACAGTACACAGTGAAACGAGACAACGTTCCTCCAGGACCATGGTGCTACATAAAACAACATAGGACAAACACAGAACCACGAGACTACACAGACTAAATAACATACCTATATAACATACCTATATAAAGTGCACGTGCAAAAACGTGTGCAAAAGTATGGGACAGTACAATACATTTCTAACAATGAACATTACAATAGGCACAGTGATAGACAGTGCAGCACTGACCAGTACACCGTAGTGCAAAAAGATGACAGTTACTAAATGCCAAATGTAAACATATACTATGATATAGTGTTCTATGCACATAGCAATTATTGAGGTAGCAGACAGTTATAAAGTGGCAGTTATTAAAGTGCAACTCAGGACACATGTGTGTGTGTGTGTGTGTGTGTCAAACCAGTCTCTGAGTATTGAGGAGTCTGATGGCTTGGGGGAAGAAGCTGTTACACAGTCTGGTCATGAGGCCCCGAATGCTTCGGTACCTCTTGCCAGACGGCAGGAGGGTGAAGAGTTTGTGTGAGGGGTGTGCGGGGTCCTCCACAATGCTGGTTGCTTTGCGGATACAGTGTTTTATGTATGTAGACATAAAAACTGTTTTTAAACTATGTTTTTATGTCTATAAAACTATATTATGATGTATCCCATGTCTTATTATTTCTCTGTTGAGAAATCTCATCAATGTTTATGAAAGAGTTCACCTGTGTTTGCTTCGGCAAACATATACTAAAAGAAAGAGTTCACCTAAAATGAAAATTCTTACATTGTTTACTCACCCTAATGTCGTTCCAAGCTTTCTTTTTTGAGCCCCAGTCACACTTGGCTCTGAGAACGGCTTTGAGAATTATTTTGGATCAGGATATGATTTCACGTGCAAGAGCTTCTGGATTTAATATATTATAAATAGGATTATTTTCAAAATATTAGAATATACAGTCTACTCATTTTCAGCAAAAAAGAAAAAAAACCTGCAGCTTTGAAATATGTATCCTTTGAACTGAACCAAATTCTCAGCACTTCTCGCACAGTGTTAGCAAAACAAATGTAGACATCATCATAGTGTCCCAAATTTTCTCCACACGGATGCGGTCCATATTGTCTGTACATGCACCAGCCATTGACTATCCTAAAAGAGTATCACAAAGCAGTTATAGACAGCAGCATAGTGTGAATTTCTTTGCATGAGCTTGTTTCCGGTCTCCAGCATTCAGATGCGTTTGAATGGGAGTGAATGGAGGCCGAAGTGTAGTGTGACTGCCCCTTTGCACGGACCACAAATTAAATATTTTAAAAAGACTTCACACAGCTTTTTGGCTTATAATGAAGTGAATAGTAACTTTATGCTGTTAAGATGCAAAAAGCATGAGACCATGCATTCACTTTGTGTGATGAACTGACCATATTTAAAGGGATAGTTTACCCAAAAATAAAGATTCTCTCATCATTTACACATCCTCATGCCATCCCAGATGTGTGACTTTCTTTCTTTTGATGAACACAAACAAAGAATTTTAAAAGTATATTTCAATTCTGTAGGTCCATATAATGCAATTGAATGGTGCCAGGTCTTTGAATGTCCAAAAAGCACATAAATGCAGCATAAAAGTAATCCGTAAGACTCCAGTGATTAAATCAGAAGTGAAATGACAACTCTAAAAATCAAATCATTGATAAGCTGAAAATGTGACGTCCACACTAAATATGGGAACTATGAAAAAAAGTTTGATGTTTGGTTATGAGACAAGAAAGAACCAATGAGGTTTGATGTTATTGAAGTCCAAGCTGTACCATAGGAGACAATTTTGATTTGGCCACCACAGCTCAGCTCCTTAATGATTTGATTTGCAAGTAATATTCAATTACCATGTAATTTTTGGTCTGTTCATCACACATAGTTATTGTATGGTGGTGAGGAGTAAAAAATTATAGAATTTTAATTTCTTTAAAAATTTTGTGATCACTTTTTTTATGTTGGGGAGATTACAACTTTTTTCTGTGATAGTCTTAGGGTCTTTAAAGACTCCATGAAATCGCTTGACAAGCAGAGTTTTCTGTCCTGTATTGATGCATTTCCTGAATCAGAAAGTTTGGGCTGGACATATTGAAGGGACCTTAGCTGCACCTGAATTCCTGCAATTTTTGGAGTATGTACTTTTTTTTTTTATTCAAGCTTTTGACATTAACAGGGTTTAGACATAGTTTGCCCGTCTGGGCTACTACAAATTGCCCAGGTGGCCATTCATTGAATTCTCTACAGAATGCACACTAAAGTAGGCTACATTATCACAATATATATCACAAATAATTACCACACAAAAAAAGGGTAGAGGGCGAAGAAAAAAAAAAAGTAAAAAGTAAAAAAAAAAGTAAAATAAGCATACCAATAAATTACATAAAAATTGGGTAGTTATTCAGTCCTTCCACGCCAGGTTCTGTATTCCCAGCGCTAGCAGATGTGTCTCTCCCACCCCAAGATAAGTGAAGAAGGGGTCCCATACTTTATAGAATTTAAAAGGTTTATCTTTTAATGCTGTTGAAAAAGCTTCATATGGAATAAGTCCTTTGGCCGTGTTAATCCACTGTGCTATTGATGGGGCTCGATCTGTTATCCAGCATACAAGTATGCACTTGCGGGCACAGTGGAGTAAGATTTGAAGAAGGTGAGCCCCTTGGAATTTGGACGGGAGTTCCTGGCTCATGCCGAGCACACATGTCTTTGGTCCTATTTGTAATGAGCAGCGAAATATGCTCTCAAGTTCCCTTAGGATGCCCATCCAGAATTGTTGTATTGTTGAGCAACTCCAGAAACAGTGGAAGAGGGTTCCTTCTAGTCTTTTACATTTGTTACAGTGGTTGGAGAGTTTTGGGTTCACTTTATGTCTTTGGGCTGGAGTCACATGCAAGCGATGAACAATTTTAAATTGCATTTCCCAGGCTGAGTTGTTGGCAAGAAGGAGGGCATCTCACATACGGCTTTCCAATCGATTGTCTGAATTTCTTCCCCAAAGTCTTTTTCCCACAACACCCTAGTTTTGTCTGAGCTATCTGTATTTGCCCTTATCAAGTTGTCATAGAAGATCTTGGATGCAGATTGAGATGACGTAAGTTTATTTAATTGTTCCTCAATTGGGGACACGCATAGGCCACTCGAATAGACTCTGAGGTTTTTTGTTATGAAGCTGCGTATTTGGTGGTATACCAAGAAGAGCTTCTTATTGAGATCATATTTTGCAGTGAATTGTTCGAAAGGTCATTAGCTGTTTATTCTCCATCAAATCTCCTATGACATGTATTCCTTTATCTTTCAAATGTATTAGGCCATCATTCATCCCCGGGGGGAAATCTGGGTTGTTATGCAAGGGTGTGAGTAGTGAAAGGTGGGAGTCAAGCCCTTCTATTTTGCGTACTAATCTCCACATTTTAATCATATTTTTAAGGATGAAATTATCTTTAATTAAAGAGTGCTGTGTTTTGGGCGACAAATATAGTAGATTCCATAGAGGGATTGGCCCGAGAGTTGTGGCTTCTGCACTAATCCAAGTTGAGTTTGGAACATTCAAGTGCCATTCCAGTGTAAATCGAAGTTGGGCAGAGAGCTGATATAGGTTAATGTCTGGGGCCGCTAGACCTCCACATCTACTCAAGAGTGTTAAGAAGCTATATCTTAGTCTAGGTCTTTTTTTTCGCCAAATAAAGGAAATAATGGAGCCACGCAACTGTTTAAGTGCTTTGTTAGGAATGAGAACTGGTAGCATTTGAAATGGGTATAGAAGGCGGGGTAAAATATTCATATTGACAAGGTGGACACGACCTAATAGGGATAAGGGAAGATTACGTTTTCTCTTCCAGTCTAAGTCCTTCAATGGCTGGGTCATCTCTAATGGCCGTAGCCAGCGGTTCAATAGCCAGCGCGAACAGCAGCGGAGACATTGGGCAGCCTTGTCTGGTACAACGTGCTAAAGAAAATCTAGAGGATTTAAGACCATTAGTAATAACTCTCGCTGTGGGGGAAGAGTACAACATCCTAACACATTTAATAAATGCATCACCCAAGTTAAATTTAGAGAGTACTGAGAATAAATATGGCCATTCGACCCTATCGAATGCCTTCTCAGCGTCTAATGATATGACTATTCCAGAGTTTGCGTGCTGATTTGAATGTTGAATTATGTTAAGAAGCCTTCTAATATTGTGAGCTGAGGATCTGACTTTGACAAAGCCTGTCTGGTCAGGATTAATTATTTTGGGGAGAATTGATTCCAGCCGAGTGGCTAATATCTTTGCCAAAATTTTTGTGTCCACATTTAGCAGAGAAATGGGGCGATATGACCCGCACTCCTCAGGGCATTTACCTTTTTTTAGAAAGACACATATGTTGGCTTCTGTCATGGAGTCAGGAAGCTCATCAGAATCAAATGAATACTGTATCATTTCATGCATTAAGCTCCCTAGCTCCATTTTAAATTTCTGAAAAAATTCCACTGTAAACCCATCGGGCCCTGGTGCTTTTCCTCTGGGAAGGCTATTAATACAATTCAAAATTTCGCTAAGTTCAATTGGTTTGTTTAACGTCTGTCTTTGCTCCTCAGTTGATTCCCATATATTTAAGTTTGCAAGAAATTTATTCATATTATCACCAGAAGAAAGGCTTGATTGGGATGAATAAAGCCTCTTATAAAATGCTCTAAAGATTTTGTTAATTACTTTGTTATCGTGATGACACTTGCCTTCTTTATCTTTGATACTGGATATGACCTGGGCTTGGGATCGGCTCCGCAATTAATTGGCTAGATATTTGTTAGGTTTATTGGCAAACTCATACATCCGCTGTCTAGCAAAGAGTACAGATTTTTCAGCTTTATTAGTGAGTATTGCTTCAAGAGAGGTTTTGACGGTTTCTATCTCAGCCAGGAGCGCATCTGAGGGGCAAGTATTATATTTTGTTTTTAAATCATGGAGAATAATTTATAATTTTCTCTGATCTGCCAGCTGGTTTTTTTCTGGTTGGATACATAGATGATTAATCCCCTAATATATGCTTTAGCAGTGTCCCAGAGTAAATTGGGAGACACTTCTGGGGTTCTATTGTCCATAAGAAATAGTTTAACTTGCTCTTTAAGGTAGGATTCAAAATTTGGGTCATGAACGAGCCATGGTTTGAATTTCCAGAAAGTCGGGTGGTATATTTGGTTGGGTAGGCCTAACCTAAGAAAAACAGGAGCATGATCCGAAATTACAATGTTGCCAATATTACAGTCTATTACATTTTGGAGTGAAATCTTGGGAGAGAAAAAATAGTCTATTCTGCTTGCAGTTTTATGGACTCCAGAAAAAAAATGTGTATTCTCTATCTCTGGGATGAAGAGCTCGCCAAACATCTACCAGACCAATTTCTTCACACGTCCCATTCAGAGCATGTGCTCTGTTGGAAGGCCTATCATTAGATGGTAGCGATTTGTCAAGTTTTGGTAGCAGTGTACAGTTGAAATCACCAGCGATTACACTATGTTCACATTGCCATTCAGCAAACTTGGAAAAAACCTGTGTAATTAATTCATTGGATTGAATAGGGGGGATATAGACATTCATAAGGGTAATGGGTTGTCCAGCTAGTGTAGCTTTGAGCAGGATAAACCGTCCTGATTTATCGGAATATGTATTAATATCTGATAGTGGTGTACATTTATTTATAAGAATAACAACTCCCCTACTTTTACTGGTGAATGATGAGCCGTACACTTGTCCCACCCAGTCTCTCTTCAATTTGACGCGCTCGCTGTCTGTTAGGTGTTTCTCTTGCAGAAATGCAATGTGAATTTGTTCTTTCTTTAAATAATTTAGAATCTTTTTTCTTTTTACTGGGTTATGAACACCCTTTACATTCCAACTACATATGTTTAATATAGATTTATTCGTTGACATTGCCAAGGGGTAGTTTAATATACCAGCAGCACCAATATATGTGAGATGCCCTTCCCTGCTTTACAGTGTATCTAGTCTGTTCAATTCTGATACACATGAAAGGTATACCCATAAAAGAAAAGAAAAAGAAAAAAAAAGAAAAAAAAAGTAGAAAATTGTGAATTTGTGTTGCCCTGCATGTCGAACATAAAACTACTTACATTTAGCATCTTATAGACATTTTTGAGAATAGACAAGGGAAGTCTAACGCTGGTCAATTTCACATTTGAGAACAATAGTGATCGCCACTCTGTCCCCTTGGAAACATAACATGACCGAAGCTTAGATAGAGCAAACAAAAAATATGCGGAATTCAAGGAGTATGTACTTAATTCAATGAAAAACATACTTCGAGTCTTAAAAAGGATGTTCTTCAAGGAATTCAGATGTATTGAATAAATACTTTATGCACTGAACCCCACACAAGTAGAACAATACAGACCAGTCTCTCATCCAATTTATGGCAAAAACTCTTGAAAGTGCAGTTTTCAATCAAATCTCTGCCTATTTCTCACAGAACAAGCTGCTGGATGACAATCAGTCAGGCTTCAAAAAGTGGACACTCCACCGAGACTGCCCTGCTGTCTGTCGCTGAGTTGCTGAGACACAATCAATCATCAGATCTTACTCTCCATCCTCTCTTCACTGGGCATCACAGGAACTGTGCTTGACTGGTTTAATTCCTATCTCTTACTTGCTGGGGTACCTCAGGTTTCAGTGCTTGGGCCACTTTTCTTCTCTATATACACAAAATCACTGGGACCCATCATTCAGGGACATGGTTTCTCTTACCACTGCTATGCCGATGACACACACAGCTCTACTTGTCTTTCCAGCCCAACGGCACCACAGTGACTGCTCAAATCTCTGCCTGTTTGGCAGACATCTCAGTCTGGATGAAGGAACACCACATGCAACTTAACCCAGCCAAGACTGTACTCCTTGTCTATCCAGCTAAACACAACATCACCGTGCAGCTGGGTTCAACTACAGTAACGCCTTCCAAAACTTTCAGAAATCTAGGGGTAACCATCGATAACAAGCTAAATTTCACAGACCACATCTCAAAGACTGCAAGATCATGTAGATTTACACATATACAACCTTTCCTCTCTGAACATGCCACACAACTTCTTGTTCAGTTACTTGTCATTGATAGACTAGACTATTTTAATGCTCTCATTACAAGCCTCCCTGCATTTGCAATTAGACATCTGGTCTGGTCTTTAATGAACCAAAGAGAGCACGTTACACCACTCCTTGTTTCTCTCCACTAGCTGCCGGTTGATGCACATATCAAATTCAAGGCTCAGATGTTGGCATACAGAACAGATCATGGGTCTGCTCCAGCATACCTAAAATCATTTCCGCAGAGCTACGCGCCAACTAGAAGCCTGCGGTCGGCTAAGGAATGTCGCCTTTTTGTACTAACACAAAGAGGCACCAAAAACATCAAAACACTTTTTCGTACCACATTGGTGGAATGACCTTCCCAACTCCATCCATGAAGCTGACTCACTTTCTGTCTTCAAAAAATTGCTAAAATCACATCTTTTCCATAAGCACTTAACCAGCCACTAAAAAAAAATATCTAGTTATATTTTTGCACTTGTATATGTTTTGAATACTAATATTCTGATACTAGTGAAACTTTGTAATATGGCACTTTTCATACCACTGTCTCCTTAAGATGATTTGCATATGTTTCCGTCTTTTGTAAGTTGCTTTGGTTAAAAGTGTTTGCCAAATGAATAAATGTAAATGTACTTTCCCAAACATACTACTATATCTAAACTGGTGAGCAATGGGAGGGAGTGTGCCCTGAACTGGCGTTGATCCACGATAGAGGATGGTATGTTTTGTTATGTTAACTCTATACTCTGCTTGAAAGCTTCACTTTATTTAGTTGACCAGCTACTGAAAGCTTGCTTCTAAAATAACCAGGCCAATTTAACTGTTAAACTTGTGTAAAATCACCATGCAACAACTGTTTTATGCAGCACAATGAGCTAGTAGCTAACAGCTAGAGGTTGTATTATTGTTTTGGTTAGTTTGTGTAGTGTTTAAGATAATGTCACGGCAGTAGAGGTGGCGCAACTATGACGATCAGCCTATAATCCCACCCAAGTTGAGGTGGCACTAAACTGCAGTGGAAATGCAAGCTCCGAAAAGTAAAGTGAGTAGAGTTGAAGCGAGGCAAGTCGAACCATAACGTGCAGTGGAAAGTGCCATTAGAGTAACCAACAAGGTTTGGCTTGTGTGCTGCTTCATCATGTAATGTATTTCTGAATTATTGGTATGTGAACTGGAAGCAGCATCCAGATTTAGCGAGTATGCTAGGATTTGATCTTATCTATCAATTTGGTTTGTAGACTTGCATGTGATGAATACATAATTGCATAACTGGCCCTCATAGATCTTGAGTTTACAAACTGGATTTTTTTGTTTTTACAGAAGCTTTAAATCTTATGTGGATTATGTTTTTAGAATAAGTGTAGTGTATATATGTTTAGTATATATTTAATAGGCATATATTATATTTAGAATAGTATATACAGTATGTCTATGTTTTCTTAAGTTCATTATATTAAATATAGAGAATACATTTCCCCAAGTTCTGTAAAGTAAAATATTTAAAAAAACATTCCGTCTGTTTAATACAATGCTGTTGTTGGCTGTGGGGGGCAGAGAATGTGAGTGGAGAGGCAACAGTTTCCCCTCCACGCTCAAAGCATTCTTTAATCACTCCACTCCAGCTTCACTCTGGGTTGACCATTTCCCGCTCCTCACTCACTCTGTACTCCTGGATTAGAGAACCCTGCTCTGTGTTCGCTCCATGGCAAAATTAGCACCTAACTACCTCTCTCCTGTAAAGTTATATCAGTATGCTTTTTAATATCACAACCTTCCATGAAGGTGTATTAAATAAAAAATAAATACACAATACTTGAAGAAAATCTACAATGTACTTTATTAGAACATTAACATTAGCCCAAGGCTAAATTAAATATTTTTTTAACATAATGTTTTTAACATATATATGGCAGCATTCTCTGGGTTTGATCAATTAAATAAATTGCTAGATGCAAATAAAAAAAATAAAAATTATATATATATATATATATATATATATATATATATATATATATATATAACCAGAACAAAAACAAAATCTTAAATCAAATGAATAAATTACCAAAACAAATTAAAAATATTAATTAACAAACAAAAACAAAACCTTAAATTAAATCAAAATAATAAATTACATGAATTATTATGTATTATTGTCTAATTATTGCCTATTATTTTCTATTATTGCAGTTATTTTAATTAACATTGCCCTATAATTCTGTGAATGAAAAAAAAAAACATTCTCAGAAGGTTCTACACTTTTTTTAATCAAAACTTTTTTTTAATTCATAGTTCAATTTTTTTTAAACGCTATAGCGTTTAAAATGATTACTTTAAATCTTCCTCTATTCCCATTTGCTGAGCTTCTTCATCAGAAAATGTATAATGCATAAATTATCCTACTGCTCTAAAATATATTTAGATGGCAATATTTACGCAATATCAATATGTTCATTAGTTCAGTTGGTGTTTTATGTCATTAAAAGTTTAATTCTATTTGATGTGGGACATAATAGCCTACAGATAAGATTGAGATGAATTCGATTAGAATGTTCATATGATTATTGTTTAAAGTATTTAATAGGTGGATATCTGTATTACTGACCTTTAGATTTTCTCTCCACATGTGAATGGATTATCATCGTGTTTTCACAACAAACATTTAATCTTGGCAATCACCTCCCCACTCCTTTTTTCCTTCACCACCCGGTCATTAATTTTCACTATATGCCAGTTGACGTAAGAATCAATAGACGAAACACAAGCATGTAGTTAAGTCAAGCTTTACTGCAAGCTTATCTCAATTATAAGGAGCTTGACAACAGAAAGTGAAAGTAACCTTTGCGCTGGATATCGATCATTACCAAGTGCAGCTAGATTTTAAATGAGTATATTCTTGGTTATATCAGAAATTCGATCTTTCCTTCATTCCAATAGTGTTTAATACTGTTTAACATATGGTGAATTATTGCATTAAGGTCTGTTAACAGGTGTTTTCCCTTGATGAAGCTTTAGTGGAGCAAACAACAACGCTCCCATTTTTTTAAAAACTTGCTCCTTGCTCCAGGCAAAATCATTCCGCTCCCACACATACACTGGTGTCACCAAACTATATTGCACAGCCTTAAAGCACAGGGAACCCACAGGCAGTCGAGGGCCCCCTGGTAGTCTAGGGCCTCTGGGCACTGGCCCCATTGGCCTGGTCGGTAATCCGACCCTGAATAAAGCACTTACCAATTAGCTTGAAGTGAAAATCAGTCCTTCTTTCATGATTAATAAATTAAGCAATCGAACGGTCATGCAGAACATCTCATGTTTTTAAATCCATAAGGATCTCTTTCTCAACGGCAATAGCGGTAGTAATGGCAGTCGATTCACCAGCATGATCTCATGCTTTTCGCTTTAAAATTACGTCACTTAAAGCATGATTGCTTCAATCAAGGCCAGAAGGCCTGGACTGGGACATATCCTTTCAGAGCATTCTACTGGTATAATGATAATGTTAAAACAATTTGCAGGATCAGTCTTACAGATTTATTTTGATCCTAAGAGGCACTTTATTTTATTGGTAATTAGTATAAAGAAATTATGTGTGTCATTGATAAACATTTATGGGTACAATACCTCTAGGAAAAATTTGTTGTTATTTGAAGAGGAGACATTTTTTTGTTATGCTTAATACACTTCCAGATGCTTTAATTTGTATTGGTGGAGATTTCAATATCACTCCTGATAATACCCTTGATAGATTCCCTCCTAGACAGTCTGCATCTCCTAATTCACAATTGGTAAGGTTCATGGAGAAGTCTAATCCAATTGATATTTGGAGGGAGATGTTTCCAAATGTTTTCATACACGTGGGGTAATAAGAATCAATCAAGACTTTCTCAAATAGATTATTGGCTTGTACCATACCCTTTTAAATATTACAATGTTTCAGCTAGTATTCTTCCCTCTCATTTAACTGATCACCACACTGTTTTCCTTGATTCTCTATCTCAGAACACTTGATTACAGGTTCTAGAGCCTCTTACTGGAAATGTAATTCCTCTCTAATTAAATATGATGAAATAAAATGAAGAATCTCCAATTTGATTCGATACTACTGGTGAAAGCTTCATCTGATAAAAAAAATTCTGTCTAAATTGGGACATACTAAAATATGAAGTAGTAAAATATGTTCAGCAGCAATTTGGCAAAACAGTTATTGAAAAAGATAAGATAAAATTCAATTTGTGGTTACAGAGAGATTTATCTCTGAGAGAATGAGCCCTACTGCTAAAGCTGAAGGTTCTCAAGAATGACTTACTCCACTCGCTCTTTGCATGTGGATAAATCTGTATGTGCAGACACTGACAGAATGCTATTTTACTTTTTGTAGAAGTATAAGAGGCACTATGTCAAAAAGTCTGTTATAAATAAATATGAATGTAGCGGTCTAAATTTTCTAGATTTTACTTCCTTAAATACTTTCAAGGTTAATTGGTTAAAACAGTATTTAACAAACCACGATTCATTTTAGAATATTCTTCCTTATCTTGTTTTCTCTAAGGTGGGTGGTCTCCCTTTCTTACTGTTATATAACTAGTCTATAACATCACTAAATGACCCTTTTAACTCTCATTTTCATAAACAAGTGCTTTTGTCCTGGCACCTGATTTTAAGCATAATTTTAGCCCTCACTGTTACTTTATTTGGAATAACTGTGATATTTATTATAAAAACAAGTCTCTGTTTTTCCCAGATTGGGTCAATAATATTATTATTTTTGGTCTCTCAATTAATTAGTGCTGATGGTCACTTGTATTCTTATCCAGAGTTTCTGAACATGTATAATATACCTGTCACTCCACGAGAGTTCGCTATTGTAATGGATCCCATTCCTCATGGAGCCACAACACTTCTTAAAGACTCAGCTAGATCCCTGTTACGAAGGAGAAGACGAGGAGTGAAGATCTATGTGCAGCTTTATTGATGAAACAGAAATCGGTGCATGAGGTACGAACAAAACACTGGGAACAAAAGAAACATCCCCGAGGGGATTAAATAAACACAAAATGAACATCAATGAAGGGAACAAGCAGGAACACGGCTGACAACCCGGAAACCATGGACAATACACATTTAACAACTGATACAAGACTGATAAAAAAACAGGGCTTTTATACACAAAGGATAACGATGACATTAAGCACAGGTGAAGGCAATGACAGACAGATGGCAGTGATGAGGGCAGGGAATTATGGGAACTGAAGTCCGGGAGAGATGACAGAGGAGAAACACAGGGCAGACGACAGGGGATTGTGACAGATCCCAGTCATTATTGTCAATAGCTCATCCTTTTGATACTATGATTGGTAATATCTGTTTCTTATCTAGCTCTTCTGGTCAGAACAGATGGACTATTTCAGAATAAGATTCCTATTTCTTTAAGAAAACCTGTGATTCTCAAAATATCAGGACAGACACCTCCATTTGACAATTTTCAATCACACCCATCTCGCCCTATCTTGCCTAAACATGCTAATAATAACCAGAGGCTCAATCCTCATTTTTGCAGTAGAGTTTAAAAGTAATTCAATGAAAAAAATTGAAATAAAAGAAAAGAAAAAGAAAAATGTCATCAAACTAAAACTTAGCAAACTTATCAATGTTTAGCATACCTTACACAGTACATTATTACAGGCGAAGAATCGGAGACATTTCTTTGCTGTAGTTCAGCCTGTCTAAAAGTTATATTCTGATTTCATACACTAGAGGGCGTGCTGTGTGCAATATTTAATACCGGTGCAGATCAGCTGTATTTTTTTTTTTTTACTTTTTTTTAAAAAATTTTTTATTATTATTAACAAGAATATCAACATACAAACTCTTGTAAGGGGAAAAAAGAATATACATGTATATATACAAATGTTGTCAATATACAAAGGTATTAAACAAACATAAAACAATAAAAACAAACCAAATAGGGGGAGCTATTTCAAAATACACAAGTCAAAAGCAAAAAGGCTAAGGAAAATAAAAATAACATTTGGAGCAATCAGCTGTATTTCCGCCGGGCGCAGTGGCGTGCGTCTGTAAACCAAGTTACCGATCGGGTGTCCGCACGAAGTTCGGTATCGATATGGTGCTCCTGGTGGAGCCTGAGAACACCAGGCCGTCTAAGGAGTGGTGAACCGGCCCAGGTCTGAAACGGAGCAGGTCAAAGCTCCCGTGTCGATCAGTAGTGGGATTGTGCCCCTGAATAGACACTGCAGTGCAGCCTGAGCAATATAACGATTTTTTTTTTTTTTTTTACATTATTTGAGAAAAGTGTTTATGGACCAGTAGTGACATTGCAGCAATGCAAAGCAACATTGGATACATGTTTAAGATCATAAACACTCTTTCATTTTTGGAAAATAAGCACATTTTAAACTGCTGGTGCCTCATTGTCAAAATTGACCATCATGTGGTATGACCTAAAAATATACTGAAATTCATATATACAGTATCTCACAAAAGTGAGTACACCCCTCACATTTTTGTAAATATTTCATTATATCTTTTCATGTGACAACACTGAAGAAATGACACTTTGCTAAAATGTAAAGTAGTGAGTGTACAGCTTGTATAACAGTGTAAATTTGCTGTCACCTCAAAATAACTCAACACACAGCCATTAATGTCTACACCGCTGGCAACAAAAGTGAGTACAGCCCTAAGTGAAAATGTCCAAATTGGGCCCAAAGAGTCAATATTTTGTGTGGCCACCATTATTTTGCAGCACTGCTTTAACCCTCTTGGGCATGGAGTTCACCAAAGCTTCAAAGGTTGCCACTGGAGTCCTCTTCCACTCCTCCATGACGACATAACGGAGCTGGTGGATGTTAGAGAACTTGTGCTCCTCCACCTTCTGTTTGAGGATGCCCCACAGATGCTCAATAGGGTTTAGGTCTGGAGACATGCTTGGCCAGTCCATCACCTTCACCCTCAGCCTCTATAGCAAGGCAGTGGTCATCTTGGAGGTGTGTTTTGGGGTCGTTATCATGCTGGAATACTGCCCTGCGGCCCAGTCTCCGAAGGGAGGGGATCATGCTCTGCTTCAATATGTCACAGTACATGTTGGCATTCATGGTTCCCTCAATGAACTGTAGCTCCCCAGTGCCGGCAGAACTCATGCAGCCCCAGACCATGACACTCCCACCACCATGCTTGACTGTAGGCAAGACACACTTGTCTTTGTACTCCTGACCTGGTTTCCGCCACACACGCTTGACACCATCTGAACCAAATAAGTTTATCTTGGTCTCATCAGAACACAGGACATGGTTCCAGTAATCCATGTCCTTAGTCTGATTGTCTTCAGCAAACTGTTTGTAGGCTTTCTTGTGCATCATCTTTAGAAGAGGCTTCCTCCTGGGACAACAACCATGCAGACCAATTTGATGCAGTGTGCGGCGTATGGTCTGAGCTGTGACAGGCTGACCCCCCACCCCTTCAACCTCTGCAGCAATGCTGGCAGCACTTATACGTCTATTTCCCAAAGACAACCTCTGGATATGACGCTGAGCACGTGCACAAAACTTCTTTGGTCGACCATGGCAAGGCCTGTTCTGAGTGGAACCTGTCCTGTTACAGCGCTGTATGGTCTTGGCCACCGTGCTGCATCTCAGTGTCAGGGTCTTGGCAATCCTCTTATAGCTATAGGCCATCTTTATGTAGAGCAAAAATGCTTTTTTTTTACATCCTCAGAGAGTTCTTTGTCATGAGGTGCCATGTTGAACTTCCAGTGACCTGTATGAGGGAGTGTGAGAGCGATGAGACCAAATTTAACACACCTGCTCCCCATTCACACCTGAGACCTTGTAATACTAACGAGTCACATGACACCGAGGAGGGAAAATGGCTAATATGGCCCAATTTGGACATTTACACTTAGGGCTGTACTCACTTTTGTTGCCAGCGGTTTAGACATTAATGGCTGTGTGTTGAGTTATTTTGAGGGGACACCAAATTTACAATGTTATACAAGCTGTACACTCACTACTTTACATTGTAGCAATGTGTAATTTCTTCAGTGTTGTAACATGAAAAGATTTAATCAATTATTTACAAAAATGTGAGGGGTGTACTCTTTTTTGTGAGATACGGTATATATATAAATATATACACAGAGAGAGAGAGAGAGAGAGAGAGAGAGAGAGAGAGAGAGCGAGAGAGAGTTTCATATTGGCCTTGAGTGGGAATAATTCCTGTTTTGCTGAGGTTGACAATTATTTTCCCTTTAAATTTGAAAAAATTAGAAAGAAATAATTTGGTGCAACCATTTCAGAATACTGTCTATGGTGGAATTTTTAAAAAAAAAAATTATATTTATATACTCTTGATATATTTCCAGTTGCAACTCATGTAATTTATTCATTTTAGTTCATTCAGTAATTTATGTATATAATTATTATTATTATTCGTGTTCCTCTTATTATTATTTATCTGGTTGTAGACAAAATGCAACAAGTCAAGTGAAGTCAACATTTTACCATTATAGTAAGATCATTTCTCACAGAATCTGTGAGGCCTAAACTCAAAAGTCTGAGTTTCGCTGTATTGTTCAGGCTGCCCTGCAGTGTCTATTCACAGGTGCAATCCCACTACTGATCGACACAGGGACTTTGTCCTGCTCCGTTTCCGACCTGGGCCGGTTCACCCCTCCTTAGACGACCTGGTGATCCCAGGCTCCCCCAGGAGCACCATATCGATGCCGAACTTAGTGCGGACACCCGATCGACACAGTCCACTGCAGCCCAGAACTCCTGAACTCAAGCGATCCGCCAGACTCAGCCTCCCGGTAACTTGGTTTACAGACGCACGCCACTGCGCCCGGCGGATAGACGGCTGAGATGCACCGGTATTAAATAATGCACACAGCGCGCCCTCTAGTGTATGAAATCAGAAAATAACTTTTAGGCAGGGCGAACAAGTGAAAAGACATGTCTGCAAATTATTCGCCTGTAATAATATGCTCTTTACAGTTTGCTTCATATTTAAGTATTTCAGATTAATTAAAACTTTTTTATATGTGTCACAGTCTTCAATAGCCTATAATATTACCATAATCTGCTACAAATGAAATATCCATTTATCCATTTTTAATATATATTTTTCTATTCTTTTCAAAAAACAGTAGTCCAGTGTACACAAATAATATAAAACAACAGCGAATGTCAACAAAGAATTTAAATCTGGTTGTCATGGTAGTGACCTCCATTCTTTCTTCACTATGCCACAACAAGGCTGTTAAATGGAAGATACCTCTTGCTTCCTAAATCATTTCTTTATTTATAAACTTCGCAATAAAACTAAAACAATCTATTTCATGTGATGTATATATCCACATTTTGACACAAAAAATCTCTCTTTTAATGATCAAAGCTGGAGGCCAATACATTTTAGGTCTGCCTAGGAACAGTCAAACTCACATGTATACCCTAAATAATACCGGCGCAGAACATCTGTGTTTTCCCCGGGCGCAGTGGCGTGCGTCTGTAATCCAAGTTACTGGGAGGCTGAGTCTGGCGGATCACTTGAGTTCAGGAGTTCTGGGCTGCAGTGGACTGTGTCGATCGGGTGTCCGCGCTAAGTTCGGTATCGATATGGTGCTGCTGGGGGAGCCTGAGAACACCAGGTCGTCTAAGGAGGGGTGAACCGGAGCAGGTCAAAGCTCCCGTGTCGATCAGTAGTGGGATTGCACCTGTGAATAGACACTGCAGTGCAGCCTGAGCAATATAACGAAACTCAGACTTTTAGTTTTACATTCTTTCTGTGTGTTTTTAATATTCATAACTAGTTTTTCCTATCTTATGTAACGAACAAACAGCGACAACAAACATGAACAGAAGTTTTCCTATTTGGCATAATTCAGTAACTTTTCTGTATTGTTGCGTAAAACCTCGATGCATTTTCATTATTATTCCCTTCATAATACATAAATATCTGTTGTCTCAGGATGATTGTTTTATGAAATATCATGTGGTGTGACACTAAAAGGCCATTTTATTTATTTTTTTTACATTATTTGAGAAAAGTGTTTCTCAAATAATGTAGGTTAATGGTGCTCCTCCACCAGTAGTGACATTACAGCAGCAATGCAAAGCAACATTGGATACATGTTTAAGATCATAAACACTCTTTCACTCTATCATTTTTGGAATATAAGCACATTTTAAACTGCTGGTGCCTCACTGTCAAAATTGACCATCATGTGGTATGACCTAAAAAATATACTGAAATTCATATATACAGTATCTCACAAAAGTGAGTACACCCCTCACATTTTTGTAAATATTTGATTATATCTTTTCATGTGACAACACTGAAGAAATGACACTTTGCTACAATGTAAAGTAGTGAGTGTACAGCTTGTATAACAGTGTAAATTTGCTGTCACCTCAAAATAACTCAACACACAGCCATTAATGTCTAAACCGCTGGCAACAAAAGTGAGTACAGCCCTAAGTGAAAATGTCCAAATTGGGCCCAAAGTGTCAGTATTTTGTGTGGCCACCATTATTTTGCAGCACTGCTTTAACCCTCTTGGGCATGGAGTTCACCAAAGCTTCAAAGGTTGCCACTGGAGTCCTCTTCCACTCCTCCATGACGACATAACGGAGCTGGTGGATGTTAGAGAACTTGTGCTCCTCCACCTTCTGTTTGAGGATGCCCCACAGATGCTCAATAGGGTTTAGGTCTGGAGACATGCTTGGCCAGTCCATCACCTTCACCCTCAGCCTCTTTAGCAAGGCAGTGGTCATCTTGGAGGTGTGTTTTGGGGTCGTTATCATGCTGGAATACTGCCCTGCGGCCCAGTCTCCGAAGGGAGGGGATCATGCTCTGCTTCAATATGTCACAGTACATGTTGGCATTCATGGTTCCCTCAATGAACTGTAGCTCCCCAGTGCCGGCAGAACTCATGCAGCCCCAGACCATGACACTCCCACCACCATGCTTGACTGTAGGCAAGACACACTTGTCTTTGTACTCCTGACCTGGTTTCTGCCACACACGCTTGACACCATCTGAACCAAATAAGTTTATCTTGGTCTCATCAGAACACAGGACATGGTTCCAGTAATCCATGTCCTTAGTCTGATTGTCTTCAGCAAACTGTTTGTAGGCTTTCTTGTGCATCATCTTTAGAAGAGGCTTCTTCCTGGGACAACAACCATGCAGACCAATTTGATGCAGTGTGCGGCGTATGGTCTGAGCTGTGACAGGCTGACCCCCCACCCCTTCAACCTCTGCAGCAATGCTGGCAGCACTTATACGTCTATTTCCCAAAGACAACCTCTGGATATGACGCTGAGCACGTGCACAAAACTTCTTTGGTCGACCATGGCGAGGCCTGTTCTGAGTGGAACCTGTCCTGTTACAGCGCTGTATGGTCTTGGCCACCGTGCTGCATCTCAGTGTCAGGGTCTTGGCAATCCTCTTATAGCTATAGGCCATCTTTATGTAGAGCAAAAATGCTTTTTTTTTTACATCCTCAGAGAGTTCTTTGTCATGAGGTGCCATGTTGAACTTCCAGTGACCTGTATGAGGGAGTGTGAGAGCGATGAGACCAAATTTAACACACCTGCTCCCCATTCACACCTGAGACCTTGTAATACTAACGAGTCACATGACACCAAGGAGGGAAAATGGCTAATATGGCCCAATTTGGACATTTACACTTAGGGCTGTACTCACTTTTGTTGCCAGCGGTTTAGACATTAATGGCTGTGTGTTGAGTTATTTTGAGGGGACACCAAATTTACAATGTTATACAAGCTGTACACTCACTACTTTACATTGTAGCAATGTGTAATTTCTTCAGTGTTGTAACATGAAAAGATTTAATCAATTATTTACAAAAATGTGAGGGGTGTACTCTTTTTTGTGAGATACGGTATATATATAAATATATACACAGAGAGAGAGAGAGAGAGAGAGAGAGAGAGCGAGAGAGAGTTTCATATTGGCCTTGAGTGGGAATAATTCCTGTTTTGCTGAGGTTGACAATTATTTTCCCTTTAAATTTGAAACAATTAGAAAGAAATAATTTGGTGCAACCATTTCAGAATACTGTCTATGGTGGAATTTTTTAAAAAAAAAATTATATTTATATACTCTTGATATATTTCCAGTTGCAACTCATGTAATTTATTCATTTTAGTTCATTCAGTAATTTATGTATATAATTATTATTATTATTCGTGTTCCTCTTATTATTATTTATCTGGTTGTAGACAAAATGCAACAAGTCAAGTGAAGTCAACATTTTACCATTATAGTAAGATCATTTCTCACAGAATCTGTGAGGCCTAAACTCAAAAGTCTGAGTTTCGCTGTATTGTTCAGGCTGCCCTGCAGTGTCTATTCACAGGTGCAATCCCACTACTGATCGACACAGGGACTTTGTCCTGCTCCGTTTCCGACCTGGGCCGGTTCACCCCTCCTTAGACGACCTGGTGATCCCAGGCTCCCCCAGGAGCACCATATCGATGCCGAACTTAGTGCGGACACCCGATCGACACAGTCCACTGCAGCCCAGAACTCCTGAACTCAAGCGATCCGCCAGACTCAGCCTCCCGGTAACTTGGTCTACAGACGCACGCCACTGCGCCCGGCGGATACACGGCTGAGATGCACCGGTATTAAATAATGCACACAGCGCGCCCTCTAGTGTATGAAATCAGAAAATAACTTTTAGGCAGGGCGAACAAGTGAAAAGACATGTCTGCAAATTATTCGCCTGTAATAATATGCTCTTTACAGTTTGCTTCATATTTAAGTATTTCAGATTAATTAAAACTTTTTTATATGTGTCACAGTCTTCAATAGCCTATAATATTACCATTATCTGCTACAAATGAAATATCCATTTATCCATTTTTAATATATATTTTTCTATTCTTTTCAAAAAACAGTAGTCCAGTGTACACAAATAATATAAAACAACAGCGAATGTCAACAAAGAATTTAAATCTGGTTGTCATGGTAGTGACCTCCATTCTTTCTTCACTATGCCACAACAAGGCTGTTAAATGGAAGATACCTCTTGCTTCCTAAATCATTTCTTTATTTATAAACTTCGCAATAAAACTAAAACAATCTATTTCATGTGATGTATATATCCACATTTTGACACAAAAAATCTCTCTTTTAATGATCAAAGCTGGAGGCCAATACATTTTAGGTCTGCCTAGGAACAGTCAAACTCACATGTATACCCTAAATAATACCGGCGCAGAACATCTGTGTTTTCGCCGGGCGCAGTGGCGTGCGTCTGTAATCCAAGTTACTGGGAGGCTGAGTCTGGCGGATCACTTGAGTTCAGGAGTTCTGGGCTGCAGTGGACTGTGTCGATCGGGTGTCCGCGCTAAGTTCGGTATCGATATGGTGCTCCTGGGGGAGCCTGAGAACACCAGGTCGTCTAAGGAGGGGTGAACCGGCCCAGGTCGGAAACGGAGCAGGTCAAAGCTCCCGTGTCAATCAGTAGTGGGATTGCACCTGTGAATAGACACTGCAGTGCAGCCTGAGCAATATAACGAAACTCAGACTTTTAGTTTTACATTCTTTCTGTGTGTTTTTAATATTCATAACTAGTTTTTCCTATCTTATGTAACGAACAAACAGCGACAACAAACATGAACAGAAGTTTTCCTATTTGGCATAATTCAGTAACTTTTCTGTATTGTTGAGTAAAACCTCGATGCATTTTCATTATTATTCCCTTCATAATACATAAATATCTGTTGTCTCAGGATGATTGTTTTATGAAATATCATGTGGTGTGACACTAAAAGGCCATTTTATTTATTTTTTTACATTATTTGAGAAAAGTGTTTCTCAAATAATGTAGGTTAATGGTGCTCCTCCACCAGTAGTGACATTACAGCAGCAATGCAAAGCAACATTGGATACATGTTTAAGATCATAAACACTCTTTCACTCTATCATTTTTGGAATATAAGCACATTTTAAACTGCTGGTGCCTCACTGTCAAAATTGACCATCATGTGGTATGACCTAAAAAATATACTGAAATTCATATATACAGTATCTCACAAAAGTGAGTACACCCCTCACATTTTTGTAAATATTTGATTATATCTTTTCATGTGACAACACTGAAGAAATGACACTTTGCTACAATGTAAAGTAGTGAGTGTACAGCTTGTATAACAGTGTAAATTTGCTGTCACCTCAAAATAACTCAACACACAGCCATTAATGTCTAAACCGCTGGCAACAAAAGTGAGTACAGCCCTAAGTGAAAATGTCCAAATTGGGCCCAAAGTGTCAGTATTTTGTGTGGCCACCATTATTTTGCAGCACTGCTTTAACCCTCTTGGGCATGGAGTTCACCAAAGCTTCAAAGGTTGCCACTGGAGTCCTCTTCCACTCCTCCATGACGACATAACGGAGCTGGTGGATGTTAGAGAACTTGTGCTCCTCCACCTTCTGTTTGAGGA
Source organism: Moxostoma hubbsi (assembly GCA_032164185.1). Taxonomy (NCBI): domain Eukaryota; kingdom Metazoa; phylum Chordata; class Actinopteri; order Cypriniformes; family Catostomidae; genus Moxostoma; species Moxostoma hubbsi. The sequence goes on from JAVLUX010000186.1 coordinate 8,532,988, forward strand.
TGCCCCACAGATGCTCAATAGGGTTTAGGTCTGGAGACATGCTTGGCCAGTCCATCACCTTCACCCTCAGCCTCTTTAGCAAGGCAGTGGTCATCTTGGAGGTGTGTTTTGGGGTCGTTATCATGCTGGAATACTGCCCTGCGGCCCAGTCTCCGAAGGGAGGGGATCATGCTCTGCTTCAATATGTCACAGTACATGTTGGCATTCATGGTTCCCTCAATGAACTGTAGCTCCCCAGTGCCGGCAGAACTCATGCAGCCCCAGACCATGACACTCCCACCACCATGCTTGACTGTAGGCAAGACACACTTGTCTTTGTACTCCTGACCTGGTTTCTGCCACACACGCTTGACACCATCTGAACCAAATAAGTTTATCTTGGTCTCATCAGAACACAGGACATGGTTCCAGTAATCCATGTCCTTAGTCTGATTGTCTTCAGCAAACTGTTTGTAGGCTTTCTTGTGCATCATCTTTAGAAGAGGCTTCCTCCTGGGACAACAACCATGCAGACCAATTTGATGCAGTGTGCGGCGTATGGTCTGAGCTGTGACAGGCTGACCCCCCACCCCTTCAACCTCTGCAGCAATGCTGGCAGCACTTATACGTCTATTTCCCAAAGACAACCTCTGGATATGACGCTGAGCACGTGCACAAAACTTCTTTGGTCGACCATGGCGAGGCCTGTTCTGAGTGGAACCTGTCCTGTTACAGCGCTGTATGGTCTTGGCCACCGTGCTGCATCTCAGTGTCAGGGTCTTGGCAATCCTCTTATAGCTATAGGCCATCTTTATGTAGAGCAAAAATGCTTTTTTTTTTACATCCTCAGAGAGTTCTTTGTCATGAGGTGCCATGTTGAACTTCCAGTGACCTGTATGAGGGAGTGTGAGAGCGATGAGACCAAATTTAACACACCTGCTCCCCATTCACACCTGAGACCTTGTAATACTAACGAGTCACATGACACCAAGGAGGGAAAATGGCTAATATGGCCCAATTTGGACATTTACACTTAGGGCTGTACTCACTTTTGTTGCCAGCGGTTTAGACATTAATGGCTGTGTGTTGAGTTATTTTGAGGGGACACCAAATTTACAATGTTATACAAGCTGTACACTCACTACTTTACATTGTAGCAATGTGTAATTTCTTCAGTGTTGTAACATGAAAAGATTTAATCAATTATTTACAAAAATGTGAGGGGTGTACTCTTTTTTGTGAGATACGGTATATATATAAATATATACACAGAGAGAGAGAGAGAGAGAGAGAGAGAGAGAGAGCGAGAGAGAGTTTCATATTGGCCTTGAGTGGGAATAATTCCTGTTTTGCTGAGGTTGACAATTATTTTCCCTTTAAATTTGAAAAAATTAGAAAGAAATAATTTGGTGCAACCATTTCAGAATACTGTCTATGGTGGAATTTTTTAAAAAAAAAATTATATTTATATACTCTTGATATATTTCCAGTTGCAACTCATGTAATTTATTCATTTTAGTTCATTCAGTAATTTATGTATATAATTATTATTATTATTCGTGTTCCTCTTATTATTATTTATCTGGTTGTAGACAAAATGCAACAAGTCAAGTGAAGTCAACATTTTACCATTATAGTAAGATCATTTCTCACAGAATCTGTGAGGCCTAAACTCAAAAGTCTGAGTTTCGCTGTATTGTTCAGGCTGCCCTGCAGTGTCTATTCACAGGTGCAATCCCACTACTGATCGACACAGGGACTTTGTCCTGCTCCGTTTCCGACCTGGGCCGGTTCACCCCTCCTTAGACGACCTGGTGATCCCAGGCTCCCCCAGGAGCACCATATCGATGCCGAACTTAGTGCGGACACCCGATCGACACAGTCCACTGCAGCCCAGAACTCCTGAACTCAAGCGAACCGCCAGACTCAGCCTCCCGGTAACTTGGTCTACAGACGCACGCCACTGCGCCCGGCGGATACACGGCTGAGATGCACCGGTATTAAATAATGCACACAGCGCGCCCTCTAGTGTATGAAATCAGAAAATAACTTTTAGGCAGGGCGAACAAGTGAAAAGACATGTCTGCAAATTATTCGCCTGTAATAATATGCTCTTTACAGTTTGCTTCATATTTAAGTATTTCAGATTAATTAAAACTTTTTTATATGTGTCACAGTCTTCAATAGCCTATAATATTACCATTATCTGCTACAAATGAAATATCCATTTATCCATTTTTAATATATATTTTTCTATTCTTTTCAAAAAACAGTAGTCCAGTGTACACAAATAATATAAAACAACAGCGAATGTCAACAAAGAATTTAAATCTGGTTGTCATGGTAGTGACCTCCATTCTTTCTTCACTATGCCACAACAAGGCTGTTAAATGGAAGATACCTCTTGCTTCCTAAATCATTTCTTTATTTATAAACTTCGCAATAAAACTAAAACAATCTATTTCATGTGATGTATATATCCACATTTTGACACAAAAAATCTCTCTTTTAATGATCAAAGCTGGAGGCCAATACATTTTAGGTCTGCCTAGGAACAGTCAAACTCACATGTATACCCTAAATAATACCGGCGCAGAACATCTGTGTTTTCGCCGGGCGCAGTGGCGTGCGTCTGTAATCCAAGTTACTGGGAGGCTGAGTCTGGCGGATCACTTGAGTTCAGGAGTTCTGGGCTGCAGTGGACTGTGTCGATCGGGTGTCCGCGCTAAGTTCGGTATCGATATGGTGCTCCTGGGGGAGCCTGAGAACACCAGGTCGTCTAAGGAGGGGTGAACCGGCCCAGGTCGGAAACGGAGCTCCCGTGTCGATCAGTAGTGGGATTGCACCTGTGAATAGACACTGCAGTGCAGCCTGAGCAATATAACGAAACTCAGACTTTTAGTTTTACATTCTTTCTGTGTGTTTTTAATATTCATAACTAGTTTTTCCTATCTTATGTAACGAACAAACAGCGACAACAAACATGAACAGAAGTTTTCCTATTTGGCATAATTCAGTAACTTTTCTGTATTGTTGAGTAAAACCTCGATGCATTTTCATTATTATTCCCTTCATAATACATAAATATCTGTTGTCTCAGGATGATTGTTTTATGAAATATCATGTGGTGTGACACTAAAAGGCCATTTTATTTATTTTTTTACATTATTTGAGAAAAGTGTTTCTCAAATAATGTAGGTTAATGGTGCTCCTCCACCAGTAGTGAAATTACAGCAGCAATGCAAAGCAACATTGGATACATGTTTAAGATCATAAACACTCTTTCACTCTATCATTTTTGGAATATAAGCACATTTTAAACTGCTGGTGCCTCACTGTCAAAATTGACCATCATGTGGTATGACCTAAAAAATATACTGAAATTCATATATACAGTATCTCACAAAAGTGAGTACACCCCTCACATTTTTGTAAATATTTGATTATATCATTTCATGTGACAACACTGAAGAAATGACACTTTGCTACAATGTAAAGTAGTGTGTACAGCTTGTATAACAGTGTAAATTTGCTGTCACCTCAAAATAACTCAACACACAGCCATTAATGTCTACACCGCTGGCAACAAAAGTGAGTACAGCCCTAAGTGAAAATGTCCAAATTGGGCCCAAAGAGTCAATATTTTGTGTGGCCACCATTATTTTGCAGCACTGCTTTAACCCTCTTGGGCATGGAGTTCACCAAAGCTTCAAAGGTTGCCACTGGAGTCCTCTTCCACTCCTCCATGACGACATAACAGAGCTGGTGGATGTTAGAGAACTTGTGCTCCTCCACCTTCTGTTTGAGGATGCCCCACAGATGCTCAATAGGGTTTAGGTCTGGAGACATGCTTGGCCAGTCCATCACCTTCACCCTCAGCCTCTTTAGCAAGGCAGTGGTCATCTTGGAGGTGTGTTTTGGGGTCGTTATCATGCTGGAATACTGCCCTGCGGCCCAGTCTCCGAAGGGAGGGGATCATGCTCTGCTTCAATATGTCACAGTACATGTTGGCATTCATGGTTCCCTCAATGAACTGTAGCTCCCCAGTGCCGGCAGAACTCATGCAGCCCCAGACCATGACACTCCCACCACCATGCTTGACTGTAGGCAAGACACACTTGTCTTTGTACTCCTGACCTGGTTTCCGCCACACACGCTTGACACCATCTGAACCAAATAAGTTTATCTTGGTCTCATCAGAACACAGGACATGGTTCCAGTAATCCATGTCCTTAGTCTGATTGTCTTCAGCAAACTGTTTGTAGGCTTTCTTGTGCATCATCTTTAGAAGAGGCTTCCTCCTGGGACAACAACCATGCAGACCAATTTGATGCAGTGTGCGGCGTATGGTCTGAGCTGTGACAGGCTGACCCCCCACCCCTTCAACCTCTGCAGCAATGCTGGCAGCACTTATACGTCTATTTCCCAAAGACAACCTCTGGATATGACGCTGAGCACGTGCACAAAACTTCTTTGGTCGACCATGGCAAGGCCTGTTCTGAGTGGAACCTGTCCTGTTACAGCGCTGTATGGTCTTGGCCACCGTGCTGCATCTCAGTGTCAGGGTCTTGGCAATCCTCTTATAGCTATAGGCCATCTTTATGTAGAGCAAAAATGCTTTTTTTTTTTACATCCTCAGAGAGTTCTTTGTCATGAGGTGCCATGTTGAACTTCCAGTGACCTGTATGAGGGAGTGTGAGAGCGATGAGACCAAATTTAACGCACCTGCTCCCCATTCACACCTGATACCTTGTAATACTAACGAGTCACATGACACCAAGGAGGGAAAATGGCTAATATGGCCCAATTTGGACATTTACACTTAGGGCTGTACTCACTTTTGTTGCCAGCGGTTTAGACATTAATGGCTGTGTGTTGAGTTATTTTGAGGGGACACCAAATTTACAATGTTATACAAGCTGTACACTCACTACTTTACATTGTAGCAATGTGTAATTTCTTCAGTGTTGTAACATGAAAAGATTTAATCAATTATTTACAAAAATGTGAGGGGTGTACTCTTTTTTGTGAGATACGGTATATATATAAATATATACACAGAGAGAGAGAGAGAGAGAGAGAGAGAGAGAGAGAGCGAGAGAGAGTTTCATATTGGCCTTGAGTGGGAATAATTCCTGTTTTGCTGAGGTTGACAATTATTTTCCCTTTAAATTTGAAAAAATTAGAAAGAAATAATTTGGTGCAACCATTTCAGAATACTGTCTATGGTGGAATTTTTTTAAAAAAAAAATTATATTTATATACTCTTGATATATTTCCAGTTGCAACTCATGTAATTTATTCATTTTAGTTCATTCAGTAATTTATGTATATAATTATTATTATTATTCGTGTTCCTCTTATTATTATTTATCTGGTTGTAGACAAAATGCAACAAGTCAAGTGAAGTCAACATTTTACCATTATAGTAAGATCATTTCTCACAGAATCTGTGAAGCCTAAACTCAAAAGTCTGAGCTTCGCTGCATTGTTTAGGCTGCCCTGCAGTGTCTATTCACAGGTGCAATCCCACTACTGATCGACACAGGGACTTTGTCCTGCTCCGTTTCCGACCTGGGCCGGTTCACCCCTCCTTAGACGACCTGGTGATCCCAGGCTCACCCAGGAGCACCATATCGATGCCGAACTTAGTGCGGACACCCGATCGACACAGTCCACTGCAGCCCAGAACTCCTGAACTCAAGCGATCCGCCAGACTCAGCCTCCCGGTAACTTGGTTTACAGACGCACGCCACTGCGCCCGGCGGAAACACGGCTGAGATGCACCGGTATTAAATAATGCACACAGCGCGCCCTCTAGTGTATGAAATCAGAAAATAACTTTTAGGCAGGGCGAACAAGTGAAAAGACATGTCTGCAAATTATTCGCCTGTAATAATATGCTCTTTACAGTTTGCTTCATATTTAAGTATTTCAGATTAATTAAAACTTTTTTATATGTGTCACAGTCTTCAATAGCCTATAATATTACCATTATCTGCTACAAATGAAATATCCATTTATCCATTTTTAATATATATTTTTCTATTCTTTTCAAAAAACAGTAGTCCAGTGTACACAAATAATATAAAACAACAGCGAATGTCAACAAAGAATTTAAATCTGGTTGTCATGGTAGTGACCTCCATTCTTTCTTCACTATGCCACAACAAGGCTGTTAAATGGAAGATACCTCTTGCTTCCTAAATCATTTCTTTATTTATAAACTTCGCAATAAAACTAAAACAATCTATTTCATGTGATGTATATATCCACATTTTGACACAAAAAAAATCTCTCTTTTAATGATCAAAGCTGGAGGCCAATACATTTTAGGTCTGCCTAGGAACAGTCAAACTCACATGTATACCCTAAATAATACCGGCGCAGAACATCTGTGTTTTCGCCGGGCGCAGTGGCGTGCGTCTGTAATCCAAGTTACTGGGAGGCTGAGTCTGGCGGATCACTTGAGTTCAGGAGTTCTGGGCTGCAGTGGACTGTGTCGATCGGGTGTCCGCGCTAAGTTCGGTATCGATATGGTGCTCCTGGGGGAGCCTGAGAACACCAGGTCGTCTAAGGAGGGGTGAAACGGAGCAGGTCAAAGCTCCCGTGTCGATCAGTAGTGGGATTGCACCTGTGAATAGACACTGCAGTGCAGCCTGAGCAATATAACGAAACTCAGACTTTTAGTTTTACATTCTTTCTGTGTGTTTTTAATATTCATAACTAGTTTTTCCTATCTTATGTAACGAACAAACAGCGACAACAAACATGAACAGAAGTTTTCCTATTTGGCATAATTCAGTAACTTTTCTGTATTGTTGAGTAAAACCTCGATGCATTTTCATTATTATTCCCTTCATAATACATAAATATCTGTTGTCTCAGGATGATTGTTTTATGAAATATCATGTGGTGTGACACTAAAAGGCCATTTTATTTATTTTTTTACATTATTTGAGAAAAGTGTTTCTCAAATAATGTAGGTTAATGGTGCTCCTCCACCAGTAGTGAAATTACAGCAGCAATGCAAAGCAACATTGGATACATGTTTAAGATCATAAACACTCTTTCATTTTTGGAATATAAGCACATTTTAAACTGCTGGTGCCTCACTGTCAAAATTGACCATCATGTGGTATGACCTAAAAAATATACTGAAATTCATATATACAGTATCTCACAAAAGTGAGTACACCCCTCACATTTTTGTAAATATTTGATTATATCTTTTCATCTGACAACACTGAAGAAATGACACTTTGCTACAATGTAAAGTAGTGTGTACAGCTTGTATAACAGTGTAAATTTGCTGTCACCTCAAAATAACTCAACACACAGCCATTAATGTCTACACCGCTGGCAACAAAAGTGAGTACAGCCCTAAGTGAAAATGTCCAAATTGGGCCCAAAGAGTCAATATTTTGTGTGGCCACCATTATTTTGCAGCACTGCTTTAACCCTCTTGGGCATGGAGTTCACCAAAGCTTCAAAGGTTGCCACCGGAGTCCTCTTCCACTCCTCCATGACGACATAACGGAGCTGGTGGATGTTAGAGAACTTGTGCTCCTCCACCTTCTGTTTGAGGATGCCCCACAGATGCTCAATAGGGTTTAGGTCTGGAGACATGCTTGGCCAGTCCATCACCTTCACCCTCAGCCTCTTTAGCAAGGCAGTGGTCATCTTGGAGGTGTGTTTTGGGGTCGTTATCATGCTGGAATACTGCCCTGCGGCCCAGTCTCCGAAGGGAGGGGATCATGCTCTGCTTCAATATGTCACAGTACATGTTGGCATTCATGGTTCCCTCAATGAACTGTAGCTCCCCAGTGCCGGCAGAACTCATGCAGCCCCAGACCATGACACTCCCACCAACATGCTTGACTGTAGGCAAGACACACTTGTCTTTGTACTCCTGACCTGGTTTCCGCCACACACGCTTGACACCATCTGAACCAAATAAGTTTATCTTGGTCTCATCAGAACACAGGACATGGTTCCAGTAATCCATGTCCTTAGTCTGATTGTCTTCAGCAAACTGTTTGTAGGCTTTCTTGTGCATCATCTTTAGAAGAGGCTTCCTCCTGGGACAACAACCATGCAGACCAATTTGATGCAGTGTGCGGCGTATGGTCTGAGCTGTGACAGGCTGACCCCCCACCCCTTCAACCTCTGCAGCAATGCTGGCAGCACTTATACGTCTATTTCCCAAAGACAACCTCTGGATATGACGCTGAGCACGTGCACAAAACTTCTTTGGTCGACCATGGCAAGGCCTGTTCTGAGTGGAACCTGTCCTGTTACAGCGCTGTATGGTCTTGGCCACCGTGCTGCATCTCAGTGTCAGGGTCTTGGCAATCCTCTTATAGCTATAGGCCATCTTTATGTAGAGCAAAAATGCTTTTTTTTTTACATCCTCAGAGAGTTCTTTGTCATGAGGTGCCATGTTGAACTTCCAGTGACCTGTATGAGGGAGTGTGAGAGCGATGAGACCAAATTTAACACACCTGCTCCCCATTCACACCTGAGACCTTGTAATACTAACGAGTCACATGACACCGAGGAGGGAAAATGGCTAATATGGCCCAATTTGGACATTTACACTTTGGGCTGTACTCACTTTTGTTGCCAGCGGTTTAGACATTAATGGCTGTGTGTTGAGTTATTTTGAGGGGACACCAAATTTACAATGTTATACAAGCTGTACACTCACTACTTTACATTGTAGCAATGTGTAATTTCTTCAGTGTTGTAACATGAAAAGATTTAATCAATTATTTACAAAAATGTGAGGGGTGTACTCTTTTTTGTGAGATACGGTATATATATAAATATATACACAGAGAGAGAGAGAGAGAGAGAGAGAGAGCGAAAGAGAGTTTCATATTGGCCTTGAGTGGGAATAATTCCTGTTTTGCTGAGGTTGACAATTATTTTCCCTTTAAATTTGAAAAAATTAGAAAGAAATAATTTGGTGCAACCATTTCAGAATACTGTCTATGGTGGAATTTTTTTAAAAAAAAAATTATATTTATATACTCTTGATATATTTCCAGTTGCAACTCATGTAATTTATTCATTTTAGTTCATTCAGTAATTTATATATATAATTATTATTATTATTCGTGTTCCTCTTATTATTATTTATCTGGTTGTAGACAAAATGCAACAAGTCAAGTGAAGTCAACATTTTACCATTATAGTAAGATCATTTCTCACAGAATCTGTGAGGCCTAAACTCAAAAGTCTGAGTTTCGCTGTATTGTTCAGGCTGCCCTGCAGTGTCTATTCACAGGTGCAATCCCACTACTGATCGACACAGGGACTTTGTCCTGCTCCGTTTCCGACCTGGGCCGGTTCACCCCTCCTTAGACGACCTGGTGATCCCAGGCTCCCCCAGGAGCACCATATCGATGCCGAACTTAGTGCGGACACCCGATCGACACAGTCCACTGCAGCCCAGAACTCCTGAACTCAAGCGATCCGCCAGACTCAGCCTCCCGGTAACTTGGTTTACAGACGCACGCCACTGCGCCCGGCGGATACACGGCTAAGATGCACCGGTATTAAATAATGCACACAGCGCGCCCTCTAGTGTATGAAATCAGAAAATAACTTTTAGGCAGGGCGAACAAGTGAAAAGACATGTCTGCAAATTATTCGCCTGTAATAATATGCTCTTTACAGTTTGCTTCATATTTAAGTATTTCAGATTAATTAAAACGTTTTTATATGTGTCACAGTCTTCAATAGCCTATAATATTACCATTATCTGCTACAAATGAAATATCCATTTATCCATTTTTAATATATATTTTTCTATTCTTTTCAAAAAACAGTAGTCCAGTGTACACAAATAATATAAAACAACAGCGAATGTCAACAAAGAATTTAAATCTGGTTGTCATGGTAGTGACCTCCATTCTTTCTTCACTATGCCACAACAAGGCTGTTAAATGGAAGATACCTCTTGCTTCCTAAATCATTTCTTTATTTATAAACTTCGCAATAAAACTAAAACAATCTATTTCATGTGATGTATATATCCACATTTTGACACAAAAAAAATCTCTCTTTTAATGATCAAAGCTGGAGGCCAATACATTTTAGGTCTGCCTAGGAACAGTCAAACTCACATGTATACCCTAAATAATACCGGCGCAGAACATCTGTGTTTTCGCCGGGCGCAGTGGCGTGCGTCTGTAATCCAAGTTACTGGGAGGCTGAGTCTGGCGGATCACTTGAGTTCAGGAGTTCTGGGCTGCAGTGGACTGTGTCGATCGGGTGTCCGCGCTAAGTTCGGTATCGATATGGTGCTCCTGGGGGAGCCTGAGAACACCAGGTCGTCTAAGGAGGGGTGAACCGGCCCAGGTCGGAAACGGAGCAGGTCAAAGCTCCCGTGTCGATCAGTAGTGGGATTGCACCTGTGAATAGACACTGCAGTGCAGCCTGAGCAATATAACGAAACTCAGACTTTTAGTTTTACATTCTTTCTGTGTGTTTTTAATATTCATAACTAGTTTTTCCTATCTTATGTAACGAACAAACAGCGACAACAAATATGAACAGAAGTTTTCCTATTTGGCATAATTCAGTAACTTTTCTGTATTGTTGAGTAAAACCTCGATGCATTTTCATTATTATTCCCTTCATAATACATAAATATCTGTTGTCTCAGGATGATTGTTTTATGAAATATCATGTGGTGTGACACTAAAAGGCCATTTTATTTATTTTTTTACATTATTTGAGAAAAGTGTTTCTCAAATAATGTAGGTTAATGGTGCTCCTCCACCAGTAGTGAAATTACAGCAGCAATGCAAAGCAACATTGGATACATGTTTAAGATCATAAACACTCTTTCACTCTATCATTTTTGGAATATAAGCACATTTTAAACTGCTGGTGCCTCACTGTCAAAATTGACCATCATGTGGTATGACCTAAAAAATATACTGAAATTCATATATACAGTATCTCACAAAAGTGAGTACACCCCTCACATTTTTGTAAATATTTGATTATATCATTTCATGTGACAACACTGAAGAAATGACACTTTGCTACAATGTAAAGTAGTGTGTACAGCTTGTATAACAGTGTAAATTTGCTGTCACCTCAAAATAACTCAACACACAGCCATTAATGTCTACACCGCTGGCAACAAAAGTGAGTACAGCCCTAAGTGAAAATGTCCAAATTGGGCCCAAAGAGTCAATATTTTGTGTGGCCACCATTATTTTGCAGCACTGCTTTAACCCTCTTGGGCATGGAGTTCACCAAAGCTTCAAAGGTTGCCACTGGAGTCCTCTTCCACTCCTCCATGACGACATAACGGAGCTGGTGGATGTTAGAGAACTTGTGCTCCTCCACCTTCTGTTTGAGGATGCCCCACAGATGCTCAATAGGGTTTAGGTCTGGAGACATGCTTGGCCAGTCCATCACCTTCACCCTCAGCCTCTTTAGCAAGGCAGTGGTCATCTTGGAGGTGTGTTTTGGGGTCGTTATCATGCTGGAATACTGCCCTGCGGCCCAGTCTCCGAAGGGAGGGGATCATGCTCTGCTTCAATATGTCACAGTACATGTTGGCATTCATGGTTCCCTCAATGAACTGTAGCTCCCCAGTGCCGGCAGAACTCATGCAGCCCCAGACCATGACACTCCCACCACCATGCTTGACTGTAGGCAAGACACACTTGTCTTTGTACTCCTGACCTGGTTTCCGCCACACACGCTTGACACCATCTGAACCAAATAAGTTTATCTTGGTCTCATCAGAACACAGGACATGGTTCCAGTAATCCATGTCCTTAGTCTGATTGTCTTCAGCAAACTGTTTGTAGGCTTTCTTGTGCATCATCTTTAGAAGAGGCTTCCTCCTGGGACAACAACCATGCAGACCAATTTGATGCAGTGTGCGGCGTATGGTCTGAGCTGTGACAGGCTGACCCCCCACCCCTTCAACCTCTGCAGCAATGCTGGCAGCACTTATACGTCTATTTCCCAAAGACAACCTCTGGATATGACGCTGAGCACGTGCACAAAACTTCTTTGGTCGACCATGGCGAGGCCTGTTCTGAGTGGAACCTGTCCTGTTACAGCGCTGTATGGTCTTGGCCACCGTGCTGCATCTCAGTGTCAGGGTCTTGGCAATCCTCTTATAGCTATAGGCCATCTTTATGTAGAGCAAAAATGCTTTTTTTTTTACATCCTCAGAGAGTTCTTTGTCATGAGGTGCCATGTTGAACTTCCAGTGACCTGTATGAGGGAGTGTGAGAGCGATGAGACCAAATTTAACACACCTGCTCCCCATTCACACCTGAGACCTTGTAATACTAACGAGTCACATGACACCAAGGAGGGAAAATGGCTAATATGGCCCAATTTGGACATTTACACTTAGGGCTGTACTCACTTTTGTTGCCAGCGGTTTAGACATTAATGGCTTTGTGTTGAGTTATTTTGAGGGGACACCAAATTTACAATGTTATACAAGCTGTACACTCACTACTTTACATTGTAGCAATGTGTAATTTCTTCAGTGTTGTAACATGAAAAGATTTAATCAATTATTTACAAAAATGTGAGGGGTGTACTCTTTTTTGTGAGATACGGTATATATATAAATATATACACAGAGAGAGAGAGAGAGAGAGAGAGAGAGAGCGAGAGAGAGTTTCATATTGGCCTTGAGTGGGAATAATTCCTGTTTTGCTGAGGTTGACAATTATTTTCCCTTTAAATTTGAAAAAATTAGAAAGAAATAATTTGGTGCAACCATTTCAGAATACTGTCTATGGTGGAATTTTTTTAAAAAAAAATTATATTTATATACTCTTGATATATTTCCAGTTGCAACTCATGTAATTTATTCATTTTAGTTCATTCAGTAATTTATGTATATAATTATTATTATTATTCGTGTTCCTCTTATTATTATTTATCTGGTTGTAGACAAAATGCAACAAGTCAAGTGAAGTCAACATTTTACCATTATAGTAAGATCATTTCTCACAGAATCTGTGAGGCCTAAACTCAAAAGTCTGAGTTTCGCTGTATTGTTTAGGCTGCCCTGCAGTGTCTATTCACAGGTGCAATCCCACTACTGATCGACACAGGGACTTTGTCCTGCTCCGTTTCCGACCTGGGCCGGTTCACCCCTCCTTAGACGACCTGGTGATCCCAGGCTCACCCAGGAGCACCATATCGATGCCGAACTTAGTGCGGACACCCGATCGACACAGTCCACTGCAGCCCAGAACTCCTGAACTCAAGCGATCCGCCAGACTCAGCCTCCCGGTAACTTGGTTTACAGACGCACGCCACTGCGCCCGGCGGAAACACGGCTGAGATGCACCGGTATTAAATAATGCACACAGCGCGCCCTCTAGTGTATGAAATCAGAAAATAACTTTTAGGCAGGGCGAACAAGTGAAAAGACATGTCTGCAAATTATTCGCCTGTAATAATATGCTCTTTACAGTTTGCTTCATATTTAAGTATTTCAGATTAATTAAAACTTTTTTATATGTGTCACAGTCTTCAATAGCCTATAATATTACCATTATCTGCTACAAATGAAATATCCATTTATCCATTTTTAATATATATTTTTCTATTCTTTTCAAAAAACAGTAGTCCAGTGTACACAAATAATATAAAACAACAGCGAATGTCAACAAAGAATTTAAATCTGGTTGTCATGGTAGTGACCTCCATTCTTTCTTCACTATGCCACAACAAGGCTGTCAAATGGAAGATACCTCTTGCTTCCTAAATCATTTCTTTATTTATAAACTTCGCAATAAAACTAAAACAATCTATTTCATGTGATGTATATATCCACATTTTGACACAAAAAAAATCTCTCTTTTAATGATCAAAGCTGGAGGCCAATACATTTTAGGTCTGCCTAGGAACAGTCAAACTCACATGTATACCCTAAATAATACCGGCGCAGAACATCTGTGTTTTCGCCGGGCGCAGTGGCGTGCGTCTGTAATCCAAGTTACTGGGAGGCTGAGTCTGGCGGATCACTTGAGTTCAGGAGTTCTGGGCTGCAGTGGACTGTGTCGATCGGGTGTCCGCGCTAAGTTCGGTATCGATATGGTGCTCCTGGGGGAGCCTGAGAACACCAGGTCGTCTAAGGAGGGGTGAACCGGCCCAGGTCGGAAACGGAGCAGGTCAAAGCTCCCGTGTCGATCAGTAGTGGGATTGCACCTGTGAATAGACACTGCAGTGCAGCCTGAGCAATATAACGAGACTCAGACTTTTAGTTTTACATTCTTTCTGTGTGTTTTTAATATTCATAACTAGTTTTTCCTATCTTATGTAACGAACAAACAGCGACAACAAACATGAACAGAAGTTTTCCTATTTGGCATAATTCAGTAACTTTTCTGTATTGTTGAGTAAAACCTCGATGCATTTTCATTATTATTCCCTTCATAATACATAAATATCTGTTGTCTCAGGATGATTGTTTTATGAAATATCATGTGGTGTGACACTAAAAGGCCATTTTATTTATTTTTTTTACATTATTTGAGAAAAGTGTTTCTCAAATAATGTAGGTTAATGGTGCTCCTCCACCAGTAGTGACATTACAGCAGCAATGCAAAACAACATTGGATACATGTTTAAGATCATAAACACTCTTTCATTTTTGGAATATAAGCACATTTTAAACTGCTGGTGCCTCACTGTCAAAATTGACCATCATGTGGTATGACCTAAAAAATATACTGAAATTCATATATACAGTATCTCACAAAAGTGAGTACACCCCTCACATTTTTGTAAATATTTGATTATATCATTTCATGTGACAACACTGAAGAAATGACACTTTGCTACAATGTAAAGTAGTGTGTACAGCTTGTATAACAGTGTAAATTTGCTGTCACCTCAAAATAACTCAACACACAGCCATTAATGTCTACACCGCTGGCAACAAAAGTGAGTACAGCCCTAAGTGAAAATGTCCAAATTGGGCCCAAAGAGTCAATATTTTGTGTGGCCACCATTATTTTGCAGCACTGCTTTAACCCTCTTGGGCATGGAGTTCACCAAAGCTTCAAAGGTTGCCACTGGAGTCCTCTTCCACTCCTCCATGACGACATAACGGAGCTGGTGGATGTTAGAGAACTTGTGCTCCTCCACCTTCTGTTTGAGGATGCCCCACAGATGCTCAATAGGGTTTAGGTCTGGAGACATGCTTGGCCAGTCCATCACCTTCACCCTCAGCCTCTTTAGCAAGGCAGTGGTCATCTTGGAGGTGTGTTTTGGGGTCGTTATCATGCTGGAATACTGCCCTGCGGCCCAGTCTCCGAAGGGAGGGGATCATGCTCTGCTTCAATATGTCACAGTACATGTTGGCATTCATGGTTCCCTCAATGAACTGTAGCTCCCCAGTGCCGGCAGAACTCATGCAGCCCCAGACCATGACACTCCCACCACCATGCTTGACTGTAGGCAAGACACACTTGTCTTTGTACTCCTGACCTGGTTTCCGCCACACACGCTTGACACCATCTGAACCAAATAAGTTTATCTTGGTCTCATCAGAACACAGGACATGGTTCCAGTAATCCATGTCCTTAGTCTGATTGTCTTCAGCAAACTGTTTGTAGGCTTTCTTGTGCATCATCTTTAGAAGAGGCTTCCTCCTGGGACAACAACCATGCAGACCAATTTGATGCAGTGTGCGGCGTATGGTCTGAGCTGTGACAGGCTGACCCCCCACCCCTTCAACCTCTGCAGCAATGCTGGCAGCACTTATACGTCTATTTCCCAAAGACAACCTCTGGATATGACGCTGAGCACGTGCACAAAACTTCTTTGGTCGACCATGGCGAGGCCTGTTCTGAGTGGAACCTGTCCTGTTACAGCGCTGTATGGTCTTGGCCACCGTGCTGCATCTCAGTGTCAGGGTCTTGGCAATCCTCTTATAGCTATAGGCCATCTTTATGTAGAGCAAAAATGCTTTTTTTTTTACATCCTCAGAGAGTTCTTTGTCATGAGGTGCCATGTTGAACTTCCAGTGACCTGTATGAGGGAGTGTGAGAGCGATGAGACCAAATTTAACACACCTGCTCCCCATTCACACCTGAGACCTTGTAATACTAACGAGTCACATGACACCAAGGAGGGAAAATGGCTAATATGGCCCAATTTGGACATTTACACTTAGGGCTGTACTCACTTTTGTTGCCAGCGGTTTAGACATTAATGGCTTTGTGTTGAGTTATTTTGAGGGGACACCAAATTTACAATGTTATACAAGCTGTACACTCACTACTTTACATTGTAGCAATGTGTAATTTCTTCAGTGTTGTAACATGAAAAGATTTAATCAATTATTTACAAAAATGTGAGGGGTGTACTCTTTTTTGTGAGATACGGTATATATATAAATATATACACAGAGAGAGAGAGAGAGAGAGAGAGAGAGAGCGAGAGAGAGTTTCATATTGGCCTTGAGTGGGAATAATTCCTGTTTTGCTGAGGTTGACAATTATTTTCCCTTTAAATTTGAAAAAATTAGAAAGAAATAATTTGGTGCAACCATTTCAGAATACTGTCTATGGTGGAATTTTTTTAAAAAAAAATTATATTTATATACTCTTGATATATTTCCAGTTGCAACTCATGTAATTTATTCATTTTAGTTCATTCAGTAATTTATGTATATAATTATTATTATTATTCGTGTTCCTCTTATTATTATTTATCTGGTTGTAGACAAAATGCAACAAGTCAAGTGAAGTCAACATTTTACCATTATAGTAAGATCATTTCTCACAGAATCTGTGAGGCCTAAACTCAAAAGTCTGAGTTTCGCTGTATTGTTTAGGCTGCCCTGCAGTGTCTATTCACAGGTGCAATCCCACTACTGATCGACACAGGGACTTTGTCCTGCTCCGTTTCCGACCTGGGCCGGTTCACCCCTCCTTAGACGACCTGGTGATCCCAGGCTCACCCAGGAGCACCATATCGATGCCGAACTTAGTGCGGACACCCGATCGACACAGTCCACTGCAGCCCAGAACTCCTGAACTCAAGCGATCCGCCAGACTCAGCCTCCCGGTAACTTGGTTTACAGACGCACGCCACTGCGCCCGGCGGAAACACGGCTGAGATGCACCGGTATTAAATAATGCACACAGCGCGCCCTCTAGTGTATGAAATCAGAAAATAACTTTTAGGCAGGGCGAACAAGTGAAAAGACATGTCTGCAAATTATTCGCCTGTAATAATATGCTCTTTACAGTTTGCTTCATATTTAAGTATTTCAGATTAATTAAAACTTTTTTATATGTGTCACAGTCTTCAATAGCCTATAATATTACCATTATCTGCTACAAATGAAATATCCATTTATCCATTTTTAATATATATTTTTCTATTCTTTTCAAAAAACAGTAGTCCAGTGTACACAAATAATATAAAACAACAGCGAATGTCAACAAAGAATTTAAATCTGGTTGTCATGGTAGTGACCTCCATTCTTTCTTCACTATGCCACAACAAGGCTGTCAAATGGAAGATACCTCTTGCTTCCTAAATCATTTCTTTATTTATAAACTTCGCAATAAAACTAAAACAATCTATTTCATGTGATGTATATATCCACATTTTGACACAAAAAAAATCTCTCTTTTAATGATCAAAGCTGGAGGCCAATACATTTTAGGTCTGCCTAGGAACAGTCAAACTCACATGTATACCCTAAATAATACCGGCGCAGAACATCTGTGTTTTCGCCGGGCGCAGTGGCGTGCGTCTGTAATCCAAGTTACTGGGAGGCTGAGTCTGGCGGATCACTTGAGTTCAGGAGTTCTGGGCTGCAGTGGACTGTGTCGATCGGGTGTCCGCGCTAAGTTCGGTATCGATATGGTGCTCCTGGGGGAGCCTGAGAACACCAGGTCGTCTAAGGAGGGGTGAACCGGCCCAGGTCGGAAACGGAGCAGGTCAAAGCTCCCGTGTCGATCAGTAGTGGGATTGCACCTGTGAATAGACACTGCAGTGCAGCCTGAGCAATATAACGAGACTCAGACTTTTAGTTTTACATTCTTTCTGTGTGTTTTTAATATTCATAACTAGTTTTTCCTATCTTATGTAACGAACAAACAGCGACAACAAACATGAACAGAAGTTTTCCTATTTGGCATAATTCAGTAACTTTTCTGTATTGTTGAGTAAAACCTCGATGCATTTTCATTATTATTCCCTTCATAATACATAAATATCTGTTGTCTCAGGATGATTGTTTTATGAAATATCATGTGGTGTGACACTAAAAGGCCATTTTATTTATTTTTTTTACATTATTTGAGAAAAGTGTTTCTCAAATAATGTAGGTTAATGGTGCTCCTCCACCAGTAGTGACATTACAGCAGCAATGCAAAGCAACATTGGATACATGTTTAAGATCATAAACACTCTTTCATTTTTGGAATATAAGCACATTTTAAACTGCTGGTGCCTCACTGTCAAAATTGACCATCATGTGGTATGACCTAAAAAATATACTGAAATTCATATATACAGTATCTCACAAAAGTGAGTACACCCCTCACATTTTTGTAAATATTTGATTATATCTTTTCATCTGACAACACTGAAGAAATGACACTTTGCTACAATGTAAAGTAGTGTGTACAGCTTGTATAACAGTGTAAATTTGCTGTCACCTCAAAATAACTCAACACACAGCCATTAATGTCTTCACCGCTGGCAACAAAAGTGAGTACAGCCCTAAGTGAAAATGTCCAAATTGGGCCCAAAGAGTCAATATTTTGTGTGGCCACCATTATTTTGCACCACTGCTTTAACCCTCTTGGGCATGGAGTTCACCAAAGCTTCAAAGGTTGCCACCGGAGTCCTCTTCCACTCCTCCATGACGACATAACGGAGCTGGTGGATGTTAGAGAACTTGTGCTCCTCCACCTTCTGTTTGAGGATGCCCCACAGATGCTCAATAGGGTTTAGGTCTGGAGACATGCTTGGCCAGTCCATCACCTTCACCCTCAGCCTCTTTAGCAAGGCAGTGGTCATCTTGGAGGTGTGTTTTGGGGTCGTTATCATGCTGGAATACTGCCCTGCGGCCCAGTCTCCGAAGGGAGGGGATCATGCTCTGCTTCAATATGTCACAGTACATGTTGGCATTCATGGTTCCCTCAATGAACTGTAGCTCCCCAGTGCCGGCAGAACTCATGCAGCCCCAGACCATGACACTCCCACCAACATGCTTGACTGTAGGCAAGACACACTTGTCTTTGTACTCCTGACCTGGTTTCCGCCACACACGCTTGACACCATCTGAACCAAATAAGTTTATCTTGGTCTCATCAGAACACAGGACATGGTTCCAGTAATCCATGTCCTTAGTCTGATTGTCTTCAGCAAACTGTTTGTAGGCTTTCTTGTGCATCATCTTTAGAAGAGGCTTCCTCCTGGGACAACAACCATGCAGACCAATTTGATGCAGTGTGCGGCGTATGGTCTGAGCTGTGACAGGCTGACCCCCCACCCCTTCAACCTCTGCAGCAATGCTGGCAGCACTTATACGTCTATTTCCCAAAGACAACCTCTGGATATGACGCTGAGCACGTGCACAAAACTTCTTTGGTCGACCATGGCAAGGCCTGTTCTGAGTGGAACCTGTCCTGTTACAGCGCTGTATGGTCTTGGCCACCGTGCTGCATCTCAGTGTCAGGGTCTTGGCAATCCTCTTATAGCTATAGGCCATCTTTATGTAGAGCAAAAATGCTTTTTTTTTACATCCTCAGAGAGTTCTTTGTCATGAGGTGCCATGTTGAACTTCCAGTGACCTGTATGAGGGAGTGTGAGAGCGATGAGACCAAATTTAACACACCTGCTCCCCATTCACACCTGAGACCTTGTAATACTAACGAGTCACATGACACCGAGGAGGGAAAATGGCTAATATGGCCCAATTTGGACATTTACACTTTGGGCTGTACTCACTTTTGTTGCCAGCGGTTTAGACATTAATGGCTTTGTGTTGAGTTATTTTGAGGGGACACCAAATTTACAATGTTATACAAGCTGTACACTCACTACTTTACATTGTAGCAATGTGTAATTTCTTCAGTGTTGTAACATGAAAAGATTTAATCAATTATTTACAAAAATGTGAGGGGTGTACTCTTTTTTGTGAGATACGGTATATATATAAATATATACACAGAGAGAGAGAGAGAGAGAGAGAGAGAGCGAAAGAGAGTTTCATATTGGCCTTGAGTGGGAATAATTCCTGTTTTGCTGAGGTTGACAATTATTTTCCCTTTAAATTTGAAAAAATTAGAAAGAAATAATTTGGTGCAACCATTTCAGAATACTGTCTATGGTGGAATTTTTAAAAAAAAAAAAATTATATTTATATACTCTTGATATATTTCCAGTTGCAACTCATGTAATTTATTCATTTTAGTTCATTCAGTAATTTA
This sequence comes from Moxostoma hubbsi, assembly GCA_032164185.1. NCBI lineage: Eukaryota > Metazoa > Chordata > Actinopteri > Cypriniformes > Catostomidae > Moxostoma > Moxostoma hubbsi. The sequence goes on from JAVLUX010000186.1 coordinate 8,553,438, forward strand.
TATATATAATTATTATTATTATTCGTGTTCCTCTTATTATTATTTATCTGGTTGTAGACAAAATGCAACAAGTCAAGTGAAGTCAACATTTTACCATTATAGTAAGATCATTTCTCACAGAATCTGTGAGGCCTAAACTCAAAAGTCTGAGTTTCGCTGTATTGTTCAGGCTGCCCTGCAGTGTCTATTCACAGGTGCAATCCCACTACTGATCGACACAGGGACTTTGTCCTGCTCCGTTTCCGACCTGGGCCGGTTCACCCCTCCTTAGACAACCTGGTGATCCCAGGCTCCCCCAGGAGCACCATATCGATGCCGAACTTAGTGCGGACACCCGATCGACACAGTCCACTGCAGCCCAGAACTCCTGAACTCAAGCGATCCGCCAGACTCAGCCTCCCGGTAACTTGGTTTACAGACGCACGCCACTGCGCCCGGCGGATACACGGCTAAGATGCACCGGTATTAAATAATGCACACAGCGCGCCCTCTAGTGTATGAAATCAGAAAATAACTTTTAGGCAGGGCGAACAAGTGAAAAGACATGTCTGCAAATTATTCGCCTGTAATAATATACTCTTTACAGTTTGCTTCATATTTAAGTATTTCAGATTAATTAAAACGTTTTTATATGTGTCACAGTCTTCAATAGCCTATAATATTACCATTATCTGCTACAAATGAAATATCCATTTATCCATTTTTAATATATATTTTTCTATTCTTTTCAAAAAACAGTAGTCCAGTGTACACAAATAATATAAAACAACAGCGAATGTCAACAAAGAATTTAAATCTGGTTGTCATGGTAGTGACCTCCATTCTTTCTTCACTATGCCACAACAAGGCTGTTAAATGGAAGATACCTCTTGCTTCCTAAATCATTTCTTTATTTATAAACTTCGCAATAAAACTAAAACAATCTATTTCATGTGATGTATATATCCACATTTTGACACAAAAAAAATCTCTCTTTTAATGATCAAAGCTGGAGGCCAATACATTTTAGGTCTGCCTAGGAACAGTCAAACTCACATGTATACCCTAAATAATACCGGCGCAGAACATCTGTGTTTTCGCCGGGCGCAGTGGCGTGCGTCTGTAATCCAAGTTACTGGGAGGCTGAGTCTGGCGGATCACTTGAGTTCAGGAGTTCTGGGCTGCAGTGGACTGTGTCGATCGGGTGTCCGCGCTAAGTTCGGTATCGATATGGTGCTCCTGGGGGAGCCTGAGAACACCAGGTCGTCTAAGGAGGGGTGAAACGGAGCAGGTCAAAGCTCCCGTGTCGATCAGTAGTGGGATTGCACCTGTGAATAGACACTGCAGTGCAGCCTGAGCAATATAACGAAACTCAGACTTTTAGTTTTACATTCTTTCTGTGTGTTTTTAATATTCATAACTAGTTTTTCCTATCTTATGTAACGAACAAACAGCGACAACAAACATGAACAGAAGTTTTCCTATTTGGCATAATTCAGTAACTTTTCTGTATTGTTGAGTAAAACCTCGATGCATTTTCATTATTATTCCCTTCATAATACATAAATATCTGTTGTCTCAGGATGATTGTTTTATGAAATATCATGTGGTGTGACACTAAAAGGCCATTTTATTTATTTTTTTACATTATTTGAGAAAAGTGTTTCTCAAATAATGTAGGTTAATGGTGCTCCTCCACCAGTAGTGAAATTACAGCAGCAATGCAAAGCAACATTGGATACATGTTTAAGATCATAAACACTCTTTCATTTTTGGAATATAAGCACATTTTAAACTGCTGGTGCCTCACTGTCAAAATTGACCATCATGTGGTATGACCTAAAAAATATACTGAAATTCATATATACAGTATCTCACAAAAGTGAGTACACCCCTCACATTTTTGTAAATATTTGATTATATCTTTTCATCTGACAACACTGAAGAAATGACACTTTGCTACAATGTAAAGTAGTGTGTACAGCTTGTATAACAGTGTAAATTTGCTGTCACCTCAAAATAACTCAACACACAGCCATTAATGTCTACACCGCTGGCAACAAAAGTGAGTACAGCCCTAAGTGAAAATGTCCAAATTGGGCCCAAAGAGTCAATATTTTGTGTGGCCACCATTATTTTGCAGCACTGCTTTAACCCTCTTGGGCATGGAGTTCACCAAAGCTTCAAAGGTTGCCACCGGAGTCCTCTTCCACTCCTCCATGACGACATAACGGAGCTGGTGGATGTTAGAGAACTTGTGCTCCTCCACCTTCTGTTTGAGGATGCCCCACAGATGCTCAATAGGGTTTAGGTCTGGAGACATGCTTGGCCAGTCCATCACCTTCACCCTCAGCCTCTTTAGCAAGGCAGTGGTCATCTTGGAGGTGTGTTTTGGGGTCGTTATCATGCTGGAATACTGCCCTGCGGCCCAGTCTCCGAAGGGAGGGGATCATGCTCTGCTTCAATATGTCACAGTACATGTTGGCATTCATGGTTCCCTCAATGAACTGTAGCTCCCCAGTGCCGGCAGAACTCATGCAGCCCCAGACCATGACACTCCCACCAACATGCTTGACTGTAGGCAAGACACACTTGTCTTTGTACTCCTGACCTGGTTTCCGCCACACACGCTTGACACCATCTGAACCAAATAAGTTTATCTTGGTCTCATCAGAACACAGGACATGGTTCCAGTAATCCATGTCCTTAGTCTGATTGTCTTCAGCAAACTGTTTGTAGGCTTTCTTGTGCATCATCTTTAGAAGAGGCTTCCTCCTGGGACAACAACCATGCAGACCAATTTGATGCAGTGTGCGGCGTATGGTCTGAGCTGTGACAGGCTGACCCCCCACCCCTTCAACCTCTGCAGCAATGCTGGCAGCACTTATACGTCTATTTCCCAAAGACAACCTCTGGATATGACGCTGAGCACGTGCACAAAACTTCTTTGGTCGACCATGGCAAGGCCTGTTCTGAGTGGAACCTGTCCTGTTACAGCGCTGTATGGTCTTGGCCACCGTGCTGCATCTCAGTGTCAGGGTCTTGGCAATCCTCTTATAGCTATAGGCCATCTTTATGTAGAGCAAAAATGCTTTTTTTTTTACATCCTCAGAGAGTTCTTTGTCATGAGGTGCCATGTTGAACTTCCAGTGACCTGTATGAGGGAGTGTGAGAGCGATGAGACCAAATTTAACACACCTGCTCCCCATTCACACCTGAGACCTTGTAATACTAACGAGTCACATGACACCGAGGAGGGAAAATGGCTAATATGGCCCAATTTGGACATTTACACTTTGGGCTGTACTCACTTTTGTTGCCAGCGGTTTAGACATTAATGGCTGTGTGTTGAGTTATTTTGAGGGGACACCAAATTTACAATGTTATACAAGCTGTACACTCACTACTTTACATTGTAGCAATGTGTAATTTCTTCAGTGTTGTAACATGAAAAGATTTAATCAATTATTTACAAAAATGTGAGGGGTGTACTCTTTTTTGTGAGATACGGTATATATATAAATATATACACAGAGAGAGAGAGAGAGAGAGAGAGAGAGCGAAAGAGAGTTTCATATTGGCCTTGAGTGGGAATAATTCCTGTTTTGCTGAGGTTGACAATTATTTTCCCTTTAAATTTGAAAAAATTAGAAAGAAATAATTTGGTGCAACCATTTCAGAATACTGTCTATGGTGGAATTTTTTTAAAAAAAAAATTATATTTATATACTCTTGATATATTTCCAGTTGCAACTCATGTAATTTATTCATTTTAGTTCATTCAGTAATTTATATATATAATTATTATTATTATTCGTGTTCCTCTTATTATTATTTATCTGGTTGTAGACAAAATGCAACAAGTCAAGTGAAGTCAACATTTTACCATTATAGTAAGATCATTTCTCACAGAATCTGTGAGGCCTAAACTCAAAAGTCTGAGTTTCGCTGTATTGTTCAGGCTGCCCTGCAGTGTCTATTCACAGGTGCAATCCCACTACTGATCGACACAGGGACTTTGTCCTGCTCCGTTTCCGACCTGGGCCGGTTCACCCCTCCTTAGACGACCTGGTGATCCCAGGCTCCCCCAGGAGCACCATATCGATGCCGAACTTAGTGCGGACACCCGATCGACACAGTCCACTGCAGCCCAGAACTCCTGAACTCAAGCGATCCGCCAGACTCAGCCTCCCGGTAACTTGGTTTACAGACGCACGCCACTGCGCCCGGCGGATACACGGCTAAGATGCACCGGTATTAAATAATGCACACAGCGCGCCCTCTAGTGTATGAAATCAGAAAATAACTTTTAGGCAGGGCGAACAAGTGAAAAGACATGTCTGCAAATTATTCGCCTGTAATAATATGCTCTTTACAGTTTGCTTCATATTTAAGTATTTCAGATTAATTAAAACGTTTTTATATGTGTCACAGTCTTCAATAGCCTATAATATTACCATTATCTGCTACAAATGAAATATCCATTTATCCATTTTTAATATATATTTTTCTATTCTTTTCAAAAAACAGTAGTCCAGTGTACACAAATAATATAAAACAACAGCGAATGTCAACAAAGAATTTAAATCTGGTTGTCATGGTAGTGAAATCCATTCTTTCTTCACTATGCCACAACAAGGCTGTTAAATGGAAGATACCTCTTGCTTCCTAAATCATTTCTTTATTTATAAACTTCGCAATAAAACTAAAACAATCTATTTCATGTGATGTATATATCCACATTTTGACACAAAAAAAATCTCTCTTTTAATGATCAAAGCTGGAGGCCAATACATTTTAGGTCTGCCTAGGAACAGTCAAACTCACATGTATACCCTAAATAATACCGGCGCAGAACATCTGTGTTTTCGCCGGGCGCAGTGGCGTGCGTCTGTAATCCAAGTTACTGGGAGGCTGAGTCTGGCGGATCACTTGAGTTCAGGAGTTCTGGGCTGCAGTGGACTGTGTCGATCGGGTGTCCGCGCTAAGTTCGGTATCGATATGGTGCTCCTGGGGGAGCCTGAGAACACCAGGTCGTCTAAGGAGGGGTGAACCGGCCCAGGTCGGAAACGGAGCAGGTCAAAGCTCCCGTGTCGATCAGTAGTGGGATTGCACCTGTGAATAGACACTGCAGTGCAGCCTGAGCAATATAACGAAACTCAGACTTTTAGTTTTACATTCTTTCTGTGTGTTTTTAATATTCATAACTAGTTTTTCCTATCTTATGTAACGAACAAACAGCGACAACAAATATGAACAGAAGTTTTCCTATTTGGCATAATTCAGTAACTTTTCTGTATTGTTGAGTAAAACCTCGATGCATTTTCATTATTATTCCCTTCATAATACATAAATATCTGTTGTCTCAGGATGATTGTTTTATGAAATATCATGTGGTGTGACACTAAAAGGCCATTTTATTTATTTTTTTACATTATTTGAGAAAAGTGTTTCTCAAATAATGTAGGTTAATGGTGCTCCTCCACCAGTAGTGAAATTACAGCAGCAATGCAAAGCAACATTGGATACATGTTTAAGATCATAAACACTCTTTCACTCTATCATTTTTGGAATATAAGCATATTTTAAACTGCTGGTGCCTCACTGTCAAAATTGACCATCATGTGGTATGACCTAAAAAATATACTGAAATTCATATATACAGTATCTCACAAAAGTGAGTACACCCCTCACATTTTTGTAAATATTTGATTATATCATTTCATGTGACAACACTGAAGAAATGACACTTTGCTACAATGTAAAGTAGTGTGTACAGCTTGTATAACAGTGTAAATTTGCTGTCACCTCAAAATAACTCAACACACAGCCATTAATGTCTACACCGCTGGCAACAAAAGTGAGTACAGCCCTAAGTGAAAATGTCCAAATTGGGCCCAAAGAGTCAATATTTTGTGTGGCCACCATTATTTTGCAGCACTGCTTTAACCCTCTTGGGCATGGAGTTCACCAAAGCTTCAAAGGTTGCCACTGGAGTCCTCTTCCACTCCTCCATGACGACATAACGGAGCTGGTGGATGTTAGAGAACTTGTGCTCCTCCACCTTCTGTTTGAGGATGCCCCACAGATGCTCAATAGGGTTTAGGTCTGGAGACATGCTTGGCCAGTCCATCACCTTCACCCTCAGCCTCTTTAGCAAGGCAGTGGTCATCTTGGAGGTGTGTTTTGGGGTCGTTATCATGCTGGAATACTGCCCTGCGGCCCAGTCTCCGAAGGGAGGGGATCATGCTCTGCTTCAATATGTCACAGTACATGTTGGCATTCATGGTTCCCTCAATGAACTGTAGCTCCCCAGTGCCGGCAGAACTCATGCAGCCCCAGACCATGACACTCCCACCACCATGCTTGACTGTAGGCAAGACACACTTGTCTTTGTACTCCTGACCTGGTTTCCGCCACACACGCTTGACACCATCTGAACCAAATAAGTTTATCTTGGTCTCATCAGAACACAGGACATGGTTCCAGTAATCCATGTCCTTAGTCTGATTGTCTTCAGCAAACTGTTTGTAGGCTTTCTTGTGCATCATCTTTAGAAGAGGCTTCCTCCTGGGACAACAACCATGCAGACCAATTTGATGCAGTGTGCGGCGTATGGTCTGAGCTGTGACAGGCTGACCCCCCACCCCTTCAACCTCTGCAGCAATGCTGGCAGCACTTATACGTCTATTTCCCAAAGACAACCTCTGGATATGACGCTGAGCACGTGCACAAAACTTCTTTGGTCGACCATGGCGAGGCCTGTTCTGAGTGGAACCTGTCCTGTTACAGCGCTGTATGGTCTTGGCCACCGTGCTGCATCTCAGTGTCAGGGTCTTGGCAATCCTCTTATAGCTATAGGCCATCTTTATGTAGAGCAAAAATGCTTTTTTTTTTACATCCTCAGAGAGTTCTTTGTCATGAGGTGCCATGTTGAACTTCCAGTGACCTGTATGAGGGAGTGTGAGAGCGATGAGACCAAATTTAACACACCTGCTCCCCATTCACACCTGAGACCTTGTAATACTAACGAGTCACATGACACCAAGGAGGGAAAATGGCTAATATGGCCCAATTTGGACATTTACACTTAGGGCTGTACTCACTTTTGTTGCCAGCGGTTTAGACATTAATGGCTTTGTGTTGAGTTATTTTGAGGGGACACCAAATTTACAATGTTATACAAGCTGTACACTCACTACTTTACATTGTAGCAATGTGTAATTTCTTCAGTGTTGTAACATGAAAAGATTTAATCAATTATTTACAAAAATGTGAGGGGTGTACTCTTTTTTGTGAGATACGGTATATATATAAATATATACACAGAGAGAGAGAGAGAGAGAGAGAGAGAGAGCGAGAGAGAGTTTCATATTGGCCTTGAGTGGGAATAATTCCTGTTTTGCTGAGGTTGACAATTATTTTCCCTTTAAATTTGAAAAAATTAGAAAGAAATAATTTGGTGCAACCATTTCAGAATACTGTCTATGGTGGAATTTTTTTAAAAAAAAATTATATTTATATACTCTTGATATATTTCCAGTTGCAACTCATGTAATTTATTCATTTTAGTTCATTCAGTAATTTATGTATATAATTATTATTATTATTCGTGTTCCTCTTATTATTATTTATCTGGTTGTAGACAAAATGCAACAAGTCAAGTGAAGTCAACATTTTACCATTATAGTAAGATCATTTCTCACAGAATCTGTGAGGCCTAAACTCAAAAGTCTGAGTTTCGCTGCATTGTTTAGGCTGCCCTGCAGTGTCTATTCACAGGTGCAATCCCACTACTGATCGACACAGGGACTTTGTCCTGCTCCGTTTCCGACCTGGGCCGGTTCACCCCTCCTTAGACGACCTGGTGATCCCAGGCTCCCCCAGGAGCACCATATCGATGCCGAACTTAGTGCGGACACCCGATCGACACAGTCCACTGCAGCCCAGAACTCCTGAATCAAGCGATCCGCCAGACTCAGCCTCCCGGTAACTTGGTTTACAGACGCACGCCACTGCGCCCGGCGGAAACACGGCTGAGATGCACCGGTATTAAATAATGCACACAGCGCGCCCTCTAGTGTATGAAATCAGAAAATAACTTTTAGGCAGGACGAACAAGTGAAAAGACATGTCTGCAAATTATTCGCCTGTAATAATATGCTCTTTACAGTTTGCTTCATATTTAAGTATTTCAGATTAATTAAAACTTTTTTATATGTGTCACAGTCTTCAATAGCCTATAATATTACCATTATCTGCTACAAATGAAATATCCATTTATCCATTTTTAATATATATTTTTCTATTCTTTTCAAAAAACAGTAGTCCAGTGTACACAAATAATATAAAACAACAGCGAATGTCAACAAAGAATTTAAATCTGGTTGTCATGGTAGTGACCTCCATTCTTTCTTCACTATGCCACAACAAGGCTGTTAAATGGAAGATACCTCTTGCTTCCTAAATCATTTCTTTATTTATAAACTTCGCAATAAAACTAAAACAATCTATTTCATGTGATGTATATATCCACATTTTGACACAAAAAAAATCTCTCTTTTAATGATCAAAGCTGGAGGCCAATACATTTTAGGTCTGCCTAGGAACAGTCAAACTCACATGTATACCCTAAATAATACCGGCGCAGAACATCTGTGTTTTCGCCGGGCGCAGTGGCGTGCGTCTGTAATCCAAGTTACTGGGAGGCTGAGTCTGGCGGATCACTTGAGTTCAGGAGTTCTGGGCTGCAGTGGACTGTGTCGATCGGGTGTCCGCGCTAAGTTCGGTGTCGATATGGTGCTCCTGGGGGAGCCTGAGAACACCAGGTCGTCTAAGGAGGGGTGAACCGGCCCAGGTCGGAAACGGAGCAGGTCAAAGCTCCCGTGTCGATCAGTAGTGGGATTGCACCTGTGAATAGACACTGCAGTGCAGCCTGAGCAATATAACGAAACTCAGACTTTTAGTTTTACATTCTTTCTGTGTGTTTTTAATATTCATAACTAGTTTTTCCTATCTTATGTAACGAACAAACAGCGACAACAAACATGAACAGAAGTTTTCCTATTTGGCATAATTCAGTAACTTTTCTGTATTGTTGAGTAAAACCTCGATGCATTTTCATTATTATTCCCTTCATAATACATAAATATCTATTGTCTCAGGATGATTGTTTTATGAAATATCATGTGGTGTGACACTAAAAGGCCATTTTATTTATTTTTTTACATTATTTGAGAAAAGTGTTTCTAAAATAATGTAGGTTAATGGTGCTCCTCCACCAGTAGTGACATTACAGCAGCAATGCAAAGCAACATTGGATACATGTTTAAGATCATAAACACTCTTTCATTTTTGGAATATAAGCACATTTTAAACTGCTGGTGCCTCACTGTCAAAATTGACCATCATGTGGTATGACCTAAAAAATATACTGAAATTCATATATACAGTATCTCACAAAAGTGAGTACACCCCTCACATTTTTGTAAATATTTGATTATATCTTTTCATCTGACAACACTGAAGAAATGACACTTTGCTACAATGTAAAGTAGTGTGTACAGCTTGTATAACAGTGTAAATTTGCTGTCACCTCAAAATAACTCAACACACAGCCATTAATGTCTACACCGCTGGCAACAAAAGTGAGTACAGCCCTAAGTGAAAATGTCCAAATTGGGCCCAAAGAGTCAATATTTTGTGTGGCCACCATTATTTTGCAGCACTGCTTTAACCCTCTTGGGCATGGAGTTCACCAAAGCTTCAAAGGTTGCCACTGGAGTCCTCTTCCACTCCTCCATGACGACATAACGGAGCTGGTGGATGTTAGAGAACTTGTGCTCCTCCACCTTCTGTTTGAGGATGCCCCACAGATGCTCAATAGGGTTTAGGTCTGGAGACATGCTTGGCCAGTCCATCACCTTCACCCTCAGCCTCTTTAGCAAGGCAGTGGTCATCTTGGAGGTGTGTTTTGGGGTCGTTATCATGCTGGAATACTGCCCTGCGGCCCAGTCTCCGAAGGGAGGGGATCATGCTCTGCTTCAATATGTCACAGTACATGTTGGCATTCATGGTTCCCTCAATGAACTGTAGCTCCCCAGTGCCGGCAGAACTCATGCAGCCCCAGACCATGACACTCCCACCACCATGCTTGACTGTAGGCAAGACACACTTGTCTTTGTACTCCTGACCTGGTTTCCGCCACACACGCTTGACACCATCTGAACCAAATAAGTTTATCTTGGTCTCATCAGAACACAGGACATGGTTCCAGTAATCCATGTCCTTAGTCTGATTGTCTTCAGCAAACTGTTTGTAGGCTTTCTTGTGCATCATCTTTAGAAGAGGCTTCCTCCTGGGACAACAACCATGCAGACCAATTTGATGCAGTGTGCGGCGTATGGTCTGAGCTGTGACAGGCTGACCCCCCACCCCTTCAACCTCTGCAGCAATGCTGGCAGCACTTATACGTCTATTTCCCAAAGACAACCTCTGGATATGACGCTGAGCACGTGCACAAAACTTCTTTGGTCGACCATGGCGAGGCCTGTTCTGAGTGGAACCTGTCCTGTTACAGCGCTGTATGGTCTTGGCCACCGTGCTGCATCTCAGTGTCAGGGTCTTGGCAATCCTCTTATAGCTATAGGCCATCTTTATGTAGAGCAAAAATGCTTTTTTTTTTACATCCTCAGAGAGTTCTTTGTCATGAGGTGCCATGTTGAACTTCCAGTGACCTGTATGAGGGAGTGTGAGAGCGATGAGACCAAATTTAACACACCTGCTCCCCATTCACACCTGAGACCTTGTAATACTAACGAGTCACATGACACCGAGGAGGGAAAATGGCTAATATGGCCCAATTTGGACATTTACACTTAGGGCTGTACTCACTTTTGTTGCCAGCGGTTTAGACATTAATGGCTGTGTGTTGAGTTATTTTGAGGGGACACCAAATTTACAATGTTATACAAGCTGTACACTCACTACTTTACATTGTAGCAATGTGTAATTTCTTCAGTGTTGTAACATGAAAAGATTTAATCAATTATTTACAAAAATGTGAGGGGTGTACTCTTTTTTGTGAGATACGGTATATATATAAATATATACACAGAGAGAGAGAGAGAGAGAGAGAGAGCGAAAGAGAGTTTCATATTGGCCTTGAGTGGGAATAATTCCTGTTTTGCTGAGGTTGACAATTATTTTCCCTTTAAATTTGAAAAAATTAGAAAGAAATAATTTGGTGCAACCATTTCAGAATACTGTCTATGGTGGAATTTTTTTAAAAAAAAAAATTATATTTATATACTCTTGATATATTTCCAGTTGCAACTCATGTAATTTATTCATTTTAGTTCATTCAGTAATTTATATATATAATTATTATTATTATTCGTGTTCCTCTTATTATTATTTATCTGGTTGTAGACAAAATGCAACAAGTCAAGTGAAGTCAACATTTTACCATTATAGTAAGATCATTTCTCACAGAATCTGTGAGGCCTAAACTCAAAAGTCTGAGTTTCGCTGTATTGTTCAGGCTGCCCTGCAGTGTCTATTCACAGGTGCAATCCCACTACTGATCGACACAGGGACTTTGTCCTGCTCCGTTTCCGACCTGGGCCGGTTCACCCCTCCTTAGACGACCTGGTGATCCCAGGCTCCCCCAGGAGCACCATATCGATGCCGAACTTAGTGCGGACACCCGATCGACACAGTCCACTGCAGCCCAGAACTCCTGAACTCAAGCGATCCGCCAGACTCAGCCTCCCGGTAACTTGGTTTACAGACGCACGCCACTGCGCCCGGCGGATACACGGCTAAGATGCACCGGTATTAAATAATGCACACAGCGCGCCCTCTAGTGTATGAAATCAGAAAATAACTTTTAGGCAGGGCGAACAAGTGAAAAGACATGTCTGCAAATTATTCGCCTGTAATAATATGCTCTTTACAGTTTGCTTCATATTTAAGTATTTCAGATTAATTAAAACTTTTTTATATGTGTCACAGTCTTCAATAGCCTATAATATTACCATTATCTGCTACAAATGAAATATCCATTTATCCATTTTTAATATATATTTTTCTATTCTTTTCAAAAAACAGTAGTCCAGTGTACACAAATAATATAAAACAACAGCGAATGTCAACAAAGAATTTAAATCTGTTTGTCATGGTAGTGACCTCCATTCTTTCTTCACTATGCCACAACAAGGCTGTTAAATGGAAGATACCTCTTGCTTCCTAAATCATTTCTTTATTTATAAACTTCGCAATAAAACTAAAACAATCTATTTCATGTGATGTATATATCCACATTTTGACACAAAAAAAATCTCTCTTTTAATGATCAAAGCTGGAGGCCAATACATTTTAGGTCTGCCTAGGAACAGTCAAACTCACATGTATACCCTAAATAATACCGGCGCAGAACATCTGTGTTTTCGCCGGGCGCAGTGGCGTGCGTCTGTAATCCAAGTTACTGGGAGGCTGAGTCTGGCGGATCACTTGAGTTCAGGAGTTCTGGGCTGCAGTGGACTGTGTCGATCGGGTGTCCGCGCTAAGTTCGGTATCGATATGGTGCTCCTGGGGGAGCCTGAGAACACCAGGTCGTCTAAGAAGGGGTGAACCGGCCCAGGTCAGAAACGGAGCAGGTCAAAGCTCCCGTGTCGATCAGTAGTGGGATTGCACCTGTGAATAGACACTGCAGTGCAGCCTGTGCAATATAACGAAACTCAGACTTTTAGTTTTACATTCTTTCTGTGTGTTTTTAATATTCATAACTAGTTTTTCCTATCTTATGTAACGAACAAACAGCGACAACAAACATGAACAGAAGTTTTCCTATTTGGCATAATTCAGTAACTTTTCTGTATTGTTGAGTAAAACCTCGATGCATTTTCATTATTATTCCCTTCATAATACATAAATATCTGTTGTCTCAGGATGATTGTTTTATGAAATATCATGTGGTGTGACACTAAAAGGCCATTTTATTTATTTTTTTACATTATTTGAGAAAAGTGTTTCTCAAATAATGTAGGTTAATGGTGCTCCTCCACCAGTAGTGAAATTACAGCAGCAATGCAAAGCAACATTGGATACATGTTTAAGATCATAAACACTCTTTCACTCTATCATTTTTGGAATATAAGCACATTTTAAACTGCTGGTGCCTCACTGTCAAAATTGACCATCATGTGGTATGACCTAAAAAATATACTGAAATTCATATATACAGTATCTCACAAAAGTGAGTACACCCCTCACATTTTTGTAAATATTTGATTATATCATTTCATGTGACAACACTGAAGAAATGACACTTTGCTACAATGTAAAGTAGTGTGTACAGCTTGTATAACAGTGTAAATTTGCTGTCACCTCAAAATAACTCAACACACAGCCATTAATGTCTACACCGCTGGCAACAAAAGTGAGTACAGCCCTAAGTGAAAATGTCCAAATTGGGCCCAAAGAGTCAATATTTTGTGTGGCCACCATTATTTTGCAGCACTGCTTTAACCCTCTTGGGCATGGAGTTCACCAAAGCTTCAAAGGTTGCCACTGGAGTCCTCTTCCACTCCTCCATGACGACATAACGGAGCTGGTGGATGTTAGAGAACTTGTGCTCCTCCACCTTCTGTTTGAGGATGCCCCACAGATGCTCAATAGGGTTTAGGTCTGGAGACATGCTTGGCCAGTCCATCACCTTCACCCTCAGCCTCTTTAGCAAGGCAGTGGTCATCTTGGAGGTGTGTTTTGGGGTCGTTATCATGCTGGAATACTGCCCTGCGGCCCAGTCTCCGAAGGGAGGGGATCATGCTCTGCTTCAATATGTCACAGTACATGTTGGCATTCATGGTTCCCTCAATGAACTGTAGCTCCCCAGTGCCGGCAGAACTCATGCAGCCCCAGACCATGACACTCCCACCACCATGCTTGACTGTAGGCAAGACACACTTGTCTTTGTACTCCTGACCTGGTTTCCGCCACACACGCTTGACACCATCTGAACCAAATAAGTTTATCTTGGTCTCATCAGAACACAGGACATGGTTCCAGTAATCCATGTCCTTAGTCTGATTGTCTTCAGCAAACTGTTTGTAGGCTTTCTTGTGCATCATCTTTAGAAGAGGCTTCCTCCTGGGACAACAACCATGCAGACCAATTTGATGCAGTGTGCGGCGTATGGTCTGAGCTGTGACAGGCTGACCCCCCACCCCTTCAACCTCTGCAGCAATGCTGGCAGCACTTATACGTCTATTTCCCAAAGACAACCTCTGGATATGACGCTGAGCACGTGCACAAAACTTCTTTGGTCGACCATGGCGAGGCCTGTTCTGAGTGGAACCTGTCCTGTTACAGCGCTGTATGGTCTTGGCCACCGTGCTGCATCTCAGTGTCAGGGTCTTGGCAATCCTCTTATAGCTATAGGCCATCTTTATGTAGAGCAAAAATGCTTTTTTTTTTACATCCTCAGAGAGTTCTTTGTCATGAGGTGCCATGTTGAACTTCCAGTGACCTGTATGAGGGAGTGTGAGAGCGATGAGACCAAATTTAACACACCTGCTCCCCATTCACACCTGAGACCTTGTAATACTAACGAGTCACATGACACCAAGGAGGGAAAATGGCTAATATGGCCCAATTTGGACATTTACACTTAGGGCTGTACTCACTTTTGTTGCCAGCGGTTTAGACATTAATGGCTTTGTGTTGAGTTATTTTGAGGGGACACCAAATTTACAATGTTATACAAGCTGTACACTCACTACTTTACATTGTAGCAATGTGTAATTTCTTCAGTGTTGTAACATGAAAAGATTTAATCAATTATTTACAAAAATGTGAGGGGTGTACTCTTTTTTGTGAGATACGGTATATATATAAATATATACACAGAGAGAGAGAGAGAGAGAGAGAGAGAGAGCGAGAGAGAGTTTCATATTGGCCTTGAGTGGGAATAATTCCTGTTTTGCTGAGGTTGACAATTATTTTCCCTTTAAATTTGAAAAAATTAGAAAGAAATAATTTGGTGCAACCATTTCAGAATACTGTCTATGGTGGAATTTTTTTAAAAAAAAATTATATTTATATACTCTTGATATATTTCCAGTTGCAACTCATGTAATTTATTCATTTTAGTTCATTCAGTAATTTATGTATATAATTATTATTATTATTCGTGTTCCTCTTATTATTATTTATCTGGTTGTAGACAAAATGCAACAAGTCAAGTGAAGTCAACATTTTACCATTATAGTAAGATCATTTCTCACAGAATCTGTGAGGCCTAAACTCAAAAGTCTGAGTTTCGCTGCATTGTTTAGGCTGCCCTGCAGTGTCTATTCACAGGTGCAATCCCACTACTGATCGACACAGGGACTTTGTCCTGCTCCGTTTCCGACCTGGGCCGGTTCACCCCTCCTTAGACGACCTGGTGATCCCAGGCTCCCCCAGGAGCACCATATCGATGCCGAACTTAGTGCGGACACCCGATCGACACAGTCCACTGCAGCCCAGAACTCCTGAACTCAAGCGATCCGCCAGACTCAGACTCCCGGTAACTTGGTTTACAGACGCACGCCACTGCGCCCGGCGGAAACACGGCTGAGATGCACCGGTATTAAATAATGCACACAGCGCGCCCTCTAGTGTATGAAATCAGAAAATAACTTTTAGGCAGGGCGAACAAGTGAAAAGACATGTCTGCAAATTATTCGCCTGTAATAATATGCTCTTTACAGTTTGCTTCATATTTAAGTATTTCAGATTAATTAAAACTTTTTTATATGTGTCACAGTCTTCAATAGCCTATAATATTACCATTATCTGCTACAAATGAAATATCCATTTATCCATTTTTAATATATATTTTTCTATTCTTTTCAAAAAACAGTAGTCCAGTGTACACAAATAATATAAAACAACAGCGAATGTCAACAAAGAATTTAAATCTGGTTGTCATGGTAGTGACCTCCATTCTTTCTTCACTATGCCACAACAAGGCTGTTAAATGGAAGATACCTCTTGCTTCCTAAATCATTTCTTTATTTATAAACTTCGCAATAAAACTAAAACAATCTATTTCATGTGATGTATATATCCACATTTTGACACAAAAAAAATCTCTCTTTTAATGATCAAAGCTGGAGGCCAATACATTTTAGGTCTGCCTAGGAACAGTCAAACTCACATGTATACCCTAAATAATACCGGCGCAGAACATCTGTGTTTTCGCCCGGGCGCAGTGGCGTGCGTCTGTAATCCAAGTTACTGGGAGGCTGAGTCTGGCGGATCACTTGAGTTCAGGAGTTCTGGGCTGCAGTGGACTGTGTCGATCGGGTGTCCGCGCTAAGTTCGGTGTCGATATGGTGCTCCTGGGGGAGCCTGAGAACACCAGGTCGTCTAAGGAGGGGTGAACCGGCCCAGGTCGGAAACGGAGCAGGTCAAAGCTCCCGTGTCGATCAGTAGTGGGATTGCACCTGTGAATAGACACTGCAGTGCAGCCTGAGCAATATAACGAAACTCAGACTTTTAGTTTTACATTCTTTCTGTGTGTTTTTAATATTCATAACTAGTTTTTCCTATCTTATGTAACGAACAAACAGCGACAACAAACATGAACAGAAGTTTTCCTATTTGGCATAATTCAGTAACTTTTCTGTATTGTTGAGTAAAACCTCGATGCATTTTCATTATTATTCCCTTCATAATACATAAATATCTGTTGTCTCAGGATGATTGTTTTATGAAATATCATGTGGTGTGACACTAAAAGGCCATTTTATTTATTTTTTTACATTATTTGAGAAAAGTGTTTCTCAAATAATGTAGGTTAATGGTGCTCCTCCACCAGTAGTGACATTACAGCAGCAATGCAAAGCAACATTGGATACATGTTTAAGATCATAAACACTCTTTCATTTTTGGAATATAAGCACATTTTAAACTGCTGGTGCCTCACTGTCAAAATTGACCATCATGTGGTATGACCTAAAAAATATACTGAAATTCATATATACAGTATCTCACAAAAGTGAGTACACCCCTCACATTTTTGTAAATATTTGATTATATCTTTTCATCTGACAACACTGAAGAAATGACACTTTGCTACAATGTAAAGTAGTGTGTACAGCTTGTATAACAGTGTAAATTTGCTGTCACCTCAAAATAACTCAACACACAGCCATTAATGTCTACACCGCTGGCAACAAAAGTGAGTACAGCCCTAAGTGAAAATGTCCAAATTGGGCCCAAAGAGTCAATATTTTGTGTGGCCACCATTATTTTGCAGCACTGCTTTAACCCTCTTGGGCATGGAGTTCACCAAAGCTTCAAAGGTTGCCACTGGAGTCCTCTTCCACTCCTCCATGACGACATAACGGAGCTGGTGGATGTTAGAGAACTTGTGCTCCTCCACCTTCTGTTTGAGGATGCCCCACAGATGCTCAATAGGGTTTAGGTCTGGAGACATGCTTGGCCAGTCCATCACCTTCACCCTCAGCCTCTTTAGCAAGGCAGTGGTCATCTTGGAGGTGTGTTTTGGGGTCGTTATCATGCTGGAATACTGCCCTGCGGCCCAGTCTCCGAAGGGAGGGGATCATGCTCTGCTTCAATATGTCACAGTACATGTTGGCATTCATGGTTCCCTCAATGAACTGTAGCTCCCCAGTGCCGGCAGAACTCATGCAGCCCCAGACCATGACACTCCCACCACCATGCTTGACTGTAGGCAAGACACACTTGTCTTTGTACTCCTGACCTGGTTTCCGCCACACACGCTTGACACCATCTGAACCAAATAAGTTTATCTTGGTCTCATCAGAACACAGGACATGGTTCCAGTAATCCATGTCCTTAGTCTGATTGTCTTCAGCAAACTGTTTGTAGGCTTTCTTGTGCATCATCTTTAGAAGAGGCTTCCTCCTGGGACAACAACCATGCAGACCAATTTGATGCAGTGTGCGGCGTATGGTCTGAGCTGTGACAGGCTGACCCCCCACCCCTTCAACCTCTGCAGCAATGCTGGCAGCACTTATACGTCTATTTCCCAAAGACAACCTCTGGATATGACGCTGAGCACATGCACAAAACTTCTTTGGTCGACCATGGCAAGGCCTGTTCTGAGTGGAACCTGTCCTGTTACAGCGCTGTATGGTCTTGGCCACCGTGCTGCATCTCAGTGTCAGGGTCTTGGCAATCCTCTTATAGCTATAGGCCATCTTTATGTAGAGCAAAAATGCTTTTTTTTTTACATCCTCAGAGAGTTCTTTGTCATGAGGTGCCATGTTGAACTTCCAGTGACCTGTATGAGGGAGTGTGAGAGCGATGAGACCAAATTTAACACACCTGCTCCCCATTCACACCTGAGACCTTGTAATACTAACGAGTCACATGACACCGAGGAGGGAAAATGGCTAATATGGCCCAATTTGGACATTTACACTTAGGGCTGTACTCACTTTTGTTGCCAGCGGTTTAGACATTAATGGCTGTGTGTTGAGTTATTTTGAGGGGACACCAAATTTACAATGTTATACAAGCTGTACACTCACTACTTTACATTGTAGCAATGTGTAATTTCTTCAGTGTTGTAACATGAAAAGATTTAATCAATTATTTACAAAAATGTGAGGGGTGTACTCTTTTTTGTGAGATACGGTATATATATAAAAATATACAGAGAGAGAGAGAGAGAGAGAGAGAGAGAGAGAGAGAGAGAGAGAGAGAGAGAGAGAGAGAGATTCATATTGGCCTTGAGTGGGAATAATTCCTGTATTGCTGAGGTTTACAATTATTTTCCCTTTAAATTTGACAAAATTAGAAAGAAATAATTTGGTGCAAACATTTCAGAATACTGTCTATGGTGGAATTTTAAAAAAAAATTATATTTATATACTCTTGATATATTTCCAGTTGTAACTCATGTAATTTATTCATTTTAGTTCATTCAGTAATTTATATATATAATTATTATTATTATTCGTGTTCCTCTTATTATTATTTATCTGGTTGTAGACAAAATGCAACAAGTCAAGTGAATTCAACATTTTACCATTATAGTAAGATCATTTCTCACTGAATCTGTGAGGCCTAAACTCAAAAGTCTGAGTTTCGGTGTATTGGTCAGGCTGCCCTGCAGTGTCTATTCACAGGTGCAATCCCACTACTGATCGACACAGGGACTTTGACCTGCTCCGTTTCCGACCTGGGCCGGTTCACCCCTCCTTAGACGACCTGGTGATCCCAGGCTCCCCCAGGAGCACCATATCGATGCCGAACTTAGTGCGGACACCCGATAGACACAGTCCACTGCAGCACAGAACTCCTGAACTCAAGCGATCCGCCAGACTCAGCCTCCCAGTAACTTGGTTTACAGACGCACGCCACTGCGCCCGGCGGAAACACAGCTGAGATGCGTCGGTAAGACTAAACTAAGTACACACACATGACTGTGTAGCAACACATAGCTCCAATGCCATCATTAAGTTTGCTGATGTTACAACGGTGGTAGGTCTGATCACTGACAATGATGAAACAGCCTAGAGAGAGGAGGTGCACACTCTGACACGCTGGTGTCGGGAGCACAACCTCTCCCTCAACGTCAGTAAGACCAAGGAGCTTGTAGTGGACTTCAGGAGGAAAGACAGAGAACACAGCCCCATCACCATCAATGGAGCACCGGTGGAGAGAGTCAGCAGCTCCTCGTTCCTCGGTGTCCACATCACTGAGGAACTCACATGGTCCGTCCACACTGAGGCTGTTGTGAAGAAGGCTCACCAGCACCTCTTCTTCCTGTGACGGCTGAGGAAGTTTGGAATGAACACCACATCCTCACACAGTTTTACACCAGCACTGTAGAGAGAATCCTGACTGGCTGCATCACCCCCTGGTACGGCAATAGTAGCGTCCACAACCGCAAAGCCCTGCAAAGTGTGGTGCGAGCTGCTAGACACATCATCGGAGGTGAGGTTCCCTCCTTCCAGGACATATATAACAGGCGGTGGGTGTGTGAAAAAAGCTCAGGATCATCATAGACTCCAGCCACCCGAGTCATGGGTTGCTCTCACTACTACCATCAGGCAGGCGGTACTACATGACAGCTTCTTCCCCCAAGCAATCAGACTTTTGAACTCTTGATCTCTTACGATCAATATACATCAGCACTGCACTTTATTAATCTTATTATCTCACACTGGACTGTCATAATTATATTCTCCACAATACAACTACTGTATATGTATTTTTTATATACTCTTTATTTTTTATTGTATGTGTATTCTATATTGTGTGTTTTGTTTACTGTACATTGTATATTATTGTTGTGTAAATATGTGTACATTTGATATGTAAATTGTGTTGTGTAAATATGTTGTTTATGGTAATTGGTACATGTCTCGTCACTGTCATGAATGCTATGTTGCTCGGAGCTGCACACAAGTCTTTCACCTACTGTTGCACTTATGTATAGGGTTGTGTGACAATAAAGTGATTTGATTTGATTTGAGGTGGTCTCCACAAGTGACTGGGGTGAAATGATTGTGTTTTGTATTCACCTCCGACTCTCTCCAGAACTACCATAGGTAACTTCACAGGGACCGCCTCCCTCCACAATTTCAGGAGGTTGAGGTGATGTATTTGGCCTCAAAGGGTCCTTGCCACTTAGTGAGTTATTTTGAGCTTGATGTAGGGAGTAATAAGAGTACCTTATCTCCCGGTGCAAATTCCCACAGCAGAGTTCCCCTATCATATGGTCGGCACTGTCATTCTTGAGCTTGGAGCAAATTCTCCTGTGTTAGATGCCACAAAGGTTGGAGTTTTGTGCTAAGATCAAGAATGTATTGAATTTTGTTTTTACTGGTAATGGTCCCTCCTCCAAAGCTTCATGTATGACATCAATCATGCCGTGCGGATGGACTAGGACCAATACAAAGCGATGTCCGCGTGCTGATCTCTCTAATGGCCTGACAAGGCCCATGCCAATTCTCTCAAAGGGGACCTCGATTAATGGAATAGGGTGCAATGCCGCTTTTATTGTGGTCCTCTCCAGCTTCATGGACCGGAAGAGCTGGGTGTACTGCTCTGGACTGTGGCCAACCTGCTGCAGGATCAACTTCTTTAGGTCTTCATAGGGCAGGTGGTTAGCCACTGGCAGTTGTTGTGCAGAAAGCTGGGCTTCCCCGGATCACAACAGGAGGAGCCTGGCTGCCTAATTATCCAGATCTCGGCGGTATGCTCAAACAAGTAGAAGAAGGCTTCCGGGTCATCCACCGCCCCCATATTCAGAAGCGTGGGCTGGGATAGGGGGCTGTGGCTGTCTGGGGATGTAGCCGGGGCCTTCTCCTGACTGAGGAGGCTCCGAATCGCATGCCGGTCCTCTGCCTGAGCTCAGAGGATATCAAAGGACCGGCGGTTCTGGTCTTGACGTAGATCAAGCAAGGATTGTTGGTGTGTCTGGTGAAGGCCGGCGAGGGACTTGAGGATCTTGACCAACTGTAAAGACTCCATGGGGCGTACTTCAGGTTCAGAAGGGAAGGAGAACACAGGGAAGCAGTTTTTTACAGGCTCAGGTAG
This sequence comes from Moxostoma hubbsi, assembly GCA_032164185.1. Lineage (NCBI taxonomy): Eukaryota > Metazoa > Chordata > Actinopteri > Cypriniformes > Catostomidae > Moxostoma > Moxostoma hubbsi. The sequence goes on from JAVLUX010000186.1 coordinate 8,575,005, forward strand.
GACTTTTAATCGGCCACTTTAATACTTTACAACTTCACAAACTCATTAGCTTCACAGGCACGCAGTCACTTAAACACATTAGCTTCACAGGCACACAGTAATTTAAGCACATAAGCTTCACAAACATAATAGATTAAATGTTACAGTTTCAGGAGCACTGTAGCCCAGGGGCCTACAACTTCCATGGTGCCCAGTGGGAGGCGCGCGTTTAAATGCTTTCAGTGGGAGATGCAGTTGTTGACATGGTGACAGTATGCAACCATTAAAGGCGTCCGTGTAGTACTTGTTCAATGCACAGCAGTTCCGCCCCTCTCAACAACTTGAAGGAGGACTCAGCGAACCAGCGAGCCCATAAGCTCAGAGATACATTAAGCACCCCTGGTCACACATAACAGCTTCCTATCATGTTTACACACTCTGCTTTATTGCTTTACTGATTGGTAGAGTTTAGGTTTAGATAAGAGGTTTAAGTAAGGGAATAATAATAATAAGCATGTACTTAACACCTCATGTGCAGAACTCACACTTACTTCCGCATTAGATACCTGGGAATTTGTATGTGATGAAATCATATGAATTCATACAAATGAAATCATACGAAATCATACTAACTCGTAAAATATGTACAGATTTTCATGAGATCAGGTTGGAAAGTTACTTATAAGTAAAGTAATTAGAAATGTGATTGAATTTCCAATAAAGTAATTAGTAAAGTAATCTGATCATAATTTTAATGTAGTTAGTAATTTGTAATGGATTACTTTTAAGTAACTTAAAGAACACTGAAAGCCTAAAATCCAGGCAATCAGATGCAGATCCAATGTAAATAGCGCTCACAAGGCTCCCAAAGATTACAAGACAAGCACGGCTTTTGGGCGTGGTCCAAAATGATGCATTTAGAGCCTCTCGTCCAATAAGCATGCATCTTTTATGACATTGATCTGAATGAGGCCATTTTCTGCCATTAACTCCTATTGAAGCATGACTTCAGACTTTAATGTACATATTCATGTTGTAAAAAGCGGATTGCATTACTACAACAATGTGATAGTGAAAAATATTTAAATTCACAAAGAGAGATCAACTATTTTTACATATATTAAACTCTTCATTGCTGAATTTCTTATGTAATTTTAGAGGAAGCTGTGCTTCCTATATTATCTTGAAGCAATCACCAATAATAGTGCTTCACTTTAAAGCATAAAAAAGACCCCAAATATCATAAAGTAGCCCATGCAACTTGTGCATAATATTTCAAGTCTTCTTAAGGCATATGATTTAATGCATCAACCCTAAATTCTTGTTGCAGTGACTCAAGTATCCACATGAGGAATTGTTTTTTAGCACAAAAATGTGTGAACATGTGAGCCACTGTGAATGGATTTCTCTCATAGTGCTCATTAATGTGCAACAGATGTCAACTTTTTCACTGATTAAATGACTTAAATTTCCTATGATTTTAGAAGACTTGGATTATATAACATTAGCCACATTGACTACTTATATGATACTTTGGGGTTCTTTTAAGTCCCTATTAATAGCTATTGTATTGAAAGACTGCCCAGAATATTCATATATATATTTTTCTTTGTGTTCGGCATAAAAAAGACAGTTTGAAAGTTTAAGTAAGAAAGTTTGAAATTACACGAGGGTGAGTAAATTATGACAGAATGTTAACTTTTGGGAAAACGACTTCTTTAAAATGAGACAATTCTAGAATATCTCAAACACTGTGATAAAAGGTATAACGAGTCTAAAACCATAATTACCTAAACATAATCGAGGGCAATGTATTTTCTATAAACTTAAAGACATACATTACTAAAAAGGCTACTATATATTGAGATACTATAGTAAACAGATATACATATTCTAAAAACATAATCCACATCTTATTTAAAGCTATTGTAAAAACAACTTTGCAGACATGTACATACTTGCACGCAAAAATCCAGTTCACAAACAGTGTGTTATGAGGGCCAGTTATGCAATCTAAATATACGTCATCAGGTTCAAGTCTACTAACCAAGATAAAGATGAAAGATAACGATAAAATACTAAAATATTTGCTTTGTGTGGACGTTGCACAAAGGGACCTCATTGCAGGGAATATGTTTTTACTAAAGTAATTTTAGTTATGCGAGTCAACGTCTCAAGCCCCGGTCAGGTTTAACTTAGTGTAAAATGCGACAGTTGAGTGCATTTGCTCTAAATAAAATACTACATTAAAGCATGCAAAGAAGCGCGTTGATTTTTCTGTTCAATTATCGGTGTTACCTCCTGCCCCGCAGATGGCGCTGTGGCGCTTTATAATGCCGTCATCTCCTACCCTGCGTTCCAAACGGCCTAAATGAGGCCTTCGGATGGCACATCTAAGGGATTACAACCATTACCACCATTCTGTTAGGTCATTCCAAAGAGAATTTCTAATAAAATTACTCTAAAAGTGAGTTCGAAATTAGCGTTATTTTTAAGCCCCTCTCTTTTCAGCACTCCCAAGCTTTCACAGTGTATGGTACAGTCTTCAAAGGGAATAGGGATGATCACTTCTGAATGGGACGCACCCTTAGAGCTTCAAGTATTCAACTCAACACCTGTAAAAGAAAATTCAAAACGTAACGACGCCGACTCTCATTTCCCATGGATATTTTTTGACAATGCACCGGTAAATGAAAATAATACATATCTGAGAACATATTAAAATAACGCGTTTATTACGTGTAGTTTTGCTGTTTCATAAGAACTACTGAACATATGCTTGTTAGCCTGCAAGCTAACTAGCTGACATGATCTTTCGTGTTTTCAAGTTTCAGGAATTAGAGGGGGTTTCAATGTTGAACAAATTGATTAGTTTAAAAATCAACTTCTAATTCATGTTTTTAGTTTCTGCTGTTTGTATATGCAAACGCTCTTTTCTTTGACTAATGATCTGCTTTACAACTGTACATAAGTCGCCCAAGGAAGCTTGTTTGCTCCATTCAGTGAAAATAGTTGTATGTTTTTGGGGGATTTTTTTTGCTATTTATTTTATTTATTTATTTTACCCAAAGCAGTTTCCTCTGGCTGGACTGACGGGACATAATCATGGCTCTGTGGCTGCTATGAAAATAGTAACAGATATTTTTAACAGCCTCAGCCATTACGCGGTTGCTGTCAGTAGTAGAGTTACATGACGTACGTCCAATGGTGTCGATTCATAGTTATGCAAGGTTTAGATACAGAACGGCTCTGGGTTTAGTCTCTTGACAATGTGTGATGCATACACAGTAGTCATACACTGCTCCTAATTTTCAGCCTGAAGTCTCAAATCAGGCTCTGTGAAATAGTTTCTACTCAGTTAACATTTTTTTTATTATTATTTCAGGCAGCTCACTGATGTAGTTGTGGTCTGGCTGCAGTGACCATGGTGCTGTGCTGGGGTAGGTTGTTAGTGATGGTGGCCATCTCCCAGGCACTGGGCTCTCTTCAGCACTCAGAGGAGCCCTCTGTGCCAGATGAATGGGTCCTGCTCCATGTTGTGCAAGGCCATATTGGGGCAGGAAACTACAGCTACCTGCGTCTCAACCACGAAGGACGCATTATCTTGCATATGCAAAGCCTCAAGGGAGATGCAGATCTCTACGTCTCAGACAAAACACTACGGCCAAACTTTGATACCTACAAGCTTCAGTCTTTCACCTGTGGCCAGGATGTGGTGGTGGTCCCAGGGGATTTTGTTAGGCCTGTTGGAATTGGGGTCTACGGGCATCCCTCCTACATGGAGAGTGAGTTTGAGATGAAGGTGTTTCACGATCAGACAACACTGAGAGATGATACTGAGAAAAACTCTTATTCCTCAGATGAGACTTCTGGTCAGTCGAAACGCTCTCAGGGCCCTGAAGAAGTGATGGAGGAAGAAGAGTCGATCCTTTGGACTATTCTAATTGGTATACTCAAGATCATAATTGAAATTTTGTTCTAATTTTGATGTGCCAGTTGCCAAATTACAACACCTGCCACAAGGAAGCATTCTTCCAGTTAGATCAACAACAAAAAAAATGTGGGCCAGATTTTTGACAAAGTATATTGTAACTGCTTTGCTTAAATTCTGTCTAAATCTTTAGTAGAGTCACCACCACTCTATGAGTAATATGTCAATTTCATCCATAATTTTGTTAAAATGCAAATTGTAAATTTGCCTGTCAAATTATATAATTACATATCAATAGAACTGGTTGCATTTCCTATTCTTAACACAAACTTCTCACTTTGACCCGTTATTCTGTTCTGACATTTTATTGATTTTGTTAAAAAAAAAAAAATCTGTATGTGGTGCATTAATTTCTTATGTTTTAATGTCTTATACTGACCTAGGTTAGTTATTTCTAGGTTTTAAACTGCACTATGCAATCACACAAATCACCTTGTGACAAAAGTTGTAATGTTGTGCCTATTCTCAAGAAGAGTCTGTTGACTGATAAACAGCTAAGACTCTTATGCGCCTATAGCAGTTATAAGACAAATAAAAAATCAGTTATTTTTGAAAATTGCTCTGAATCTAATGTCACTTAAAATTGTGTTTAGATTCTGATTGTTTTGTCTTGTTTTGGTGCCATTGTTGAGCGAAAAACAATGTGGTTTGCTACTAGTTTTTGTACTGAGTGGGTGGGTAAATCTTAATTTAAACATTGTTTACAGAGCTTATCTTAAGTCTTTAATGTGCCTTGTACTGTTACTGTGCTTGGTCAATGTGTTTATTTTAAAATGATAAAAGAGGCAGAGCTCTGTAATGTAAGGTAAATTCAAATCTGACCAATCCATAGATATATAATTACTTTCACTTTTGGCTGTGTTATTAAAATATTGAGTCAACACAACAGAATTACATAATGTAAAACTATTTTACAGTGTGAAGTAGAATTTTTAAACAACAATGATAAATACACAACAATCAGGTAGATTTCTTCCCCTTGCAGACATCTACACAATGCACCAACAATTAATAGCCTACGATGGAAAGATCACCACATAACACACAAGATAAACACATAATAACGAATAAACAATACATAGAAAATTATATAAATATGGGGCATACTTGGACCATAAATTGTCATTTACAAATATGTTTATAGATTTATTTTCATTCCAACTGGTGACTGAGAATTTGTTTTATTATTATTTAATTTTAGATTACATGGGGGGAAGATAATAAGTTTTTTTTGTTTGTTTTTTTTTTATTTTTATTTTACTATATGTTTGAGCTCTTCTAGTTCCATTCATGGTTTTTATTTGCGCTCTACTGTTTCCATGTGCAGGAACCAAAATCCGTTTACGTCATATATGGGCGACGGAACCGTGCGCACGCTAACTCGACCTTCCAGCTGTAGGCCTGACGATACACTTATTAATGTGAGACGAAATCATAACAGGAGTGCACTTAGTATTTATTTTCTTTAGCCCGAATCATGTTTCGCGCCACGATAGCTATATGCGGGAGGACTGTTGTTAAAAGGGTAAGTACACGAATTGATTTGCAAGACGTTTATTTTGCCTTTAAGTGTGAAGTGTCCTGTGATGATAAATAAATATGTTTTATATATATATATATATATGTGTGTGTGTGTGTGTGTGTGTATATATATATGTATGTATGTGTGTGTGTGTGTGTGTGTGTGTGTATATATGTATATGTATATATATATATATATATATATATATATATATATATATATATATATATATGTATGTGTGTGTATCATTTTATTTGTAATATGTATATATTTTACCTCAAACCAGTTAATATCATCTGTTTCTGGAGAAAGCGTACTTCCATCAAATCTGCGAATTCCATCAAATCTCATCGGAGTTCCGCGAAAAAGTAGGATTGAGTTTTGACAATTTAATAATTGTGGGCATAATGCATGTAATACATTACAACTATAATCGGTTCAGGCTTTTAAATGATTACATCTTACTATACTCCCTCTAGTTTAGTACCTCACTTCCCTGAGATGGAGCCATATTTTCCTGCAAAATATTATAATTACAGATCTGTTGCTGCGGGAACATAAATATAAATAACATTTATTATGGTTTTACAGTAGTAACATTAACAGTTATTGTAGTATTTTATCAGGAACTTTGGTTTACATGGTAAATAATTGTTAAAGATAATATTAAATGCAGTTCTTATGTGAATAAGATTATAATATTGTTGCAGTTCTTATGTGAACTTTCAAATGCCTGCAATGTGCGTTAACAGTGCACTGAATATATATTATTATTATTATTATTATTATTATTATTATAACAATGTATAATCTTTATTTCAGAGAGGGCAGCTCCATCTGGCTCTGATCTTCCAGTGCTGCGCAGATGTGAGGCTGATATCCCAACTCACCTAACAACCACACAGACATGGCTTCAATCTTTGGGAAGTTGTGACAGTGAACCCCTTGGTGTGGTTGACCTACACCCTGACGTCTTCTCAGTACCTGTCAGGTAAACCATACAGATTCTTAAAGGTGCACTCAGTAAAATTCATGTTTATATTGCGCTGACACCTAGCAATGTAGATACAGCATCACACAGCATCAGTTACAGATGTCATTGTTAGGGACGCACTGATATGAAAATAATTGACAAATACAATACCGATTTCAACAAAAAAAACTCAAGACCGATAATGATTCCAATATTTTGCCACTTGACTTATTTTGTCATCAGATCACTGTTTTACTTAGGAATGCTTAAAAAAATGTGCAAAGAGGTACAAAAGCTTTTTCACCGTTCTAACAATAAATAATTTCCATTGAGCCATATTGCAATTTCAGTCAATCATACAGCATTAATGGATATAATAATTATGGCTTTGATTATTTTTTTATTTGTGCATTTGAATTTACAGAGTTTTACAAAGTGTATTATTACTAATTAATTATAGAAAAACCTTTACACACGTTTTCATGCTTATTACCGATATGCTGATTGTTTTAATTTGGTCAATAATTGGCCAATACATTTTGGCAGCCGATACATCGGTGCATCCTTAGTCATTGTATAAATGTGCTATTAGCAGTCAGCCATTCTAATATACAGCGCAAGTGAAAGCATCCAATTACAGGGCATTGAGAGAGTAATTTTCAGCAGGTCATGTGATGTCAGCACCATTTTTAAAAACACTTGACAAGTTCAGAAAGGCATGCTACTTTTACTATTTCTGCCATATATGTTTATACTCACTAAGCACTTTAATAGGATCACCTGTACACCTACTCAATGCATTAGGCATATAGGGGTGAGGAACTTCAGTTAATGTTCACATCAACCATCAGTATGGAGGAAAAATTGACTGTGGCATGGTTGTTGGTGCCAGATGGGCTGGTTTGAGAATTTCTGTATCTGCTGTTCTCCTGGGAGTTTCGCACACAACAGTCTCTACAGTTTACTACGAATGGTGCCAAAAACATAAAACATCCAGTGAATGGCAGTTCTGTGTACAGAAACACCTTGTTGATGAGAGAGGTCAATGAAGAGTGACCTGACTGGTTCGAGCTGGGGGAAAACCACTCTGTACAATTGTAGTGAGCAGAACAGCGTCTCAGATTGCACAACACGTAGAACCTTGAAGCAGATGGGCTACAACAGCAGAAAACGAGCCCTTTATTAGGACCATAGTGTTCCTAATAAAGTGCTCCGTGAGTGTGTATATGGGTAGTATGCTTTTTCAAACTCGGCAACTATTTTTAGTTTAGATGATCTCTGCACTTTTAGTTTTAAAACGCTCATAAACAAAATGGAAGAAATCAATTACTTGTGATATCCATTGTCCATACAGGCTTGATGGAGTTAGGTTGAAAACAGATTAATACAGTTGGCTATACTGTACATGATACACTTTGTTTCTGTTAATAGACTGGACATTCTCCATGATGTAGAGGTCTGGCAACGTAATTTCAAGAGAATAGTAAGTACTTTCTCTGCAACTGTAAAGTGCACTATGCTTTCTAGTGTGAAATTTGCTCTTGCAGTGTGCATGAATTAGTTCACCCAAATTTAAAAGTTTGTCATTATTTACTCAGCCCCATGTTGTCCCAAACTTGTATGACTTTGTTTCTTCTGTGGAACACAGAAGGAGATGTAAGGCAGAATGATAACTAAAGTAACTATTTACTTCCATTGAATAGAAAAAGATACAGTGAAAGTGAATAGGTGAATTAGGTTGAGTAAATGAAGGCACAATTATCATTTTTGGGTAAACTATCCCTTTAAGACACTGTAGCAATGATGTTTTGTTGACTTTATTCATATTGAATCATCGTGTATGATCTATGTAACATGATTACTGTAGAGCCATGCAAAGGTCAAGTCTCGAGCTGAAGTCAGTGGTGGAGGCAGGAAACCATGGAACCAGAAAGGAAGTGGCCGGGCACGGCATGGAAGCATTCGTTCTCCACTATGGAGGGGAGGTGAGTTATAAGTATTAGATGCAAAAAAAAAAAATTATTTTGGACAGGAGCATACATTTTCTATTTGTTTTACAGTTTATGACATTATATCAGTGGACCAGTTAATTTCTAAATAAATGCACCTCTTCCTTATTCAGGGGGAGTAGCTCATGGTCCACGGGGACCCACCAGCTATTATTACATGTTACCCATGAAGGTGCGGGTGCAAGGTCTGAAAATCGCACTGACTTCCAAACTGGCTCAGGTGATCTGGGAATGCACTGTGAAAGTCTTTCTTTCTTCTGATTGTATATATCTGTCAGTAAAGGCAGCAAACTGATTGAATACATTTTCTGTTGAATAGAAGGCTTCGATTAAGATATGTTGGATCCTTAACTAAAGTGAATGTCTTATTCTTTTCTTAGGATTACCTCCATATTGTGGACTCGCTGGAAATTCCCACTCCAGACCCTCAGTACCTCCAGGACCTGGTCAAACACAGACAGTGGGGGGACTCAGTCCTTATTGTTGACATGTAAGTCTGCAAGAATTGATGTATATGCCATTTGTCACCATGATATACAGTACAATATAAAGAGTAGTTTGCATGAAATGTTAAAAAATAAATATAATTGTTTGCTCAAATGCTATTTACACATGTAAAACTGTTTTAAACAGTATTGTGCTTATTTTATATTGTGCATGCCACTTTAATGACCTTGTATTAATTGAGAGACATGGAATTTCAAAAATATTCACACTGCCTGACCATTTAATATATCTCACATCAAAGTGATTAAAATGGTGACCAGTCACAGCTAATATATATATATACACATTTTACAGCCGAAATGTACATTCATATACAAATTAATCTAAAATATTGTTGATTAAAAAAAAAAAAGAAAACAAAGCCCATGGACATAGTTTTCATCTGTGATGTTTGTTTGTTTTAGAGGTGATGAATTCCCTCAGAACATTCTTAAGGCCACTGAAGATTTAAAAACTGTGAATGTCATTCCAGCAATAGGTAAAAAGCCCCCTTACTTTTGTTGTAAATGGATCAACATTTTAACCATAGATCAAATGGTTAAAATGGTGATCTATTTATGTTCAATCTTGTATGAAATAAATATTTTGGGTTCAATACAAGTTAAGCTCGATGAACAGCATTTGTGGCAGAATGTTGTTTACCACAAAAAAGTATTTTGGTTTGTCCGTGCTTTACTGTAGGTTACAGTGAAGCACTTGAAATGGAAGTGAATGGGGCCAATTTTTGGAGGGTTTAAAGGCAGAAATGTGAAGCTTGTAATTTTATAAAAGCACCTGCATTAATTATTCTGTTAACACTAAGGGGTTATATGAGCTGTAAAGTTTAAATCTTCGTTTTTACAATAGTTTTAGGGTTTACCAAATTACGTCGTCATGGCTTTAATGTTGTAAAATTGGATAGAATTTTTACAAAGAAAAGGTTAGTAAGCGAGTTTAGTAACACTAAAATCATGTCAACATGCATATTGTTACATCTTGCAGCCGTGCTTTTGAAACAGTATTCTAACATTTTCGGATTGGCCCCATTGACTTCTGTAAGTGCCTCACTGTAACCGCAGTTTTAGTTTTTTTTTTTAAAGAAATGCATTTTTGTGATAACCAAGATTAAGCCACATAAGTCGATTGGTCTTAATTTGTATTAAACCTGGATTATACCTTTTAGATCGGTTATTAAGAGAAACATCATGTCCAATTCATCTGTTCATTTCTACAGGTCTAAACGTCCACAGCATGCTGAAACACGAGAGTCTGGTTCTTACTCTTGAGGCTGTAAAATTTCTAGAGAATAAACTTCTTTGGCATGATGTGCGATACACTCCTTTATATCCCTTCAAACTCCCCTACAGTGACTTGCCATGAACACAGCACATGGACCCAATAAATAAATTTTTATTTCATAAAAACAATGATCCGGATCTCTCATTTCAAACACCACGCACAGTGTAAAAAAACTTGTTTAATATCATAAATAATAGCATTAAAAGTGTATATAAAAGACAAGGCACCAGTGGAACATGCTTTATGTCAGGGGTAGGAGATTTTTGGTGGAATAATGCCATGGGCTAAATCATGTCGGATCTCCCATCTTAGCGCAGATCGTTTCTTCTCTGTTGGAACCACATAATTGTTGGGGATGTACTTCTTCTGAGGTCTCTGCTGTAAATACAAGGAGGAGGTTTAAATATGAGCAAATAGACAAATCAAACAAAATATTGAACTTTTAAATGATTAAAAAATATATATATATATATATATATTTTTTTTTTTTCTGTTCCTTACTGGTGGTGGCTGATACAGAAGTTGCTCCTGAGGATAAAAAAAAATAGAGGTTCAAGTATAAACCGCAAAACATCTACATTTCATAATTAATAGAAGCAGGGTCATCAAAATATATTTTTAAGCAAACACAACAATTGAAGAATGTCAGAGGGGTGACGAAAAAAAAAAAAGATTAATTCGGTCCTGTGAAGCTTGCCGAAATAAGAACAGGTATACCATGTACAAAAAAACAATTGTAAAACTCAATTGGTATGCAATTCTTGGTGTAAATATTTCCCTTTTAATCTATGGGGTGTACTGTGCACATATGTCAATGCACAGTGAGAAAGAAAATGAAAAACAATAAACAGTTCTACGTCTGCTTTCTTGTTTTTTTTTTTTTTTTTTTAGCCTTTTAAGTGTAAATGATCCTGGTTACAAAAAATTACCACGGAGAACAGCATTTGCGATATGTGGCACTGCATTTGCTAAGGGAGAAGTTTTGATCAGATTTCTTCATTTTTTCAGAAGCTCATTGGTCACTTGCCAAGGCCCCTACTGACCAGTGATCATATAAATGTAAATTAAGCTTACAACTGAATAGGAGGAAAAAACGGCTAGTGAGACACCCCGTTTAGTGGTAATGTAACAGATCTCAATGTAAAATTGTAGGATTAATAAAAACACATGGTTACTGATACCCTTATGGCCCAGTGCAGCTGCTTCCTGCTCTTTTCTCCTGGAGGTTTAAACATCTCCCAATCCTGCTTATACTGGAAATACCTGAGAGAAAAGAGCCGACACACTCTCAGATCAAAGTTATCAGTTTGTGATGCTTAATGGATTATTATCCACTATAGTCAGAGTGCAGAGCTCTGAGGTACAGTGTCTGTAGCTATTGTTTTAAAAGTTGAGCCTTTTAAATGAATAGGATGCTTTTGTCAATGTTCAATATACAGCTGTTTTAAAGGGATAGTTCACCCAAAATTGAAAAATCTAATTTACTTACCCTCATGCCATCCCAGATGTGTATGAAATTCTTTCTTCTGCAGAACACAAAGATTTTTAGAAAAATATCTGCACTGTTGGTCCATACAATGCAATTTAATGGTGGCCAGAACTTTGAAGGCCAAAAGCAGATAAAAACAGCATAAAAGTGGTTAAATCCATATCTTCAGAAGCGATATGACAGGTGTGTGGGTGGCAAACAGATCAATATTAATTTATTAATTCATATTATAGTCCTTTTTTTTTTTTTTTTTACAATAAATCTCCACATTCTTCTTTTGTTTATGGGGATTTGCATTCTTAATGCATATAGCCACCTACTGGGCAGGGAGGAGAATTTATAGTAAATAAAAGACTTAAATATTGATCTGTTTCTCACCCACACCTATCGTATCGCATCTGAAGACATGCATTTAACCACTGGAGTCATATGGATTACTTTTATGCTACCTTTATATGCCTTCAAAGTTCTGGCCACCATTCACTTGCACTGTATGAGCTTTTGTTATCTTTTTGTGTTCTGCAGAAGAAAGTCATACACATCTGGGATGGCATGAGGGTGAGTAAATGATGAGAGAATTTAAATTTTTGGGTGAACTATCCCTTTTAAATTATTTGATTCAATTAAATAATTATGCATTACTTAGCCACTGGATCAGTTTTCTTTAAGTTCCTTGTGTGAGGATGATCAAAAACTGGCCGTATAACTAAGGAGAAAATCAGATCTTGTATAAATTTAAGACAATGATTGCCATCACAAGTCATAAAAACACATGGTTGTTCAACCATACTGATTCTCTTTTCTGTCAGTAACTTACATGACTTTGGACGAGTTTGGATATCACTCTCACTGTGTGATCTTTTCTGTGACAGCAAAGTATAAGAAAAAGGATAGGACACAACAGCATGAGCTTTGTTAAAATTAGATGCTGGGCATCAGTGTCACTTTAAGACGAAAGATTCTCTGTGTACTGACCATGCCTTTCATATATTCTCGGAAAGCACTTGGCAGGTCCTCTGTTGCGGAGCTGGATCTGTCACTGTAACTACCCGTTTCTTCACTCTCCGAGTTATAGTTTACATGTTGTGCACCAATCCTCAACTGGTCCAATTGTTCCTCCAGCTCACTAACTGCACCTACAACACATAGATATATACAAATAATTATTACTGATGTTAACAGCACAACAATTCAAAAGCAAGAATGCAGTACAGTCAGGCATAGAAACATCTGTTCCTTCTTTATAACTATGTATTAAGCATATCAATTTTAATCCATTTAGGATTAAAGGATTAAGGAATAGTTCACCCAAAATTTTTAATTATCTCATCATTTACTCACCCTCATTACATCCTAGATGTGTATGACTTTCTTCTACTTAACACAAATGAATATTTTTAGAAGAATGTCTCAATTCTGTTGGTCCTTTCAATGCAAGTAAATGGTGGCCAGAAATATGAAGGTCCAAAAAGCATATAAAGGCAGCATAAAATAATTCCATAAGACTCCAATGGTTAAATCCATATCATTAACAGCGATATGATAGGTGTGGGTAAGAAACAGATCAATATTTATGTCCTTTCTTTACTATCAATCTCCTCTTTCAATTTCAGATGTGAAAGTGAAAATAAACAGGCACCACATATGACTTTCAGATGTGAAAGTGGAGATTTATAGAAAATAATGACTTAAATATTGATCTGTTTCTCACACACACCCATCATATCGCTTCTGAAGATATGGATTTAACCACTGGAGTCTTATGGATTACTTTTATGCTGCTTTTTGGACCTTTCAATTTCTGGTCACCATTCACTTGCATTGAAAGGACCTAAAGAGCTGAGATATTCTTCTAAAAATCTTTGTTTTTAGCAGAGGAATGTCATACACATTTGGGATGGCATGAGGGTGAGAAGATGATGAGAAATGTTTCTTTTAAGTGTAACACACCATGGCAGCCAATATATGCTTGGACTTTCTTCTCCTTTCTCCTCTTTTTGTTTTCATGCCCATCATCATATTGCTTCTCCTCTGATCTCCTCTCACCTTTGGTCTTCCTATGCCTTATATTAAAAGGGTGGTCAAGGTTATACTGCAGAGCCGCCACCTCCCAGCCATCATTGAAATATGCCACATTTTGGGTAACAATGCTATCATGCTCAGTGGAAATCTGCTGGTCAGCTTCATGATTTTGGCTTTCAGCCACGATGAGGATTTGGTCATTTCCGTGAAACATGTCAGGAGATTGATGCTTGTTATCATCAGATCCGTCTAGGCTTTGATCGGTACTGTGCTGTATGGTTACACTTTGCCTGACCTCCTTTCTCTGAACCTGGAGATAACCGCTTCTCTCAGATGTTTCTACTGATGGATTGTCTCTAAACCAAACCAGATTGCTGTCATCCTCATAATCATGTGCATTCAAAGGATACTCGCTCTCTTCTTCTAATCCAGTTAGAGTACAGTCGTCTCTATAATCTGGTTCCTCTGGATCTCCGTCTTTAGATGAGTCCGGTCTATAGGTGCCATAACCAGACGTTAAAATGCTAGCTGTGGGGCTGCCCAGACTTTCATTAAAATCCTCACAAGTTTGTCTCTTAATAGACACATCTCTAGTTTTGTTCTTCTGCTGTTCCTCATCATGCTCTTGTTCCCATGCAGATACAGAGTCATAATTCTCTTCCTCTCCTTTCTGGGAGCAACCAGTGGTTACAATAACACAGTCATCATCACTTGCCCATGACTGCTTGTCCTCCACAGCACTTGGACTAACAGGTTTATTCTCAACAAATTCATGTGCATTAGGTTCATCAAAAGAACACTCTCTCTCACAGCCTCCTTTAGATACTTCCCGGTGTTCTTCAACTGTACTGTTTTGCTCTCTCGTCTGTCTTTCTGTGCCATCTTCATTCATGAAACATTGCCTCTCCTCTTCTGCACCATTCTCACATGTGTCTCCTCCATGCCTGTTCTCTGCCAAATCCTCTGAAATGTTTAAATATTCTTTTTGATTTTCCTCTTTTTCTTCACTGTTTTTGTCAACAGGTTCAGGATTGATAGCAGTGTCACTGTTTATCACAAAACATTCCCTCTCTTCATCTTCACTGTCTTCATTCTCATCACTGTCAGAGGTTGCCCCTGTGCTCCCTTTAGCAAAAGACTCCCTTTCCTCCTCATCCATTTTTACACCTTTGACATTAATTTCTTCCTCACTATTAGGTTCTCTCTCATCCTCCATGCTGCTCCCTGACTCATTGCTTTTGGAGTTTCCAATGCTTTCTTCTTTCACAAAATATTTTTTCTCACCTAATTCTCCCTCAATCCATTCATCATCTTCTGATACACAGCATACATTCTCTCCCTCTTCATTTTCTTCTCCTTCCTCATCCTCTGAAAAATCATTGTTTTCCTCACCACTTTCACCTGTGCTTTCTTCCTTGGTGAGATTCTCTCTTCTTTCAGCACTCTTTCTCTCTTCTCTACTTTCTGAATCTTCTTCACTCTCCTCCACACTTACCTCCTCTTTCTCATCTTCCAAAATGGAATTTTGGGCTTTTTCCTTGCCATTCTCCTCTCCACTGACAAAGCACTCTCTCCCGTCCTCACTATCATTTTCATCCCCACTTGTTTCCTCTTCACACAGCTCAATCTCGTCATTGTCTTCATCGTAGATCTTTTTTCTTATTTCCCTTTCTTCACTCACTTTTTCCAATTCTTCGCTTTCTTCTTCCTCCTCTTCACTCTGCCACTTTTCTTTTTTTGTTCTTGTTATTTCTATGCTTTTATCCTTTTCATCTCTATACATTAAACATTCTCTCTTTTCCTCACTTTCATCCTCATCTGCTCCAGGATTTGTCTCAGCCTGCACATATTTGTCCCATTCCAGCTCATTCCCTTTCTTTCTGCCACCTGCCTTTACAAACCCTTCTTTCACATCCTGACTGTCTATATCAGGCATTCTCTCAATCTTTTTGTTGTCTTTCTTAACGTTATCCCCGTTTTCCCCATCACTCTCCTGATCGGTCCAAAATGAGGAGGACAGGGATCCATCATCATCCTCGTTTTCATTTCCGAAACTGCTGTCAAAAGCTTTATACATCCTGAAGTGGACAGACAGATCTCCCTTTCAACCACCAGTAAATAAACTTAGCTTTTGAGCCAAGCAGATGGCTGAGAGGGAGGGGGAATGTAACTAAGAAGATTACTGTTAAGAACTTAGATGCATTTACAAAGTCAATGGAGCCACCTGGTGTGTGGGAGGTTTTATTTCATGGAAAGAGAAAGCAGGCTTATCAAACATAACCACAAGTCTTACCAGAGTCTTCACTGTTTGTAGACTCATCACAGACATGAGACTGCCCTTGATGCTTTCTGAATAAAAAGATAATTACTTTTAATGCACATATGTCCTTATAAAGGTGTTGTAGTTCGCTTTATGAGACAAACATGTAATCATGTATCAGAAAAAGACATTCATTAATGAGTCCTTACCTTAGCACTTTCCTTTTAATCACAGGCTTTGAATGAGCCTGATTGTCTCTGTCAAGACTTGTCATCTCACTAGTATCCAAAATGGAGTGAAAGATTTCAGAGGGCCTTTTCTCAGTCTCCAGCCTGTTGGGTGCTGTGGAGGGACGGGCAGGTCTGTGAGCTACAGAGTGCCGCAGATACGAATCATAGTAGTTATTCATACCAGATTCTCTATAATCGTCCTCATTAAATGTAGAGGTGAAAATCTAGAAATGGAAGAGGCAAAAAAAAGATTTTTTGAACAGTCAGAAGTGTTAAAAAGATGCTCTTTAATTTGAAGGTGCTTAAAAACATACCTCTCTCTGTTGCCCTGCTGAACTGGTGTCATAAAAAACGTAGTTATGGTTGGTCCCAAGCTGAACTGAGAGAAAAAAAAAACACAAGAAACAATTCATGTTTGTTTACAAATCCTTGGCTATTAGATGAACATGCACATCATAAAGCAGGAGTGACCGCTCACCTTTTTCTTTAAAAAGCGCAGGCGGACTTTTGCTAGAGCTGCTGTGAGATGTTGGGGAAGTCCACTCACTGGAGTTGTGACTCTTTGACTTTTCATGACGAATCAGCTGATCTAGATCTGGAGGAGATTCATAACATTACACCATTACCTCAAGGTAAGCTTAGATAAGACGTAAAAAAATGGAAATAAGTGCCTTTTCATGAAACAAATCCCACCTCGCTTGAATTCCCGCAGTCTTTGTTTGGGAATACTACTGTATCCAAGCTCAATCAATTGCTGTTGGATCTCCTCCTCTGAAAAGTTTAGATAATCCATTTCTGGATAGACAGATCCACAAGTCAGATATCAGTCAAATACAGCTTCTGTCCTCAAGAGAAAACATCTTTATGCGGAATGTAAACAACACCCAAACGAAAAACACACTCACTGTAGAGACCTCTTTATTTGAGCTCGTTCTTAGTGTTAAATAAGAGGTTTGATGTTGAAAGCTACATAAAAGAAACAACACCCAGAAACTTTAAAGCATAACAGAGCGTCTGTTTTGCTCACCTTTAACTCGCTACGATTTCACAGTTGTTGTCTTCAGTACCAGGACAACGGCGGCGGTTTCGTGTTCAAAATAAAAAAGGAGGCCAAGTAAGAAAGCTTGTCCATGAGAAGTTATAGCGCCCTCTGATGTATGGGAGACTGTCCAATTTATTTCATTTTACAAAGGATTTTGCAATATTTTGAAGTATTTTACCCGAGCTGACGTTTTACAACCTTTAGCGAGGTTTCAAACTAGGAAAAATTTGACAATTATTTACAGCAACATTATATTTGTCGTACTTTGACATATTGCATCAGTCTTTTGCTATTGAGGCACCTAATTTCATGTCCTGTAAAGATTTCCAAGCTTTGTAATGTTAACAATATCGTTCTGGATCTAAATCTGCATCTACGTGTAGACTATTTACCAGAGATTCTTTTAAATTTAGATAACAATCTCCGCGGCTCTTACATAGAAAAGAGCGTAACGGTCAACTAGCGTGTTACAACAGTAAGTCACTGTTTGCGGATACCATACAAAAGTGTTTGGGGAGCGCCGTAAACTGACACCTAAATGTCGCAAAATTGTCCGCGTCTTCTATTATAAAACACACATTTTATTGTAGTAAATCTCCACACATAGTTAATTTCAAAATGGGTTTTAAGTGTAAAACATGTTGAAGATTAGCGAACAGGTGGTCAATTAATTAAGTGATGAGCTGTTTCCTCACATAAGCAGATTATTCACCACTCCTAAGCATTTCCTCAATAGACATCCATTAAAAAAACGACATCTTGTCTCCTCATCTGTGTACCGCCGCGTTATGCTATTCTATGCTAAACTTTGTAGAGGGCTTCTGCTGTTTACAAGAGGTACCCACAGCAGGTACCACACTGGAGCTTGAGACACGCCCACTTTACGCGAATCTTTAAACTCCCATCCAATCATCTTCCAGTTTCCATCGCGGCTCATGAATAAACATGATTTTTTTTATACTACACCGAGTGAGAGTTAGATGGTGCGAAGGTTTAGTTGGGGAATATTGACGGAAAACCTGTGAACCCCTACAAATCTTCTAAAAAGAACTTTTTTTGCCCCAAGTCATCGGGGTGAATATGGCGCCCGCCGGGACACTTCGCGCGTCTCTGCTGGTTATTTTACTGCAGATAGTTCTGATCAGCTCTGCTCAGGTAGGATGCCAAGGAATGCGTTTCTTTTGCAGTAGAGATGGGGTGTTTGTTTTAGGTTACGTGTTGAGGTATTGTATTCTTAAATATAAATTACTAGAGACAGACGATATATAGAGATAAAAGAATGTGATATTTGATATAATATTAAAGCAGTGAGAAACGTTTTTTCTTTTTCTTTAAATGCACTAGTTTTTCCTACATAGCTATGTTTCTTTCAGTTATTTGATGGAGGGCTCTTTCTTTAGTAAGTGATGCTTTACTGGTTTCTGAATACATTTCTCGACATGTGGAAGGTATTTGCATTTATTTGGTCCAGGTGTGCACAATTGTTATCACTTTCCCAGGATCAGAGGAGGGCCATTGTGATCCTCTAACCAGAGCATCAGGCTCACCTACAATGACTTCTTTGTTCTGATGACTCTGCACTCTAAACCATTTAGATTTCAGAGTATATTTGAATCAAAAGAAAACTTGAATCTTTTTTTGTGTTATTTTAGAGGGGTCCACCTGGTCCAAGAGGGCCCCCTGGACCTCCAGGGGTTCCTGGATTTCCTGGCGTTGACGGCATTGATGTAAGTTCTATTCCTGCCATTTTAATAGTCCCTATAGACAAGCATCAGAATTCTGTCCTCATACTATACACAAGGTTCCTTTATGAATGTAGCCTTGAATAGCATCTTATATGTTAATTATTCAGTTAGTATGTTGTATGATTTCAGGGTGAGAGGGGACCTGGCCCTGGTCCTGATAGCCCCCCAGTAAGTATTCCTCTTTTTCAAGACAAAACGTGAAGTTCTGCATTCCAGTACACATCTGTAATGATTATGCTATAATGATGTGCTTCATTGGCAGGGCCCTGATGGAGAAAATGGCAGGAATGGATTAAATGGCCTTCCAGGAAAACCAGGAGCGGACGTGAGTCTTGGTCTTTATTTTTTGTTAAGGTCTGGAAAGTGAGAAAAAAATCCGTTTTTCTTTTCTAAGTAACACTTGCAGCATCAGTAACTGTGAGTGTAGTTTGCATTGGAGGGGTCTGAGTGAAAAAAGGTGAAAAAGCTCCTGGATGGAAAACAGAGGGAGCCCCATATTGGCTTCCTGAAGGAGACAGAGACCTTTTTGTGTAAGTACGCAGCCACAGGGGCTAAACTCTGCACTGCTGCTGCTGGTGATGGGACTGTGCATTAAACTGAGGACCTTTGTGGCTCCTCTTTGCTGGTGATGACTGCTTCAATATAAATTAATTTGTAGGGTTTTTAGGCTAATATTTTAGCATTAAGTTTAAACTAAACAACAACTCTTAGTTACACAAAATTAACAAAATCTAAATTAAAGATAAGAGTGTAGTATCAACAGTGTTTTGTTATTGGCTCTCGATTTTGAGAGGTGCTTCCTGTTCCCTGTAATGAAGAGTTAAATGCTGGCATCTGCAGTGGTCTGCCGTACTATATGAACTATGAACTATATTAGAGGAAATGTGGGTGGGGTCTGTTACTTTATTCTATGAGGGGGGGGGGGGGGTTAATATTTAATATTTCATTTCGTATTTTATAAACATTGAGTGAAGCTCATGTTCATAGATATCTGTGTCGTTCTAAGGGTTTGACTGGGCCACGTGGTGAACCGGGCCCTGCTGGCCCTATTGGACAGAAAGTAAGTTTTCACCTAGTTGTAAAAGATTGCATTTTAAAAGGCTTGGCCTTTATTGTTAGAATGGCTAAATTTTATGATTGATTTTTTTTTTTACTTGAATAAGTTAAATATTAAATATTTAAGTTTTATTCAAAAGATACTAACTATGGTCTGGTGTTTATTGTTTATTAGGGTGAACCTGGTGAGCCAGGGCCAAGGGGAGCTCCTGTAAGTAAATTATTCAAACATTTTCCACACAAAGGTGGCAGAATCTAACATGTTTTAAATCATATATGTCTTTAAATTAAATGTTAGTGTGCAGTCCTGGTAGTAACGGATTACATGTATCCCGAATTACGCAATAACATTACGAAAATCAAGTACTTGTAATGAGATTAAATGACATTTTAAAATACTCATCATCAGATTACAGTTACTTTTTATGGATTACAGTATTACATATGAATCAGGCAAAGGTATTCAATTGTTCATAATTCATGTATCCCTATTGTTTTAAAAATAATAATAATTTAACATTTTCATTCTAGATTACACACTCAGACCACAGACAAGTTAGTTTTAGTTTTGTGAATTGCTTTTGTACTCGGCTTCACTCAGCTTTTCGTGATGTTGATTCACAAATATAACTGGTCTAGGGTGCGTTTCCCATACAACATGATGTAACTGCTTAACCACCATAGTATGATGCATCCTTGAATATATTAACTAGCTAGTCACAATTGTTTCCCGAAACTGTAATAATTATGTCGCACATCCATTGTTCAAACCACTGTCGTTAATGAGCTGTTGTTAATGAGGTTATGCAGAGAGTGGAGTAATAACTTCCATGAATATTAAATTATTTAAGATTATTTACATGTACACCAGAAAGCCGTTTAATTCAAGAAAGCTGCTGAAGACTGGAAAGTTGCATGCACTTTGTAGATACATATACTGCAATAAATGGGTTTCCCTCTACATCAAACTTCGGGGTTCCCCCGATGCACTTGAGGACATACGCACATGCGCACTCTTCAAAAATATATAAATGCCACTTATGATTTAACAGAAACAAACAAAAAAGTGTCTCTGACAGAAACCTTGTGTGTTGAAGTGCTTTCTCTTAATAGTCTTTAATCCCTTAAATGGTTGCATTCGCATCTACGTGACATTTCAGAACACTGCTTTCTGTATAACCCCGAAATTAGCCATTTTCTTACATGCATGTAAACATGGTCAAAGTGTTGACAGAATGAAAGAGATATATATATATATATATATGGAATAAAATATATAGAAGCTTCAGCAAGTGAAATTATGTTTACACAGAAAACTAACAAGGAACTTTGCTTCTAACCACAGGTAAAGATCTGTACAACTTTGTGATGCAAATGTTAGTTGGAACTATGGTTTCGGGAAACACCAAATCATTGAACTATGTTGCTAACAATAAAACGATGCTTTTGGGAAACAGACCTCTGATCTGTTATCACACATGCAAAAATTGCGGGAGCAAGAATATTTTAAAGGAATATTCCGGTTTCAGTATAATTAAACTCAGTCGAAAACATTTGTGGCATAATGTTGATTACCATAAAAATTTATTTAGACTTGTTCTTCTTTAAAAAAAAAAGCAAAAATCATGGTTACAGTAAGGCACTTACAATGGAAGTGAATGGGGGCCAATTTTTTTACATTAAAATACTCACTTTTTCAAAATTATAACCACAATACATAAAGTATATAAGTGTAAACATGATTTTAAGTTGATAAATTCACTTACAAACCTTTTCTGTGAAAAGATATAGCCAATTTTACAACTTAATTTCCATGACGATGTAATGTTACAAACCATAAAATGACTAAAAATTACAATTTAAACAACTTTGCAGCTCAAGCAAATTGTGCTTTTATAAAATTATAAGCTACACATTTCTGTTTGAACCCTCCAAAAATTGACCACATACATTTTAAATGTCCCCATTCACTTCCATTGTTTTGAAAGTCACTGTAACATAGATTTTTTTTAAACATTTTTTAAAGAAAATGAGGAACGAGTTGAAATTTATTTTGGTGATAATCAACATTATGCCACAAATGCTGTTGATTTAGCTCAACTTGTATTGAACCCGGAACATTCCATTAAGTGCCTTTTTTTATTTCACTCAGAAACTGACAAATGGCAGGTAAAACACGCACACAAAAAATGTTAACTCCCATATTTTGATCCATTAAGTAAGTTGTCTTTAGTGCATTTAAGCAGTAGGGTCAAAACGGTACAACTTTATTCTACTTAAATGCATGTGACATCAAATAAACAAGAATTAGATCAGGAGAAATCAAAAAGTAATTGAAAAACAATCAGATTAAATTACTTTAAAATGTAATCCAATAGATGACATTATTAACTACATTTTTGCCATTTTTACTTTTTTTATCAGTACCAGATTACAATTTAGAAGTAATCTACTCAGCCCTGTTAGTTTGTTACTATTGGAGCTATTTCAAACAGTCTGGCAATTTCTTTTAAAATCATCAGGGGCCTGGTGTACAAAAGTTGCGTACACACAAAATGGGCATTGAAATGTGTGTTCGCAATTTCCCATGAAGTTTGGCGTAAATATGTGCGCACCGTCCAGACGCTCTTGACTGTGTGTACGCACTGTTTTACTGGTGTGTATGATTGGCGACTTCAGCTGGACAAATAATGAACTGAACACACTGATTATAAACTCTGATTTTCATTTAATTCACCACATATAGAATAAAAAAGTATGTAGTTAATCATTGAATCAGAAGTAATCGTTATCAAGCCAATAGTAGGCTATATTAATTTTATGTAACTAATTGAAAAGGCATTCAAATATAAGCTGTAGGGAAATATTGGTTTGGGATGCGCAACGTTTGGATGAATTTCCCATGTCATCATATAGAAGGAACATACAGTAACTAAAAATAACAGTGAGGATTTCTTAGTTTGAGATATGTTTTGTTCCCAAAGGTTATTACAGAAATCATGTACTGAGATAAGAAAAGCATTTGGATAAAGATTATCTGTGATGTGCACTTGACTCCGACTGATGTAAAATAGCTCTGTAAAACAGACAGCAGTGCCTGTATAAGACCACATTCAGTAGTCGAACGGACCATTGGAGAGACATGTCTCATCAGAAACAGTAGTGTACAGCTGCAAACATTACATAGCAATGCACATAAAATGCATTCTAGACTAATAAAAACACAATGAAAAATACATTTGCAATTTATGCTGGTTTTATTATTATATAAAATACCAGTCACAGATATAAAATCTTAGTAATTCGATGATTTCAGAGGATATCTATGAGGAACTATGCGCAGGTTTTGGCATACGGATGGTTTTATAAATCTAAAGTTTTGTGCGTACACAAAATCTCTTTTTTTTGTGCTTATGCACACTTTTAGGAAGAAATCCAAGCAGAGTTTTATACAGAGTTTAATCCATTCATTTGTTATCATGCATAGATGTGTCTTCAACAATGACCTTCTTATTGTGTTCTGAGCTGATGCAAGCAGAAGGTCATAGAGCGATGTTCTAAACTAAAGCAATATTTACTAATAAGTAAAAGAATGTTGTGCAGATCACATGAATCCATGATCACATGGATTTGTTTGAATGTTTTTCTTTGCTGATTTCACATCATTGCACATCTGTTACCCTGTTCACAGGGTGTTGGAGAGGATGGTGAAGCTGTGAGTGCCTAATCTTTTATTAATTTATTAGATTTAATGTCATCTTTTTTTAAATGGGGGGGACTTTGTTGACACTTTAAGGTCTTGTTGTTTGTTTACTTTGAAGGGTGCTGATGGGGAAGATGGATTACCTGGAGAGCTGGGCAAAGTTGGACCTCCAGTATGTATTGTTATTCCATTACTCACCTTAAACAATCAGACTTGGAAAAAAGACAACTTTTCATAACAGTTTCTCTGGTTCTGCTGTAAAGGGAAGTCGGGGATTAAGAGGTCCCGTTGGTGCTCAAGGACTGCCAGGGCCAAGAGTAAGTATTAACAATTAGATATTTATGATAATTTAATACTGGATTTATAAAATGGCTCTAAACATTATTTTTCAAACATATTCCTTATATCTATAGGGCCCTCCTGGAGTCTGGGATGGTAAGGAATTGGTAAGAATCCAAGTATCAAGTCTGGTTACCCTTTCACTAAATCTTATGTCATAATGTTTTGTTCAAGTCTTTGCTCTTCAGATAACACAGACTCAGCAATTCCCATAAATAAAGATTATGGGTAGTTGACCCTTTTACTTTTATCATTATTATACATGCAGTTTTTTTAATTATTGAAATAAATATTTGTACTGGTCACCACAGGACCTTTTAAACTTATAGCTGCAAGCAGTGATACAGGGGTCAAGCCAATTATCGTCACCATGAGCAGCAAAATATGCTTTGTGACATGTTTGTGATTAGAGTCCGATGAACAGTGTATGAGGAGTTAGAAAAAGTAAACTTTCAATCATAATAAAACCCCATTTATTTTAAAAATAACAAAAAATTGCTAGTTTTGAAAAAAAAAGTATGTGGCACTGTTCTGAAACTGCTGAGATACTATCTGGGCATGAGTTTTAAGCCAAAATAGCAATCTCCTGACCAGTAGGGGGCAGTGAGCCAAAAAGCTGCAGGTAACCACATGGAATTTGTTTAAGCGCCATTCTAAAATAATATGGTTTATCAAAATTCTGTGAAGAACTTTTTGTCTTGAGTGCCTCTAAATGATGCAGGCCAATTTTCGTGCAAATCTGACAAACGGCCTGGGACAAGTTTGAAAAAGTAGGTTTTTCAGAAATGACAAAATGCCTGAAAAATATTCATGACGGAAAATGGTGTCAATCGAATCGTCTTTAGCCAAGGAATCAGAGGAATTTTGTTTCTAGGACTCACGGTTCAAAAGCTATTAACATAAACATGTGCGCAAATTAGGGCAGTTGGTGGCACTAGAGGGTTTGAGGTAGAGATGTCAAATTTGCTGTGGCAACAGATCAGACTGTCCTCTATCTGTGTGCCAAATTACATAAATTTCCCGCAAGCGGTTCTATGGGGTGCCAGAGACTCAAGAGCGGAATAGTAATATTAGGAACATTAACGAAGCCCCTTTGTGGCTTGACCCCTAATGAACTGCTGAAGGCATAAAGGTGATTCAATATGGTGTCCTATCGTGACACCTTAAATATACTTTACAATTTATATTGTTGGGTAAGTGTAATCTAACATCTTGATCTTTATTAATAAAATTGTTATTCGTCAACTGCCTGTATTTTTGTAGTGCTGTTTGGGTTTGATTTTCAATCAGATTTTGATTTTGAATCAACTCATCTGAATCAGATTTTGTTTGCCTTATTCCTTTCACATTTCAAAAACTGCCATTTAATATCGGGATTCTTGTATTTGTTTGGGAATTCTGGGCTACTGTAATAGGCTAGATTTTAAAAGTGGCTTATTTATTATGTCTCAAGGTTTTTATTAATTGATCCGTCTTTTTTGTTCTCAGTGTCCAAATGCCTGTACTGCTGGTTTGAATGGTTACACTGGTCTTCCAGGCATGAAGGTGAGTTTTTATATTATATATATATATATATAGGCATATTGCTTTTATTTAAATATATGCATGCTTCCAGACATCAAACATGGATGTTCAAATGGGTGTCATTCAGACTAATTAATTCTGTGTTTTTGTTCATGTTCAGGGTCACAAAGGTGTCGAAGGCGAAATAGGTGAACCAGGAAGGCAAGGACATAAGGTGACATTTATATAAGTCAGGTTCAATGTAATTTTTTTTTTTGTTCTTCTTTCAGATGTAAAAAGTGTGGAAATGACCTTTATTAAATGGTGGCTCATACATTTGAATAATTAGATACAGGTATTATTAGATCATTTCATTTTTTAAGGTTCCCATGGTCATGGAAAAGCTGGATATATCAAATAATTAAACTTTTATAAGTAATGGAAAAGAAATTCCCATACAGTATTTTTTCATCGCTATGTCCCTAAAAATTGCTCTATTTCAGGGCAGTCTTTAAAATGATAAAAAAAAACGAAGAAAAAAAAACAAACATGAAAATTCACAAAAAGGCCACACCTTCTCATGAATAATATTGAGAATAATATCGAGAACATCCGTGATGTAGAGGCTCTGAAGTTCGATGGAAAGCTAAACCCTGTATGTCACGACCTGTGACGTTGACACGATGTTCATTTCAAACCTGGAAGTTGAAAATAGTCAGAAAAATCCCTAAATTAAACTTTTTACTCTTAAATAACTAATGTTAACATTCTCTTCCCTTGTGTGCAAGATATATACACCTGTTAACATCTCAAATAATGTGTTGTAGTCATGGCCCTTTAAATGGCTGATAGCCTTTAGTTTACATAACAACTGTTACCCATGTTTTGCAACTTGCTTTTGCTAGTCAGAAACTGGTGGTATTAGTGGGAGGGGCATTCTCATTATAGAGAGCATTTTATTTGAATCATTTATTCATTAATTTTTTGGATATGCCTGTAAGTGCAAGATGAGTCATCAATATCTTGGTCTATTTTTCTGAAAGAGAAAGATTGTACATTTTAAATGCTTATATCTGCTTAAAGTTAGATTTAGGAGTACGCTATCATATAGATCCTTCATAGCTAATAATGAAATAAAATCTACAGAATTTCATGGGATCTTTATTCTTTGAACAGTCAGCATGTTAACTGTTATTGATCACTGGAAAACATGCAACTAAAGAGCTATCATGACTGGGTGTGTAACTGAGTTTCTATTTTCTTACAGGGTGAAGAAGGAGACCAG
Source organism: Moxostoma hubbsi (assembly GCA_032164185.1). NCBI lineage: Eukaryota > Metazoa > Chordata > Actinopteri > Cypriniformes > Catostomidae > Moxostoma > Moxostoma hubbsi. The sequence continues at coordinate 8,601,938 of JAVLUX010000186.1, forward strand.
GGAGCACCTGGAGAGTCAGGAGCACAAGGAACACCTGTGAAAACAAACATTATTTATCTAATATTCTTTGCTTTTCCAACACAATTGTTCCTATTCAGTCACTCTACATCTCTTTGTGTGTTTGTTTTGCAACTCTAGGGTCAGCAGGGTCTCAGAGGAATCACAGGGATAATGGGCCCTAAAGGGGACAGGGTAAGCATCAAAAGGTCTTCATAAGTAAAGAAAAAATGACAAGGATGTTTCATGAAATTACTAAAAGTGATTTTTTTTTTTCTCTAATAGGGACTTCGTGGGAATGTTGGCGATCTGGGTCCTCAGGGCATACAGGGTGCTCCTGTAAGTGTCACAATCAGTATTGCATAATGTCACCCTAGTCAACAAATCACTTCAAAGTGTTGACCTTTTGACCTCAGTTATAGTTTCTATATATAATTGCCACATGCTGGACCGAAACCATACTTGTATTCTCTACATTAACTTACCAACATTTCAAGTTCAAACTCAATAGCGAAGATCAAGTGCACGATTATGAATAATTAATTCAGCACCCCTTTTGCATTTTTTGCTTAGCACGTACTTTCTAAAAGCTAGATTGTTCTTCAAAATATCTAGGTAACACGTTGCATGATCACTTACTAAATGTAGTGATCACCCACCAAATATTTCCTGGAACATGTATCATATTTTGATTTGTTCTATTTTCCATACTCTTGTTTAAAGCTTCACCTGTCTAGATCTGTTTTAACTGACCACTGCTTATTTAATACTTTATTCTAAGGAATTTTGGTATGTTTTTTTAAAGATTGCTTTTACAGGTCTTGTGTTTTACAAACTGATTATTGCTTTTGACGCTGTTGCTTGATGATATTAGATGGAATACAACCTAATGATTTACATTTTATTTAATGTTTTAAGGGTGATTATGGTCAAAGAGGAAAAGTAGGTGAGGCCGGACCAAAAGGAGCTCAGGTGAGTCAGCAACTAAACTAACAAATAAATATATCAAAATAACAAATTGGACAACTCATACTAAGTGTTGGTTAAGTTATGTAAAAATTGTAATACAAATTACAATACAAATACAAAAAAAAAAAAAAAAAAAAGATACAGCTCTCAAGTGAAGCGAAATATTATTGGAACTGCTGTGAATTATAGAGGTCCATTTCAAAACATTGTGCCGATTCACTAAACAGTTGCGCAAATTTTTCACATTTTATTTCAGTGAAAAACCTGCATTTTAGTCATTAAGTACCCACAATCTATTTTAGCAGGTGCAATAACCACTGAAATTGCTTCATTCGCAAAAAATGTGCGCAATTTAGGTCGCGCTATTACCACAAATAAAAGTAGGTGGTAAAATGAATTTTATTTAACAGAGATGTTTAAGAACATTTTCAACTCATCATATCTGTAGTAATTCATCAAACACTAATCAAATGATGGAGAAGAGCGTTATAGCTTGGCATATCCAGATGCACTGTATAGTCAAGCACACTTTTTCGGCATGTTTAAGAGATTATTTAGGTGGATCACAGTGGACATATACAATCCAGACGGGGTCAGATTCGGTGGTCTGCAGCATGCTAATAAATAGCGCATTTACCAGGGGTCCAGGGCAGCTCAGTGGTAAAGATGCTGTCTACCACCCCTGGTGTTCGCTAGTTCGAATCCCAGGGCGTGCTGAGTGACTCCAGCCAGGTCTCTTAAGCAACCAAATTGTCCCGGTTGCTAGGGAGGGTAGAGTCACATGGGGTAACCTCCTCATGATGGCTATAATGTGGTTAATTCTCGGTGGGGCACGTGGTGAGTTGAGCATGGATGCCACGGTGGATAGCGTGAAGCCTCCACATGCGCTATGTCTCCATGGAAATGTGCTCAACAAGCGACGTGATAAGATGCATGTGTTGATGGTCTCAGACACAGAGGCAGCTGGGATTTGTCCACCACCATCCGGATTGAGGCAAATCACTACGCGATCACTAAACAATCATTGGGCATTCATTGATCATTGGGCATTCCAAATTGGGTGAACATTTTTTTTTCATTTTGAATTTTATTTATATTTAAGTGTTATGGGAGCTGTCTGGTCAGTCTGGCAAATATGTCAGGAGTTTATCTTCTAAAAATGAAAATAATGTGGAAATACTGACAAACATGGAAGTTGTTTGTATCCTTGCCAAAGCGGCGAAATTTATTAACTATTACAGAATTTAATTATAGAAATAATAATGGTTTTAGTAAGTTGGGGTTACAAATAGTCCTCAACTTAAGTGACACAAGAAATGCAAGTAACATGAATGCACACGATTTGGGCTCTCACGTTTTGTTTCTTTGGCTGGGACCTTAATAGATGCACAAAGAACAAGATTAAAATGACAGACATCAGTACTGATTTTTGACCTATGTAAATATGAATGGATCATCTGGTTTCAAGTCTAGGCACTGTGCACTTGTAAACTTCCCCTGAATAAATTAAATAACTGCAAAAAAAAAGTGTGCTTGACTACACAGTACTATCTTGATATATGCCAAGCTATAACGCTCTCCTTCATCATTAGTGTTTGATTAATTACTGCTGATATGATGGATTGAATATCAAATTCTTTTAAATAAAATTCACTTTTACTACTTTTTTACTACTTTTATTTGTGGTAATAAAGCAATCTAATTTGTGCCAGGCCATTTTTGTGATTGAAGCGCTATCTAGAATGAGCCTAATTTACATAGAAATGAGGCATGTTTGCGCCTTGTTTGATGTTACTTTCCTTTCATAATGCTATGACTTTATTCACATCATTTTGACTTTATTCTCAAAATATTATTACTTTATTCTCAAAATGTATTAAAATTAATACCTTTCCATGTTGGTTGCTCCTCTGTTTAGGGAGCGCTGGGGTTTCAGGGACTTATGGGTTTACCTGGACCGAAAGGAGAGACTGTAAGTTAACTATTGCTGAAGTTATATTCATAGTATACAATATTGTGTTATCCTTAAAAGCCTTATTATACAATTTTTGTGGTGTAGGGTTTGCCGGGGGTGGATAGTCGTGATGGTATTCCAGGACTTCCTGGAGTGAAGGTAATGAGCAAAATTGCAATAATTTTTCAGAATGATGAGCAGTACTGTTTTTTTCTTTCTTTATTAGAGAGATTTTTATCATCATATGTCTGTTGCTGTTTTAGGGTCTTCCCGGGAAAGTTGGATCACCTGGTGAGGCTGGACTTCAGGGATTCCCGGTGCGTATTATAGTGATAATTGCTTCTAAGATTAGAAATGGTATGCATTATTGGTTTTGTGTAAAATCAGCAAATACTGGAGATTGATATTTTCTTTTCCAGGGTTTACCAGGTATTCCAGGAGCAAAGGGCCACATGGGTGAAAAAGTAGGTAATTCAAGTGCAAATTAAATTACATTGAGTAATGGTATATCTTTGTCAAGGTTTTGCTGCGACTATTTTGATTTGTTTCACCAAGCTAGATGCCTACAAAACGAATGCTTTGGTCATAATCAGACATGTTAGCTCATTATTAATAGCACTCTTACGGAAGTAGATGTAGTTTATCTACTGAAGGTTAACCTGCCTTACCTCTATTTTAGGGAAATTCTGGTGATCCTGGCATGGCAGGTCTGATTGGAAATAATGGAAAAACAGTGAGTCCCTTAGTTTACCACAACCAACACGCCCTTGTGGATGGATTGTAAATTCTGTGTTAATTGAATGAATAATACATTTATATGATGATTGACTGATTTTCTGATGTATTTATTTCAGGGTGAACGTGGTGACCAGGGAGAGGTTGGACAAGTCGGACCAAGAGGTGGGCCAGTGAGTATATTTCTTCCCACAGTATATAGTGTCATATACAGAAATGTGTCACTCCAATAATTTTCTGCTTTCTTTCTCTTTCTCTCTATTTCTCCAGGGAGAGAGAGGAAAAAGAGGCCCTGATGGGCCTACAGGCTTGCCAGGTGTGAGGGTGAGTGATCAGGTGTCACAATATCTCAAAACCTCCATTATATCACCATTATAGTGGAAAGATACTATGATAAAGGCATATAATAAAAGATGCTGTAGTACACTTTCAGAAACTCTACAAGACACAACATGAGGTATGAGGTAATGAATCTAAATGGGCACAGACACTGAGGGGGGAATTTACAAAGAATTATTTGTGCCTGGTAAAAGTGGAGCGTTTATTCGCATGTGCTGGTTTAGTGGCACAAATGCACCCACAAAATGTATGTCCAACACAGTTTGCATGCCACATTTCTGATCTTGCGCTATTTAGGTGTGCAAAAAACTTCCTATGAGCGTTGGTTCTGCAGACGGAAATGCCTTGTTGATGAGAGAGGTCAACGGAGCCTGGCCTGACTGGTTCCAGCTGACAGAAAGGCTACGATAACTCAGATAACCACTCTGTACAATTGTAGTGAGCAGAATAGCATCTCAGAATGAACAACATGTCGAACCTTGAGGCGAGTGGGCTACAGCAGCAGAAGACCACATCGGGAACTTTATTAGGACCATAGTGTTCCTAGTAAAGTTCTCAGTGAGTGTATATGCCAGGTTATAATGCTCTTCTTTGATCATTTGTACTTTTTCATCATTATTTGATGATTACTACTGCCAAGATCAATAGAAAATGTACACAATATATGGTGGTAATGGCACAGAGTTTTGTGAACAAAGCACAATCTTTGATGAGCATTAATTCACATAGAATGGATGTGCGTTTTTGTGGAAAGGAATGACAATGTCCTAATTTAAATACTGAAAATATTATATTTACTTTATTTAAATGCTTCAATTTACTGTGAGGGAACCACAAGATAGCCAGTGATATTGGGATATAAATGGCAATGCTGAATTAAAATAAATAAAAAATATATTGAACTTTAAAAATATACAGTATATGTATGAAAGGCTCTTTAAAATTTTATAGGAACAAGAATCAATAGCAATATTTTGAAATTAGACATTCAAAAATCATTTGAAAGGTAAACATAACTTAAAATATCAGTAAATAATATAGGTCATATGGATTCAGATGATAAAAATGGAACAAGAGATGAAGTATAGATGAAAACAAAACTTCAGAGAACAACAAATGAGGTGAACAAGAATGGATTCCATGAACAGAAATTACAAGGATAACATCCCTCCACCACTACCCCAAACCCAGTTTCAAAGTAACACTTCAAATCACATTGAACTTGAATTCACACTTTTATTTGAATTCCTTTTTAATCTCGTTTCAACCAGAACAATACAGCAAGCTGTTATTGTGCTTCTCTTTGGACTATTCTGTGTGGTAGATCCAGTATTAGCTTTTACATGAATGCAAGCTCTAAATAAGCTCTTATACATTTGAATAATTTACACATCAATAAAAGAACTGTAATCGGACTCTGACATTGTACCACAACACTGTCTAGATGTTCCACAACAAATTGAACACAATCAGAGACATGTTATTCTTGGTCCTAGTTCTCAGATTCATGTCCTGTAAGCTCACTCCTATGCCGAAGAGCTTAATACTGCTCCAGACTGAAACAATCTCCTTAGAAAGCTCTGGTTCGCTTTAATACAGTAATCGGTTGGTAGGGGCATGAATGGCTTGTTATTATTGAAGCCTAGTGGCTGGGGGTATTTTCTTTGGTAAGGGGATATTCAGAGCAGGAAAGAGGGGCTGAATGAGCTCTCTGTTTGACAGAAATTCCTTAAAGCAGCCAGCGAAGGGCATCAGGCTTAATCAGAGTCCACATCCATCCACACACTTTAAGACATGCCCTGCCAGTACTGTGCTCACAGAGCTGTGTTTTAGAGCAGATGTGGTTTGTAAGGCAGCTTTAAGCACAAGCCATGTAGTGTTCGCATATGTTTATTTATTTGTGTGCGTGTGTGTTTATGTATTCTACAGGGTGCTAAAGGAGATCTGGGCCTTCCAGGTCTTTCAGGGCCTGCTGGCCTACCCGGGCAGAAAGGAGACAGGGTAGGATTTAGAAAATTTTTATTTTTTTTCCTGTTTTTTTATTTTTTTGGTCAACTAATAGTAGTTTAGAATATGAAAGAACCTAATGTTTGTTTTTAATATCAATAAATGTAATTACCTCCAGTTCATTTCCCAAAAAGAGCACAATGCACGGAATACTGTATTTCATAATCAGCGTTGGGTCTAATCTAATTACAAAGTAATTAATTACTGTTGTCATGTCGTCATCCTTATGTTTGCAAAGACTTTTATGTTGAGATTTTAGAGCGCTCTTTGTTTTAAGTTTGGATTTTGCCTTGTCTTGTCTGTATTCCTAATTTCCTGATTCGTTCCATGATTGTTTCACAGGTGTGTGCCATCGTCCTTGTTAGTCTTTTTATATATATATATATATATATATATTCTCTTATCCTTTGTCAGTTCTGGTCCGTATGTTACTACAAACGGCTGTAGTGGGGTTTTTTCTTTTTCATCGAGTTCCTGCCTTCCATTTAATGCTATCGTCCTTGGATTTTTGTTTAAAAGTTTTCTGCATTTAGATCTATTCTCTCTCACCTTATTTCTCCACAAGAATTACAACTGTAATTAAATACTAATTATACTTAAAATAATTTTAAGTACATTGTATGGTTATGCTCATTTCTAATATATTGTTTATGTAGAATAAATGAATTATGGCCCCATATCGAGTCATTGAGAAGGAGAAATGTGAGGTGCTATAGTCAAGTCAAGTCAAGTTTATTTATAGAGCACAAGTTTAACACAACCGTAGTTGATCCAAAGTGCTTTCCAATACAATAAAATAAATCAATCAAATGAAGACAAAGAGAAAAATAGTGGAAAAAAGAAGATAAAAATCAAGTATCAAAATCATTTCAGTGTATGTACATACATACATACCGTAGAACACCGACTAATTTAAAATACATACACAACATTACTCGAATGCAAGAGAGTAAAAATAGTTTTTTAAGCTGGATTTAAAAGCAACCAGAGATGGAGAGGTCCTGATGGTTAAAGGTAAATTGTTCCAGAGCTTTGGTCGCGACTACAGAGAAAGCTCTATCACCTTTTGATTTACACCGAGAGAAAGGGAGATACAAGTGACTGATCACAAGATCTTAGTGACTTAGAAGCTGTGTATGGGCTAATAAGATCACAAATATAATCTGGGGCCGAGCTATGTAGAGCCTTGTATGCAAAAAGAAGGATCTTAAAGTCGACTCTAAATTTTATTGGTAGCCAATGCAATGAGGCAAGAACAGGGGAGATATGATCCCCTTTCTTAGTTCCTGTTAACAATCTGGCTGCTGAATTTTGAACCATCTGTAACCGAGACAGTGTAGTTTGAGGTAGGCCAACGTACAGAGAATTAGAGTAGTCCAATCGAGAGGAAATTAGTGCATGAATCACAGTTTCAAGGTCTTTACTGGAGAGAAAGTTTTTCACTTTTGCTATAGATCGGAGTTGAAAAAAGCTACTCTTTACAACTGCATTTACATGCTCGTCAAATTGGAGAAGGGGATCAAAATGGACTCCAAGGTTTTTTGCATGATTGTGTAGGTTGTTACTTAAGGGGCCGCCTAGCTGTGTTTTAATGGAGTTGTTGTTAGCAGCAGGACCCAGTAGAAGCACTTCGGTTTTATTTTTTTTTATTTAGTTGCAGTTAGTTATTTGTCATCCAGGTCTTGACTTCCTTGAGGCACGTGAAGAGGTTGTCTAATGAAAAGTCGTTTCCAGGTTTGATTGGGAGATATAGTTGGAGGTCGTCAGCGTAACAGTGATAATTTATGTTATATTTCTTGAATATTGAGCCTAAAGTTAACATGTAGAGAGAAAACAAAATAGGGCCAAGAATGGAACCCTGTGGAACACCACAATGGATCGGCGCAGAGGGTGAAGTGAATGACATAATTTTGAATTTGTTGAGCGTAAAGTGTTTAAGAAAGTAACAGATATACCGCAAATAAAAGGGCTTTTTTTTTATTAGATATTAATTATGTTGAAATCATTTATAATTAATTTATGACATAGCTGTTATAAGACAGTTATGTCTTTATTTTTGTATTTTAGGGCCTGGTTGGTCTCACTGGTCCAAAAGGCGAACAAGTAAGCCTGCATAAATTATTTCTGAATATATCTACAGGATATTTTATAATGTATAATAATAAATGCTTTTATAATAAATACAATAAATTAGATGTGTATTATCCCACACCAGTTATATAATAAACCTAATATGTGTTTGTTTAGGGACCACCTGGTGAAGAAGGAACACCAGGGGAGAAAGGAGTTGTAGTAAGTAAAACCTGCACAAATTATGATTTTTAATTATATTCACAGGGTTTGTTTTACTCTGCAGCAACAATATTTCTCCTCAATTTCAAACTCAATATCCGAGTGTATTTGTTAAGGCACAGGTCATGTCCACCTTTCTGATCTAAAATTCAATGTCCACTTATTTTCTCAGGGTGATGAGGGAGAGCCAGGAGAGAAAGGATCGGTGAGTCTGATCTGACACATGATGTTAGTTTGAGTCGTTTATTAAATATTTAGACTAATTTGAATACCCCCCTGTGTGGGTCAACTCATAAGTGGATCCATTTGCCTCTTTTTTTTTTGTGTTCAGACAGGAAAACCAGGAGACACAGGAAATAAAGGACCAGAGGGAGGGCGTGGGCAACCTGGACCCGAGGGCCCACAAGGAGAGCCTGGACCAAGAGGCATGCAAGGAGACACAGGAGTACCCGGATTGCCTGGGATACAGGGACGACGAGTACGCCTTTTTTTTAAAGATCTCAATCTGTGCCATCCTAGTTATCACAGATCATTTATCATACCTGACATAACAATTGGATTTCACATTAAGCTTATTAGTTATGTCATTGTTCAGGTATTTGCCCTCCTAAACCCATTAACTGTTTGGCAGGCCATCAAGAATTTTACAGCAGTCTGATGGTGTCTGACATTATAATGGGATTTATTGCACCACAATTAACCAACAATGAACAAAAAATCTGACTGGAATATTATTGAAATAGTTCAAAGTCTTAATGGTGTCCACCTGACTTTCCTCCAGGGCCAAACACCAACAAATGAGCATATTAAGCAAGTCTGCATGAGGGTCATGCAAGGTAAGTATTTCACAATGTTGCAAAGTATTAGCCTTTTTATTTCTTGAACTTTTTCTAGTGTTTTTGACTCAGACATTGCCTTTTATTTTTCTTCACAGGACAGCTTGCCCAGCTGGCAGCTAGTCTGACAAGGCCTGAGTCGGGGATCACTGGGCTGCCAGGTCCTCCTGGTCCCCCTGGTTCTCCAGGGCCTGCTGGAGACAATGGCTTCCCTGGACATCCTGGTGGCAGAGGACTGCCAGGTCTCAAAGGGCCACCTGGGCTTCTAGGAAGAAAAGGGCCCAAAGGTATGTAGATGTTGCGACAGGAATAGTTCACTAAAAATGAAAATTCTGTCATCATTGATTCAATTTCATGGCATTCCATACACATATGACTTTCTTTCTTCCATGCAACACAAAAGGAGGTGTTTTGGAGACCGTTCACATTGCTTTTTTCCATACAATGAAAGCATACAGTGGAACAGGGGCTGTTAAGCTCCAATAAAGAAAAATAAAAAAAAGTACTTTTAAAGGGGTCATGACACTTTTTTTTTTTTTTTACAATTTTATTAGAGTTCCACTGATAATGCTAGTAGCGTGCTTTTTTTTTTTTTTTTTTTTTTACATTTCCAATGTCATTTAGCATACTTACAAATGAGACACATAGCACGCAATTTGTCATACAAAGTTTAACAACATCTACAGTATAAGACTGCCAAGTTCTCACAGTGGCTGGATTAGTAAAAATGCTAGCACAGAAGAAAGAGACAGACAAGGATTTGTTTTTCTTCTTTTTTTTGTACATCAAGTGCAGTAGTAAGTGCAGTTAGTGTGGGTTGGTTAAGTGCTCGTGGAACAGATGTATTTTCAGCTGGTATTTTGCACCAAAAGAGTCATAATTTAGTTATATATGCTCATTTTCATCACCCTGTCTCTGGCCCTCTGTCTGAAACGCTTGGTTTTGGCCTCAGCGCCTCCTTTAAACTTCAACATAAATGTCCACTGTTATAATTGGCTAACATTGTGCAGCCCTCGAATACAGCCGTATTTGAAACTCAATCGGAACAGAATGATCCAGCTCTGCAACATTCTAAAACAAAATTTCAGGGTTTACACATAATGCACACCTAACACATTGCATCCGAATATATAAAAATGTTCACTCAAGCATGGCAGCACCATTAAATATCAAACAGTCATGACATTTTAAATATTCATGAATGAAACTGTTCACTCGCGGTTTTGCAATGGGGCCCAAATGTGTTTTTAACTGCCCCATCCTTCAATTACTGTTCCTTTGCAAAGCTTTAATCGTATTATGACTGGTTCACAAGCAATCCAAGCTAATATGAGCCAAAAACAAAAAACACATGCATAGTCCAAAGCAGGATGAGCAAGACACACACATACTGACATTCATCTAGTGCACATTTACATAAACCAACAATTAAAAAGAGTATGCAGTTGCTGAATGAACAGGGTCTCATCTGTCTAATGCATATTTGTATAGAAAAATTATTAAAAACACTCCAGATGGGTCCCCATTGGTGTTCAGGAATGGTTAGTAGGCCACAAAAGGCCTGTACGTCCTGTTCTTTCTCTCTGTTTCCGAACTACGCCCCAGTGGGCAGGGCCTATGAAGTGACGGAAGTAGAGAACGAGGCGTTTTTGCAGCTTGATTTCGATGAATGCTTTAATTCTATTGGGGATTAATTTTTGAATACTGAAATTTACAGTATTTTTTCTGATAGTAGAATTACATCTTATTTGTCAAAATATCAAGGAAAATTTTATTTCTCGTGACAGGATCCGTTTAAAGCTGTACACTATATTTCAAGTCTTCCAAAGCCATACAATAGCTTTGTGCGAGGAAAAGACTGAAAAGTCGTTATATGCTGAAAACCCTTTCCTGCTGTTGCTCTCAAATCTCTTTCACGCTTGCTCTAAGACTTGGCATCAGACTAAATCAGTTCATGCGTGTCTTAATACAGATCATTACCCATTTAAATTGTTTGAATCAAATGTAAGAGCGAATGAGATTTGAGTAAATGATAACTGAATTTTGGGCAAATATCACCTTAACTCAAGTTCTCAAGATATGCTATAATTATGATATTGATATAAGGCTAATAACAGTTTGGAACTAATAAATGCCTATACCAACAAGTGGATGAATGTATTTGTCTATTATGAGGAAAAAGCTCATCTGTGGCTGCTTAGTTATAATCTGCCTGGCCAAAAACAAAAGTTTGCCATTTGGATTGAAATAAGATGATACTTAAGAGCCTATGTTTGGATCAGCTTTGCAGAACATATGTGGTCAGAAACAAGTTGTGAATGATCGTAGATCACTTAAGGGCTTGAAGTCACATCTTAGAAAATCGACTGTAGAACTCATGGCTATGTTTAATAGTGAAAGATCTTACAGGATTGGGACTAAACAGTTGTGTGGCCACTAGAAAGCCACTTGTTAGTGAGGTTAATAGGAAAAAACGACTTCAATTTGATAGGGAGCTTAAAGATTGGACTGTGGAGCAATAGAAGAATGTTGTGGTCTGATGAGTCCAGATTTACCCTATTCCAAAGTGATGTACACATCAGGGTAAGAAGGGAAGCGCATGAAGCTATGCACCCATCATGCATAGTGCCCTTTGTGAAAGAGTGGTTCAGGGAACATGAGGAATCATTTTCACACATGAATTGGCCACCACAGAGTCCTGACCTTAACCGCATTGAAAGTCTTTGGGATATGCTGGAGAAGAATTTACAGAGTGATTCGACTCTCCCATCATCAAAGTTCATCATCATAAAAGATCTCGGCCAAAAATAAATAAAACTCTGGATGTAAATAAATGTTGTACGTTGCATAAGGTTGTCGAAACAATGCCATGATGAATGCATGCCATAATCAAAGCTAAAGGCGGCCCAACGAAATAGTAAAGTATGCACTTTTTTTTTTGGCCAGGCAGTGTATATATTTTTCCCTTTACAAATGCTTATAAATAAAAATTTTATGTACAGTGCTATAAAATGTTTCATACTGATACTGTAAATCTGTACAATAAATTAAAGGGGTTCAGAGTGGACTTGTTTCAGAAAATGTAAATCGAGGTCACCCTCTCTGAATCATCAGGAATTTTTTTTTGCACAACAGACCATCTGATGTTAGAGCACTAAATTTGACCTTTATCAATTAAGGGGGCCATCGAATTGTCTTGACCAATGTGGGGGGCGCTTAGAGTCAAAAAGTTTAAGAGCACACGTTTTTATTCTGTGTGATTTTAGGTGACCAAGGTGACAGGGGAGATAGAGGGTCCACTGTGCATGGGCCTAAAGGTATTCCTGGACCACCAGGGCTCCCAGGTGAGATCATGACTTAAAAATTAAGATGTATGACCTCCTATATTTTACCATCTCATATCCATTCATTCATCAAAGTAAACTGAGGTGAGGGAAAATCTCTAAATATCATCCCTCTAACTGGTCATCTGTTCCTCTACCTGTTCTTAGGTGAGTCAGGTAAGCCAGCATATGGCAGTGATGGCCGTGACGGCCTGAGAGGACAACCAGGTGTTCCTGGAATGCCAGGTGTGCCTGGGCCACCTGGTCCTGCCGGCCTTAACGGATACTGCGAGCCATCTCAGTGCGTCCTTCAAGCAGTTATAGATCCGCACCCTGTCAAAGAGTCAAGCATGAAGGGACCAGATGGTCTATGAGTGGACAACCATTAGTGAGCTACACATCAGAATCCAGCATCTCTGGCCAGGGAAACTTGAGAGACTAATGGAGTGACTCCCCTCTACGAGGAGATTTCTGTGTTGATGGTATTGCAAGCATTATAAATACTTATCAAACACTAGTGTGAAGTCTGAAGTCATGAAGGCTGGATCAGTTCGTATTACAGTTCTCAATGACACAGTCCCCCTTTATTAAGACATTTTTGTTTGTATTTTTAAACAATTTTAAGAGTTCTAATATTGCCATTAAGAATGAAAATAAAACTAAACTGCCCCAACAATAATGCAACCATAGTTTGCAAAAAATACATGCTCAGGTTTGGTATTATTCAATATGCTTTCCATTCTTTAGGTACTGGATGATGTGTATCATGACTTCAGTATACTTTTTTTTAACTTTGTAAATTTGTCAATATTGAATTCATTTAAGGGTTGTTTTAATCGTAGAGACATTCTAAAAATGTCTGAGGTTCATTTCAGTGGGGCAAGGGGGGCACAGTCTTCATGTTCAGAAAATATCTAGGGAGTTTTCTATATTTTTATTTATTATAGAAAGGTTCGATGTGACATCTGCGGTTGTGAAAAAGGGAAGAAAATAAAAGAATTTTGATAAAGCGCTGCATGTTTTTAATTAAAAAGTTAAAATCAGGCTCTAGAGACAGTGAATTCCTTCAGTGCATCTTCTGTTTATTTTACTCTTAAATTGGCGAACTTGTTGCAACTTACCTCACTAAACTAAAACACATATCCATTGATATAAATAGGTGATTTAACAGTACACATTTTCAAATACTGTACATAAATCAAGTATTGAATAATTAAGTTATGCACATCAAATAAAAAGGCCTAAAAATGCCTTTAGACATTGAATTCCTGCTTTAAGCCAAAACACAAACATCACACTATTGACATGGCAGTAACAGGTAAACAAAGTTTGGATAAACAACAAAAAGTATTACTCCAACCTTCAATAAATGTATATGAAGAGATTTTTTTTATCCCCACCCCCTGCAAAGGACATCAAATGGCGCAAACTTTTATAGGTAATCGTCCTCGAGTACGGAGATTTTTTTTAAATCGCCACAGTAACGCAAGAATGCACATTATGTATGTTCAACCGGACCATGCATTGGCAATTAATTGTCAATTACTTGCGTAAAGTGTTTGACCTTATTCTCTGCTTTTAATGTCAAAACGTAAACCTGCACGAGCACTAGACTTGCGCACATTGGTTAAGCTGGCAAGAACCCCGGTAAATGTGTACATGCAGAGCGAAATTGGAAGAAATCGTTTAAGCAAAAAAACAATCAGCTCACATAGATTTTTGATAATTACCCCGATTTTGTATTGCATGTAAACACCTCTAAAGGTATTCTTACCCGCTTTATCCAATGTGCGCAAGTGTCTTGAGTATGTCAGTTTATGTTTTGAGATCAAAAGCAGGGAATAATCTGATTACTTCAAATCTCACATAAACATGGGTTTCTTACGTTGTATAAGCTGATTTTAATGGTTAACATTGTACTGTTGTGCATGTAAACACGCTCATTTAGAAACCTCTCCAAATGCCACTGAGAACCCCTCCACTAGATGCTGTATTTCTGCTGTAATAAGGCAGTTTAGATTTTCTTAGAGGCATACATAACAGACTAAAATTCAATAACAAAAAATGTAATTAAAAAAAAAAAAAGACTGTTTAGACAAAAGCGTACTGTGTTTGGCAGAGGTGGAATTAACCATGATCACCAACCATTGAAAATTAATTGCAAACACCTAGCTCATGTTCCAACTGCCCTTTAAAAACAAGCATACAAGCACTTAAACTTGCTGACAGAGGTTTTCCACAGGAACAATGTAAAACAAAAAGGGTGGGGAGGACACATAATAAAATAAGCTTAATTTTTGTAACGTATTCTCACAGTTTCCAATTAAGAGAACAAACTTCTCAAGTTAGATACAGTTTCTGATTACACATTTTAGAAAGGCTGATCAACTAGCTTTTACTGAATGCAGCAGTTGTTGCGATGGCTGTTGGAATCCTTGAAGCGAAGTCGCATTTTGGGACGATATTTCTCCAGATAGAGGAGCTGCTTGCTGTTAAATGCTCCACGGCGCTTTCTGGAAAGCAATAAAATTCACATTCATTTTTAAGAGACATTTGCAGCCAAAAAAAAGTGCCAAAACTGAATGGAATTGGCTGGCGATTGCTGCATCCAGAAAAATGAGATTCATGCAAAAGAGAAAAGTTTCAAGTAAGCTCACTGTCGTATGAACTGAACAGCATCCTCGTATTTCATCCCGCACTCAATCAGGGCTAGGGCAACTAGCACAGGGGCTCTGTGGGAAAGAAATCAAAACTAAGCAATGGCTTTCCAGAGTTTCCAAAGAGATAATATTCTAATTCTAATTAAAATCATACCATTCGACTTAATTCACGTATGTACACATTTAAAAGGCTACATCCAACTAAAATTACCTTCCAAGGCCTGCTACACAATGTACTGCAATGCAGCAGCCTGGCTCCTCCCTAAATTTAACCCTAAGCAGATTAAGCCAATCATCAACGATCTGGTTAGAAGGAGGAGCTCCATCATCAAAGGGCCAATCCTGAACAAAGTGTAAATAAAAAAATAAATGTAAAATTTAGTTCAAGCATGAAAACATACTTAAATGTAATTTTTAAACATTTCATAACTATTCATTTGAGTGAACTAGTTCATGTGGACTTACCAAAACCTGAATCCCCTCTTTAACAACCAGGTTTGCATCATATGTGGCTTCACACACTCTAACAACTGTGGTCACCCCATACTTCTTCAGTTCCTGATGGGTGGGAGGAACATAATGTAAGTGATGTCATATTCTGCAATTACTGTAATTATAAACACCTCTTTAATTATGAGATTTTAAAACTCACACATACACATCTGTCTATCAAAAACATCAGGTCACTATGTTCAAATGGTCTAAACGAACACTCACCTCAATGAATTTATGAAGGGTGGCATTAGTGGGGTTGTGGGTAATGAGAAATCGCATGTTTTTGTAAGTGATCTCCACTGGGGCAGGTCGATTCATTCGAGCCATTTTTGACTATTCAAATTGGCTTTTAAATCTTTAAAAATGAATGGTATTAAAGCTCTTCTGTAAAAAAAATTGGCGAATACAATCAGGAGAGTTATGATCCAGAGGTGGGTTGGATTAAGAGCGAGAAAAATGAAAGAAAAAGAGAAAAAAACTAAAATTCTAGAAAACAAGGCTGGTCTTCTGGTGAGAGTGAAGACGCAGGTTCGTCAAGGCAGTGCACTTTGAGATTTTTTACCCCATCCAGACCCGCCGACTGCTGTGGATGCCCACTCTCCAAGCCTGTTCCCGCCAACGTTAAAACTGTAACACAAGTCTCTCTTCTGATGAGGTAGTGAGGCTCACTGTTCACTTCTCTGAATAAATGCCGTGCTGAGCCTGGCAGTAGTCCCCACTGCCCTTCAGAAACTCCATAAATGTGTGACCCAAAACACCACAGAACTGCTGCAAGGACACAAGAAACAAAGACAAACCATAAGGGCATTAGTAATAGGTGCACCACCAATTTCCTTTATTGTTATATTAAACATGCACTGATTTCCCTAAACATAATTGTTTTTAAAGAATTCCTGTTTTGTGACTCCAGTAAGGTCTCCTAAGCAAAGAAACTGGCCCGGTTGCTATGGAGAGTAATCACATGGGCTAATCTTGTGGTCGCTATAATGTGGTTCTCGATCTCAGCGGAGAGTAGTGTGAAGCCTCCACACATGCGATGTCTCCGCGGTAACGTGCTCAACAAGCCATGTGATAAGATGCGCAGATTTACTGTCTCAGACGTGGAGACAACAGAGATTCGTCCTTCGCCACCAGGATTGAGGCGAGTCACTACGCCACCACAAGGACTTAAGAGCGCATCGGGAATTGGGTACTCCAAATTGGAGAGAAAAAAAAAGTATGTTTCAGTGGCATACCTACAATTAAAGGCTTATAACTTGACAAAAAAACAGAGGGTCGTGTTTGGTATCATTTTAAAGAAAACTTATCAAATTGTTTAATGACATTGATTATGATTAATTCTAAGAAACTGCTGGGAAATAAAAATTCTGCCAAAAATGTACCTTTTTTTGTATTTTTCTGATTTTACATATACATATTATATATATCTAGGAGCAAATAAGTTAGCTCCAAATAACTGAGTACAATTTTGTATTAATTGAACAAAGCAATCATAAATTATAGCATTACAAAAATTATTTATCCTAGTGCACAAAACATCTACAAGTGTCCAAAAGCCTCTCCGAACAAATTAACTATAATAATTGTACATAAGCACTAATTACATAAGCAAACAAATCAATGACTAAAGGTTTGCATAGCACACAGACTTTCTTTTTTAAATTAGTATAATTTTGTGCCATTTGAGTCATCGTGTCTGTCGTGAACTTGGCGTCATCTCCCGGTGACCATATGTAACAGTCGCCAATCATGTCTTTCTGCCCAAATATGTATGACTTATGTATCGCCGATCTGATCCCAATCCGATTGGTCTAGAATTCTTTGACGCTACTTCATATCCGATTACGTCATCTGATCCAAAAAAGCTAACATGTTTTCAACTTGTTTATCAGCCAAGATGGCACAACTTTAAGCCGATGTCAATAACCTCAAACAGGCTGATATATTGGTCTAGTATTTGACTTCCAGTCAAGCAACAACTACCTCCCTTAAAACAAAGCATAATCTCAAATGTACACAACTGATTTTCATGCATGTAAACTCCTGCGGAGTCAATATCTTGCAGCTCGAAAGTCAACCTTATCTACTTTCCCCATAAACAAAATAACAAAGAGGTGAGATAATAAGAAGTATGCGGACAACTGTCAGATCAGATGCATCTCAGTGTAAACACTTGAGCAGGAGTGTAAACCGTTCCACAGGAAAAGGGATTTCTGGGAAATTAAATTCTGAGGCTTGAAATCTTCATGTCAGTCCCATGAAGACACACACGTGTTTCAGGCTGGTATATGGGATTATAAGATACTAAGCCTCTTTAGCAAACCCTTTTAAAAAGACACAATAAACCTCATGTAGGAGTAACTTAAATCATCATGTAATTCATATGAAAGGCAGCTTGTTGGTCGGAGTATAGTCCATGCATCTCTTTATGGAAATCAAGTGAAAAGGCCCGAAACTGGGGCCTTAAGAATGATACAATCTACAATTTACCAGTAAAATAAGGCCACTTTAGCAAACCTCAACCAGTGTAATGCCTTCTACAGTCTAAAACACACTATTAACAAAACATATGATAACGGGTTCGAATTGACACAAAGACTGGTTTGCTAATGTTAGCAATGACAACACTACTCTGCAACATTTTCAACAAAATCTTATTTTAACATATTAACGATGATAAATCTTAATTTTACTTTTATTTATCTGAATAAATCAGAAATAAAACGGCGAAATGGCGTGCTCAGCTCCCATTGATGTAGCAGTGGAGCTAACTTTAGCTAGCAACCCGTACAGATAACCTATTAATAAAACACCATTACAGCTCTAAGACCGAATGTTTATAGTATTATACATAATATTCAATATGTTTGCAATAAAAGAAAAGGCATAAAACGTATAGTAAGTATATCGTGCTCCGTGATCGCTAAAAAGAGCTGTTTTGCTCACATGCTAATTAGCAAACAGGAAGAGCTCGAGACTGAGACCAAATTCGTCAAGAATATACGATCAGTCTGTTTCCAAACATTCATATTTATATGTCCAACTGTTTTACTTACTGGAATATGCTTACTCATTGAAGATTGTAGCTTAATCATAAAGCCGGTCCGGAGAAAGCTGTGCGCTAATTGTTGTAGTGTTTGACCATACAGCGCTGCCGTGTGTAATGAGAGTCTCCGGTAACCGGTTACAGCTGGACTCAAGAAACCGCACCCTACACAATACTACGCATACAAGTTACTCACTCACGACATAGCCAAGAATTTGCACACAAAAAATAGATAATCATACAGATAATAATAATATTAAAATTAACAATATCATTTTAATAAACTAAGCAATCATTTATATTAATACTTTATAACATTATAGATTTATAATTTAAATATAATATATATGTTTTTTGGGCACCATTCTGAGTAAATTCTAGAGAGTGTTGTGTGAAAATCCAAGGAGATCAAAGATGCTCAGTGACCTACATGAGAGTGGAGTGTTTGTCCTTTGAAAATATGGTTCAACATGTGGTTCTCAGTTGTTTATATTTACAGCAGTGCTGCCTGATCTGTTCTATTTTTGGGAGTAGCATACACCCCCTAAAGTGGCAGATACTCTGGGAGAGGTGATTACTGCTTTCGGAAAAGGTCATGAGGCATCAGTGTATTACTCCCTGCTAATTCAATAAGTAGTAAGTAATCAAATACCTTTTGTATGGAACTGTATTCTTATTACCAATGATTTAAATTGTAACTGTAGTGGAATACAGTTACTTATATTTTGTATTTTAAATACGTAATCCTGTTACATGTATTCCGTTACTCCCCAACCTTATATATATATATATATATATATATGTGTATATATTTCAATTTGTAGCTTTTATTTATAGTGAAGTTACATTTATTCATTTAGCAGATCCAAAGACTTCTACTTTAGACAAGGAAAAACACTCATAAGAGCCAACAATATTTGCAGTGTCGCAATGCCAGATTTCAAGAACAGACCAAGCAAGAATTAAATTGTGCTGGAGAGTATTAATATATTAGAATATGTCTATATAGTGATATTTAACAGTCCTGGATGCAATATATTTATTAAACCACAGATAATGTAATCCCTTTAAAAACTAAATCAGGGCCTACACATTTTTGTCTTGTCCTCATATTGATCATCATAACACAAAATCTACATAGGTTGAACATGATTCTTTAAATGCAGGATATCTGATCTGACCTTTTCAAAGACTTGATTTACTCTATAATTCATCATATATTTTGACAAACAAATTCATAATTGATAAAATACATTCATTGCATTTTTTCTTCAATCTAAAGAATATTTTGAAAAATAAAAATATTTTTTAAAATAGTTTTTACATGTTTTTTATTTATATTTTATTTGTTTTGCCAGCCAACAGCAGTGCTTAAATAAAACTATAAGGCACAATGTGTTGTTCATTGTAGTTTACATCAAATGCCATGGCTTGTTAACTTCTAATAACCTTCTGTCAAACAACTGTATCTTTCTAGAGATGTGATGAATGATTTGTTCTGGGTGGTTGAAAACAGCTGATGCGCAGAACATCACAATAGATGTGAAAGACTGAACAGTCTGGACGGTTCATACATGAGGATGGGGAGAGAATGGGAGATGATTAGTTTGTTTCTGTGTCAGTCAGTTGCGTGCCACTTTGATTGGGGCAGAAACTAATTATTTTCCAGGCATTCACATAATTTTTTTTTGCATAATGCAAGAATCAGAGGAATCCAGAGATCAGGTAAGAGCATCAATGAGCATCTTTTGTTCTGATGTTCAGTTTTTTTTCTGATGTTTTGTTGTTGAACGCAGCTTGGATGAATTTTGTGTTCCTTTTGGGTTATATGTTTTTGTATTGTGTGTAATATTTCATTTTAATGCCATAGTTATTATCATCTTCTTCAGGAGACAATTCCAGACCAGGTGGATGGAGGAAGTCTGAGCGCAGAAAAGAATAGGGGTGGAAAGGCCAGCGAGAAGCGTCTTTCCTCCTCTGACTGGGACAGAAAAGGGATATCTGTACCCATTGTGCCATCAAATGTACCTGTTCCAGGCCCCTCAAACAACCCCATCATTATTTCCATTGGCCCTCCACATCATTGCCCCTCTGTTTCCAGTGAGTCCCAGTACCAGGGTCTCTCTTGGCAGGACGACTGCACCAACAGGGATGGGTGGAGAAGGGAAACAGTGCAATGTTACTCACCAACAAGCAAGGGTGGCATCCCCAAGCAAACAATGGAGGAACTGAGAAACGTGTTGCGAGAGAGCCCTCTACTGAGCACAAAAAGGCAAGATGAGGGAAGGAGTTACCCTCCGGGGCAAAGGGTGGACTGTAAACCAGATCAGGTAGCATCAAAGAGTTTCACTACCTTCAAGCCCCTTTCAGAGATCTCTAGGAGAGCATCCAGACTAAGGGAAGGAAATTCATCTAGATGGGATTCTGATGGGCCATCGAGAACTGATGGACCTCCAAGCAGATCCTCTGGTGTCAATTCACCCACTGGGTCCCACTGGGATGAAGCTGGCACATCACACACAGGTCAGTGTGTACTTTTGGGCTTTCTGCTATTTGTATAAAATAACATACTTGTTGCTTGAACCAGTATTAAAAGGATAGTTCACCCAAAAATGAAAATTCTCTCATCATTTACTCACCCTCATGCCATCCCAGATGTGTGTGACTTTCTTTCTTCTGTTGGACACAAACAAAGAGTTTTAGAAGAATATCTCAGCTTTGTAGGTCCAGCAGGGCTGGACTGGTAATCTGGCATACCAGGCATTTTCCCGGGGCACTTTGGGGCCAATCAGGGGCGGACTGCCATCAGGAGAACTGAGCGGGTCAGTGTATCAGCTGTGAAATGTGCCGAATGGGCCACAATAAGCTAAAATGAGCCGCCAACAAAACACCGCCACTCAACAAGTTTTGGGCCAGTTGCCATGAAAAATCCCAGCCTGATTTATCTTCCCAGTCCAGCCCTGAGGTCCAGTCAATGTAAGTGTATGGTGATCAGAAAAATTAGATAAAGTCAGCATAAACATAATCCATAAGACTCCAGTGGTTAAATCAATGTCTCCTGAAACGATTCCAGTTGGTTTTGAGTGAGAACAGACCAAAATATAACTCCTTTTTCATCTTGTCATTGCAGTCTCTAGGCACGATGATGAGTTCAAACTCGATTTCACTTCCCTGTGCTTGACGCATGCGCAGAGTGCTAGATGACACTAGGAAGTGTGAGCTAAGTGAGCTTGAAATTATGATTGCTGTCAAGATGTACAGCAAAAAAGGAGTTATATTTTGGTCTGTTCTCACCCAAAACCAACCTGATTGTTTCAGAAGACATTGATTAAGCAATTTATGGATTATATTCATGCTGACTTTTTCACCCTTTTTTGGAGCTTCAAAGGCCTGATCACCATTCACTTGCATTGTAATGAACTACAGAGCTGAAATATTCTTCTAAATATCTTTGTGTTCTGCAGAAGAACACAGGCGAGTAAATGTTGAGAGAATTTAAAATTTTTTTGAAATATCCCTTTAATTCTTTGTAGTAGTGATATTTTAGCAATCTTTATTATACTATTTAAACTCACAATGTTCAATTGCTTATAGCTGTCTTATTGTTGTTTTATTTTATTTCATATTCGCACAAGATTACAAGGAGAGTTCCCAGGCGCACTCATTCGCATCTCAAAGCTTCATCTCTGATGTTGAGCACATAAAACAGCAAATTGCCCGTGAAAATATAAGCTTTGTTCGCTTTGAGGCCACTGATCTTCATGGTGTATCCCGATCCAAGACTGTTCCAGCTCGGTTCTTTCATGTAAATGCATTTTATTATCTTTGTTATTTAAAGGAATATTCCAGGTTTGATACAAGATAATATCAATCGACAATATTTGTGGTATGGAGTGTTGGCTATTTTCAGTGATAAAATACTTTGTACTATCCCCATTTAATATGCAGAGACAACTATAAGTAAGCCATTTGTAGGTTAATATTCTCGAAAACAGTAAATACTGTGTCCGACCCGGTTAGACCTGCCTCAACAACATTACTCAACCAGTGGACCACAGCAGTCGAGGGGCGAATTCCATTCTTGGTCCTAGTGTCACAGAAATGACATACTTCAGCTTTAAATCAATCGTTTTTATGGTTGTTGTAAAGGTTATGGTATCAAAATGGAAAAGAAGTTGTAAAATTGGATATAACTTTACACAGAAAAGGTAAGTAAGCAATTTTACCACACTAAAATCATGTTTACATGTATATTGTTTACTTTTTGTGGCTATACTTTTGATACAGTGAGTATTTTAATGTTTATGGATTGTCTCCTTTCACTTCAATTGAAAGTGCCTCATCTGAACCCAGATTTGTGTTTTTTTTAAAGAAAAGGAGGGTCGAAGTCGAAGTTCATTTTTGTGGTAATCAAGGAATGGTGTCGATTGAGCTTAACTTGTTCTGAAACTGGAATACTCCTTAAATTTGAGTTTTAACTGTTTAGCGTCTCTTGCAGTTGTCATTATTTTCTTTTTGGAAAAAACTAAACAAATCTTTCAGTATTCAAAAACATTATTCCTCATTGACACCACAGGAAAAAGCTGTATATGGCATTCCTATGCCAAGAAGCTACCTGGAGTTAACCTTGAGCCCCAGAGTTAATGAGGTTGATCATCCAAGTGCAGCCAACTTCAGCAGTGATGTTCTCCTGCTCCCAGATCTCTCCACATTCCAGATCCTCCCCTGGGCAGACCAGACGGCTCGTCTCATTTGTGACCCTTGTACGATCACAGGGGTTCCACTTCGCACATCACCCCGCTTTATAGCCAAGCAGATGCTTGGTCAACTTCAGAGTATGGGATTTTCTCTCCACTCTTCCTTCACGTATGAGTGCTGTATCTTTGGGTCCCCAGAGAGATTGGGTCCCAAGGCTGTGTTCTTCCCTGCCACCACTCTGTTGAGCAACTATGATCTGCCTTTCCTACAGCAGCTAGTCAGGGGGATGTACTACATGGGTGTGGACATTGAGAGCTTTTCATCTGCCAATGGACCAGGAAAGATGGAGATTTGCTTCAAACCCAGGTTCGGGATTGAGGCCGCTGACAGCGCCTTTACCTTCCGTACAGGAATTAAAGAGATGGCGAGAAAGTATGACTATATAGCCACCTTTTTCACAGATGACAACATTCACAATTCTGGGTTACTCTCCCACAGCCTCTGGGATGCTAGCGGAAGAAGGAGCCTCTTCCACTCTGGCAATGGAGAACTGTCAGAGATCGGCAGGAAGTGGCTCTCAGGTCTTCTCCACCACTCTGCCGCTCTAAGCTGCCTTTTGGCTCCAGGGATCAGCTGTCAAAAACAGCTTTCTAAAGGCAAGAAAGATTCCAAGCACCAGCTTTATTCCACATGTGGCTGCAATGACAACAGCTGCACCTTTAATGTGAAGGTTCATGGAGGACGGGAGACACACATTGATAACAAGCTAGGTTCGGCAATGGCTAACCCTTATGTAGTGCTGGCGGCCACAATAGCAGCAGGACTGGATGGTATTAGGCGTAATCTCAATGTTGAACAGGCCCTAAACCGAGCTCCTGTGCAGCAGAAACAGTTCCCAATCCCTATTAAACTGGATGATGCTTTAGAGGCCCTAGCAGAGGACAGTGTGATTCGTGGTTCACTGGGAGAACCTTTTGTGCAGTATTTTATTGCCATGAAACACATAGAGTTGGAGACCCAAGAGCAGGATGCTGATAGAAACAAGGGACTTGAGTATTTTATTTAAAGATATTCTAAAAATCTAAGCTATTGCTGAATTTAGTGGATGATTTTGTGTATGTAAAAAGAGAAAATACATTTCTTGACCCTCTGATTTATTACTGGAGAGAAATAATACCTCTTTTGGCAAAAAGCTGAAAAAATCAAATAAAATCATTCAACTGACTGACATATGCCACACACTGTCTGAGTGCTTTAATTTACAGCATAATTTAAATAACAAGTCATTTTCCCAACCTCCAGAAAAGTATACATTTTGAGGTGCATTTAAACTATGATCACTATACTTCAGTAGAAATAGACGGTAGGGTAATGCTTTACAATAAGGTTCCCTTTGTAAAGAGTTTATAAAGGTGTTCATTAATGACTTATAACTCATACAAATTATAAATAATTTACATGCAGTTATAACAACATGAATAAAAAGGGTGACTTTTATGCAATACTTGACAAATAGTGAGCCAGTTTAAACTCAGACGTTATAAATGCTTAATAAAGGTACATATTAATACTTATTTTAATCAAAATCATGAAATGTCATAATTCATGATGACTTATCAACATTAATAAGATATAAAAGTTTATGTTAATGGACAACTGTGAACCATTTATTAATGTGCTACCAACATTAATAACCTATAAAGTCCACATTCATATAAAATGTATTATAAAATAATACTAAGAAAAAAATGGAATAAAGTTTCCAACTCCTGCAAATAATTTGTTAATGAGTGCCTAATGCTTTAGAATTACATCATAAATCATGTACACAAATTAGCATATTGTGTAATAGAGTCTGATGACCGTTTACTGAACTTTATGTAAAGCAAATAAACAGTAAAAACGACCTTAATAAAACAAAAAAACAAAAATGTCTTACATTTTTAATGTAAAACCCATTTAAATGCATGTGCAATTTATTCATAATTTCACTTGAAGGGATGGATAATTGTCTCATCATTTACTCATGCCATCCCGGATGTGTATGACTATCATTCTTCTGCGGAACACAAACAAAATTTTGCTCCTTTGGTCCTTACAATGCAAATGAATGGTGACCAGATTTTTGAATCTCCAATAATCACATAAAGGCCACATAAAGTAATCCATACAATGAGTAATCCATCCGAGTGGTTTATATCTTCAGAAGAAATATGATGTGTGAATGAGAAACAGATACATTTTAAAGATCTTTTTTTTTTTTTTACCATATTTCTACACTTTCTCTTTCACTTTCAAAATTTGGAAGTGAAAGTGGAGATTTAAAGTAAAAATAAATAAATAATGTTTTCATATTGCTTCTGGAGATATGGATTTAACCACAGATTCATTTTATGTGAACTTTATGGGATTTTTGGAGCTTCAAAGGTCTGGTCACCATTCACTTGTTATAGCTGCATATAAATTATTTATAATGCATTTGTAGATTAATTATTAGTCATTAATGAACCCCTTTATAAGCCCTTTACAAAGGGAACCTTTGAATAGATGACAATAAAAGTCTGAACTATTAAAATTTGTTCTTAAAATAAGATGAGGCAATTCAAATCTAAACATGAATATTCTTTGCCACATTCGGTTAATTGAATTGAATTACAATTACTTGTAATATATGTGTATATATTGTTTTGGTGTTATTTGAACACATAAAGTCACAATGGAAGTGAAGTCCCCAAAGAAGTGTTAAAGTAATCATACTGTAGATGTCATTAAGTAATCTCTCTATAACGGCTTACTTGAACTGGCCATTTATGATGGAAAATAGAGCTCATCCAAATGTGTTCTTTTAAACATGACCAAATGATGCTTGAAATAAGAGCCCGGATAGACTCTTACTCAAATACTTCATGATGGGTTCTGCTACTTTAAAGTGGAACATCCAAGACAGCAATTCAGAAATTTCAAGAGTATGCAATTTACATGCAGCAATGCATGTAATTTAGTCACATTAACCAAAAAAAACAAACACTTTTTTGGTTAAGGCACACTGCACAAGCATTACAACTAAAAACTATACAAATTATAAAATTATAACCTAATCCTGAGGTTAACTGAACAAATTGCTATAATACATTTTATATTTATTTATTTTTACCTAGAATGTCCTGCTCAAGCCCAAATTATTGTCATGTTTTTGCTTAAACAAAGAGACACAGAAATTAAATTCAAAAACTCAAGACTACAGAAGATCCACTCCAGAGTGGACACTGATGATTTTTTATTGGCAACAAAAAGCATTTGGATTGTACAGAACAAAGACAGTAATGAAAGCGGTGCCCTTTGTGATTATTCTGACTGGCCCAACAACAATTCTTCTTTTCAACTTCATTACACTTTTTCTGAGAATCAACGCATAAACTTCCAATTGTTTTTCAGTTTCTGAGATGAACTGGAACATTGGAGGCAAAGTCTTGAGTCTAAAGCTCTTCTCTGAAATACTTTATGACAAGTATGTTTAATCTGACAATTGTACAAGTGATACAGATCTATAAACCATGCAACAAAAAGCAGCAAACTAAAACAGATACAGTATCTTCCTTTGTTGTTGTTGTTTTTTTTTTTAAACACTATACAACTCTATCATTACCTCACCTATCTTTAGGTTCTATAAGCCATAGTTTACTTCTTAGTAGGGGTGGGGGATCTCAAGGATCTTGTTGGGGTGGGAGAGCGCACAGATCTGGGTGGGGTGGGGGATTTAGGAGCTGGAGTAGGAGTGGGAGACTTCACAGAGGAAGGTGAAGGTGGGGTTGGGGACTTAATGGAGGGTGTAGGAGTCTGGCTCTTCGGTGGAGTGGGTGTAGCTGGCTTGGGCGTAGCTGGCTTGGGCGTAGCAGCGGACTTGGACATTTGTCCCAGTTTGGGCTCCGGTATCTCCTCACCATGTTTGTAGACACTGACAGTGATCTCCACAAATTCTCCTCCATACTTGTTCCGTACGTGGATGCTGTATTTCCCTGAATCTTCAACAGTCACAGTGTTGATAGTGAGACTAGAAAACTTGCCACCCTCGAAAGTGATTTTGTAGCGGTCGGTGGAGAGAACTTCTTGCTCATTTTTAAACCAGGTGACCTCTGGGCTAGGATCACCCCACACTGTACAGGTTAGACTGAGGGTCTGCATAAGAGGTCATAAGGGCTCAATTAATTCTCATAGATCATATTTACTGTAAATCAGTCCACAATGCTGGAACTCAATTAAGCTGGTGTAGTGAACCTCAACTGGGCAAAGTAAAGTAAATATTACCTTCTTCTCCATAATGGTGACAACATCTGGCAGGCCACCTACCACTCTGCCACGGTCTACAGGGGCAAACAGTTTATATAAGACAATTGGGCACAATCTTAAATGTCCTATTATGACTTACTACAAACAATTAACAGCTTTCAGTAACAAACTAATGTCTGTTCAACAATAACAAGGTTATTTACACGAGAGTAAAATTGCTGGCATTTAAACACATCTAAGCTAAATTTTTTTTTTTTTTTTCATTGTACAACGCTTAATGCTACTTTACACTCCGTCAAATAAAGTATGAATGAATACTAGATTAGTCACTTATTAATGTTGCATTTGAGCAATTCTCAGTAATACTCACTCTTCTCGGCAAAGGCAGCAGCCCTGATGAAAGAAAAAGAGAAATTATCAGTGGATTTGGCTTAACAACTGTTGTGCTGATTCTTAAGAAAAATATGCTTTCTTTATAAGAATTTATAAGAATTAATTAAACGAATTAAGATTCTCTTACTTCAGTCTTTGGAATTCTGCATAGGCATCACTGTATGCTGTTAAAATGGCAGAAACAAAATGAGTATCATGTTACAAAAACATTATACAATAGTGTTCAAAAACATTAATTTATTTAAACATTAGAATAAAAATAAAACTCTCTTCAAATGAGACTTTTTGCCTCTGTGATGACGCCAAATAAAATTAAACATGCAGCCATTTCCCTTATAACATTCCAATAAAAAAAGGATAGTATAGCAAGTTGCCTAGTTTCCACTTGCCTTGTCCAGAAAGGTCAAAGGTGCGAGAGTGTGATGTTTTTCCATCATGGATCTCAATGGTGTAATGACCCTTTTCTTTATCTGTGGGCTCACAGATTTGCATCCAGGCCATCTCTGATGTGCCTCCGATTCTCATCCTCTCAGAGGAGGAAATCTTACTCTCCCTATACCGAAGACAACAAAAAAAAAAATCACACACATTGGTCATAAACCGTTTCTTACAAACCAGAAAACACCATCCTGGTAAGTGTATGCCCATCAAACAAATCTGTAAAGTCTACATTATCATAAAGGCTACCACGTAAAACAATTTCTACATCTACAAATTTGATTAGCATTTTCAGCGTCTGAATAGATGGATGGTGTATTTTTGTGTGAACTACCATTTGCTTTATGTCTGTATGTCCAGTACCTATGAAACCAGATGGTTTTCATCTCCTCTGTGTAGTACTTCATGTAGCACTGCAGTCTGATACCTTCAGGTGTACACTGAAGAACCAAGTCAGAGGCAGAATTCCCTGCAACAAAACACAATACCTTCAGAATAGCTTAACTATTGTACTATAGCCTTATGCAAATGTAGAGTCCATTAAATATTACTATTATACTAAAATGTACTATTATGCTAAACTTTCAGCTGAAGTAACTGATATCTACGACACTAGCAGCACTAAACGGAACTTCAAAAATAAACAATGTTTTAAACAACAGATTTTTGAATGTGCCCCTCCTCTGCAGTTGTTAACTTTACACAGTCAGATAGTCCCACCCCAAATTCAAGCCATCAGTTGAGTAACGCTGGTACAAACAGGAATTTTTATAGCGCCACATAGACAGTGTTGAAAAGCCTATGAATGGCTTACTTATAGTTGTCTCTGCATATTAAGGGATTGAAAAAACACTGAAAATGAATAAACTTCAGCTTTAAAAGAGCATGTAGATTTGGCTGCTCAGTAATTAAGTGAGTTGGCATTTGGCAGGTGTTAAATGTGTAAAACTCTACATATACAAAATAATAACATCTGACAAATGGAGTTTGCAATATCCAGAGAGTTCAATGGTCAAATGGTGTTTCCAAGGGACAAAAAAAAATAAATCAGTAACCAATCAACATACCAGCAATACTTGCAATGGCGTTGATGATATCCTCAAACACTGCCAAAAAAGAAAAGAAATTATCAATTTAATAATACAACATGACAAATATGCTGCCTTCATGTGCAATCGGAATTATTCTACTTCCCACTTCTAAAGTGGTAATTACATGTATGTTGCAAGTGCTTTGTTGTTGGAAAGGAAAGGAAGCATGATGGTACACCAGGTTCATTTATACATATTTCTTGAGGAACTTTTATTTTGACACCATAATACATATTACTCCCTTAACTTGCTGACAATAATGGAATTATGGTCAAATACAATCTATTTTCACGATGTAAAAATCTACAACATGCAATGGTTGCTGATATACATAAATGAATATGTCTGAAACGGCAAGTGCTAACAATTAGCTGTATTTAGAAAAATCAATAAAACCTGTGATTCACCACAGAAACCAAAATCTCCTCCATACTCTCTCCTCCCAACTCGGAAACTCGGGTATCAAAATGATCTCAGAGTTTACCAGTTGTAATTACGACTTGAGGGGTAGTTCATGTGCAACTTCGGAGTGGGAAATTGTCTTTACGATCATTCCGATCGAACGTGAAGGCAGCAACAAATAGTTTTTACAGGAAGTCACTGAAGGAATATACTGAACAGCTCTTAGCACAAGTACCTTTGCCAGAAATGTCATAGACAGAGGTGTCCTTTCCACGATCATCGCCTAGTATAGCTTTGTAAATTCCCTGATCTTTCTTTGAGAACTGTTTAATAAAACAAAAATAAAGTAAAAAGTTAATATATATATATATACATTATTAAAAATGATTATTAATAAATACATTTGATATTTATAATATTTAAAACTAAATATTAGGATTTATGAAGCTTTTAAATGCTATAAAACATTACTTAAATGTTTAAATTTGTGCATTATAATGGTGTTTCCATCTTCTGTTCATGGAGTCCCCAAACAGTACAAATTTTGAATGTCCCCCTTATCTGACACATACTCTATAGGGGCGGCTGTGGCTCAGGTGGTAGAGCGGGTTTGCCACTAATCGCAGGTTGGGAGGTTCGATTCTTGGCCCACATGACTGCACATGCTGAAGTGTCCTTGGACAAGACACTGAACCCCAAGTTGCTTCCAATGGCTGGCTAGCGCCCTTGCATGGCAGCTCTGCCGTCATTGGTGTGTGAGTGTGTGTGAATGGGGGAATGAGTCACAGTGTCAAGTGCTTTGAAAACCGCTAAGGTTAAAAAAGTGCTATATAAGTGCAGACCATTTACCATTTTCTCTGCTAACAAATTATGTTTTTTATAAGGGCGACCAAAATGTGTACTGTTTGGGGACTCCATGAACAAAGTTGGGAAACACTGCTTAAAAAAAACTTTAGTCACTGGAGAGCTGGTTATCATACCATTGGTATAGGAAGGGCACAAGTTCCAGACATTGGGTTGGGTGGAACATCAACAGTAATTTCTTCATCGTCTTTAATCCAGGTGAACGTTGTCTCTTTCTTCACATTAGCCAGCTTCAACACAAACACATGAACAAGAATATGGAATAAGGAAAATGACATGAGCCTTTAACATCGTCTTTCAAATTTCATGCATCATTGCTATCTCTCTACATACCATATGGGTCGTATGATACATTAATGCATATGACATATACTGTAAAGTGAAATATATAGTCACATGCATGATATGCTTTGCAGATCTAGCAAAGGGACTTTTAGGTTTTTATTTACCTTGCAAACAAGCATGACTGTGCAGTCATCTGTCACATGGAAAGACAGGTACTCTGAGAAGTGAGGGCCTGGGAGAAACAGAATAAAGTATCAGCTTATTCAATTTAAAACATTTAAAAAGATTTTTAAAGTCAGCTTCACACAGTACCAACAATACATGTATATTCACAATGTATATTCCTTTATTTTGTATTTATTTGTATTATTTTGCCTCACAGACCTTGTTTCCTGATGTGCTCTTTTCTCTGAAACTCAGCCTCCTTTAGAGCAGTTTTGAACACTACGATTTGAAAAATAGAAAAAATAACATACTGTCACAGATGTATTGTAGCTTTGTACAGAAACTCAATAGCACTGAACAATTACTGTAAGGCCCTTACCATCTCCAACCAGAACCAGTGAGCTCTGGCTCTTGGCCTTGCCATCGTGGATCTGAAGGGTGTAAGTGCCTTCATTGGCTTTGGTGAAGAGCTCAATAGTCATCTGGATGATTCCAGTGTTAACATCATGGCTGATTTTGTAACCCTAAACACACAGTAAACACATGTTAACTAAACATTTATGTGATGTGCTTAATTCTCAATTTAGGGGATTTGGAATGTATGGGCCCTTTTATTTCCAAAAACGAATGTACATTACACTACAATATTTACCAATGTGTTGTATTTTCCTATAAAAGCAAATGGCTAGAAACAATTTAGGGAAACATTCAACTTTTTCTTATGAGTGATATTAAAGAAGTGAAGCATTGGGCTGTACCTCGGCACTTGAGATGGCTTTATCATTGACGATGAACCTGTAGTTCACAGAGGAGGACAACTTCAGAGCCTGTAACCAGAAACGCACATGACCCTTCTCCAGAATCTCATAGTTCAGCTCCGTCTTCAGTGGAACAACTGATGAGAGCAAAAAACAGAAAAGGCATACATTTCATGACCAAGTAATTCAGAGAATATAATTAAGATTCTGCAGCCAAAAACATGGAAATAAACAATCAAGAGACAACTCACTAGGATGTCTGATGTTGTAGCTCTGCTCAAGCATTTTCTTGTGTTCTGTAAACAGAGATTATGTTCGTTTTACAAATTATTTATTAAGCAGATGCTTTCATCCAAAGCGATTTAAAAAAGCACAAGAAATGTATTAAATAGGCACCAACAACATTGTCCCATTATGAAGAAATGTAAACCCTAATCACTGACCTTCCTCACTGAGAGTGTAGCTGGCTGAAACTCCATCTGTATCAGTCACTGACACAGAGTAGATGCCCAGATCTTCTTTCTCAGGGTTTATAAATGTCAGCTTTGAGCTGAAGAGCACATACAGTATTGCGTCTTGTTAGTTCACACCACTTTGTTACAGAATGCAGTGGTAGTAAAGGACAAAATGCACAGAGATTAAATTATAAATATGCAAAACAAATATATAAATTCTCTCAACATTTACTCGCCTTCATGCCATTCCAGATGTGATTGACTTTCTATCTTCTACAGAACACAAAGAAAGATCTTTATAAGGATATCTTATGAAGAAAAAATTGAAACGCACATAAAGGTAATCCAGAAAACTCAGTGGTTTAGTCAGAGGCTTAATCCATGTCTTCGGAAGCCCTCCCATCAGTTTTGGGTGAGAACCGACCAAAATCTAACTTTTTTCCCACTATAAATCTTGATATCTCATTGGAGATCATTATTTAAAGCTTGATTATACTTCCAAACACCATCTAGTGCTCTGTGTAATCGAGCTTGAAATCAGGATTGTGTCCGGAGACTGCAATGGCATGATGTACAGTGAGGAGTTACGTTTTGGTCTGTTCTCACCCAAAACTTATTAGATTGCTTAAGAAGACATGGGTTAAACCACTGGAGTTATACAGATTATTTTTATACTGCCTTTTTGTGTTTTTTGGAGCTCCAAATTTTTGGTCACCATTCACTTGCATTGTATGGACCTACAGAGCTGAGATATTCTTCTAAAAATCTTCGTTTGTGTCATTCAAAACAAAGAAAATTATACACATCTGGAATGGGATGAGGGTGAGCAAACGACGAGAGCATTTACATTTTTTGGGTGAACTATTCCTTTAAGTTAACATACTGTCTTCCAGAAGATGTGATGAAGACTCTGTTTGATTCAGTGATTTCTTTGTAGGTCTTTGACCAAATGAACTTGGAGGTCTCAGAAGTCTCACAAGCTTCAAAATTCAGGAAAATGTCTCCGGTCTCTTCATCCACACCGCACACAATTTCCTTCATACCTTAAGAAACAAAATTCGACAAAATAATGCATAATAAAAAATAACACCTCACATTTTATATACTAATTAAGTAGTAGTGTATTAAACTTAAATTAGACAGTTTGTTTTAATTTTTAGTAGGACATTTGAGTGGTGCTTGCCCATGCAAAACTCAAAGTTGATGTGGGTGGTTGCCAGAGCATTGCTATGCAGTTGCTAAGGTGTTCTGACTCATTATAAGTATGTTGCTAAGTGGTTGCTAGGGTGTTCTGGGTGGTTGCTAGGTGTTTGCTCACTGAGGTATCATTCATGTCCATTGCAGAAATAATGCAGGATGGGTTATGTTCAAAACAGTTTAAAACTTAGAGTAAGGGTTTGTTCAAAGGATGAGCAACGGTAAAATGTGTTGCATGTTAAAGAATGTAAATTAATGCTTACGGCAGGCAATAATTCACAAATACTGTATGCAATGCAGTTACCTGGCAGTGCCTTTGCACACACAGGATCTGACACATCTGAGGCTCTTCCGACACCGTTAGCATTAACAGCCCGCACTTTAAACACATATGATGCTCCAGCTTCTAGTCCAGTCACCTACGAGCAATGTATAAACATTTATTTCTATACTTATCTTGTGCCACTTTTTGAGGTGTGGTTGCGGTGTTCTGAATTGCATAGCATTAAATTATGGGAGTATTGCTTCACACCTTCAGGTAACACTGCCCAACTGGCTCAGCATTCACAGTGGCAAAATTCGATGAACCCTTCTTAGCCATGTCCACAAAGTAGCCAGTGACGGGGCTCCCACCGGTGTACACAGGGGCCCTCCACTGCAGCAGGAGGGAGTTATCACGCACCTCCCAGAAACTGAGGTCATACGCAGGGCCTGTTGAGAGAGATAGGATGTATATACACACACATACACATACAGCGGTTCTTCGCTGCTTTAGGGTAAAAAGTACCATAATGGTATATGGAGAAAAATAACAGCCTCTCATTTGGGTTATGTACTTCACTTGAACACAGTACGTTTTATTTAAAGAAGATTCATTAAGTAAAATCTGGGAACTGAAAACCAGATACATATCTGTTCTAGATTGATAGAAGTGTAGATTTAAGTGATATACTGACCAGGCTCTGGCATAGTCCAGGCCTCGCAGGCAAAAGCTTTGCTTGGCTCAGATGGCATGCCAACACCAGCCAAGTTTGCAGCCTGAATCTTGAACTCATAGAAAACTCCACCAGTCAGATTCTCCACCTGGATCCAGATGTGAATTACAGAACAGTTCACATTTTACATCATATCAGTAAATCCTAAAGTTTCATAACTTAAATGACACTTTTTGGCACCAGACTATTGAAGAGCTCATCTCGGTATTAAGTATATTACATTTTTTCAATACCATGTGCTTTTTAATAGAGGTAGAACTTACCGTAAAGATCCTGTGGATGGCTGGGCTGGGGCTGACCTCCTTCCAGTCGAGTGATCCTGCCTCACGCTTGTCCAGGTAGTAAGATGTGATCTTTGTGCCGCCTGTGTGTTTGGGGCGTTGCCAACCCAGGGTCATGGACGAGCCATTACAGTTCAGTAGAGTGATGCCGTATGGGGCAGAGGGAGCAGCTAATTGTGTGCGGAAGAGGTATAAAAGGTTTAGTGAGGTAGACAAAGTTACTGAGGTACTTATATGAGGCATGTGCTATCAGACAGTGACTGGAGCCAGGGATCAGGTGCATGATTAAATGATTAATTATGGTAGCGGAATCCCTTACTGATTAGATAATGATATTTAGAGTAATTAATATTATTAAATTCAAAAGGCTTGTGCGAACAACATGTCTTAGATGTAAATCACATTGCAGTGAATTTCTGTGGACTAAAAGAAGTGCTGGTTTTATTGGGCTTGTGTGTAGACATCAGCAGTGGATGTGTTAAGTCACTTTATAAATGGAAATACATCACATACATACCGTACTCCACTCCCCCCTCTGAATAAGATAAAACAAGTGTTTACATGGCTACAACTTCAAAACACTGGGTTTTATTTCAATGTAAATCCTTGAGCAATTTTACATGCTGAACATATAAATTTTTCTGGTTATTAAAATCAACAAGCAACAGTGTACTACTAAAGGGTGCACAAATAAGTTTTACACCTAAACAAAACAAAATAGCACTTTAAACAAATATGTATTTACGAAATGATGTACTCTCACATATTATACCAGTGGCCAAAAAAAAACATTTGGGTGATTCCCCTCATGGTGGCCAACACCATGTTAAAATCACATGACCAGCGAAATACTGCTCTCTTTTTCTTGGTAACTCACTCATATCAGACAAGTTCAAGTGGCAGAATAAATTAACTGTGTTAAAGGGATAGTTTACCCAAAAATGACATTTCTCTCATCATTTACTCACCCTCATTTCAGCCCATATGTGTATGACTTTCTTTCTTCTGCAAAACACAAACAAAGATTTCTAGAAGAATATCTCAGCTTTTTAGGTCCATACAATGTAAGTAAATGGTGGGCAGAACTTTGAAGGTCCAAAAAGCAAATATAGGCAGCATAAAAGTAATCCATTCGACTACAGTGGTTAAATCCATGTCTTCAGAAGTAATATATGTGTGGGTGAGAAACAGATCAATATTTCAGTCCTTTTTTACTATAAATTCTCCTCCCTTCCCAGTAGGTAACGACATGGATGAAAAATGCAAATTGGCAAAAACAAAAAAAGAAGAATGTGTAAGTGGACTTATATATTATCTGTTCCTACTATCTCACCCACAGCAATGATATCACTTCTGAAGATATATATTTAACTAATGGAATCGTATGGATTACTTTCATGCTGCTTTTATCTGCATTTTGTAATTTCAAAGTTCTGGCCACCATTCACTTGCATTGTATGGACCTACAGAGCTGAGATATTTTTCTAAAAATCTTTTTTTGTGTTCAGCAGAAGAAAGAAACTCGTACACATCTGGGATGGCATGAGTGTGAGTGAATGATGAAAGACTTTTCATTTTTGGGTGAACTATTCCTTTAATTTACTGTATTATAATTGTATTAATAATTTCCTAATCCTGTTGAAACAGTTTATAAGAAAGCTCTTCATAATTGTGGTATTTTAGCTAAGTATTCTTTTTTGAGTTGGGAACATCTGATTCAATTTGCAATGCATTGTTAATTTTTAAATTTCTAAATGGTCTTGCTCTGCCCATATTCTATAAGTACATTCATAAAATAACAGGAAGGTTCACAAGGGCTAGTACAAGTGGTACTACCACAGAGCTGAATCAATTATCCAATCTGGTTTTTGTCAAATCATAATTTGATATTTATTGTTATTTACTGTATATTTGTTTCATATGCATTTGGATTTGCTTTGTGTGATTTTATTCTTAAGTTGTTTATTTTTTCTTCTTTTTACTCGTTATTTTAAGATTTTTTACAATTTATATAGATTATTTTGGTTAATGTATGGTTTTTTCTCCTTTAATATCAACCTGCCCAGGACCATATATAATGTATAATAATATAATGTTAATTAATGTGTATTGTCCCTGATTAGTTAATTAAATAATTAAATACAAAATACATACTGAGAGCAGCGTCAATGAACAGTGGAGCAGATTCCTGTGACTCTTCACTCAATCCATAAGAATTCACGGCTTGCACACGGAACACATAGGTATCTCCTTGGATCAAATCATGGGCAACAAACCTGAAAATGCAAATCCAGATAATGTCAAAATAAACCTAGCCCTTGGTTTAAGGGCTCGTTCACCCAAATATTGAATATTCTCTCAACATTCACTGACTTTCTTTCTTCTGCTGAACACAAACTGAGATTTTTAGATGAAAATCTCATTTCTGTAGGTCTTTACAATGCAAGTGAATAGTGGCCAGAACTTTGAAGGTCTAAAAAGCATATAAAGGCAGAATAAAAGTAATCCATAAAACTCCAGTGGTTAAATCCATATCTTCAGAAGTGACATGATATGTGTAAGGGAGAAACAGATCAAAAGTTAAGTCTCCACTTTCACTTCCATATTCTTCTTTTGTTTTCGGCTATTCACATTCTTCGAGTATATAACCGCCTACTGGGCAGGAAGGAGAATTTATAGTCGCTTCAGGAGATATGGATTTAACCACTGGAGTCATATGGATAATTTTTATGCAGCCTTTATGTGTTTTTTGGATCTTCAAAGTTCTGGCTACCATTCATTTGCATTGTATGGACCAACAGAGCTGAGATTTTATTCTAAAAATCTTTGGCTGTGTTAAACAGAAGAAAGAAAGTCATACACATCTGGGATGGCATGAGGGTGAGTAAATGATGAGTTTTTTTTACATTTTTGGGTGAACTTTCCCTTTAAAACGGTCTCAGAAACATATTCTGATGTGATAAACCACTTTACTATACAGTATGTGTTTTACCTGGTGTGTTTGTAAGGCCTGTGGTTACAAGGGAACCAGACCTTGGAGCCGACCACAGAGGCATCCACATAGTAACCCATGAGGTTGTTGGGATGTTTCGGGGGCTCCCACTGCACAAAAGCAGATGTTTTGGTGTTTCTGGAAGCAACCACCTGTCCCGGAGCAGATGGGACACCTGCATAAACCAAAAATGGAATGTCAAAAAAACTCCTTGGATAATGTCACAGATTAATGGGGAGTGAAAGTCTGCCCTTCTGAAAGTGAATATATTATGGTGGATGGTTGCTTTTAAGAAGTGGAACTAAAACATGCTAAAAGTGAACTGTGTTATCTTAGGGTGAAAAAGTCAAACAGCAAATTCTGGTGGAGGACAGAGTTCAAGATCATTTGAGCTTGCTCAGTGGAAACTTTTTTTTTTTGTTTTCCTTTATTTTCACAAAGCAGAAACCAGCCTGTGATATTAGCTGATAAACCAATGTTTTGAAAAAACGATCGTAATACATACATACATACCAATGTTTGGAACAATACCTGCAAAATACAGTATGGAAGTAGTTATAAAAGAAGCATTTGAATGTTCCTCGATGACCTTCTATGGACACAGTTACAGCTGAGTTTAAATAGTTTCGCAAATATTATTTTGGAGAGTTAGACAACCAAAACAGCAGGGTTGATAAGTCAAATATTGACAGTTATAGCCTTCTTACCATGCGGGTCGACCTTTTGGATTGGACCTGTAGGCTCTGACGGCTCACTCAAGCCATACTTGTTGACAGTGATTACACGGAAACGGTAAGATTTCCCGTCGTCCATATCGTAAACAGGATAACGGGGAGAGTTTAGCTGGACTGCAGTGTTGACTCTCTGCCAGAGGTGACTGTCACTTACACTCTAAGATGTGGAGAGTCATAGATGGCCATTATGAGGATTCAGAGAGAGTCATTATGTCTTCTGGTTGGAAGTGCAGCCCCACTCAAACTTATGGAATATTCGAAAAACAACCAGACTCTTTACAAAAATATGATGGCTATAGATAGCAATGTAAATCAGACAGTCAGTAACATGTGTATTTCAATGTGTAGAATGTTTATGAATCCTATGTACAAATATGATCTTGACTATAGACTGTTTTAAATAAAAAAGATGTTTTATATGTAACAGTATCATTAGTATTTACATAACATTTACATAACCTATTTATCCTAGCTCATTTAGCAATATAATAAGAAAAAAATAAGTATTTTTTAAGATACATTTATATAAAAAAGAAAAGTGCCTACACACCTTCTCAACGAGGTACCACACATGTGCCCGTCCGCGAGGGCTTGGTGGTGTCCAGCTCAGAACAATGTATGTTTTGTTTATTTCAGTGGCATGCACATTGGTGGGTGGTTCTGGTATTGTAACATACACTAAACAGGAATAAATCAGATGTTTATTTATTCAAAATGGTATATTTAATATCATCTACACATCTACTCTTATTTGCAGTGTGTTAGTACTATTGTGTTGAGACAGCCTGAATTTTTGTCAAAAACATATTTAACCCATTTAACTGATACTTTTATAGAGAATTAACTTAAATATATACAGTATATATTTATTTACCTTTATTACATGACACAGGATTGCTTTGATTTAGAATGTTTCATAAATATTCTGTGTTGCACAGGTAAATCAATTTTGGCCAAATATTCAAGTATTGTCTCATTTGAAAATCGTATGGTCTGATTTTAGATACATTTTATGAACACTGCATAAAAAAAGAAGAAAAAAGAAAATAATACATAGAACCATAAATTGGTTTAATTTAATGGGGTTATATCGATTTAATGGATTATTTCACTCATGTATTAGCTAGTTAAATTCACTCTGAAGAATGTGTTTTCAGATTCACTCCCAGGTTAAATGTGGCAATGACTATAATTTAAAGGCAACCTTTGCTGGAAATAAACACAACTGGGTTAAGTAATACTAATCATACTCAAAGCCAACTGAATATTAATCTAGAGTTTTTTTTACTCTTTGTAAGACCAGTCAACACCTACTGACTGAAAAAGATGTCTCGATAGTTTGCCTATTCTTGAGAAAACAACTCGTGTTTTTACACTAAAGATGTCTTCAAATACTTTTCTTTATTCATGGTACCAATACAACGCAACATTAGGCCTTATTGTATTTATTGCAACTTTTGTTGACACCAAATATATGCAGGATGTTAATTTACTATATATTAAATATATTAAAAGACTTTTGAATACAGTCTCATATTTGACCCTTTCAATTGCAGTAGGTAGTGACTGATCTACACAGTATTTATTTTGTAATGAATTAATGAAACCTGGAATGTTAATTGTTAAATCAAAAAAATGTTAAAGTTATGTCTATGGACAGAGAGCGCTTGCATGGTCTTGATCTAAATGATGGAATGATGATATCGATGATAAGTTAGAAAGTGAATGTACCTCCTTGTAGTTCCTCCTGTCGAATCACAATGTCATATTTTCCTTCGATTTTAATCACTGTTTCGATACATAAACATAATACTTTATTTTTAATTAAACATATTAAACACTAGTCTGTGTTTAAGTTCTTGACAGAGGCATTCAACCAACAAATTACAATATGACTTCATATATAGCGAGTTTTGTAGCTTATTTCAAACGTGACTACACACCATGTCATGATTTGAGGATTTTCCCTCCACAAGGGAAACGGTCATACACAGGCTCAAACGAGCACAGAGTGAAAGAAAGCACACCCCTGCATAATACGGGTAACTCGCAGCAATGCCTAAAAAAGAATGTGCCTGAATCTGCAGCTGGCAAAAGATCTTAGCTGATCTACGTCCAGATTTGGTTGCAAATCTTTTAATTTGGGTTATAATGGTCTTGTATCAGCTCAAGATGCTTTTATCTCAGGCGTGTTACAACTACCAATTGGCACTCTTTCCTCCTAATTACAGTGTAAAATTTTGTATGAAATGAGAAGACAGTATTTCATTTTCCAACAGGCCTAACCCTTTTTTGGAGGCTTACCCAAAGGACCCAAAGGAATCTTTTTTAGTCCTACCTTCCACATCACTCTCCATGGCTGCAGCGGTCACTCCGGTGGACATCCTAGAGGGCAGACTGATGCCAGTTTTGTTCACAGCCCTCACCCTGAAGTGGTAGGAGGCCCCCTCAGTTAGGCCATGAACAGGCAGCTTGCACACTTTAACAGGGGAGTCATTGCATTGGACCCAGTCCTTAGTTCCAGACTTACGTCTGCCAAGGTAACATGAAAGATGTAAAATACAGTGTAAAATAAAATGCAATGCTGTTTAATATACACTGGGGGCCAAAAGTTTAGACCACACTGGTAATTTTTTTTTTAGGACTTAAGAAATGTAAAACAATGAGAATGTTTTTCTTAGGGCTGGGTGTTGATACAGATTTCCCCGATTATATTTTTGATTTGATTAAATTCTGATTTGATATCGATTAATATGGTGTAACAAGGTTAAAACGGGAAAGGAGGAGGCGGGAACTGGCTGAACAGTCAAAATAATATTTAATAAGAACTTAAACAAAAAGACACAAATGCACACATGGCAGCTGCATGTGGCTCTCTCTCTCCTGAACTGCAGAGTTCCGCTGCATTTATCCCTCTCATCGGCTAATTAGCCCAATTGGGGGCCAGGCGTGCATAGTCACTTCCCGGCCCCGCCCTCCTCCTCATCACATATGGGTATATTTCAGTTATAATACTCTCCCAACTAATGGTATTAATTATACAGGGGACCTTCTAACTAGGTACATTCTGAAAATTTCATTCTGAAAAAATTAAATTTTACTAATTATATTTTATTAGTTTTTCATCATTTTGGTCACAACAAATCCAGGTATTCAATATATAAATACGATATTATATTTCATATGTCATTTTCTGTTTAATTGCATAATTTGTACTATTTACAAGTATTTACATTGATTTGTTGAACACGTGCTAAAACTGGTACAGTCTCTTTAACAAAACCTGCATTTCTGTAAAGAGCATCTTTAGATGAGCGCATGTAAACGAGAGAGGACTTGGATGGCTTTATCTCATATGTACCATGCATGATCAGAAATAAATGTATATATTTTTTTGTTTTTGATCAACAACTGACTGTAGAGAACAGAAAGGAAAATAAAAGAGACATTATTCAATGATAAAATAGGTTGTGTGGATGTCGTCTTTGGACACGCATTACAGGGAACATCTTTTACTCTCAACACACAGTGAAAGGATGTCACTGCTGAATACTCCACCACCACTATAGTACACAATTACTGTTAAGTGAAACGTAAAATTCACAAGCCAGTTACCAAATATATACATTTTAGTCACATAGCGCAACATTTGTTTGTAAATGTGAGTACGTTTCTATCAAAGTAGTGGAAGGTTGCGCATTGAGTAAAAGATCAATGTTGGGATTTAAAAATCGATATTAAGATTGTTTAAATGAAGATCTTGATACATCAGAAAATCTATATTTTTACCCACCCCTACTATTTCTTGGTCACAAATTTGTGACTCATGATAACTCCTTTTTACGAAAAACTTTTTGACACTATAGTATGTCATCATATCTTACAGTTATATGTAAACAGAATTAATTTAATTAAAAGTGTGCTATGTTGGTTTATCTGCAAATGTGAGGCGAGTTATGGGGGCCTGGGTAGCTCAACGAGTAAAGATGTGACTACCACCCCTGAAGTCACGAGTTCGAATCCAGGACGAACTGAGATACCCCAGCCAGGTCTCCAAAGCAACCAAATTGGCCTGGATACTCAGGAGGGTAGAGTTCCATGGGGTAACCTCCTCATGGTCACCATAATGTGGTTCTCACTCTTTGTGGGGCACGTGGAGGCCGCAGAGAAAAGCGTGAGGCCTCCACACATGCTATGTCTCCGTGGTAACGCGCTCAACAAGCCATTTGATAAGATGCGTGGATTGACTGTCTCAGACACGGAGGCAACTGAGATTCATCCTCCGCCACCCGGATTTAGGCGAGTCATTTCCCCACCATGAGGACTTTTTAGGCAAATTAGGGAGAAAAGTGAAATTTGAGGCGAATTGTTTACCTGTCCACAAAGTATCCAGTGATAGGAGCCTCATTAGTGGTGTTGGGAGGTTTCCAGGAGACCAGTACGTAATCAGCATTTACATCAGAGGCTGTAACATCCATAGGGGCTCCAGGGGCCCCGGCCACAGTGGGAGCGGCATCTGTAAAACAAATATACACACGTATTTACACAGTTATTGGACATCTCCTAAAGTAATTCACAACTAGTGCTGGGTAAATTACTCAAAATAAATAATACACTACAAATTACTAATTACTTCTCCAAAAAATATAATGAGATTACTGATTACTTCATCTACAAAGTAATCAGATTACTAATTATTTTACTT
The DNA here is from genome assembly GCA_032164185.1 of Moxostoma hubbsi. Taxonomy (NCBI): domain Eukaryota; kingdom Metazoa; phylum Chordata; class Actinopteri; order Cypriniformes; family Catostomidae; genus Moxostoma; species Moxostoma hubbsi. The sequence continues at coordinate 8,645,331 of JAVLUX010000186.1, forward strand.
TTAAGTTACTTTCCAAGAAAAGCATTTGATTTTCCGCTTAAATTAAAAATGTGTTTATTTCCTCATTCATTGTCGCACACTGCTCAGCTGTCACAGAAACGCTAACGTTAAATTCAGTAACTGTAATCTGAATACAAGGATTTTACATGCAATGTTTACACTACATTTTTGACTTAAGTAATTAGATTAAAGTAACTAATTACTTTGTAATTGGATACACGCAACACTGTTCATTCCCATTTATGTGAAACACAAAATTTAATATTGCATCACCTGCCCGGATTAATTTTTACCTTTAACAAACAAGTAAGCACTGTGTTCTGCAGTTCCGTTCTTGGTCCAAATGCGAAGGGTGTACAGACCCTCATCATCCTTGTTCAGGTGAGGAAAAGTGAGCTTGGCGACCCCACCACCAATAGACATCTCAATCCACCTGGATGGCTTCAGCAAAGTATCTATACACACAAACACAGAGTTAGTGTAGTTTGTACCTGAGAAATAATCCAACATCACTTTGACTTTTGCTATGGTTCTGAATAGGATAAAAATTTCAGCATCTCACCATCTCTGTACCACATGGCCTCTGGTGGCAGATTTGGCAGATCAGGCACTACCACCATGGTGGAAAACAGACTAACAGACTCTCCCTCTGTACCAAACGTCACTCCAAAATTGTTCAGCAGGGTCACTTCAAGCTTACTTAGAGAAACTACAGGCACACACCTTCATACAGCAACTCAAGTCAAGTCATTTTCATATTTGTATAGTGCTTTTAAAAGCAGCTTTATACAGAAATGTATGCTGTAACAGAAAATGAAGCGGCAATGTCTTAAAGTCTTCATTGTGCGGTTTTATATATAAATAAAATGTAAATGTAGATTACGCCTTAAAGTTATTATACATGACTTTAGGCCCCCAGTGAGCAAGCCAAAGGCGACTGTGGGTCTGATATGACTGATACCGACAAACCAAACAACCATGTTCATCTATACTAATAGTTTCAGTGAATGCCTTACTGTGATATTAGTCTATTAGGAAAATTGTTTTATTCACTTTTTAATGAGTTAGTTCACATTATTTTAATTGTGCTAGAAGACCCCAAGAGCTCATGAAATCAAAATAGATGTTTTGTCCACAAATCAGTTCTTGTTAATAATTTACTATGATAATATTTATGTAAACAGAGATAAAGTCATCACTATTAGTGTGTCACCTGGAAATCTTTACAGACCATGTAGTGGTCAATTTTACCTATTAAATGTCCACTCTGTTACAGTCCACACAGATGCAGCCCACCTAACCCAATGGAAATCTGAATGTGTTAGGTCATTTAGCTTCACCTGTATGATTTATTTAAAATTTAACATCCCTTTAATGATAAAACATTAAGATACCCATAAAAGCATGTTTAGTTTTTCAAAAGTTTCAAAGCCGAAAAGTCCTCAGATTGAGGAATGAACAAACTACGAATGCATGTTTGTATACTGACAACTCTAGGAGGCGTTTACCACATGTTTGTTGGACAAAATTGTTTCCATGTCTTATCTAGGCTTTGAGCCTGGAGCAGATATGAAATATTTATGGAACACGATCTCAAAAAGTCCTTCACAACTGAGTGTCAGCCAAACATAAATTGAAGTTATATCTTACATTGTCCTGGCAGGTGAGAGAGCTCTCCTCCCCCTAGTGGCCCTACGAGGAAAAACAACCGTAGATATGAAACGCTTCCATATGCTCGTCACAAGAGAAAGCAGAAATACAAAAGACAGCGCAGTGACACTCACTCCTGACACAGACAATGGCCTTTGAGGTGGCCTTTCCCTGTGGATTGGTTGCCACGGCACTATACACTCCAGAATCACTAACTGCACACCTGTAAGAGAACGACAAAATAAGTTCACAATTTGAATATACATGTCCAAAATGTGATTATATTATACTAAACGCAAGACGTATAACGAAAAAATTACAATATTGTCTTCAATGCCTTTCAAACACATGCACTGATGTTGCTTAAAGAAATATCTGGGTTCAATACAAGATAATCTCACTCAGCATAATTTGTGGTATAATGTTGATTACCACTAATAAATAAAATAAAATAAATCAAAATAATTTGGACTCATCTCTCCTTTTCAAAAATAAAAATAAAATGAATGAACAAAAGCAAAAACCGAGGCTACAATGATGTTCTTACAATGGAAGTGAATGGGGCCCATTTTTGGAGGGTTTATAGGCAGAAATGTAAAGTTTATAATTTTATAAAGCACATAAATTAATTCTTCTATTAAAAGTTGTGTATTATTTGAGCTGTATTTTTTTTAATGTTCATGTCATGAGGAATCAAAATGTATTTGATATTTTGACATATTTGGTCATTCTACTATAAAAACATACTGTAAATTTTAGGACACAAAACACAATCCCCAATTAAATAATAGCATTTATTGAAACCAAGCTGCAAAAACACTTCGTTCTCTACTTCCACGACTTCCCTACATCACTAGGGGTCCATTAATTCAGGACCGCCTCTACAGCGAAAAAACATCAACCCCGCCCACTGGTGCTTCAGTTCGTAAACTGAGAGAGAGCAGGACGGACAGGCCTAGTGTGGCCTCACTAGTGCTGAACACCAGAGGGGACCCATCTAGACTATTTTTAATTATTTTCGTTATATAAACATGCACTAGACAGACGTCTTCGACCATTGTAATGTATCTCGCACCACTTTTAGAAGACTCAATGTCAAGTTACATCTCTGTAAAGGAGAGCCATTTTGGCTGCTCTGGGTCTTGCAGTTTTGAGCACAAATGCGTCCTGGATGCATTCTTTTGTTGAATTGCACTATTTTTAATTGTTGGTGTGTGTAAACATGCACTAGATGGATGCCTTTTGATGCGTTTCCAGTGATGTGATACAGTATGTGTGTGTCTATTCACCTTGCTTTGAACTATGTACAGCCGTGGCCAAAATTATTGGCAGTAACATACATTTTGTGTTTTGCAAAGTTTTCTGCTTCCGTTGTTGTGGTGTTGATTCACATTGTTTCTAGTTTATTGTGCAGAGTGATCAGATGCATTTAAAAATTGCCAAAAAAATTGACCAAAAATCTTACTTCTTCACAAAAACCCAAATTTCACAGTATTTTGGCCCTGGCACAAAATGACTAGCTATCAACATTTCACAAATCATATCAGCAGCATCTGCGAAAGTGTGAACTAGTACTAGTCACGTGAAATCACTCTGATTGGATTATAAGAGCAGACTGATTGCTATAAAAGGAGGGAAGAATCATTCCTGCCAATCATTGTGTTCTTGATAGCAATGGTTACCCCAAAAAAAGACATGCAGCCATCATCACTTTGCATCAAAATGGCCTCACATGCAAGGAAATTGCTGCAAAAAATATTGCACCTGAAAGAACCATTTACCAGATCATTAAGAACTTCAAGGTGAGAGGTTCAACTGCAGTAAGGAAGGCTTCAGGACGTCCCAGAGTGTCCAGCAAGCACAAGGACCATCTCCTCCGGAGTCAGCTATGGAATTGTGTCACCACCAGTGCAGAGCTTGCTCAATATTGGCAGCAGGTTAGTGTGAGTGCATCTGCATGCACAGTGAGGTGAAGACTTTTGAACAATGGCCTGGTGTCAAGAAGGGCAGCAAAGAAGCCACTTCTCTCCAAGAAAAACATCAAGGACAGACTGAAATTCTGCAGAAATTACAAGGATTGGACAGAAGAAGACAAAGTTATTTTCTCTGATGAAGCCCCCTTCCGACTGTTTGGGACATCTGCAAAATCGATAGTCCGGAGAAGAAAAGTTGAACACTACCATGAGTTCTGTGTTGTGCCAACAGAGAAGCATCCTTAGACCATCCATGTGTGGGGTTTCTTTTTATCCAAGGAAGTTGGCTCTCTCACAATTCTGCCCAAAAACACTGCCATGAATAAAGAATGGTATCAAAATGTCCTGCAAGACCAACTTCTCCCAACGATCCAGGAGGAATTTGGTGATGATCCGTGCATTTTCCAGCATGATGGAGCACCATGTCACAAGGCAAGAGTGATAATGAAGTGGCTCTGAGATCATTACATTGACATTTTGGATCCGTGGCCAGGCAACTCCCCGGATCTTAATCCCATAGAGAACCTGTGGTCAATCCTCAAAAAGGCAATTAGGCAAGCAGAAGCCCACAAATTGTGATCAACTCCGAGCACTAATAAGGCAAGAATGGATCGCTCTCAGTCAGGATTTGGCCCAGAATCTGATATCCAGCATGCCAGAGCGAATTGCAGAGGTTATGAAGAACAAGGGTCAACACTGTAAATATTGAGTCTTTGCAGATATTGAATGTTTTTGCCAATAAAAGCCTTTAAAACTTATGAAATGCTTATCATTGTGAAATTACGTGAAAAAATAATCTACAAATACTGAAGCAGCAAACTTTGCAAAACACAGAATTGATATCACTGCCAATACTTTTGGCCACAGCAGTATGTTCAGTTTGGCTCATATCAGCGTGAATTTTATGTTTTTTTTGGCTCATATTACTGAGAAGTGTATTTATTTTGGCTCATATCAGTGAGGATTGTATGTTTTTTTTGGCTCATATCAGTGAGGATTGTATGTTTCTTTGGTTCATATCAGCGTGTATTGCTTGTGAACCAGTCATAATACAATTCAGGATTTGCAAAGGAACTGTTATTGAAGAATGGGGCAGTTAAATAACAGTTTGCCCAAAAATGAAAATTCTCTCATTATTCAGTTACCCTGATGCCATCCCAGATGTGTATGACTGTCTTTCTTCAGCAGAACACAAATTAAGCATTTTAGAAGAAGACAGAACTCTGTCAGGTCCTTATAATGGAAGTACATGGGTGCCAGCACTTTGACAGTCCAAAAGTCACATTAATAGGGCTTTTCCATCGCACGGTACAACTCGACTCAACTCGACTCTGCTCGCTTTTTTGGGGTTTTCCACTGTGGATAGTACCTGGTTGCTGATACTTTTTTAGTACCACCTTGGTTGAGGTTCCAAGCGAGCCGAGCCGATACTCAATGTGACATCAAAATCCTGCAGATCACTGATTGGTCAGGGAGAATCGTCACTACCAGCGTCACTGGATTTCCGACACGCGACATCAACCTGCTAGTTTTAAAGTTAGCAACAGCGATAACAGTATCATTTGTTCAAGTGACTTTCGAATTGTGAAAAAAGAAATGCGCAAAACCACGCCGTGGTCAATAAACGAGGTGAAGACGGTCCACTCATTAGTGATGAGTGAAACGATAAAGTCCCTCAGGAAATGTATCAGCTGTTGGCTGCACACAGCTACCAATAGTGTAGGGAAAAGTTAAAAAAAATTTAAAAGTGACTACAGAACTATCAAGGAAAAGTGGTTGTGGTTCGACCAAATGGACGCTGTCTAAACAGGCGAGCAATAGAGTGCCCTGGCGTTGATCCACGATAGAGGATGGTATGTTTTGTAATGTTAACTCTATACTCTGCTTGAAAGCTTCACTTTATTTAGTTGACCAGCTACTGGAAGCTTGCTTCTAAAATAACCAGGCCAATTTAACTGTTACACTTGTGTAAAATCACTATGCAACAACTGCACAATGAGCACAAAAAAGCTAACAGCTAGAGGTTGTGTTATTGTTTTGGTCAGTTTGTGTCATGTTTAAGATGATGTCACGGCAGTAGAGGGGGTGCAACTATGATGATCTGCCTATTATCCCACCCACATTAAGGTGGCACTAAACTGCAATGGAAATGCAAGCCCAGAAGAGTAAAGTGAGAAGAGTTGAGGTGAGTTGAACCATTACGTGCAGTGGAAAAGTGCCATTAGGCTACATAAAAGTAATTCATTTGACTCCAGTCAATTAATGAATGTCTTCTGAAGTGAACTGAAAGGTTTATGTAATGAACAAGTCGATGTGGATTACTTTTTTGGGTAAACAATTCCTTTAAAAATACTATTGGACATACCATCTATCAGAAAACATACTATAAGAAAACCATAAGTTTATTTATTTATTTTTTTCCAGAAGCATGGTTTTATTTGCAACACGTTCAGTTTTACATTTTTTGACAGCGCTTTCAGCAAATATATCATATGAGATTTTATTATGAAGGAGGAAGACTTCTTTCCCTCAATCATGCGAATGATTGGCTGTTCCAAAGACAAGCCCAATCAAGCAATCATGTTTACAAGACCTTATTTATATAACATATTCCAACATAAATACATCAAAAATCATCCTTGCAAAAAAAACTTTTTTTTTTTAAAAAAAATTAAAAAGAAGAGATTCCTTTTTTAATTATTATTATTTAGGGAAACAAATGAGTCATAAAACAATTCTTAGTCAATGTAGAAAACCATAAGTAATCACTTTCATTCATGAATATTTAAAATGTCATGACTGTTTGATATTATGTTGCTGAATGTTAAAAAGTTGTGCTTAAGATGAACAGTTTAATATATTCGGATACAATGTGTTGGACAAGCATTGTGTGCAAACCTTGAAATTTTGTTTTAGATTTTTGTGTAGCTTGTTCAAACCCAAGCCAAATCCGAGCATTTCAGAGGGCCAGAGACTTGTTGGAAAATGATCATATATTACTAAATAATGATTGTTTTGGTTCAAAAAACAAACAAACAAATTTTTTTTTACTAACATTATCAGTGGACCTCAGGGAAGATCATTAAATAATAATAAAAAAGAGCATGCCATGACCCTTTAAATTGTAATTGTTATGGTTATATGAGAGTTTATGGTGTTACGTCTTCATGGCAACGAAGTTGTAAAATTAGATTTATCTTTATAAAAAAAATTATAATTTGTCATACTAAAATCATGTTCACATATATTGTTTTATGTCTTGTGGCTATACTTTTGAAACAGTGAGTATATTAACCTACAGTATTATATATACATTTGGCCCTACTAACTTCCATTAGTACCAGGGGTAACCCAGATATTTTCTTTTTCAAAGAAAGGGGGGGATTTTTATTTTATTTTTTAATTTATTTATTATTTTTTAATTTCTTTGTTGTGGTAATCAACTTTACCAACACCAACAAAGGCTGTCGATGCATATACTGTATGATATCACAGATTAAATGCTATCCTGTAAATATTGTTATATAATTCAATGGTGAGAGGTCTTGAGTGGATAAACAGTCTGAATGATGATCAGGTTGGTATATAGCTATTAAACAGGGTGGAAAATCCTGCTCTCTGTGTTCCTTACACCTCTTTTAAGAACCATTTGGTATGAGTGTAAAATAGGTTTATGAGTCCAGAACATGTGTTAGACTGAGATCTCAGACATGCTGTGCTGGTCTTTAAGGAGAGCACAGAGTGTGAGAGCAGAGCAACGAAATGTGACCTTCAGCCTGTGTGGACTATTTAGAGCCTCTACCTTTCCTATGCAGTGCAGACCTGTTGGTTCTCAACAAGAAAAGTTCTCACGTATTTGGATTGGTCATTTTCTTTATGAGAGTTCAATAAGATCAGAAAACAAGCCTCTTTAACAATGAATGAGCGACTTAATTGTGGCCACTGCTATGGGCATCTCGGAGAGATGCTACTGTAATGGCTGACTTTGAGTCTTGATGGCGTCAGTCATTCCAAGATCAAATGACACATAGCTAAACTGAGCAGCACCAACAGCTGAGACTTCTTCAAGAGGAACTTCACTGGGACTAAATAGGAAAGTGTCCTTCATTCACTTTCACAGGCCATTACAGAGAGGAAATGTTGAGTCTATGCTCAATTACTGGTCTGGTTATCAATAAGTGGAGGTAATGGCCACAAACTGAAATCACAACAACAGCTGGCTGATACACGTTTAGAGATTTCAATATTATAGACTTTGTTATTTTGGGAATGACATGAAATGTGGCATTAATTCAAACAGTTGCTTGACTTGTCAACTCTAGTATAAATTGGACAAATATATGAGGCTCATGATGTCATACCTGCTAATAAAAAGGCTGTGAACCCCATACTTGCTCTCAATTTTGAACTTTCCAGGAGAACTCAAGGGTTCAAGGGCAACATCATTCTTATACCTGTCAACAAAGAGAAACAAAATAAATTATATTATATTATATAAGTGTCACAACAATCAAATGTACATTTTATTATAGTGTAAGAGTCAATTTCATGAAACTTGTTAAGAACATGTGAGAGTCATCTTTTATCAAATCAAAACGAAATTAAATTTAGTTTATAAATTCTATGAAGCTTATTTTTAGAACCATTAAGATTTATTTTTGCATTGTGACATTTTTATGACAATTAAGCATCATCATAACACAATAAAAATCTCATTCGTTTTTTTTTATAGAAATTGTAAAATATGTATTCAGCATTGTAGCATTTGTTGTACTGCTTTTAATCTATGATTTAAATAAAAATAAAAAAAATTAAAAAAATTTATTACAGTAATTTATTTTAAAGTGACCTGCACATGTTTTTGTGAGATTCTACCCTATGTTGATGCCCGTTTTTATTAAAGCTGAAGTGTGTAATTTCTGCACCACTAGCAACACCAAATGGGACTGCAAAAATAATCACAGTTTCATAATTCCCCCCCTCTACCATTGGTTGTACAAACAAATAGTCCCACCCCAAACGCATACCATTAGTAGTGCCAATGCTGCTTGTTCGAGATGGACAGACAGCTCAAACAAACAGAGAAATGTTTTGATAGTGCCACAGAGCCATTGTGTTACACTTTTAAGTGAAATACTAACACCAGACTTATAGCTGCCCCAGCATATAAAGCTCGGAAAGGAAACCAATTAAATTTTTTTTTTTAATTTTCTCCCCTTTTCTCCCCAATTTGGAATGCCCAATTCCCAATGCACTCATGGTGGCGTAGTGACTCGCCTCAATCCGGGTGGCGGAGGACGAAACTCAGTTGTCTCAACATCTGAGACCATCAATCTGCGTGACTTGTTGAGTGCGTTACCGCAGAGACTTTGCACGTGTGGGGCTTTGCGTTATTCTCCACGGCATCCACGCACAACTCACCCCGTGCCCCACCGCGATTGAGAACCACATTATAGCGACCACGAGGAGGTTACCCTATGTGACTCTAACCCTTCATAGCAACTGGGACAAATTGGTTGCTTAGAAGACATGGCTGGAGTCACTCAGCGTGCCCTGGATTCAAACTCGCGACTCCAGGGGTGGTAGTCAGCGTCAGTACTCACTGAGCTACCCAGACCCTACACACATCAGCTTTAAAAAAAAGTTGACATTTATTATAAGGATAGTCCAGTGATGTATTTAAAAATACTGATTATGAAAAGATTGAGGACCATCTTAAAAAATTAAGCCAAACCATTTAACGACGGGGTTGGGGAGGCCGGAAACAGTGCAGAATAGTTTGACGGGGGTCTTTTCCCACACAGTGTGAGATCTCAGACTGATCAGGAAGTCTGGTGGTCTGGGAACCTCAGCAGTAATCTCCTTCCTTGCTGACACCTGCTGAAGAACAGGAAGGACTGAGTAAAGAGTGTGGACAATGTAAGACTGCAATGTCTTATTCTGAGCAGTGCGGAATAATCATAAAGGGCCTAAAAAATTCTGAGATCAGAAGAATTGACTTCTATCGACTACTATTGTTTTAATGTTTAAGTGTGGTTAGCAATAGAATTCCTTCTATTCTTAATAACAGAATAATTGTATTTAATTGGAAACTCATTGGGTAGGAGCTATTTTAGTATAAAAAAGTATAAGCATGGAAACTTATGGTCACCTGTCTTGTGATCTCAATATTTTCCACTTGCTCATGTGTGGCCTCTTTCATCCTGTTCAGCTCGTGCTGCAGCTGAACCAAGTCTTTTCCAAAGTGAGCTGCCATTCTCTGATACCCCTGCATGCCCTCAGGAGCCCTGGCAACATGAAAGAAATTAAGAAGATGCAAGTGTTAAGCATTGAGTATTATATTTATGGTATTCACATGTTTATTAAAAAATGCAGATTTTTTTGATCAGTCACTAAATAAAACTAGGTAAATAAATAATAGGAGTGAAGCTTGATCTTTTGACCTTAAGTAAATATAATATAATTTATATATAATTTGACATAACCAGGCCAAATAGCTGATTGTTTAAAAATATTGCAAATAATATGCATTACAGTATAGTTTATAAATATATAAATTTTGTCATCTGTACAAATGGAATAGGGCTTCAGGTTTTCTCTTACACCATCTTAAAATAGCATGGTGAACTGTAATAATGCAGTAGCCAATCAAATCTCACCTCTTTCTGAAAGTTGGCACTGTGTATGCTGGTTCCGCCATAGCCTCAGTGGCCTGGACCTGCTCCTTCTTCACTGACTTGGAGCTTGACTTCCTGTCCATTGACAGCACACATCAGAACGGCACTTCTAATACATTTCAATGTTTACATCGTGTTATAGTGCACACAAGCAGTACATTACATTTTAAAGCAGTAAGCTCATTATTACTTAGTGCTGTTTTACTTTTCCAACTGAAGGGTGAATTACTGCATTTATTATATCATTTTATATCATGGAGTTACTTTATAGTGGTTATAATAGTTTCAAAAACTGCTTAAACCAGCCTAAGGTGGTTTGCAGCCTAGCCAAGCTGGTTTTCAGCTACTGTAGTTTAGCTGGTTGTCCAGATGGTCTCCCAGACAGACCAGCTGAAAAGTGCCTAAAACCGTTAAAAAAAACAGCCTGACCAGTGGAAATTAGCTTTGATGAAAGCAAAGACTAGCAAACCACCTTAGGGTTAGCTGCAGCTACATTATCCTAGCATGCTATCACAAAGTTTATCAGGATGTTTTTCAGTTGAAACTGCTTAATTGCACATATTAAATCCATCTCTGTACCAAATGAAATGTCTGGTAAAGCTAATAAAATAACATATTCTAGCAATGTATGGTGCTAAACAAATGCAGCATATTTCAGTCAGCAATGCTAGCAAAACTATATAACAACTTACTGAAAACCATTGACCAAAGGTTTTGATTTTGTCTGCACCACAACATATGTATTAAATGTGATTAAAATGGTAATTTAAAAAGATTAAGTCATCCGTTTCTTGTTATTTAAACAAAGCTTCATGATTCAGATTCTTTTGGTTTTTCCCACATGTCTTCCATTTCTTTTTCAGGGCCAGATTGATTGAACCAATGGAATCAGTTCCACAGTGCACAGTAATCTGGCTGTGCAGGATCAGTAAAAGCAGACATTTATTCATGCTTGTTAACCTGATGGCAACAGCACCAAAACTGCAATCAGAATTATCCTCTATTTTTGAAATGGAATTTGAATAACTACCATTTCTTAATGACAGAGAAGCTTGACAGCCATGCTTCATAGCATATTTATAAAGCATTATTTTCTCATGTTTTTCCAAGAAGTATGGCGTAACGTTGAGTCTGTTTACAATGCACACTAGCTTTTCTTCTTAAATATATGCCATGCCATTACACCTAACTGGGGATTTAACCCAGATATCTTGTAGTCTATAAGCAAGTAACCTGATTTTTTTTATTATCAACAAAGACAGCAGAATTAGCATAAGCGTATGCTGCCATGTGTTTAGAGACAGATCTTCTGGGCTGCTGAACCTCTGAGCCAAGCTCACGCCAAGGCTATTCGCATTTATAGCCATATCCCATACCTTGATAGCTGAACAACATGTTTTGAGCTTTGATGTTGCGTTTGCTCTTGCCGATAAAGTGTAACGGCCCTCACAGGCATGTCAGGAACACTCTGAAAAAGACCTAATGACCACACCAAGACCCCATTGGGTGTATGCTGGACAAAATACGGTTAAGAATGCTTAAAAAAGGAACAAAACCAGTGTTATAACCCATTCCTTATTGGGTAATAGCATAGTTATGATATTGAGCTTTTTAACTGTAACTGAGCTTTTTAAATCACAATAACCAATCATTTAAAAATTTTGCCTGCAAATACATTTAAATAGTGAAGTGCATATATATATATATATATATATATATATATATAGTATTATTATTTTATTACTTTAGTGCCTAAAACTCAAAATGTGTTTCTGTGTGGAAGTGACTCAAAATGATGATGTTCACACATATTTGATTCATTGAAACCTATCAGATTATTCAAAAATGTAACCTGTTTTGATTACAGTTGTAGCCAAGTCATCATCTTTAAAAAATGTCTCCTGACAAAGACCAAAAATCTATGTTGCTTACCAAAAATAAATCTACTCAATCAGATATATTGTATGTAATATACTGTGTGAATTTTCCTTTAATTTCTGGTAATTTAAACAGAGAATACCGTAAAATATCACCATTACAGTCTCTCTACATTCCAGGAGCTCAAGTGCATCACATTACTGGGGAAAGTGCATAGCTGACCCCTGCATAACTAAGACAACATATGGCCACAAACACACACACATCTCTGCAGTAACAATTCTAGTAGGAGCAAAATAATCTTCAAATTTGACCTTTAACCCACAGATAATGTGACAGGCTGCCATGACCGATTAGGTCTTATGTGAAAACAAACACATAAGTTCAAAACACAAACATATTTATCACAATTACATTGTCTTCTATTGAAACTCTGAAAAAGCAAAGCACAACCCACAGAAAATCCAGTTACATAAAAAATAGAACACTCAAAAATGACCACAAACATTTTGTAAAAAAGTCCAGATTCATATTGATTAATTGGACAGCCTTTCCCTCTGAATATAACAAATTTTAGTTTTAAATCTTAGTAAACTTAGCAGAAGTTTTCTAAAACATTTGAAAATGGAATAATAAAATATACTCGTACTTACCCCAAGAGAAAAGAAGAGCTTTGGGTGTTTGAAGGGCAGCCTGAGAGCAGTTGGAAAACTCTTGCTGATGGAACAAAAATAATGCACTCACTTGAAGGGAATGCCTTCACTCAGCCGCCCCATGTAAGGATACTCTTTAAGACTATATATAGCATTTATCTCAATTTTCACACCCATTTTACTGATTGAAAGAGAACTAGAAGACAGATGTAGTTTAAAATGTTAAATCAGCTATTTTTTATTGCTTTTATCATCGAGACATGAAGATAAGGAGAAATATAATTTTACTTGGAATAACAGCCTCAAGATTGCATTTGAAAGGTGCAGGTGTACTCCACGATAAACTTACCTTGATGTAACGTGTAAAGGTGAGAAAGACATTTATTATAATGATGGTGGACTTAATCTATGCTCAAAATCAGACCAAATTTTATTTTTTGTCTTTTGCCTTAAAAAAACATTAACATTGTAACCATACAAATATTTAGGATTGATTATGGAGACCAATAATTTCTTTTAATTTTTTTTTCTCTCTCCAAGAAGAAGAGATTTCTGTAAAAGTGCTGAAGTTGCCATCTTGGGAGCCCTTTTTAGGGTTTTAATGTACCCCTCCCCTGACCTGCAGTTGCAAAAATCTATTTTTAACAGGAGATAAAAAAGACAGAGAGACTATAACTCCCAGCATATATAGACATAATCAAAAGTGTCTATAGAACCTCTGTATATATATATGTAGATATTAAGGACTGACAAAATATACTGTATATATATATATATATATATATATATATATATATATATATATATAATATATATATAATACAAATATATATATATTAATATTAATATATATATATAAAATACTGTGCAAAGGTTTTAGGCACTTGTGAAAAATGTTGCATAGTGAGGATTTCTTCAAAAATAATGCCATAAATAGTTTTCATTCATTAATTAGCCTCATACAAAGTCCAGTAAACATAAAAAAAATTTAACAATAATTGGTCTGACAATCTTTGTCTTCAAAACAACACCAATTCACCAAGGTACATCTGGACAATTTTCCTATGTTGTTGGCAGATAGGATGTTCCAAGCTTCTTGGACAATTTGCCACAATTATATTCTATCTATTTAGGCTGTCTAAATTGCTTCTGTCTCTTCAAAAATCCCAGATGATTCGATGTTCGGTGGGGGGTTCTATGGGGGCCATGCCATCTGTTGCAGGGCTCCCTGTTGTTCTATTCTATTCTATTCTGTATGCAAAAGGAATGATTGGAAGTCTAATATTTATATTTACTATTGACAAACTAAAGCTGAAAATATAAACCACCTTAAGACAAATGTTCAGTCATGCAACTCTATGTGGCGCAAGCTGATAGATTGTTTGAGTTGTTATCTGTTAGCCACTTGTGACATGGTTCGCTCACTTGTGACATCTTAAGCCAATCAGCTCGCATGGTGTAAGCTAATTGGTCCTTTGACTTGTAATTGGGTAACTTGGCATCTAACATTTAAATGGCTCAGTTTCTTTCTCAGAGAATATTATTTGCTCAGGTGGTTAGCTGGGGCTTTCCATCTGTCAGCTTGCACATTAAGGTCTGCTTTTGGCCACGACACATACACGCACTTCCTTAACAAGATAAGCTTTAGACAAATCTGGCTGGAACACATTGCTATCTCAGGTAATTAGATTAAATACATTTACACTTAGCTAGATTAAGTCACTAGTTAAATAGTCTCAGGTACACATTATGAGTTATGTCACTAGCCATGTAATCTATTCGGCTAAGCAGGCCGAGGCACACATATAAATTTAGTTCATTATTATTACACCATTTGACCTGTGGCCAAGGCACACCTTGCTAGCATACACTCGGTGCACATGGCTCTTCAGAGTAGCAGCAGTACACAAGCCTTTGTGCTAGATCTGATGGTTGGGGAGTTGTGTTTTGTTTTCTATGCGTTTGTGGAGGTGATGGTGTGGTCGAATGCCCATCTGGGGAGAGAGAAAGTGGTAAGGACATCCACCTGAGATGAATTGTGACTAATTACCATCTCTATGTTCACAGTGAGAGTCAGGGGAGATTAAAAGATGGCCAGTTTACAGAGTGGAGAGAGACAGACAGACCAGAGTCTTCGTGTCTGTCCCCGAGAGAGAGAGCCTTGTGTTGTGTGAAGCTGAAAAGAAGACTGTTTATTTGAGTGATGCTGAAAAGCCATCTTGTGTTTTGAGTGAAGCTGTACAGCAACTGCTTTTTATTTGTGAATAAAATGGACTCACAGGAACTGTGGAAACCGGTTGCTGCTTCCTCCTTTATCTTCCCAAGCGATTCATTGTTGCAGTGTTATGTAAGGCTTCCCTACTTTGTTGGGGGATTGTTTGTCTCATGTTTGGATGTGTTTGAATGGAAATGCAGTGCAAAAAGTAGTGTGACTACCTCTTTATACCATTGTAAAAGGGGTGGTCACACTACACTTTACACTCCATTCCCATTCAAGCACATCCAAACACGGGAGCCTACTCTGAACTACAAATCTGCATAATGGGAGGATGCATGACCAATAGAAGATTGAAACGTCACACATTGACCTCTTACCTCAATTCAAAGGATACATATTTCAAAGCAGTGTCTTTTTATTGCTTTTGGCGAGTGAGTAGACGGCATCTTTTAACATTTTTATTATAACAGTTTTTGTTATTTGTGAAGTATTATTTACTAAAACCAGAAGTTCTCCCACGTGACATCATATCCTGATCCGTTTCATTGTCCGAAAAACAAATGTGCGTGCTCAAAGCCTAGTAGTACCACCCCTTTGCACCCCATGCCACTGCATTAACCCAAATGGTGCAGTTTGTTTTCAGTTTCTGTGTTTCCACCAGACTATTGGAGGGCAAATAGCCATGCTGTGTGGCAGGTATGAAACCCAACCGAAGTATCTAAAATTATCGTAATTTGAAGCTGTGACCTGAAAATCTTAATTCTATTAATATTCCGTAACAGAGGGGGTAGCTCAGCGAGTATTGATGCTAACTACCACCCCTGGAGTCGTTAGTTCGAATCCAGGGTATGCCGAGTGACTCCAGCCAGGTCTCCTAAGTGACCAAATTGGCCCAGTTGCTAGGGAGGGTAGAGCCACATGGGGTCACAAACCTCCTTGTGGTCACGATTAGTGGTTCTTGCTCTCACTAGGGCACGTGGTAAGTCATGCTTGGATCGCAGAGAATAGCATGAGCCTCCACGTGATAAGATGTGCAGATTGACTGTCTCAGAAGCTGAGACAACTGAGACTTGGCCACCGCCACCCCGATTGAAGTGACTAACCGCGCCACCACGAGGACCTACTAAGCAGTGGGAATAGGGCATTCCAAATTGAGGAGAAAAAGGGGATATACATTTTTTTTTTTTAATATTCAGCAACAGAGAAGATATTAGAAGACATCACTTTATTGAGCATCTTCTGCTTTAGTCAAAACAGAGGAAAGCTGATATATAATTGAAATCAACAACAGAGATCATGAGGGATTTTCTTAAAAATATTTTTTACAAAAGGCATTGTTATTAAATTTTGGGTTAGCAAAATATTACCATAAATTGCAAAAGCATCTTTGGTGTAGTTTGGATATCTTGAAAAAACAAAAAACAAAAAACAAAAACAAAACAAAAACTTCACAATAATTATAAAATAAAATAAACAGCAAATAAAATGCTTTAAAACATTTACAAAGCATGTACTAAATCCCATGTACTAAATTTGAGTTTTAAATTAGATTTCCAACAGCTTTTTAAAGTGCATCAGATCTCAGTAGTTTGAGAAAATTAAGCATTATAGTGCATAGGATATCTGCTCTAACACTTTATCATAGGCATTTTGTACAGCATTCAGTGCACTGGACTTTCTGTAATTACCATAAGTTTTTATAAAGCACATACTGTAAATATTACTGTAATGAACTTGTTCATTAAAGTACATGTTATGCTAGCCATGCAGCCATTACAGGAAATTAAAACATTTTTAGATGCCTCACATTAAACAAGAACTCCTTTATGGGGGGGAACATCATTATTGCAGGTTTGACAGGTATGTACTTTATCAGAAATCCTCCAATATTAGAAGATGAAGAAAAAAATTTAATTAAAAAATAGATTAATGGAATAAAACAGTTTTAGTGTTCTTATCAAGGTGTTTTAGATGTTTGCACAATGTTGACGCTCAGTTAAAATCACATTTTCAAAATAAAAGGAAATTATTACAATCTTAAAACCTTCCCAGCTTTGTCCTCTCATTAAAATGTACAAGCATTTTAGACATTTTAATTTAAACATTAAAACCTAAAAAAAAAGAAACCACTCCTATTTGTATTTCCATAAACTCTTGAGATGTCAGATTACGCCGCATTGCATGGTGAATAATAATTAAGAGCATTAGTTTGACTGAACCAGATGTTTATGTTGTTGTCATAGAGGAGTGTTTATACTAAAAGGCACGTTATACTGTAGCTAGCATTTCATTTGACATTATTAATGGTTGACCACCTGGGTTGAGCTCAGCCTCATTCTGCATTAGTGATCATACTTGTGCTGTCCGCGTCATCAAAGTTGCGCTGGTAACGTACAGTTGAATGGAAGCGGTGTCTGTTTTTCTGGTACAAGAGGAAGGAGACAGCCGTGACGATGCAGAGGAGCAAGATGATGAAGAAGATCAAAGCCACTGGGCTACCTGGGTCTAAGACAATGTCATGAAACCAGAAAACAGACCAATTAAACCAGAGCTGCTGAGGCTCCAGGAACAATTTGAAAACACCTGAATTAAACCATCTCAACTACTCAAAAATACACTCACTGAGCACTTTATTATAAACACTATGGTCAGATGTCCCCCTCTCTTATTGTAAGCAATTTGATAGCATAGCGAAGTCCTTTATTAGGAATGGTAAACATCCCAGATTGCATTTCAGCAAGTTGCATAGACTGATTGACATAGGTGGGCTAAATTACCCAAGATTTTATTTTATTATTATGCATTCGGTCTCAGACATTTGGCCCTTTGGTCACTTCCACCTGAGAGATCCCCTCCCTGGTTATTTATTGAACGGGAAGTTCTTGCCCCTATTTCGCCATTGCAAAGCCTTTCTATCAAACTAACTGGAGAATTTAAGATACACGCAAAAGTGTCCAGAGCATTTAATTCGGACATTTATTTAAATGTTGCTTTAAGCATATGGCTAAACCCAAAGTTATGTATTAATAAGTCCCCTTTCTGATGGTCAGAGTGGATTGTGAGGGAGGTTAATACGCTCGGTGACCTATATGAGAATGGAGTGTTGAAATCCTTTGAAAATATGGTTAAACATTTTGGGATTCCCAGGTCTCAATTCTTTAGGTATTTACAGCTGCGCCACCTGCTTTGTACTATTTTTGGGAGTAGTATTCGTCCCCCTAAAGTGGCAGATACTCTGGGAGAGGTGATTACTGCTTTTGGAAAAGGTCATGATGCATCAGTGTATTACTCCCTGCCAATTCAGACTCTGGGGGAAGGAGCTTCAACTTCTCTCGAGAGATTATGGGAGAAAGATTTAAACTTGAAATTGGAGGAGAAAGTGTGGGCTAAGATTCTAAAAACATCTAGTCTCCATCTAAAGATCCAAGAATTTTGGTTGGGTTTCAGAACTTTGTGTGAGGTGTTGAACACTGAACTTTCATTTAGCCCCAGACTCTGTATCCTGGGTGATGGGATGACTCTTGAGATTGGGGACAGTTATTTAAAAAGTTGGGTCCTAGCTGGAGTCATGATTGGTAAGAAAATCGTCTGGGGCACCCTCATTTAAGGAATGGTGCTGGGAGATGGGCGAATTGGCAGCATTTGAGGAGATGTTTTTTAGAAGGCTGGGGAAATGGGATTTGTTCGTCAGGAACTGTGTGTGTGTGGGGGGGGGGGGGGGGGGGGGGAGTGGCTATGGAGAGTAATTTGTAGTCTAATAATGGGATTTAAGGGGGATAATGGACTCTGTAAATGAATGTTTTGCTTTGTTATGTGTCATGTTTGAGGAGCAACAAATAAAAATGTTAATCTGAAAAAAGAATACTATGGTCCTAGTAAAGTGACTGACATGGCCTTCTTCTGCTGTAGCCCATTTGCCTCAAGGTTCGACATGTGCATTCTGAGATGCTATTCTGCTCACTACAATTGTACAGAGTGGTTATCTTTGTTACACTAGCCTTTCTGTCAGCTCGAACCAGTCTGGCCATTCTCCGTTGACCTCTCTCATCAACAAGGTGTTTCTGTCCGCAGATCTGCCGCTCACTGAATGTTTATGCTTTTGTCACCATTCTGAGTAAACTCTAGAGACTGTTGTGTGTGAAAATCCCAGAAGATCAGCAGTTACAGAAATACTCAAACCAGCCCAACTGGCACCAACAATCATACCTCTGTCGAAATCACTGAGATCCCATTTTGTTCCCATTCTGATGGTTGTTGTGAACATCAACTGAAGCTCCTGACCTGTATCTACATGATTTTATGCACTGCACTGCTGACACACGATTGGCTGATTAGTGACTAGATGTACAGGAGTTCCTAATAAAGTGCTCAGTAGGTATGTAATGTTTGGAAAGTCTGGCAAAGTTGAAAGATTTTGAGTTGGGGACTCACTTGCAGGTGCTTTGCAGACAATTCTGCTCCGACTGTTTGAGCAGCTAGCTTGGGTCCAAATGCCATTACTCGACACAATAACTGCACAAATCTGTGATGTCTGCTTTGATAATGATGGCCCTGATTTTGTATCCCAGTTAGAAAAGTCCAGCTCACTGCCATCTTCCCAACCTGTAGGCATACCTTAGGAGGAAGAAAGATTTACAAAGCTCATTTAAGTGAGACGAAAAGTACTACACACAGCTAGGAATAGCACAAAATTTGGTAAACCTTCCAACATTTTACTCTTATTATTGTAAGCTCTTCTGGTGTTTAGGAGTACTGTATATATCCTGCTTCCTTTTTTATTATCTAATTGTGACAGGGGAGGCCAGTTTTCTCACCACTGAATCGGAGTTTCCCATCCAAGCTAGGTATCAAAGTATTTCAGGATGAGCTGTTTTAGCAGCTTAGCGTCAATTAATGGTCTAATTTCACTCAAGAGGAAGTTTCACGTTACAGAAACGGAAAGTTACAGTTTTCACATTACATTACACTCTTTTATTTGAAAAGTTAATGATTCATCATGATATGACCTCTGTAAAAAGGCAAAATACATATTACTAAGGCAAGATGACTATCATTATTTTACCTTTGGAGTCAATATTGAGCCCCAGCCACACTCGACTGGTGATAGAAGGATTTTCACTCAAATACTTGGAGACAAAATCATTCTCCTCCTTACTCTTTATGGTTAACAGTTTGGAGGATGAATCTGAAAGAAAAACAGAAGAATCAAAATAGGTATTTTCCATTTTATGTCAGAGAGGACTTTTTAGTGGTTTCATTTGTTATGTTAGGGTTGTAATTTGGAAAAATGGTCTTAGAACAGTTTAGAAAAGAAACACAGGACAGAAATCAAAGTAACCAAGTAAAATTCATGGAGTCCCAACCAAGATATTTTCACTCACCCAGTTTCTGACACACATTCTTGGCATCCTCCATGTTTAAGACAGAGTAGTTGTACATATTGAAAGCATAACAGTGGTCTTTAAATGGGATCCAAGAAGACTGACCACCACCCTTAGGACAGCTGCTGCTGGACTGAGAAGAGACGTGAGCACTAGTCTCTATTAAAAAGTACAAACACAAAACACAAAGGAAATCAGTTTTAGGCTGATCTTGCCAGAACACCTGTGTATGCGTTTACTTGAATTAGTCTCCAATGTTTACATTTGGTTTTAAGATGTGTTTCGGGTGATCTGATTACAAGTGGACATCATTAAATACAGGTGTAAACAGGGTCGCTTTTGAGGTGTAAACGCTTATCCATTCTGAACCGTCCCGCACAGCAGCGAAACAACACCCACTCACCTGTCAAATCAACTGCTTTGCTGAGTTTTAAACCTTGCCGGATTTAAAGGTGCACTCAGTAACTTTTGTCTTTGTGTCATCTTGGACATAAACTGACACATAGTGGCTTGGATGCAGCATAATTTAAAATCTATATTTTTCAGTTTCAGATGCTATTGTAGAAATGTAGTATTCACAGTCAGCCATGATTTCTTAATCAATGAGTGAAAGTGTCAAATAACAGGACGGTTACTGAGATTAAGCAAGTAGTATTCGGCCGGTCATATGATTCTAACATGGCAGCCCCCATGTGCGGACCCTCTCCATGTAGAATAAAACCGCTTTTATAAGGTCACTAATATGACTGGAGTCTTAATTTTAATGTGAGTGGTCATGATTTCCTACATATATTGCAAAATTACAATTCACGTATTTGGGAGTTAATCCTATTTAATGAGGAAAGAGCTACTTTTACATGCACAAGACTTCACAGTTCTTCAGTGTGTCAGATATCAACATGCAGCGATTCGCATGTAAGAATTCTTCATAGATTCAACATAGATAAAATTGTATATCTGGGAGAATTTTTTGTTGTTGTGCTTGATCATCAAGCAGTAATACATGATTGATAAATGCAGTCATGAAATCAGAGACCCTCCCCTTGAAATCCAAACTCAAGTGGTCACAGGAGACGCATTTGAGCAAGCAGGTGTAAATGGCAATGTGTCTCGTCTGACCACTTGTGATCCGAGCACCTGAGATGGATCTTAATATCAGGTGTAAACATGGCCTTACTCTCACTGATGCGGTTGTAGCAGATGGCCCCCTCTTGTTGTGCATGGCAGTTGACACCAGTCCAGGTGCCTTTGGAGTCAACAAATACACATTTTTCCTCAGATTCAAAGCCATCTTTTATAAATCCATCTGGCAAGTATTTTACCGGAGACCCATCAGACCACTCAAAGGGCCACCCGCTTACCTAGAGAAAAAGCCATACAAATTGCATGATTACGATATTGACAACAAACAACTTATTGCTTATCAGCATGAAAATACTTGAAATTCCACAAATCAAGTAGTACACAGTTATCTATTTTGATAAAGTGAACCATTCAGTGCTATAAAGTCTAAAAAGGATCTCCAAGACTAAAGCAAATCATTACAAAAATACAAAAGGCTGTACATCTTGATTGGAGAAGCCGATCCACAGTGGAAAGCCATCTCTTTTGGCGATCAGTGCCATGTTGTCATTAGTCGTCTTATCAGAAATGCTGGCGAGATGGCCTCCATTGCTGCCACACTCTTGCAGTGCCTGATACCAGTCAAGTTTCTTGGCCACCCGACGGTAACTTATGCCTTTTGGAGCCTTAACGTCAGCCACATCATTCATGAACTCTTCTTTGGAACCTTTAAAAGATATTTGCGTCATTTAAGCTTGGTTTAATCATTTTAATCACCTTTTAGCTTTTGCAGTTCACTTAAAAGTATAGTTCACCAAAAGTGAAAATTCTATCATCATTTACTCGTCCTCATGTGGTTCCAAACATATATGACATTCTTTTCTCTGTGGAAAAAAATAAGTTTAGCTGAATGTTAGCCTCAGTCACCATTCACTATCATTGTCTGCAAAAAGATTCAATGAAAGTGAAAGGTGATTTAGACTAACATACTGCCTAACATATCCTGTTGTGTTCCTCAGATGACAGTTTGTCATATGGGTTTGGAACAACATGAGAGTGAGTAAATGAAGACCATTCATAGAAAAACTATTCCTTTAAATAGTCCTGCAGTAACAAACACATTTTCTGAAGTACAAATATTGCAAATATTTTTAGTCTCTCAAGTAATTTAATGTCATAAAATTGCATGCATTATAATTATTCTAAAGAATAATGGCAGTTATGGTATAAATAATGAAATGTCTTAATATCCATACTGTACATGCATATAAGGCAAAACATGCTGAAAACTCATTGCTGATGGTTTACCATTTTCAATCTTGCACACCACAATGCTCCGCTGTTTGACGGCTGTGAAAAGGCGTTGATTTGTTATCACCTCCCACTCTCCAATCAGGTTGAGGCCAACCATAAAGGGCTCAGTGATGTTTGGTCTTCCACCGTATTTCCACTTGGAGTACTGCACATTGCTGCCATCTAGCCATTTCAGCTGCTCATCTGAATCAAAGACATAGTTAATATAGGAACAGTTCAAAATAGGTTTCAAATGGCATGCGGGTGAGATAACTGTATTTTCATGATTGGGTGAACAATCCCTTTAAGCTCTGTAAGATTGAAGCAGATTGAACTTTGGGAGGTGATCATCTTACTTGTCCTGCTTTTGCTCATTCCCAGCCACACAAACACTGCCAGGTTTTTGAATGGCAACAGTTGCTGCCTGATAAATTCATTCTCTTCCTCATCACGGATGGTCAGGATTTCTCCATATCCAGCTTAAACATAGACAAGATGGCCATAAGCATCAGAAATTCAGGTTTAGTATAACACATAATGTTCTCAAGGTATCATTGGCCTTCTGGCACAAATATTACAAACGGTACTTAAAAAAGGGGGAAATAGCGCACTTTTTCATGGCATAAAATTATAATAACATGCCTCACCCAAACTACATTTCAATGGAACTTTCCTGCAGAATAATTTGTCTAAATGTAATAGGTCTCAGATATAAATTAACAACTATGTGTACCGAGAGACTTGCAGATCTGATGGTCAGTCTTATTCCCCCACCTGGAGAATACCAGCAGTAAAGTATAGCAGTTGTTTTTGAAGCGGACCCAGTTCTGTCCATTGCTCTTATGAGGACATTTTACCAGACTCACTTCAGGTGTGATGCTCTCTTCTGTTATAGAAAAATACATTTTAAAGCAAACAAAATCTTCAGTCACTGTTGAGGCTAGTTAGGACAAAAACTGATGCAAGACATTAATTGAGCCTTTGCTAAAAGCATTTCTAACCAATCCTATCTTAGCAACTGTTGCCGTTTCTCTGACAAGTGCTTGCTTCTTCCCAATGAGGATCTATGGGAGTAATGTGTGTTTGAGCAGTTAAGCGGAATTTTACAGAAATTATCCCAACAAAAACTTTGTTGCAGGGCCATTTTTAATAGTGACAAGGTAACTACAGAGGATACACTATTTTTAATTTCTTTATAAAAAAATCTTTAAATAGCCTAAATCTCAAGAATAGCATATTATGGATTAAACTTTGTCAGCTCTCAGCTCCCAAATATACATCTATAACATGAGCAAGGACACCTATATTTGCTTCTTGGTAAATTAAACGAATCACTCAAAGAGATAATTCACTAATCTTTAGACACCACTGTTTCTTCAGGTTTATCTGGGAAATTGTCAGTGAAAGATGG
This sequence comes from Moxostoma hubbsi, assembly GCA_032164185.1. Classification (NCBI taxonomy): domain Eukaryota; kingdom Metazoa; phylum Chordata; class Actinopteri; order Cypriniformes; family Catostomidae; genus Moxostoma; species Moxostoma hubbsi. The sequence goes on from JAVLUX010000186.1 coordinate 8,669,527, forward strand.
TTTTATTTAAAATAAAAATAAAATGGTAATTTCATGTTGATCAACAGGATATTTCTCTAAACTGGCTGCATGTACATGGTAGTTATAGTCTTATTTTACATCAACAGACTTAACCAGACCATTAAACATGGGAAGCATGCAGAGTGGCAGATCACCCAAAAAAAAGATAAATTGTCACATCATTTACTCACTCTCATGCATCCCAGATGTGTATGACTGTCTTTCTTTTGCAGCACACAAACAAATTTAATAAGAATATCTCAGCTCTGTAGGTCCATTCAATGCAAGTGAATGGTGACCAGACCTTTGAACTTTCAAAAATCACAAAAGGCAGAATAAAAGTAATCCGTATGTCTCCAGTGGTTAAATCCATATCTTCAGAAGCGATATGATATGTGCTGGCAAGAAACAGATCAATATTTATGTCTTTTTTTACAATCAATTCCCACTTTCTTCTTCTTATGTTTTTGGCAATTCACATTTTTGTGCATATCGCCACCTACTGGGCAGGGAGGAGAATGTATAAAAAAAAATGACTTAAATGTTGATCTTTTTCTCCTCCACACTTATCATATTGCTTCTGACGAACCACTTGAGTCTTATAGATTACTTTTATGCTGCCTTTATGTGCTTTTTGGACCTTTAAATTTTTGTCACCATTCACTTGCATTGTATAGACCCACAGAAGCGAGATATTCTTCTAAAAATCTTTGTTTGTGTTCAGCAGAAGACAGAAAGTCATACACATCTGGGATTGCATGAGGGTGAGTAAATGAGAGAATTTTCATTCTTGGGTGAACTATACCTTTAAGATTGTTGGTGTCAGTTAGACCGAGCTTTATGATAACGAGAACTTCTGGATATCTCTTGAGTCACATTTTATAGGCTGCAGGTTGCACATTAAATAATGCAACAACCTTATCAAAACCGCATATTCCAATATAATTTCTACAGTTTTCAATAAAATTACTGTATAATTTAACAATTTATTTTGCAACAAATGTCAGATAAATATACTTACCAATGCCACTCTTCATTTTAGACCATGTAAGAATATTAATCAATAATGTTTATGAGAATATTTTGCCAAAAACTGTGCCATTCACAACAATCTCCCATTTATTTGAATGGGAAGTTCTGCAAAGCTTGTCAGAGCGAGCAATGGTAACCAAGAGGGGCGGAGCACAGCAAAGGGTCAATTGTACATAACATAAGCTTGTTGTTATCTTGTGTTGGCCTCTTAATTATTATTAAAGCAGTTGCATATCATTATAAAAGGCTGCAGCTGTTTTATGAATGGAATTATTTGAACAAATGGTCCTCACTGTGTGGAACATGGCAGATTGCTCCTGAAAGTTCTTCTTCACACTCTGTAGCTTTCCAAAAGCCATCAGTGTCCAGATACACACAGGCCCCTGTGGTGGCTTCAGGGGTCCAGCGGTTGAATTCTGTGTGGCTTTGGTCTGTCCAGTGGTAGTGCTCCCCATCCTTGATATTTTGGGGAAAAAACAACAAAAACAAAACAAAAACAAATTAAGTTGGATCTAAGAATCTTCCATGATTCAGTTAACTAAATTAACTGAGTTAGAGTATGTTTTATGTATTCCAGTATGTAATATGTCAGTGAGTGAGTCACAAACTCTCACATCAGTGCTGTGGAGTCCAATCCAGAGGGGCTGTCCACCTTGAGAAACCTGAACGGTGAGCACTGCTTGAACATATGCACCCGATATGCTGACAAGTTCCATATTCTGGCTCCGGCACAAGTTAAGAGCATCTACCCATGTTAAATTGTTCTGTTGTACCAGCTGAAACGTATGATTACCAACATGGAACTCCTCTTTAGACACCACTGTTTCTTCAGGTTTATCTGGGAAATTGTCAGTGAAAGATGGTTTTATTTAAAATAAAAATAAAATGGTAATTTCATGTTGATCAACAGGATATTTCTCTAAATTGGCTGCATGTACATGGTAGTTATAGTCTTACATCAACAGACTTAACCAGACCATTAAACATTGGAAGCATGCAGAGAGAGAGAGAGAGGGATTTTTTTTATTATCACTTTATTCTTCCTATCACTTGATCTATCACTTGATCTATCACTTGATCTATCACTTTATTTTTTATTAAAGTGATAGATCACCCAAAAAAAGAGAAATTGTCACATCATTTACTCGTCCTCATGCCATCCCAGATGTGTATGACTGTCTTTCTTTTGCAGAACACAAACAAATATTTAATAAGAATATCTCAGCTCTGTAGGTCCATTCAATGTAAGTGAATGGTGACCTGACCTTTGAAGCTTCAAAAATCACAAGAAGGCAGAATAAAAGTAATCCATATGTCTCCAGTGGTTAAATCCATATATTCAGAAGCTATATGATATGTGCTGGTAAGAAACAGATAAATATTTAAGTTATTTTTTTACAATCAATCCCCACTTTCTTCTTCTTTTGTTTTTGGCAATTCACATTCTTTGAACATATCGCCACCTACTGGGCAGGGAGGAGAATTTATAATAAAAAAGGACTTAAATGTTGATCTGTTTCTCACCCACACCTATCATATCGTTTCTGATGAACTACTGAAGTCTTATGGATTATTTTTATGCTGCCTTTATGTGCTTTTTGGACCTTCAAAATTTTGGTCACAATTCACTTATAGACCCACAGAAGCGAGATATTCTTCTAAAAATCTTTGATTGTGTTCAGCAGAAGAAAGAAAGTCATACACATCTGAGGATGGCATGAGGGTGAGTAAATGAGAGAAATTTCATTTATGGGTGAACTATACCTGGATGTCTATTGAGTCACATTTTATAGGCTGCAGGTTGCACATTAAAAAAATGCAACAGCCTTATCAAAACCGCATATTCCAATCTCATTGGCTGCCTATGGAGACAGTTATAATTTAAAATGGGAATGACTTTGTTGCATACTTATCTAATATTGTGGCGTTATCAATTTCACATTTACCTGCCCCTAAGCAAACTTTAGGTTATGTTGTTTTAGATGGTATCTAATTGGTCAGATCTTGGCCAGAATAAGCTGCAAAGTGGACCATGCTTTGTGCCGATAGCGAAAGGTCTGGCTCTGCAATATTACACCTTAGCTAATTGGACAGCACATAACATAACCACTATAAAGATTCTGTAGAAACATACAGGAGATTGGAATAATTGGTGTTGGCTCCTACCTGAGTAAAGTTGACAGACACTGAGATACTGACGGTCAGAGCAGGAAGAGTAGTCCCAGGTGCCCATCATGTTAGAATGAGCATCATTATACATGTAGGCACACAGTTCCAGGGAGTCTTGTTCAAATTGCTGTCATGCAAATAAAAGGTAAAAAAAAGAGAAAGCCTCACTGGTTGATCTAGACAATTGTAGCCTCCAGTGTTTGGCTAACTGGATCACACCTAAATGTATAGCTAGCACACTGAAATGAGTACACTATCAAAGCAGATATGGACACTTGCATTGATGAACATGGGGCGTAACTGGCCATGCAGCAGTGGATTGAAGTTCAGATATGTAACCGGTAAGTTGTCCACCCATTGGGTGTCATGAAGTTTAAACTTCAGACCAATCCAGACATTCCGAGGTTGCTCTGGTAACATGGGTAACAGGGTAGTGATGAAATCTAAATGGAGGTAATGCAAGAAGGACAAATGGAGAGAAAGAGAGTCAGAAATGGCAAAAAGCATGGCTATGTATACTAAAAGCATGAAACATGGAACATCATTGGATTCTAAAAGTATACAACTAAACACACCCTGTTCAGCTTGGTTAGATATGGTGAGCAGGGAGCCTCTTAGACTCTGACAGAAGTCGTTTGCTTCCTTGAAGGTCTTGGAAATAGACTTAGACAAAACCCTGTAGCACTGCAAGACACAAACACAATGGAATGATGAAGCAGATTTTAACATTTTCTTAAGAAAATGTTAGTGATATTTGACTGTGCAAAATGTTCTGCTACGATGTTAGGATGTTGTGGGTGATTTCCAGGGTATTGCCATGTGGACGCTATGGTGTTTCAAGTGGTATTTAGTCCATTGCTATGTGGCATTGCTTATTTGTCCCTAGATATTGCTTTGGCATATTTTGGTCTATAGATATGACTTGGTTTACTATAACTTTTTGTTAGTTTAAATCATCTGCCAGATGTAAATCGTAAGTCCCATCTTTTAAAAAAGTAATAACACATGTCTCCTCAACAAACTGCCTCATTTGAGGTATCATTTGTGTCCATAGAAAAATGTACACACCGAAATTTAGCACGTACAGCAGTGTTAGGGGTTTGATCAAATCCCTAACCCTAAGTAAGAGCAATAGTACCATTGAAACTTGCCTTAGTAAACACTATTAGCAAAAAAAAAATTTTTTTTAAATTAATAAAAAAAAAACAACAACATATGTTCAAAGCACTAGGAATGTGGTTAGCTGTCATTGCATGGACATGAGAGCCATCGGTGAATGTCAGACCTTGTCTCTGAAGTGATGGTCATTGTTCTCACACTTGGTGCCAGCTGGGTGCGGTTCTGGGGTTCCTTTCTCTGCAGAAGTGACATTCAGCGTCTCGCATATGAAAGGCTGTCTTTCATTGCAACTCCCGCTGAAAACTAAAGCAAATAAGATTAAAGAGGATCATACAAGTTACTTCAATGGTTGTGGGATGGTAGTAATTTCCTAGCATTTGGAATCATCACATTGTAACATCATAAGTAAATTAATCAATGTGGAAGTAACAGTATGATTCAGAGAAAAATAGCAAGGGTAGAGTTGGTGTTGTTTTTTTCATTTTTAAAGTCAAAAACCAAATCACACAGTGTCTGCTCCAAAACCTAGTGAGCTGCCTCACTGCCTCCATAGCCATCAGCAACAGCTCTTACCTGCCTTCTATGGCAGTATCCTAACGGTCACAAAGCCTGACTAATTTTACTCCCATGAGCATAACTATATAGAGCAGAGAAATTTTTTGGTAAAATTTCAACTCCAACAGCGAATCATTAGGGGTCTGTTCCATAACGTAAGGAGTGAATCATAATTGTGGCAGCATCCTTACTGGAATGATGCCTCATTACATAATGTAGATGGCAATTTCTCGCATCATTCATATGGTGCTCGCCACTCGCAGCACATGAGAAACTATACTCGCAGCTGATTTCAATACATGTGACGAGAGGATCAACGCGATACTGTTAAAAGTATAAATACGCATAGTACACAAATTCTGGGGTGGGAAATAGTCAGTTATCTATTATTTTTAATGATATTTTTCAGTATTGAATGGATTATAAATATATTTATAATGTAAATTCGCTTCATCTGCCATCTTGGATTTATTTTTCCACAGAGCTCATCACGGTGCATTTTGGGATCACCTACCCAGGGAAGGATACATATGGACTTCTCATTTCTTAAATTGTGCATCCTCGTTTCCATTCCTTGCTTCTTTCCTCATTTACTAGCTCCAAACTCTTAGGAAAAGAGGAAAGGATGGAAGGAAAGAAAACGAGGACAGAGGAATTGAAGCAAGGGGTGATTCTCATTTCTTAAAATGTGCTTCCTCGTTTCTTCGCTCCTCCGTCCTCAAGCCTGTGACCCGCAAACCGCTCAAAGTCCATGATCATCAAGGACGTATCAATTTTCTAAATGCGCCACGAGGAGGAAAGGATGTTGTGCAGAAGAAGCTTCAAGTTCAAGTTTCACGTTTACAGTGCATCTTTAATTATTTGTATTTATTATGAACACATACACCAAATCAACATTTAATATTTAACCCCCTCTAATATCCCTCCCCAATCACCATCCCCACCCCCCAACGAATACCCCTGTGGTCACTTAAAATAACACACACACACACACACACACACACACACACACACACACACACACACCTTCTCTCTCATCCCTTCCCCGATAATCCCCTAAAACTGCTAAATAATTAACCCATTTTCTGAAAAAAGTCCCCAGCCATCTGCTTGCCACCTCCTTGAAATCTGCCACCCTCCCCCAAATTATTAAAATAATTTGTCTGCCAATCATAATACTGGTCAGAACCCAATTTTTTACATCTTAGTCCCCCAAATGTATGACGGCCTCATTGGCCAAAATACAAAGTCTGGGACAAAGTAAAATTTGAATGCCCAAAATGTCACACAAACAATTCTGAACCTTCAACTAAAAATCTTACTAAAACATACCCCCAAAAGACATGGGTTGTGTCTCTGATTGGCATCGCTAGCAGGTGGGTGTGTCTTTAAGACCAAACCTATACAATCTAAAGGGGGTCTAATAAAATCCAAGTAAAATCTTGAATTGCACAAGGCAAACCCTTGCACCTCTAGATATAGACTTGACATTTTATGTCAAGCCCACACTCTCTCCTCCAATACCAAATTTAAATCTTTCTCCCATAATCTCTTGAGAGAAGTGGAAGCTCCGTCTCCCAGACTCTGACTAAGCAGGGAGTAAAACACTGATGACTCATGACCTTTTCCAAAAGCAGCAATCACCTCTCCCAGAGTATCTGCCACTTTAGGGGTGTGTGTGCTACTCTCAAAAACAATACAGAGTAGGTGGCACAGCTGTGAATACCTATAAAACTTAGATCTGGGAATCCCAAAATGTTGAACCAAATTCTCAAAAGATCTCAAAAATCCACTGTCATACAGGTCACCAAGTGTAGTTACCCAACTCAAAATCAAAAATCAACACCTTCCTTCTTTTAATGGGGTGCCCCAACCATTCACATTACACATGGAGAGACAATCCACTCATATTAGAAAAAATTGATTGCGTGTCAAAAATAAAATTATAAAGACCACATTCCAATATTAGTGCAACAGTCAAACCCCGAACTTCCCCAAACCAAATAAACAGAAAAAAGAAAAACGTGCGCATAAACCTCACGCACAACAGCGCCAACTGACGTCCATCCCTCTAAACTCAAGGAAAATGCAGGAAAATGTTGTTGTCTTCCAAGACCACTCATTTTAGCCAAATTCTAGGCAGCATCGCATGTGTCCTTCATGGATATGGCAATCCCAGAAAGCATGTGATAAGCTCAGTGAAAACTAGTTCAGCATGGCGGACAACTCGAGAAAAGTGCTAAATATCAATACTTTTATATTTTATTCAATACTGAACTCTATTTAAATTGCACTGTTCGACACCAAATTTGTGTGTGCTAGATTGTTTGTGCTTATCATTGTAGCTTTGCAAAATGTGCTAATGCCAAACTCTATTGGAATCAGTTGTAAGCATTGGTAAAGTCTCTGTTACAATTAACATGAGGAGTGCTATTTGTGTGGTGCTGCATGGGGTTGCTGTCTATGTTGAGTGTCCAGTCAGAAACTTACTGTAAGATGCTACCTTAGAAAATATCTACCGAAGTAGAAAATAGACAGTGAGAAACTAGGTCTTGGAACAGAGCGATAGACAGTACTTTAGGAATCAATATAAAACAATCTTCAGAGAGCACTCTCATACCAGGCATAATGGAAAGGGGAGTAATTGAGGAGCACCTGCCCAAAAATGCTGAATGATAGTAGTGCATGGGACTAAGCCTACAAGAAAACACAAACACACATCTGCAAAGTCCATCTACAGAGTTCATTAACAAACTGAATGATAGATAGAGCTGAATACACTAGCTGATTAAAGGAACAGTTCACCCAGAATTAATTTGTAAATATTTACTCATCTTCATGTCTTTCCAAACCCATTTGAACCATTCTTCCATGGAACACCAAAGCCGCCATATTTTATATTTTATTTGTTCCTCACTCAAAGCTATCATTCGGCTTTAGAAGACTTAAAAAAAAGCACAATAAAAGTGTTCCATTTGGCTCATGTGCTATATTCAGTGTCATTTCGGAGCTTTACAGCCCCAGAACACTTTCATTTTCATTATGGAAAGAAGAAACCAGGATATTCTTTAAAAAATTTTAAAATGGGTTTGGAACAGCATAGGGGTAAATAAATAATGGCATCGTTTTTATTTTTAGGTGAACTATTCATTTAATGAGGTTTGGATAAGGTATGATAAATCAGAACTTACATAAAAGGGATGCGAGGACCGGGGTAACGAAGGTTTGCCCACCACCTCACGATCTCTTTCCCTGAATGCTTCAAAAGATCATCAAAATTAGATTAATCAATGGCTCACATGGACAGTCATAATCCTATTTATTCCATTTCTCTAAACATCCCCCCACCCCTCTCTGGCACCTCATAGAGATTCTCCTGAAGCTGGCGGGCAGCATTAAAGGTCTCAGGTTCTGCGAGTTTGCTGTTGTTGCTGCTGCAGTACATTACAGCCTCATCAAAGGACAACTTTGGATCTGTTACAAACCAAAACTCCTGCCCGTCTATAAACACAGAGGTCTCGTGGTGTCCATCTGTTGGAGTAGGCAACCATACAAATGTGTCACTGATTTCCACACATGACCAAATATCAACAAAACATTTGAGCATTTCATTTAATTTGAGCATTTAACGATTAACAACAACAAAAACTCTACCTGGGTTGTACCACTCTGGTGCTTTTGGTGTTTGACCTAGAATTTATAAATAGAAGATAAAAAGACCATCAAATGAAACTGACTTTCTGAAAAATATACAAATATTACTATGTACTGTATGATTTTCTCAAGTACAGATAAAGATGACAAAGCTATTTTGATAGAATCTATATAAATTGTGGCTTAATATTGTACTAGGTACAGTTGAAATCAGATTTTCACAATTCCTGTCATTTAATCGTAGAAAACATTCCCTGTCTTAGGTCAGTTAGGATCACTACTTTATTTATATGAAATGTCAGAATAATAGTAGAGAGAATTATTTATTTCAGCTTTTATTTCTTTCATCACATTCCCAGCGGGCCAGACGTTTACATACACTGTTAATATTTGGTAGCATTGCCTTTAATTTCTTTAACTCGGGTCAAACATTTTGGGTAGCCTTACACAAGTTTCTCACAATAAGTTGCTGGAATTTTGGCCCATTCCTCCAGACAGAACTTGTGTAACTGAGTCAGGTTTGTAGGCCTCCTTGCTCGCACATGCTTTTTCAGTTCTGCCCACAAATTTTCTATTGTTTTGAGGTCAGGGCTTTGTGATGGCCACTCCAATACCCTGACTTTGTTGTTCTTAAGCCATTTTGCAACAACTTTGGAGATATGCTTATGGTCAATGTCCATTTGGAAGACTCATTTGCGACCGAGCTTTAACTTCCTTGCTGATGTCTTCAGATGTTGCTTCAATATATCACCAGTCCCTCCTGCAGCAAAGCACCCTCACAACATGATACTGCCACCCAAATGCTTCACGGTTGGGATGGTGTTCTTCAGCTTGCAAGCCTCTCTCTTTTTCCTCCAAACATAATATTGGTTATTGTGACAAAACAGTTAAATACTTGTTTCATCAGATCTTTGTCCCCATGTGCACTTGCAAACTGTAGTCTGTTTTTTTTTTTATGGCAGTTTTGGAACAGTGGCTTCTTCCTTGGTGAGCAGCCTTTCAGATTATGTTGATATAGTACTCGTTTTACTGTGGATATAGATACTTGTCTACCTGATACCTCCAGCATCTTCACATGGTCATTTGCTGTTGTTCTGGGATTGATTTGTACTTTTGCACTAAACTACATTCACCTCTAGGAGACAGAATACATCTCCTTCCAGATTGGTATGATGGCTGCGTGGTCCCATGGTGTTTACACTTGCGTATTATTGTTCTTATAAATGAATGTGGTACCTTCAGGCATTTGGAAATTGCTCCCAAGGATGAAGCAGAATTGTGGAGGTCCACAATTTTTTTTTTTTTGAGGTCTTGGCTGATTTCTTTTGATTTTCCCCTGATGTCAAGCAAAGAGGCACTGAGTTTGAAGGTAGGCCTTAAAATACATCCACAGGTACACCTCCAATTGACTCCAATTAGCCAATCAAAGCTAATTGGCTAATTGCCTACAGGCATCACATAATTTTCTGGAATTTTCCAAGCTGCTTAAAGGAACAGTTAACTTGTATGTAAACTTCTGACCCACTGGAATTTTGATATAGTCAATTAAAAGTGAAACAATCTGACTGTAAACAATTGTTGGAAAAATTACTTGTGTTGTGCTTAAAGTAGATGTACTAAACAACTTGCCGAAACTATAGTTTGCTAATATGAAATCTGTGGAGTGGTTAAAAAATGAGATTAAATCACTTGAACCAAAGTGAACAGTATGTAAACTTCTGACTTCAACTGTATCTAATCTAATCTAATATAATATATCAGTATTACAGGGTAAATAAAAGTTTAGGGTGTTGTTTACCTCGTGGTATCTGACACACCCACTCCAGTTTGGCATTACAATGAAAGGTGCTGGGATAAAATGGCCGTGGGTGGAAATTATGAAACAGGAGGAGATATGGCTTGTAGGTTGTTTTCAAAGTCTGATAATACAACACAAAAACAAAAAGAGATACTTAAAGGGTTAGTTCACCCAAAAATGAAATCTCTCATATTTCACTCACCCTAATGCCATCCCAGATATGCATGACTTTCCTTCTTCTGCTGAACACAAAATAAGTTTTTTAGAAGAATATCTCAGCTCTGTAGGTCTGTAGGCAAGTGAATGGTGACCAGAACTTTTAAGGTCCAAAAAGCACATAAAGGCAGCATAAAAGTAATCAATAAGACTCCAGTGGTTAAATTCATGTCTTCTGAAGTGATATGCGAGGTGAGTGAGAAACAGTTCAATATTTAAGTCCTTTTTAACTATAAATTCTCCTCCCTTCCCTGTAGGGGGCGATATGCAAAAAAAAAAAAAGAAGCAAATTCGCCAAAACAAAAGAAGAATGTGAAAGTGAAAGTGGAGATTTATAGTAAAAAAGGACTTAAATATTGATTTTCTTCTCACCCACACCTACCAGATGGATTTAACCACTGGAGTCATCTGAATTACGTATATGCTGCTTTAATACTCTTTTTACACCTTCAAAGCTCTGGTTACCATTCACTTACATTGTATGGACCTACAGAGCAGAGATTTTTTCTAAAAATCTTAATTTGTGTTCTGCAGAAGAAAGAAAGTCATACACATCTGGGATGGCAATAGGGTGAGTAAATTATGAGAGATTTTTCATTTTTGGGTGAACTAACCCTTTAATTATCACAGGCATTCTCAATGCAAACTGGCATCTGCATCCTAATGCGTTACATGTACACAGTCTCCCAGGGTCCAGGATACAGGATGCAGTATACAAGTTTTGCATCAATTACTGCCCACCCCAATCGTTCACACATACAAATACAATTAACATCAACTAAGCCTCTCGGGTTATAGCTCATTACTATAAGACTCTCTGGAATACTTGATTCTGACTGGTCTGTCGTGGCATTCTGCAAATCAATTATTTTGTATAATGTTGAATTTTTTAAAACCTTAATTTTTATTAGGGCTGTCGATTTAACATGTTAATTCAGTGTGATTAATTTTACAAAAAATAACACGTAAAAAAAGTGTACACAATTAATTGCATGCCCCCGGAGCATAATAAGGAAGATTTATGAGAAATGCAAGCTTGTAGTACCACCTGTTTACTCCAGAGGGCAGTAAGTGAAATTTCAGCTGTGTGAGCAACACACAGTTTATACAGTGAAGAAAAACACCCTTGAGCAGTAGCAACACAAACATGTGTTACGTTCTTGCATTCAAAACACTTGGAGCGCAAATCCGAACTAAGGGATCTCAAGATGTGTTTAAAGATTGAGTATTAATCTATATTTAACTTGACACAGTGACCTAAACATTTTATGTTTATGATGCAACACACCCGAGATGCTACACAAGCATGTCTGACGCAGGTGTACATTGACGGGTCCTTAAACAAGCCCTCATAATAAATCTCCAACTGATTGACAAATTCACTTGCGAAATGGATTGCTGTGAACTGTATGTCAATGATTGGATTATGATCAATAATATGGTAGTAAACAATACATTGTATTCTAAAGCCGCTTTTTGTATTGTCTTATTAATGATTAACTCTTCTGCTACAGGAATGAAATGCATTGTAATTATCTAAAAAAAAAAAATTACAATATTATATATATATATATATATATATATATATATATATATATATATATTATTTAATTAGATTAAAAATTTGTATCGATTGACAGCCCTAATTTTTATATAAACTTTATCTATGACTGTTTTCCCAACCAACTAATTTCCTACATAGCTGTGCTAATTTCAGTCTCTTGTATCACTCTGCATTCATTTTCTTCTAACATAGTAAAATAATCAGCCAATCACAGCCAATCATTGCAAATAATTAAAAAAAAAAAAAAAAAAACCTTCAGGGTGATACAAGAGGTTTATTTTGCAATAATGACTGACTATACAACATCCCTTACTTAATCAGACCAAAACAAAAAATGTAACTTCTAATCTTTTATGTAGAGCTAAAGGTCAGAGGTCATGCAAGGCATAGGTAATGAGAGGTTGTGTTGGAAACACCTTAAAGGCAGTGCAATCTCTGTTATAGTCATCATCTTCATGGAATTCTTGAGGGAAGATCATCATGGAGACCTATAACCAAGCAAAAGAGGCAGCTGTAAACAAATGAGGACATCCTACACACTGCACACATTAGTATTAGTCAACAAAGTAATACAGAGCAAATAATGGCTCAGATTCGTGAATTATCTCTCCATTTTGTTCAGAAAAACTTCTTAGGTTTGCTGACTCACTGGACGCCCGTCACTCCACTCCCAGTTATTGTTGTTATTTGGGTTCCGTCGATTTAGTCCCACCCAGAAAAACCGGTTATCGCTGTTCATGGCAACAAACAACAACAAATACAAATATATTACTTTCTTTGTATGTGGGTCTGTGTGTTTACATGGGGAAATGTGAAAAAAACATATTTAAACCTGATAGAGTCTCTCAGGATGAAATGTAATGCCTGCATTTCTTTAGCCTCAGTAAAGCTAGGCAGATTAGCACCCAACGCCTCACAGAAATTCTCTGCCTCTTCCCACGAGCGCTTCCGGGTCACACGTTCCTCATGAAAGACCTGCAGACCGGGAAAACCCATATAAACACCAACCAATTAGACCAAACTAGCAAATCTAAGGACTTCAAAATTAAAGTGACAGTTCACCAAAAAATTAAGATTCTCTCATCATTTACTCACCATCATGCTATCCCAGATGTTTATGACTTACTTTCTTCTGCAGAACACAAACAAATATTTGTAGAAGAATATTTCAGCTCTGTAGGTCCACACAATGCAAGTGAATGGTGACCAGACCTTTGATGCTCAAAAAATCACATGTGGACCACATAAAAGTAATCAATGTGACTCCAGTGGTGAAATCCATATCTTCAGAAGTGATATAATATAAATGAAAGTGGAGATTTATAGTAAAAAAGGACTTAACTATTGATCAGTTAATCACCCACACCTAACATATTGCTTCTGAAGATATGGATTAAACTACTTTTATGTGATTTTTGGAGCTACAAAGGTCTGGTCACCATTCATTTGCATTGTAAGGGCCTACAGGACTGAAATATTCTTCTAAAAATCCTTGTTTGTGTTCTGCAGTAGAACGAAAGTCATACACATCTCGGATGGCATGAGGGTGAGAGAATCTTCATTTGTTGGTGAACTGTCACTTTAATCAACAAACAGAAATTATGATTATGACAGCAGGTATTAACTAATCATTAAAATTGCTGATTACAGCATTCCTTTTAGGTCTACTCCTGTTATGCCAAAATTTTATATTTACAACATTTTTATGCAGTGGCTGATCTTTGCAACCAATCACAGTCATGCTTTTTGTACGCATGAATAGAGAGCTGTGTGTGGACAGTCAGAGGGCTTGTGTTGAACTGCAGGGTTCAAACAGTCACACTTTGCTCACTTTCTGTGCATCAATTACTATATTTGAATAACAGTTTTGTTTTTCATGCTGCCAAGAGGGCCAATGCGAAGTTGTCCATTTTGATTTGCTGATGTATAAAACAGCAATCAAGTAATTCAGAAACACAATTCTCAGCATGTTTTGGATGTGTATCCTACAAAAAGAACATAGCATGCACAGTTGCCCCACACCAAGTAAGTATTTTTGTCATAATCATCCAGCACTAGCAAATCCCTTCACACTAAATGTATTCAAGGAACAGTACCTTCAAGGGTCATTATCACATAAGTATGCACACACACACACACCTTGTAACAGTAATTAAGGCCTTCCTTTGAAACCCATCCGGGTGCACAGGGAGCATCGGGGTTGGGCACAACTGGGTCTGGAGTGGGTTGGACCATGGATCTGATGGGTCTCTTACAGATATTACCAGCATTGAACAGAGTGCAATTCTTAACGGCCCACTGGCCCAAAAGATCCTTTGTAGTCATCACAACACATCCTCCGGGGAAAGCTGGAAAATACACACACACAAACGGTTTATGTGGTGTGTTCAATAGAAACATAGCATTGTTTGTGTGTTAATTGTTTAAGCAAACTGTTTATTTAATGTAGTGACTTTGTTGACAGAATAGATACAATTTTATAACTAATTTATGCAGAAATCCAGGTAAATCAAAAAAGGGTTCACAAACTTTTACCTGCAAATGTAAATGTAAAGTACTTACACTGTTGCCAAAAAAATAAGATTAACATTCAGTACAAATTCTTATTACAAACAACATGACAGGACATTGCCAATGAGCACTCTAAATCCATCCAAAACAAAGGAAGATACTCTTGTCTAATGGAGATATTTTTTCGGATAAGGAACAACCATAGCAACCCCCACATTGAGTATTATTACCTGGTTCTGACAATCTCCAGTTGGTGTAGGTGACCCGGTCCACTGTTCCATTCTGACTTATCCACTGGTACTCTCCGGACCCTTTAGAGTCCTGCAGCCCCGTCCAGAAATATAACACCTCAGAGCTGGTATGCTCTTTCAGAAGACTGTTAATGAAGGCCTGTTCAAATCTAGAGAGAGCATTTTAAACATGACATGACTCACAATGGTCAAAAAGCTTCACATTTATTGTGATAGAGCATCTGGAAGATAACATTTTTTACTTAACACCTAATGTAACATCTATTGTACTGATCCTAACAAATATACTAACACAATGTGTTTGAAGCATTATCAGAAAATAGTAAGGAGTAAATAGTATACCTTAAAGCTCTGTTACCTGTAATTAATAGTGATGTGGCAGCTGTTTTTATAGGACACTAGATCAGTGTCCACTTTATAGCATGCATTGGCATGTCTTTTCCAATTCTAGAGATAAAGAAAACCAGATATGTGCCAATAAAATCTAGATCAGATTCACAACATCATCTGAAATGTAATTGCATGGTAATAATAACCGCATAATGCACAAAAAAAAATAATTATCAATTTTCATACATGGGTGCAGTTTCAGTTATTTATATACCCCCCTCTCTCTCTCTTTAATATGTAAGTGATGGTCACTTACCCCTTCTGGAGGGCAGCCTTCTTCTGGAGCGCTGTCATTCACCATCCCTTTCGTCTTACACAAGAAAGACCTCGGCTCGTCACAGTCAGACACAGACCACGTGTGATGCTGTAAACGGAGACAGAGAAACAACAGCTGGTGATGTTTTCAGCATTCATTCTAATAATATGACAAAGATGAGTGAGATAAACAGTCTATCAGTATCTGACTTGAGAAAACACACACACACACACCTCTCCGGCATAGTACACACAATGGATGGTATTTGGTAGAAGTGGTGGAGGTTCAGCCCTGGCCCAGTATGTGAAGGACACTGGCACTCCATCAACCCATTCAAAAATTGAGGAAGTTCCATTGCCCATAAGACCAATCCAAACCTCTGTAAATTCTTTCACACATATATAACATAAAATGAAACCAGAGTGCATAGTATACAATAATTCTTAAATTAATGATCTTTATTAGTGCTGTCAATCGATTCAGATAATTAAATATGTTTTTTTGTAGTTATGAATAACGTCAGAACATGCCGAAATCTGCTTGTAAATACATAAAACTGAAAGTACTAAAAGTATCTTCAGTTTTAACCAATTTAGTACCTTTTAAAGGAAAGTAAACACAATATTCAAAAACAAGTATGTTTTTCAGATGCCATTTTCTAGTACCACTGAAAGTGTGTTTGGTGGTATTTCATACTTGTAGAGCGTAATTGTAATTAAAGGTATAGTCCACCCACAAAAAAAAAAAAAAAAGATCTATTATATATTACATTTTTTTATTATTATAAATATAAATAAAAAAGTAAACTTCTTTCTGCTGAACACAAATGAAGACTTTTCAAAGAAAATTTCAGCTCTGTAGGTCCTCATAATTCAAGTGAATGGTGGCCAGAACTTTAAAGGCATATAAAGGCATCATTAAAGTAATACGTATGACTCCAGTGGTTAAATCCATACCTTCAGGAGAGATTTGATAGGTGTGGGTGAGAAACAGGTTAATATGTAAGTCTCTTTTTTTCCTGTAAATTCTCCTCCCTGCCCAGTAGGTGGTGATATGCAAGCAGAATGTGAATCGCCAAAAACAAAAGATGAAGAATGTAAAAGTGAATGTGAAACTGGAGATTGATAGTAAAAAAGGACTTATATATTGATCTGTTTCTCACCCAGACCCAACAATAGGGTGAACCCACTGATCTAACAAAACCCAACAACTGTTGGATTTTGGGGTTTGTTGGCATATGTTGCTGTTTGTTGGGGCAGTGTGAACTGGCCTTTAAAGAAGATATGATGTGAATATACCATACAATGCAAGTCAATGGGGACCAACACTTCCAAAGCTACAAAAAAAAACACAAAAGCCAGCATAAAGGTAATCCATGTCTTTTGAAGCGATATGATCAGTTTTGGATGAAAGCAGAACAAAATGTATCTTCTTTTTTTTTTTACCATCTGCAGTCTCCTTGGTGATCATAATTTGAAGTTCAATAACATTTCATCATGTTTGATGCATACGCAAAGCATTTTGGAGCTTGGAAGTGTTGGTCCCCATTGACTGACATTTTATGGATATATTCATATTATATCTCCATCTAAATATCTTTGTTTGTGTTCCTAAGAACAAAGAAAGTCATATGAGTTTAAGACGACATAAGGGTGAGAAAATGATGAGAGATATTATTGTTGGGTGAACTATTCCTTTAAGCTGGGATAGACAAATCCATTATACCATTTAACCTAAAAACAACACAATTAAACTTTAAGCTTGTCAAACATATTTAATGAATCTCATAAATTAACATATTAATTATGGCACCCCTAAATGTACTATATATTTTACAAACCCCTTATTTATCCGAAACACATTTGTTGCTGTTTGAGCTTATACACAAGTGTGTTAGCGAGATGTGTGTGTACTTGTATGAAAGTTTGCATGTAGCATTTCTACATCCTCCAAGCTGTGCATGCTGGCAAGCTGAGATCCATCCATTTCACAGGTCTGTTTTGCTTTAGGCTGGGACAGTTTTGTCTCTCTGTGGAGTTTATAACAGAATCCTTTCCATCCATCCCAACCATCCTTACACATCGTGGGCTTATACACCTCCCTGACTGCTGAAACAAATTGGAAGGAGAATGTGAAGAGAGAGAGAGAGAGAGAGAGAGAGAGAGAGAGAGAGCAAGAGAGATAGATAGAAATGAAGGAAAAGAGAGCAATATCTGACCTGTACTCTCAGCCTGACTGTCATTCTCGTTCTTCTCACAGATGAATGGAAGCCGATTCTCGCACGTCTCTGTACCAAAATGCAGCTGCTCCTGAACAATCCCACAGTACTCATATGACACTAGTGACCTGTTAGAAATGCCTAACAAACACATAAAGAAAATAAAAAGTTAAAAATGTATACAAACAACAGTTTATATTGTATTCCAGTTCATTTATAACTGAAATTCATTTTTCTTTTGACTATCATTGTATTGTCCAAATGGTAAATGTTTATATAGGTTTTAGAAATGAATTAATCAGTTAAGTGATGATTAGCATAATTACTGTTCAAACTAGTAAATTAATTCCATTACAATTAATTTTAATTTAATACTAATTAAGACATTGTCATTAGTAATTAGGTGAATCTCTCAAATTAATGTCTGTGTCATATTTAAATGCAAAATCTATTTACATTTTGTATAAATAGAAATTAAACCTATTTTAAGCAGTTAGAATTCTTTTCGTTCTATTTTCATGACAATTAAGCACAATTCTCAATACAGTAGTGTGAAGAAAATCTCATTCTCATTACTGTACTAGAGTGTGCTTAATTGTCTTGAAAATAAATTAAATTTCTGTATGGGTGATATGTTTTTTTTTAATTACCTGTATTTACAGTATTTATACATTTGTTTTAAAATCTGATTTGATCCAAGTTACAATAATGAACAACCACAATCTGTTTGATCTAATAACACACAATTTATTGTATTGTTCTTGTACATACTGAATACATCACTCAAACATTCAGAGTGTAGGTTGGAAAAAGTATGTGAACCCCTAGGTTAATGATGTCAACAAAAGCTAAAGACAGAAGTTGGAAAAACTGGCATCCAATAAATGAAGCGAGATTGGAGGTGTGGGTTAGAGCTACTTTGACTTATAAAAAACACTCAAACATTTTGAGTTTGCTATTCACAAGAAGCATCTGCGTGGACCGAGCCTAGCAAAAAGGAGATCTCAGAAGACCTACGATCAAGAATAGTTGCTTTACATAAAGCTGGAATGTGCTACAAAGTTACCTCAAAGAGCTTTGATATTCATCTGTCCACATTTAGAACAACTGTCTATAAATGGAGATGCTTTAGTACTGTGGGTACTCTCCCTAGAATGGCTGTCCAGCCAAATGCTCACTTATTTTTTCACCTTAATGTGAATGTTTAACGGGACATGTTCAATAAAGACATGAAATATTATAATTGTTTGGTGTTGTTAGCTTGAGCACATTGTTTTTATCATTACAGTGACTGAAGATGAGATTAATGAACACAACCAGCTAATTCCAAAGGGTTCACATTCTTTTTCTTGCCACTGTATAAAGTGTATATATACAGTATATATATATATATATATATATATATATATATACACACACACACACACACACACACACACACACACATTTTATTCAGGGTTGAAATATGAGCTGGATATTTCTTTCCAGTATTTGTAATTGATTACTTTTTTGGAGTAGTTTCCCCAACACTGCATGCCAATCCTTTACGTAGAAAGATTTTATGGAGTTCATTTTACTGACACCACACACACTGAGTGAGCAGAGACAAACCACCCGCATCATCACAGCTGACCATCAGAGACAATGCTGTTATCCCTCTCCTCAGAAGCAGAGCCTCTGTTTCTGTATACTGCATAAAGACACCATTCAAGCTATGGGTTTGTTATTCTACCAAAACAACTATGCTTTTATGTCCAAACATACAAGCACACCATCGTGTTAACAGTGACAGTAATGACATTGTCAGTGGTTAGAAAGCAGACTTGTGCTGACATATGATCATTGGTACGATACATGAATTGGCCCTCCTTGATTTATCAAAACTAAATCACTGCAAAACAGAATAAGTGTCACACAGTAAATGTACTGTACATGTAGGACACAACAAAAAGTGGAACAGCAAGAATTAAAGGGGACATGCAGTATCATGGAAAACAGAATTTCCCTGCTCTTTTTAAATAAACATTCTCTAACGTTCACAAAACAAAGCTCCTACTCCAGGTTACCCAGGCCATTTATGGAAACAAAAATGTAGCTGCAAAAATGTAGCATTTAGAAATCACTGGCTAGCCAAATTTCTATATCAACACCTAAACACTATTCAGCAACTTGGCCTGCCCTGATGAATGACAATGTGAGCAAATAATAACACAAATCATTTACACGTAGAAGTCTTAAAGGTACAGTAGCAAACAAATTCCAATGGGGTAGTGACAGGGTGGAAAATTATCATATAAATCTATATTATGAATATTTATGGTGGAAGACACATTGACTAACATTATAAGTGGACTTCAGGGAAACAGAATATTCCAAAACCTTTTTATATGGCCTTTAGATGTATATTCTGGGTATATCGTAGTTTAATTTACATTAGTTCATTATTTCCCCTTAAAATCAAAGCTTAAAATCAACAATATATACATTTAATACCAAAAGATAGTATATTTTAAGATCTTTGTTTGTAGAATGCTATCAGAATGAAATCACCTGTTTCCCAAGGGGCAAAAGATAAGGCGGATCCATCTGACCACTGCCATCCCTGCATCCAGTCTAGATGGTTCAATCCAATCCACAGTTTGCTTGGCATGTCTTCCCGGCCTTTAACTGAGTAACAGGGTGACAGAAATGGAGAACATTAAAAACAAACAAACAAAAAATATATATATACATGTATATAAAAACACAAATTTGAGTGAAACATTTGTCAAAAGTGAAAGAGAAGTAAGTCTTACAAAACTCAAGCTCTTGAGGGCTAGACACACTGAGCAAGTCTCCACCTTGACTACGACAGGCGTCCCGTGCCTCATGCCAGGTCACCACCGCCGTGGATACTACCTGGTAGCAGCGTCCCTTTACTGTGCCTTTTTCCCATAAAGTAGAACAGCCTTCGACTAAATGAAATAAAAGTGGGTGGAGGGGTTAGTTAATTAGTTTCTTTCACTATCTATACACTAATCTGTTTTCGTACATTGATTTTGCTACGTTTAAGCTTCTTATCCACACTGGTACAGCGTTTTTCTCCACCAAAAACAACTTTAAAAAATTCTAAATAAAGTAAATGGATTAGTGTGGAAGTAGTCAAAGTCGTCAGTCCAATTTGAAATGACAGAATGCATCAGAAGTCAGTAAACAGTTCCAATTAAAGGTGGTAAGAAATTCACCAAGCTCTTAAACCTTTTCAGAGCACTGAAAGCTGGAAGCATATCTACTACAGTATGCTAGAGCAGCATTTCTTATTACTTATTAACGCATTACTTATCCCAATGTGCTCTAAGTCCTCATGAGGACCCTCATGACTCGCCTCAATCCGGGTGGCGGAGGACGAATCTCAGTTGCCTCAGTGTCTGAGACCTTCAATCTGTGCAACGTGGTTTGTTGAGCGTGTTACCACAAGACATAGCGTGTGTGGAGGCTTCATAATATTATCCATAGCATCCACGCAAAACTCACCAAGCGCCCCACTGAGAGCGAACCACATTATAGTGACCACAAGGAGATTACCCCATGCGACTTTACTCTCTCTAGCAACCGGGCCAATTTGGTTGCTTTGGAGACATGGCTGGAGTCACTCAGCATGCCCTGGATTCGAACTTGTGACTTCAGGGGTGGTAGTCAGCATTAATACTCGCTGAGCTACCCAGGCCCCATAGAGGAGTATTTCTTAAATAACTGCACATTTTCCAAAAATATGTTTTTTTTTACAATTCTGAATGTGGCCTTGCAAGTACAGAACTACTGAAAAGGCCAGCTTAAATCAACATACTGTATTTTCCACTTAAAAGTAGGTCAACATGGTGTATCTGCAGAAATGATTGACCAAGGTGGTCTTGCTGGTTCAACCAGTCAACTGATGTGGTTCTGCTGGAAAAAGTTAAGTTACAGGTTCAATACAAGTTAAGCTCTACATATTTTAAATTATTTTATGTGGTAATAGAAAGCTACTGTATGTTATAGATAATGTCGATTGCCACATGACGTAACCAAGTCATCCCCTAACAAATATTGTGCTGACAGCAATGCACTTACAATGGACGTTTAGGGGGCAAGGCATTCCGGAGAGTTTGAAAGCAGAAATGTGAAGCTCATATTTTTATTAAAGCACTTTTATTAATTCTTCTGCACAAAGTGTATAATTTGAGTAATAAAGTTGACTTAGTCTATCTTTCAGTGTTGGGACTACTGTTCTAGGCAAAAATTTGGTTATGTGTTAGCAGTGTAATTCCTGGGTTGATTTTTCTCTATGTAAACAGTTTCTTTTTGGTGTCCTTTTGAGTAGCATCCAAAAGTTACTGGAGGTTAGCAAGATAACATGGCCATGAGAGAGTTGAAGATAAATTTGCATAGCCAATGTTAGAGCAATTATTTCACTATAGTCACAGATAAGGCCTATGGAGCTATTGCTATATTGAGCAAAATTTCTGATTTGAAGCATGTAAGTGTCATCAGAAACGTACTCTAAAAGACACACACATTTTCACATGGGCAGATCGTTATAAACAAAATGAAACATGACATATACAAAAACGAATACGTTCACCTAAGCATCAGTGTCAAGTTTCAAGAGTTGTTATTACATGTCTTACATTTGATTTGTATGCTCTTTCAGCATTTATTTACTGAGTTTACTCCTTTATTTATTTTTTGCACACAATGGCTCCTTCTTGGATTGTACTATTTGAAATGATGTCTAGTTAATCAACAGTGAATATAGACAAAAGCACATCTGACAAAATGTTTAAAAAAATGGTCTAAATAACATTTAGACCATCTCTTCATTATGAGATTGTTTCATCAGTGGTACAGAATTTATGCCAGATTGAAATAATTTTTTAAAAGTCATCCAGTAGTAAACTGGTTAATAGCTGGTCATTTTGTAAAATTAGTCATATGTTTAAATGTTTGAAAGCCCTTTGACCTTCCCAGCTGTTTTTTGGAAAACCCCAGAAGCTGTGGGGGTTGGGATGTAAACCATACCATATTTCAGACAATTTCCCCACTTCTGCTCTAGGTCATAGTTTGCTGTGGTAGAGCACCAGTCTAGGGGTTGGTCGCCAGTGCCAGGAAGACAGCCGTGGTGCCACGTCTTGTTGTAGAGAAAGGGGAACTCACAGGGTGCCCCGTTAGAATTCCCCCCGCTTGTGTGCATGCCTGTGAAATAGAGAGGAACATTCATTTTTCACTATATTTGAGTCTGTGTTTTTCTGTATACTTTTGTGTTGGCAAGTTTCAACAGGCAAATGCATTGAGGGAACCCACAAAGGGAAACTCAGATGCACACTTCACAGTCCTTATCAAGAAAAAATGGCTAATGTAAAAAATATTCAGTTTCAGAACAGCCACATGCAAATGTAGCCACTTTAAAATTAGCTTTGAGTTTAAAGATGTTGTTACTCAGGGAAGAAACATGGGATAAATTTCATTTTAGAGTAGAGAAAAGACCATAATTCCTGGGCAGGCAAAATATGCATAGTTAACAACTAAAAACAAACAAACAAACAACATTTTTTTATAAATTAGGGCTGTCAATCGAATAAAATGAATACAATTAAATGGTAAATGGTCTGCACTTATATAGCGCTTTTTTAACCTTAGCGGTTTTCAAAGCGTTTGACACTGTGACTCATTCACCCATTCATACACACTCACACACCAATGACGGCAGAGCTGCCATGCAAGGCGCTAGCCAGCCATTGGGAGCAAGTTGGGGTTCAGTGTCTTGCCCAAGGACACTTCAACATGTGCAGTCATGTGGGCCAGGAATCGACCCGCCAAATCTGTGATTAGTGACAAACCTGCTCTACCACCTGAGCCACAGCCGCCCTCAATTAATTACATGACATGCAGATTAATATATCAAATTAATCTCAATTAATCGCAAATACTTGCTGAGAAAAACCCTCAGATAATAATTAAATATAGAATTATTTAATAATTATTGTTAAATTTAAATGTAATTATAAATATAATATACACTTACTGAGCACTTTATTAGGAACATTATGGACCTAATAAAGTGCCCAACGTGGTCTTCTGCTGTTGTAGCCCATCCGCCTAATTGTTCGATGTGTTGTGCATTTTGAAATGCTATTCTGCTCAATATAATTGTACAGAGTGGTTATATGAGTAATGTATTTCTATCAGCTCGAACCAGTCTGGCCATTCTGCGTTGTCCTCTCCCATCAACAAGGCATTTCCGTCCACATAACTGCCGCTCACTGAATGGTTTTGGCACCATTTCTGAGTAAACTCTAGAGACTGTTGTGCGTGAAAATCCCAGGAAATCAGCAGTTACAGAAACACTCAAGCCAGCCAATCTGGCACCAACAATCATGCCACAGTCGAAATAACTGAGATCACATTTTTTCCCCTATTCTGATGGTTGATGTGAACATTAACTGAAGCTCCTAACCCAAACTGTAAAGAGTCAAGATGTGCATCTAAATTTGTTAACAGAGCTCAGAAGGGATATGTATCTAACACTGAATTCATGCCAAGAATTGTTATATGATAATGTAGATATTATAGATATGGCGCAATCGCTGTGCTCAAACAGTCACACACATCTGTGCAGAGTGACAGTTGGAGTTTCCCGTAAAGTCCATTATTCTACAGTCACATCAAATAACAGTGGCAAACCACTATGCAAACCTAAGATTCTTCCTGCAGGGCGCAGAAACATAAAGCAGATAAACAGGATGACTGTAACAGTCTGGAACAGTTTACTACCTGTAAAACCACAGCACTTGCTGCAAGATCTTTCAACACAGTATAAACCACAATAAACTCACACAAACAAATGTTTGTACCAAATGTAGCTGCTGATAACTGTCAGTATAGTTACAGGAAATCCCCTTTGCATAAAAAAAAACTCCAAACATGAAAAAAATGCAGCATTCACATCATGTCAGAATAACTGTGATGTTTTCAGAGGTTTCCAACTACTAAAAACATTAATGTCTTAGTCAGTCTCATCATTGGACAGTTAACTCTTCATTAACCCATAAAAAAACAAAACTGCAGCGGGCATAACAGTTTGTTACATACCACTACATAGAAGTCCTATTTCTGTTTGATATGCCATTTTATTATATGCAGCCATGAACCTGTCTTTGCTCTTAACTATTTTCCAAGAAAGTTTTTTTTACAAAACTAGAAGCCCTTTAATTTTGAATGATGCATTTTACTGTCACCAACAACAAGGCCACATGTGAATCCATTTTGCCAAAGCATTCCCATAGAAACAAACCATTTCTCCAAGGAACAGATTAGATTAGAATCCCAGAGTTGTTCTCTCATAATTCCGATGACAAAATGACATGAAACCAGCAACAGAAAAAATGGGCACAATGGTGCTGGATCCTCACTTCAATTATTACTATACTACTTATTTGTCTTTTAACAGACACTTTTATCTAACATAGTCCCCCGTTTCCACCTGGTATTAAGATGCGTTTTGGGTGATCTGATCACATGTGGTCAGCCCTAATACAATATAGGTCTAAACGGGGTCTTAAACATTTTGTTATCTTATCAAAAAAACACTTACAAATGTGGTCAAAAAGCATGTGCCGCCCCTCACCTGTCAATCAACCGCTGTGCTAAAACAAGTTTAAACATTGCTGGTTATAAGCGGCTAAGGAAATAACCGTCCAATTGGAAAATTTTAAAATGTTGAAACATACACAATCACAGGAACTTCACGGATCTTCTTAAATGTGTCTGATATCAACATAAAAGCAAAGAACAAACACCTGAAGCTCCTTTAATACATGTTTTACACTAAAATAACAGCTTGAAATGTAGCGCTTGTGCTTAGATTACATTTCAAAGGCATCTGGGAGAAACAGCGCTTTTTTTATGCTTTCTTTGTATCTTGTGACTTTGTTGCGCTTAGTGATTGATGTATGTCATCATGAAACAGATACCCTCCCCTCAAAATCTGAACACAAGTGGTCACAGGAGACGCATTTATGTGACCAGATGTAAACAGCGATGCGTCTCACCTGACCACATGTGATCGGATCACCCGAGATGCATCGTAATACCAGGTGGAAACTGGGTCCTAGAGAACATTCTTAAGGGCACAATCCATTAAAAGTAAATCGATTATCCTTGGTGGTGAACCTACAACCTTTTGGTTACATCCCAAGATCTTTACCCATAAGGCTACACCTAAGTGACAAGGTGAGTGCATGTACATGTGGTAGTTTCTTACTTCGGTAAGGCCGCTGACAGATGTTCTCTGTACTTCCTCCTCTTTTCCAGGTGTCTGTTGCATCCCGCTTGACAGTTACAGTGTCTTCAGCTCCCACACTCAGTTTCATGTGGTATTCCGTGTTGATAATGTCCTCAAAGCACTTCCACTGTAGAATCTCTGTGGAGTCGCAGCTGAACATGGTCACTGTTTTGGAGCGCACCTCCAGACCCAAACACATAGAAGACTCTACGTGGTAAAGCATGTGGCCCGAACCCCACTTCCATGACATGGCCGGTACTGATGAACACCCTCCCAACTTCAATGCCCCATTCTGGACCAGAAGGCACATGCCAGTATTTTTGTGCTGGATAGTAAATGTGTCATCTCCTGTAATACAATAGATTGTGTCTTATGGTGCAATGACATTTTATATGAGATGATTATCAGGCAAAAGGTGTTACAGGGCAGAGATCATTTATGAACTTTACATGTAAAATCAAACACTATATTAAGCTTCATGGGGCGAAATACTGAAACATATTTTAAAATCCTATCTTATCTGTTCAGATCCTAACTTGAGCTTTTCTGATCACATTTATAGCATACTACCCTTGTAATTACTACTATGCAACCTATCAAATGTCCTTGTAAACCACAAAACACACACACACACTCTCCATAGACTTCCATGCATTTTATGGATTTTATACAGATCTAATGATAATTTCTATCCCCTAACCCTCACAGAAACCTTTTTGCATTTTTACATTTTCAAAAAAGCATAGTTTAGTGGTTTTAATAAGCCATTTCCCTCATGGGGACAGCTGGCTGGGCCCCACAAGGTAGGTGATCTTGGGTTTTACTATACTTGTGGGGACATTTGGTCCCCACAATCAATGTAGTATTAAGATGTACACACACACAATGACAACAGACACAAATGCAAACATAAGATTAAGTATTATAAACAAATAATACATTTAGTTTTTTTTAATGTTATTAACATGTAGGCACATGCACATGATTTTCCCACTAAGGTCCATATTCTGATTAACCTTTTACTCCAAAAACAAGGTTTAGATGCTGCATAATTATTGGAATACTGCTTTTGGTAATCAGCATCTGGAATCCTCTAAGACATGCTACTCTCTTCTGGAAACACTTGAGATGATAAACTGGAGATGTGCATTCCCACAGTAATTAAACCAACTCATTCATTCTCATTCATGTCCTTAACAGTAACACACAAGAGCACAAACAATGTTAGCCTACAAAAGTAAGGCTATGACCTTTCTTTTAATGTTTTTTTTTTAATCGAGTCTCCTTGCTCCAAAAATATATATTTATTTGACTGTACCGTCTGTATCTTATGTCACCCAAAATAACTATCGGTTGGATATGTGCATATATAAATCAATATTTTTTACAGAGAATATGCCAGACTTATCCACTTGTATGTGCCAAATGTCTCAAAGTCAACTCTGCTGCAATCTTTATTTAAATGGCACTTGTGTTATTATTGAAGTAGCCTTGGAGTGCATTTAAATAAACACCTTCACTATCATTTACCTCTTGCTAAACACAAGCTATTTTCCACAAGAACTAATAAGGTGCCACAGTTGTGTCTGAATTCTTATTTTCACTTTGCAGTTTGGAACAATAGGCATAAAACAAAGAGCTCTTTGAGTCATGAAGTGCTCTGCTGAGGGTGGGCCATCACTGCAGCCACAACAAAACAAACATACCATCAATATTTCTCTGAAGAGTTTGTGACGCATTATTTATTTAGGAAAAACACATGAGCAAGTATGGTGTGTGTGCTTTAAAAATGTAATATATGTCTACAAACATACATATTTTTACATATATTAGATATCAGGTTTATAGTATACATTGCTAATATAGGCTATTTCAAAATGGATTAGTTTTATTATTTAAAGGCAAAAGGGTGTTAAGTGTCGAATGCTCTCTCTCTCTCTCTCTCTCTCTCTCTCTCTCTCTCTCTCTCTCTCTCTCTCTCTCTCCCTCCCTCCCCCTCCCCCTCCCTCTCGCTGTGTGTGTGCGTGTGTGTGTGTGTGTGTGTGTGTGTGTGTCTCGCCCACATAAACACACATATACTTCTGAAATATGAGAATGAGATTTACAGGAAGCGGCTATCAGCAGTAATCTACATTGAGACAATTAAGTGGTTTAACATTTCAATGCTATATAAAACCGTGTATAATGATTTCCAAACATTGATCTAAACAGGCAGCATGTAAATCATTGGGGCTTTACCAGACCCACACAATCACAAAAGCTGAGTGCAGAACTAAACTAATATTTCACAGAGAAGTGTATCAAATGCATTAAAACAGTGAATAAACATTACATGAGCAACTCACAACCAACCTGCTTTCAGTTCTTCTCTAAGAGAAGTATCTTATTGGCGGGGTTTAACTATTAAGCGTATTAAAAAGCAACTGTATTAATTAACAGTAGTTAAGTAGAATGCTCTTATTTAGGCTGTACAGAGGATATAAATTGTAATATATAAGATAAGAAAAGAAGACTTACCATTGTTTACAGCTGATCCGCAACTTCCTAAATGAATTGCTCCAGTTCCTAAAAGAAGGATTAATAGTGTACAAAACAACGGCTGCTGTCTGTCCCAATCCATGATGAGAAATGTAAATAACATCCTTTAAAAACAGTTATACGTCTCTCCGGAATACATAAGCATATACTGGCATGGTTGTTGTACTCTCGCGTTAACCACACTTGGTGACACACCACTCCTGACACATTTTCTGTTTCTGTTTATTGCTGTACTGATAGTCAACTGTCAAGTACGTCAGAGCGACAAAGGCCACGCCCCAAAATGTAATGCTGTTTATCGATTGGTAGCTTACATTGACGTCGCACTCTTCGCCCCCTTTTGATATTTGAAGCTGTTTGATGAATTATTTTCTTAGTTAATTAATTATTAGTTTGATTTCGGACTGTTGGTTAATTAACTAGGGCTTAAATAGTTTAACATAATATATTTAATCATTTTGATCGATTACATATGAATATTAAACATTCACTAAATTAAAACATTAATACAAAATAATATAAATGATCATATAGGCTAAAATATATTATGATATGTTAAGTTATTATTCTGATTTATATTATTATGGAGTGGTAAAAACACTAGGCTATTGGCTGCAGTCATATCTCAACAGACTATATGCTTGTAGGCTCTCTTCCTTTTACTCCATCATCACTCATGTCGAACTGTGGCGTGTATGATTGATTTGCACTATATTATATATTGCATATTGTATTGTATTGCCCGTTGTGCATATTGCTCTGTACTGTATATTACATCATTTTACAGTGTATTGCACTGTATATTGTATAATGCAGCCATTAAAATCTAACTTTGTAGTTGATTTGTTTTTGCATGACATTTACCATTAGCCTATGACTGTTTTAAGGAATATAATGGTAAAAGGTACAAAATCATTCTGAACAAATATCTACACTGCGTGTCCAATTATTAGGCAACTGAGTATTCTGATCTTAAAATTATTTCCATGCACATTTTCCAACTCCAAACCATATAAAAGTGACTAACACCTTATATTAAGGTGTGCATAATTATTAAGCAGCTTCATTACCTCAGGTAAAATGGGCCAAAAAAAGGGATTTAACTGACACTGAAAAGTCAAATATTGTAAAATGCCTTTCAGATGGATGCAACACTCTTGAAATAGCTAAACTATTGAGGCGTGACCACCAGGCAATCAAACATTTTGTTGCGAATAGTCAACTGGGGTACAATAAATGCATGGAGAAGAAAAGGCGCAAATCAACTGCAAAAGACTTGAGAAGAATTAAATGTGAATCTACCAGGAACCCATTATCCTCCAATTCTACCATATTCCAGAACTGCAATCATTTATTTATTTTCATTTTGTAGCCTAATCTCTGTGTTTATTTAATTCAGAGAACAATGCTTCATATTGCTGACGTTTTACACTTTTCTCCAAGTATTTTCTGCTTATTTATTTATTCAAACGTTTTATATCAAATGAAAAGAAAAAACATTGAAAGTGCTAGAGTAGAGTGATAACTGGCCACAAATGTTGCTACTGTGGTGCAAAGGCGGAGCAGGTTCCTTTCCAAGTGAATTGGGTTGCAAGAGAGTAGCAAAATATCTCATCTGGCAGTTATAATAGCAGTCACACTATACGACTACGATGCTACATTTCAAAAACATACAGTGTGCAACAAAGAGGTTAGATATATGTGCTTGGATACAGATATAAAGGCTTAAAAACTGTTAATTTATGAAACTTAAAAATAGTCCATGAGTTTAAAATTGAGTTGACTAATAAATTACATTTTGCACACAATTTTGAGGAACCAAAAGTAGTTATCACAGCATAGCAGCTAATAATTTGAATGAAAAAGGAAAAGGAAGAGGCAAACGCATGATTCATCACAGTTTGAAGAATAGCCTGAACAACAGAAATCATAATTAAAAGAGAGAAAGCAAGATTACTTACCTTTTAGTGACTCCACCTCAACCTCTTTGATGACACCTGTGATGCAAAGTAAAAACATCTGTAATACACAGTTTGACATTCCATTTAATGTACATTTTTAACATACACTTTCATTTTGTATTTTGCAATACAGGGCAGATTTAATATGACGAGAACAACATTCTACTGCTTGCATTCAACACAATACTGCTTGCATTCAACACAATACTGCTTGCAACAAAGAAATGTCACCACTTAAAAGACAGTTGATGTACTTACATACAGGGTTCCCTCACATTTTGACCAATACATTTCTTTAAAAACAATTAAAAAAGCCATTTCAGACTAATTAATTATTCAGACCTACTTCAGTACTACTCAGATTACAAATGTGTACTGGTTGGCGCTGCACTGTCTCTTACTTTGCCTATTGTCCTGTTCCTTTTAGTCATTTATTGTACTGTCCCGTACTTTTTTGCACACGTTTGCATGTGCACTTTATGTAGAAATGTTATTAGTGTTTGACCTTTGTTCTTTTTATGTAGCATCATGGTCCGGGAGGAATGTTGTCTCATTTTGCTGTGTGCTGTACTAACTGTATATGGTTGAATGACAATAAAAACCAATTGACTTGACTTTAGACCAATTTGTGAATCGGTTCAGCCAATTCATTAAAAATAGCAAACATAAAAAGAAAACCCTTGAAAGAAAGTTTGACACTACACAATAGCAATGTTATTACACGTTACATGTAACATGCCCTGACAAGGATATTAATGCAAATCAAATCAGAGTATTGGGATTGAATTTATACTCTGCAACTGCTGATCACACATATAAAAGCTTTGTATTTCTAAGGTCAAAGGTCACGCTTTTTACCTATTGAGTTTTTGTGATAAAGCCCAGTCTGCCCCTGCAGTTGGCTAACTGCCACACAGCATCTGACTCCTGAATAGTCAAACATGTCAGCCCACATCACATTCGCATCTGGAGCTTTGGAACGCCAGCTTGTGTACTGGAGGAGTGAGCCATCAAATCGTGTCAAAGCATATCTAAAAGTGAGCATTTTGGTCACTTATCCCAAATAAATAAGGATAACATTTGACATTTTCACATGAATTTTTTTTTTTTTTTAAT
Source organism: Moxostoma hubbsi (assembly GCA_032164185.1). Classification (NCBI taxonomy): domain Eukaryota; kingdom Metazoa; phylum Chordata; class Actinopteri; order Cypriniformes; family Catostomidae; genus Moxostoma; species Moxostoma hubbsi. Next base: position 8,701,174 of record JAVLUX010000186.1, read on the forward strand.
AAAGAGCAAAATGCATGTCTCCTCTACAGAAAAATAATTCTACAAATATTTTACACTGTGTGCTAACAAGGCTCTACACGACAATTTATTTGTCCTTTCTGAAAGCGAAAATGTGGCCTGATGCAGCACAATCACAGACAATGAGAACATACTGGATGTTTAATATACAGTTAAGTGGGATTTTGGACCAATTAGAGTTTACTGTAGCTATCCATTTCAAAGCCACAGAAATAGAAGCGGAGCAACCAACAAAATGTTGGTTCACTCAAAATATTAGATTTACATGAAAGAGATTTTGTAACTTGTCATTTTACAGCATCACTATCCTGTAGACACAGTGTTAAAAAAAAAGTATTAATTCTACTGTTCATAATCAAACAGATGCTTGATTGTCACATCTCTTTAAGGAACCGCTCTACTCCTCATCCTGAACTGTCAAAACTTCAGAAGAATTCCCTGAGAAAGAAAAAAGAATTATGAAAAACTAAGCCATTCAAATGTGATGGGTGATTAGTAAAAGCCACCACAAGTGAGAGCACTTGATCTAGACGAGTTCAAATTACTGTACCCTTCTTTTTACAATGATGCTTCTTCCAAGGCCATCTCCCACATAACTGATTTAAAATTATAGGAGCTCCCATGAAACTTCACCCAGATCTCAGGACACACTATTTCATAGGAGAAAGTAAGCGTAAAGAATGATTCAACATAAAAACGTTTTTTTTTTAATTATTAGGGCTGGGAAACACGTTAATTTCTTCAATTAACAGTTGTATTTACGCAATTAATTCAGTATCCATTTTGAGATTTTAAACTTCAGCAAAATTAAACTTCAGCATTCAGTTAGTTTTATATCTGTATTTATAGCGTCTTATAATGCATTGGCAATGTATTCTTAAGTTTATCTTGCTAATAAAGCTTGATTTAAATTGAATCTGCCCATCTGATTCTATAATTAGAAGAGTTTGCCAAATTTTTTATTACATCAAGATTTATACTTGTAACTGAATATTTTAATATGTACATATTTAAATAATTAAGATAAATGATTAATAACCAATTTTTCTCAAAGGTTTTCTCAAGAGTTCTTTGAGACAATGTATAAAGAATATATATCTATGATTATATTTTAATGTTTGTTTTAATACCATGTACCATGGTTAATCGTGATTAATCACAGAAAACATTGCAATTAATTTGTTTGCGATTAATTAGTTAAAAAATGTTAATCGGTTCACAGCTCTATCATATATATATATATATATATATATATATATATATATATATATATATATATATATATATATACATGTATATATATATATATATATATGTATATATATATATGTATATATATATATATATATATATAGATATATATATATAGATATATATATATATATATATATATATATATATATATATATATATATATATACTGTATATATATACATACATACAAATATTTAAATTAAAATGAAATTTAATAAATACTTCTCATTAAAATTTAAATAAAATCTTAAATAGGAAACAAGGCATATATAAAAAAGAAATGGACTCACTTGAGGGAGGAATATAGCATATTACTCCTGATAACTGCAACATTCCCTTTACATCCATGTACACACAAACTATTTTCTCACATTGGCCCCTCTGGGAAATAATGAGACACTTCCCAGAGAGTGAACAAGCCCTCAGTGCCATCTGACCACTGGTAAGATATACCATCCTATGGAGATAGAGGGCAGTATTGTATAATAAAGATAAGAGATAAGTTCAGAAAAGCATACTAACACACTACTCTTACTATTGCTGCAGTATCTACGATACCGTGCACAGTATGCAAATGTTCTGTATGTGTAGAATACAGAATGACCACTACATTTGTAAATAACAGAGCTTATTGCGTGAAATACTGTACAGCCGTGGCCAAAAGTATTGGCAGTGACAAAGTTTGTGTTTTGCAAGTGTTTGCTGCTTCAGTATTTGTAGATTATTCATATTGGAAAACAATGATAAGCTTTTCATACGTTTTAAAGGCTTTTATTGGTGAAAACACTCAATTTATGCAAAGAGTCAATATTTATAGTGTTGACCCTTGCTCTTCATAACCTCTGCAATTCACACTGGCATGCATCCATTCTTGACTTATTAGTGCTTGGATTTGACCACAATTTGTGGTCTTTTGTTTGTCCACTCGCCTTTTGAGGATTGACAACAGGTTCTCTATGGGATTAAGATCCGGGGAGTTGCCTGGCCACGGATCCAAAATTTCAATGTATTGATCTCCGAGCCACTTCAGTATCACTCTTGCCTTGTGACATGGTGCTCCATCATGCTGGAAAATGCACTGATCATTACCAAATTGCTCCTGGGTCGTTTGGAGAAGTTGATCTTGCACTTTGATACCATTCTTTATTCATGGCAGTGTTTTTGGGCTGAATTGTGAGAGAGCCCACTCCCTTGGATGAAAAGCAACCCCAGTCATGGATGGTCTCAGGATGCTTCACTGTTGGCATGACACAGGACTCATGGTTGCGTTCACCTTTTCTTCTCCGGACTATCGGTTTTCCAGATGTCCCAAAGAGTCGGAAGGGAGATTCATCAGAGAAAATATCTTTGCATCAGTCTTCTGCTGTCCAATCCTAGTACTTGTATCCTTGTACATAATTGCAGTCTGTCCAGTGTGTGTGTTTGTGTTCTGTGTCTTTTTGTTTAAGTTTTCATTAAACCATTATTTTGCCAGTTCCCACGTCCTCCTTTCCCATGTCAACCTTGTTACATTGGTGCTGAAACCTGGGACTCGCAACTACCATCCAACCCAAAGGAGCAGCCCCAACTGTCCGCTGGGGTACGCAGTAGTCGCTGCCGGCCGTGTGGATGTGGTGGAACGGCCGCCGTCCGCGACCCTCATTTTGCCAAATAGTGGAAACGCAGCTAGTGACATTCTCGTCCCTATATATGGCTAGAGTTTGTTCTATGTCTATGGGGTTTTTAAACCAGTTTTATCATCCACCAAGTCAAAATAGTGAGTTCAACTGCATAGAAAAGTAACAACACACCTCCCCTTAACAAGCTGCAAAATTTAATATTTAGGGTTAGAAGTTGGTTTAAATCCCTATAACAGTGAAACTTGCCTTATTAAGCATCACTAATTACCATTTCCAAACATACTGACAGCCACAAAGGTCATGGATTAACAACGTATCACGTTTTTCTTGAGATATCTTCAGTAAACAAGACAGAATAAAATAATAAATCATGGCAACTGTGAATTTCCATATGCATGGAAAGATTTTTGGTACCGCTTGAATCAAGGAAATTACACTTCACTTTTAATTTCTCTTCATTTTCTTCCTGCTTTTTTTCTTTTTAACTATTACACAAATAACTATAAAACAAATGATTAGTAAAATGATTTTACTTAATTCGACTGTAAGAGACTTAATTATGCTTATAAATTAAAGGCACCTGAAGGCATTTTGTCTACTGTTAGCAGACAACCCAGTCCACCAATATACAGAGCCCTGCAGAACCAAAGAGACAAAAAGACATGTGTCCTGCTCAGTGCCTGCTCTAAATGAGTCACTAAATCTAGAAAATTCTCCATATATGTATGAGGCTTTAAATCTGTGTGTGAGATTGCATGTGATTCTCGAATAAAATCTTAACAATCAACGCATCCCTGGACCAAAGCACGTCAGTTGTATGTAGACCAATGCTAGGGAAGCTACTTTAAATCCAAGCTACAAGCTACTCATTATTTAAAGCAGTTAAACTACAGTGAAGCTGCCCTTTTTATAAAGTACTTGCACTACATACTACAAACAAAAAATAGATTACTACATAGTTCTATAAGAGGGCATTACCTTTTAAATTATGTAACTCAGAATGCATAATTTATCATTTAGAGGGATAGATCCCCCAAAAATGAAAATTGTCTATAAATTCTCCTCCCCGCCCACAAAGTGGCAAAAAACAAAATAAGAATGTGAAAGTGGAAATTTATAGTAAAAAAAGACTTAAATATTGATCTGTTTCTCACCCACACATATCATAACGCTTCTGAAGATATGGATTTAAACACTGGAGTCATATGGATTATTTTTATGCTCTCTTTATGTGCTTTTTGAATCTTTAAAGTTCTGGCCACCATTCACTTGTATTGTGAGGACCTACAGAGCTGAAATATTTTTCTGCAAATCTTTGTTTGTGTTCAACAGAAGAAAGAAAGTTATACACATCTGGGACTGCATGAAGGGGAGTTAAATCTTTTGGATGTACTACCCCTTTAAAATTATGGACAGAGGAATGGATGTCCCACTTTTTTGAAAGAGGATTTGGCTGTTTGTTTACTCCAGAACGCGAATGTACATTGGTAGGACCATGCTATTTTGTTTAAGCATAATTTCAGACAAAGAAGAAAATCACACCATTGTTTTCAGATTTTATTTCTGATTTGAAATTTGTCACTTAAACATAATCTTGACAATCAGATTTTGGCCATTCTCTATCACCAAGACTTTAAAGACTGGTCTTATCTGATTAGTGGCCAATAAACAGAAAGTACAATAGTTTTGACTTTTTATGTTATCACCTGATGCCAATAATATAAAAATGCTAAATCCTGGCCTGGCCTGGCGAACTGATATACAGTAGACATACACATAATCCAGTCTCAGGAAATAACTTTCTATCAGGAAGACCTGCAGACTTGTGTGAGATTTAAGATTAAAAATTTTTGATGAATAAAAAACAGAAAAGTCTCTCTTTGACGTAGTCTGGCGGTGTGAAGAAGTTGTGCTCGGAACTGCCATATCCTGCAGGAGATATGAGGCAGGGGCAAGGAGCCAAACCCCGTGCAGGACGGGACTCAACTGGTGGTGCTGGCGTGGTGGAGGTTGCTGTGTTAGCACACTGAAACAGCAATGTGATAGATTGTGAGCAGACTTATAAAGAAACTGCTTACATGTGATTGGCTGGGAATTACCCAGCTAGAACTACACTGCGCTTACATTTCCATAAAGGGGCAATAATTGCCCTCTGAATTTGATTTGGAGCTGCATTTTTTCCATTTTATGTTGTCATTTTTCTATAAACAAGTAAAAATATTTTTCTTCAATTTAATAAATAATAAAATAATTCAATTTAAATTCTTAATCAGAATAATTATACTGGGATATTTCCTCCTACCCATAAAAATAAATCTTTGTAATAATATGTATAACTATAGGCTTTGAATATTAAAAAATATATCAGGTGCTATTAATTATTTTTATTTTAATTGCCCCCACATTTTGCATTTCAGGGGCATTTTTTGTCCCTTTTTGGAGCATTTTTGCTCCGAGTCCCACTTAATAATGCATAATCCCAAGAGGAATGCATCGTATTATTCCTCCACCAGTGGCAGGCAGTAAATCTGAAAATACAAATCAAAGAAAAGTTTCAAAATAGCCTTATCACTTACGTTCATTAGTCTTTGCATGTTTGAGAGTGTACAGTGACTCTAAATAATGGCAAAATGATTATGTACGTTTGACCTTGTAACAGTCTGGCATGTCTTTGGGGCTCTCCCATCCTGTTGGGCATGGTGCGTTTGTATCTATGTGTGGCAAAGGCCTTAGGGCATCATGGTTACCGCTCAATGCCTGTGTGCACACAGCCAGGTTGTAGGTGTGGCAATTTTTCACCTCCCACTGACCCAGAGCCTGACCCCCCCAGACATCAGCACACAGCCCCCTCCAGACGGGAGACTTGTGAGCTTGTGTCTAATCTGTAAATCTGTTTGTGCTTGTGGCGCTACAGGTAAGTATGTTATAGGTAAGTATATAACAGATTGGCACACCTGGCTGGTGTTGGTTCCAGTTGTAGGTGAGAGGTATGAAAGAGCCATTCAGGGTCAGCCAGTGGTACTCTCCGGTTCGATTCCTGTCTTGCAGAGCGGGAATCAGATCCACCCATTTCACAAATCAGACTGTTAACAAAGGCCTGCACAAAGCTGCCACAAGAAACCACACACTTAAACTATGATCTCTGTATCTGTCTCTTTCATATTGCAAACATCTTAATTAGGAAATTAAGCATTTCCTGATTCAGTAACTAATTTTTGCTGTACAAGCCTGTCATCTCATGAACTCTCTAATGAGTAGTAATTTTTGGTAAACGTTATGCTACAAAAATGCATACAAACTAAATTGTACAGTCATCATTCACAATTTAGTAAACGATAATGTACAGTCAGCCTGTAGGCGCTAATGGCCGGCTGACTGTACATTATCCTACTAATTACACAGCTACTTACAAAATAAATAATTAAGCTGACAACAAACATATTTTGATTTGTAGTGTTTACTTGTAGAGTGATATGAGAGAACAGGAGTGCATAACAAAGGAAAAATTAACTGCAATACCTGGATTATCGTCAGCAATTGACCATTTAAAATCGAGTGTTCCAGTCGTGTAATAAAAAAATGATTATGATCAATTCTAATGAGCTTCTGTCATAATTCTTTAATTGACACACCCTACAGATTTCCACTGGTAATTGTGGCGGCATTCATGTGCCCTCATCTTGTAAACATGATCACTGCAACATAACTTGAAGGCATCATTCATGCAAAAAATGTATGTTTTCAGCATACCTGCTCTTTATAGTAACAAGTGGAGCTTTGCTATAATATCCTTTCACTGCATCTTCAAATGTCTGCTCCTGATCTGTGATCTTATCCAGCTGTCTTTCCTCCTCCAACCCTGTACACACAAACTCATAGATTGTACACTGTACACTATAAACAGTCAATAATCATGAAACTAACACTGCACCGCTTCATTTGATAAATATTGATGCATTTAATGATGACTGTAAAAATGTCTAATCGTTAAAGGAACAGTTCACCCAAACATGAAAATTCTCTCATCATTTACTCACTCTCATGCCATCCCAGATGTGTATGACTTTCTTCCTTCAGCTGAACACAAACGAAGATTCACAATTCAAGTGAATGGTGGTCAGATCTTTGAAGGTCCAAAAATCACATAAAGGCAGCATAAAAGTAATCCAAATGACTCCAGATCTTAAATCCATATCTTGTGAATGAGAAACAGAATAATATTTAAGTCCCTTTTTTATTATATATACATATATATTTATATATACCCCTTTTCTCCCAAATTGGAATGACCAATTTCCACTACTTAGTAGGTCCTCATGGTGGTGCGGTTACTCACCTCAATCCAGGTGGCGGAGGACAAGTCTCAGTTCTCAATAGAAAAGAGAAAATGAAAAAGGGAGGACAAGGAGAGTGTGACAAAGAGAAAAAGAGTATAGATAATTGTTCTGATACATTCTGGGTGCATCTGTTAAGGAAAGACATTATGTGTTTGTGTGAATGAGTATAAATGTACTGTCAGTGGCCAGCACATGACTGAAGCTGAATAAGTGTGGGTGTAAGCATGTGCATGATTTTCTGAAAAGTGCTCTCTTTTGGTATAATTGTCATATGTTCGTTCATCATGCCGCCTTGTTTGTGGCTAGAACAGATCTGAATCAGTCTGTTGTTCTCCGGCTGTGATCCGCTCTCACCCACGCTGACGGCTGCTCCATCCTCCAGGCAGACTGCTCCCAGTACCCCAACTACATACACTGGCTGCCAAAAGTTTTGAATAATGTCCAGATTTTGCTGTTTTGGAAGGAAACTGGTACTTAAATTCACCAAAGTGGCATTCAACTGATCACAAAGTATGGTCAGGACATTATTGACATAAAAAAACAGCACCATCATTATTTGAAAAACATAATTTTTGATCAAATCTAGACAGGCCCCATTTCCAGCAGCCATCACTCCAACACCTTATCCTTGAGTAATCATGCTAAATTGCTAATTTGGTACTACAAAATCACTTGCCATTAAATCAAACACAGCTGAAAGCTATTTGGTTCATTAAATGAAGCTTAACATTGTCTTTGTGATTGTTTTTGAGTTTCCACAGTATACAATAGACTGGCATGTCTTAAGGTTAATATTAGGTCAAAAATGGCAAAAAAGAAACAGCTTTTGCTAGAAACTCGTCAGTCAATCATTGTTTTGAGGAATGAAGGCTATACAATGCTTTAAACTGCCAAAACAAAAAACACAAAACAGAAGATTTCATACAAAGGTGTATGCTACAGTCTTCAAAGACAAAGGACAACTGGATCCAACAAGGACAGAAAGAGATATGGAAGGCCATATGTACAACTTAACAAGAGGATAAGTACATCAGAGTCACTAGTTTGAGAAATAGTAAAGAGAAGACTCAGGGGTGCAGGCCTTATAGGAAGAATTACATGAAAAATGAAAAATTGCACTTTTGAAACAGAAAACAAAAAGAAAAGGTTAGACTGGGCAAAGACACACAGACATTGGACAACAGATCATTGTTATGGGTCTTAAAGGAATAGTTCACCCAAAAATGAAAATTTGCTGATAATTGACTCACCCACAGGCCATCCAAGACGTATCTGGAGTTTCTTTATTAATCAAAACAGAATTTAAGATTTTTAGGATTTCATTTCAGACCTCCTCCTTTAAACAATGCAAGTGAATGTACTCCAATTTTTGATGGTCCAAAATGCATTTTTATGGTGCATCAAAATAATCCACACGACTCCAGTAAGCTCGTTGATAAGGTCACACGTGGAGGAGGAGGTAGGAAGCGCTTCATTGTTTAAAAGAGAAACTTGCACAGACCACAGACCAAGCGCGTTCACAAACCAAAACAGTCAGAGGTAACCGAGGCCTTCAAGAAAGACCCCTAGTGTCGCTTCATTCGACACAACGTCTCGTTCCCTCCATCAGGGAACAGAGGTTACGATAGTAACCTAGACGATTTTTGGACACTTCTGAATGTGGAATAAATTAATCAAATAATGGATAACATGGCATCGGTAGCAAAAAACATTTTATCACTATTCACTGAATTGTAACTGTGTGTGTGTGTGTGTGTGTGTGTGTGTGTGTGTGTGTGTGTATTTATCACTTTGTGTGGCCCAAATGTCCCCATAAGGATAGTAAAACACTAAATTTTTGACCTTGTGGGGACATTTTGTCGGTCCTCATAAGTAAAACAGCTTATAAATCATACTAAATTATGTTTTTTGAAATGTAAAAATGCAGAAAGTTTTCTGTGACAGGTTTAGTGGTAGGGTTAGGTGATAGAATATATAGTTTGTACAGTATAAAAAACATTATGTCTATGGAAAGTCCCCATAAAACATGGAAACCCAACGTGTGTGTGTGTTTAAGTATGCACTCACCTCTGTACAGCCATCATACCATTCACCTGCAGGATGTTAAGAAACAAGACCTGACATCTTACATGCATGCTGCTCATCACAACCTTCAAACTGCCAGCTGCCTTTCTAAAACTAAAACATAAACACACACACACACACACACACACACACACACACACACACACACAATCTCATTTAACAAGTACAACAGATAGTTGGATCAGAACTGTCACATGTCTTGTTAGATGCCCAGACTTCTACTTTATTGAAATTACTGCTGTGACTCAATGGTGACTGTACAGAGTAAAGCATTCAGGCAGTGACTGACTCAGATCTTGCTGTTTACTGACTGGCACACAGCTTCTGTCTGATTTAAGAGGTAATTCTGGAAACATGCTTCATTTCTGACCACATACTGTTTGCTCAGTTTATGACTGATGTACTGTGCCCTTAATCTGACCTTTGACCTATGAAATCCAATCTCACCTTCCAGTCTGCTGTCACGCAGATCCATTTGTTGCCATGACCATGGAAAGTCTCCTGAGAGTACCAGGATGTGAATGTGACAGAAGAGTTGTCTGATCATTGGACTGCTTGATTTTTGGCTTCTTTGTACAAACCGATTCACAATTTATAGTTGGAGCCTGACACAATAAACACACACATACACATTTACACACCTCTAGTCATATTATGAGGACACAACCCTTGGAATTGGACAAAACACTTGGAATCTGTTAATGTCAACATAAAATGGCGACAGCCTGTTTGACTTACGTTTAATGACATATTTTTCAGTGAAATAGGATATTGCAATGTTGGATAGGATTGATTTTATCCATCACGAATTGATTGAAAATGTACCAGAAGGGATTCAGACCTGAATGCAAGTTTGCAGTCGATTGTGGAGCACTACTCCACTTTTGATGAGGCTTTTTGACTGAGATGTAGAGGTTAAAGGTCAAGTTAATGCTCAAGGACATCTTGACAATTGAGAGTATTATATAACTGAGTATTATATTTTGGCGACGAAGAAAAACATTATTTTGCTTTTTAATAACGTGGTGACCACATTAGCACCAGAAACATGTTCTGTATTAAAGAAATAGTTCACCCAAAAATGAAACTTCTCTTCATTTAATTTCATCATGACTTTTTTTCTTCTGCTCTGAATGAAGATTTTTAGTAAAATATCTCAGCTCTATAGGTTCAAACAAGGCAAGTGAATGGTGGCCAAATTTTGAAGCTCCAAAATGCACATAAAGGCACAATAAAAGTAATCCATATGACTCCAGTGGTTAAAAACATGATAGGTGTGGGTGAGAAAAAAAAAATCAATATTTAAGTCCTTTTTTTTTACTATAAATCTACACTTTCACCAGCCCTCCTATGCACTAATGAAAGGACTGAGTTCTTCTTCTTCTGTTTTTTTGGGAATTCTTATTTTTCGTCACCTACTGGGCAGGGAAGAGAAAGAGAAAAAAATATATATTTGCAACAGCCCAGAATAGAAGAATGCGAATCAACAAAATATAAATAGAGAAGGTTGGTGAATGTGTGGATTTATGCTAAAAAAGGACAAATATTGATCTGTTTCACACCCACATCTATTAAATCACCTCTGAAGTCACATGGATTACTTCTATGCTGCCTATATGTGCTTTTTGGAGCTTCAAAGTTCTGACCACAATTTACTTGCATTTTTTGGACCTACGGATCTTCATTTGTATTCTCCGTAATAATAATTCTAGGTTGGAATAAGGGTGATTAAATTATTATTTTTTGGATGAAATATTCCTATAAGAAAGTAAATGCAGTCTATTTTGATTTAATGTTGACATTTCCATAACTTACACTACAAAGAAAAAAAATATTTAATTTTACATAGGTAAGATATCCAGCTAACCGTTTGAGAGCAGTTTCAGCAGCAGTTCTTGTTGCGAGAGGGAGCGGATGCTGACCAGCTCTGTATCGAGAGACTTGCATGCACTGGAGGATTTGTACCAGTTTGCCTTCTCATCCAGGTACCAGTAACAAAAGCCATTATGGTCCAAACAATCATCAGAACAAACAGTTTATTTACAACATTTTCATTGTTGGAGCTTGACAGCCCCTGGTCACATTATTTACTTTCATTGCACAGAAAAAAGCATAAAAATTCTTCAGAATTTCTCCTTTTGTGTTCTGTGGAAGAATGAAAGTCATACGGGTTTGGAGCGACATCAGAGTAAGGGATATTTACATAAAAAATACTTAAAATAAATTTTAAAAAGTCTAAATAATTTGAGTGTACAAACATGAGATTTGATCATGTATGTGTGTGTGCAAATACCTCTGATATAGATCTGTTCATTTGACTGTGTAATGGAGAGCAGGCTTGCACCCTGTGATTGAAAGGAAGTAAGAGCTTGACTCCAGGTGAGAACTGAGTACAAGTTAAGGTAGCTCCAGATGGCTCTCCCAGAATTCAAAGCCTGTCACTGGGCAAAAAAAATCAAACACATACACAGGTTTTGACTGGTTCCTTTAGTTAGTTAGTTACATGATTGCTGTAGAAATTATGTGTATTTTTAGAAGAATATCTCATCTCTGTAGGTCCATACAATGCAAGTGAATGGGTACCAAAAGTTTGAAGTTCCAAAAAGCATATAAAGGCAGCATAAAAGTAATCCACATGACTCCAGTGGTTAAATTAATATCTTCTAAAGCGACATGATAGGCGAGTGAGAAACAGATCAATATTTAAATCATTTTAAAATTAAAATTATTCTCCCTGCCCAGTAGGTGTCGATAAGCAAGATTAATGTGAATCACCAAAAACAAAAGAAGAATGTGAAAGTTTAAGTGTAGATTTATAGTAAACAATATACTTAAAAATTGTTTCTTACCCAAACTGATCATATTGCTTCCAAAGACATGGATTTATCCACTGGAGTTGTATGGATTACTTTTATTCTGCCTTTATATGCTTTTGGAGCTTCAATATGTTGGTACCCATTTAATTGCATTGTGAGGAACAACAGAGCAGAAATATTCTTCAAAAAAATCCTTGTTTGTGCTCAAAAAAAGAGAGTAAATGATGAATTTTCATTTTGGGGAGAACTATCCTGTGGCATGGTGGAGGGCGGGACCGGCGCGTGATTACGCACACCCGGTCCCGTATTAGGCTAATTAAGCCGTCAAGAGGGATAAAGACCACTTGCAGAGGGCGATCGAGAGAGAGAGAGAGAGAGAGAGAGAGAGAGAGAGAGAGAGAGAGAGAGCTCAATTACGGATGTCCGTCTTATTATATGTTTGTCTTTTGAGTTCTCCATTAAACCTTTAGTTTATATGTTAAGCCGGTTTCTCGCCTCTTCCTTGCCCATGAATATGATCTGTTTTACATTGGTGCCGAAACCCGGGAAGGAAGAGGGATACGCCATAGCGGAGTTCTCGCCACTACCCCAAAGAAGCAGCCGCGGCCATCTGCCGGGGGACGAGGAGCCCAGCCGCCTGGACGCGGAGGAATGGCCGCCGACCGCGAGGGGAGAAGGGGCTCCTATAGCCGACCGCCTGGAGCGGTCAGGGCCGCTGCCAGGGGCGGAGGATGCCCCTACCAGCCGCTGAAACGCAGAGGGGTCGAGGGAAGACCGCCGTCCGCGAGCGGGGAGGGGATCGCGACCGACCGCCTGGAGCGGGAGAACCGCTGCCAGGGGCGGGGGAGTCCCCTTCGGCTCCCCGAGAACGCGGTGGGGCGTTCCGTCTGCCAGGGGCTGAGGACTGCCTTGAATCCGCCTGGAGAGGCGCGGCTGCCGTTCGGTAGAGGGTGGAGGAGTGGCTGAGGAACGAGCTACGGCGTATCAGAGAACAGGTAAGTTAGGTGTTTTTTTTTATTTTATTTTTTTTTATTAATCTCTCTCTCCTCTCTCTCTCGCTGCCGCTCTGCGTTGGCCTTTTCCCTCCTTTTTTTTTTTATGGTGTTTGTGGGAGGGGAGGTACTGCCCAGTGCAGGAACCCTCCCCCCCCCATTTTTAATTGTTGTTTTTTGTTTCCCTCCCCTTGCCCCTCCCTCGTCCAGGTTGATGGGGATGACCTGCAGACCGCGCGGGAGGCGCCCCCCCCCCAGGGGATGTACGTCAGGCCGGGGGTCCCCAGCCTGAAAGAACGGGGGAGGAATGTGGCACGGTGGAGGGCGGGACCGGCGCGTGATTACGCACACCCGGTCCCGTATTAGGCTAATTACGCCGTCAAGAGGGATAAAGACCACTCGCGGACGGTGATCGGGAGAGAGAGCTCAATTACGGATGTCCGTCTTATTATATGTTTGTCTTTTGAGTTCTCCATTAAACCTTTAGTTTATATGTTAAGCCGGTTTCTCGCCTCTTCCTTGCCCATGAATTATGATCTGTTTTACATATCCTTTTAATGATCTGACTGCCAAAATGCCTCCTGAGATTCTTAGATGAACAGAAATTTGGAAGAACACAGCATTAATTTAAATAGAAATAGCCATTTGAAACATTATACATTTCTTTACCGTAATTCTTGATCAATTTAAAGCATCATTGGTGAATGTTTGTTTGAGCATCCTGGCCAGCCCAACAAAGCAATATTTTGGCTCAACCAATGGCGTGAGTTTGCAGACCAGTGAAAAACGAGGAGACTGTTTGGGATACCAATTTGAAAAGTCATTATTTTTTTCAGTTTACACACTTCAGCTTTACACTAGCCATATTTTGATTGATTAAATGAGCTATTAATACATTAATACCACACCAACCATGTGATATTACATTTAGTATAAAAGTGATCTGTACGCAGATATCTTACCTTCCTATGGGTAAGCGCTGGGGCCTTCACCGGCGCTGCCATAAATCCTCCACTTATGCAAAGTGGCTCTCTTCAACACTACCCTGGAGTCCACCACTGCCAGATTATTATTCACCTCTCCAGCTCTATACAACATCCTCTCCCCGCAGCACCACCACATGATAGAGATAGAAGCATCACACTCAAAGATGCCCACGTCAGGAAAGTTGGTCATGTTGATCCCTAGGCATCTGCAGGAGCCCAGATTGAAGAGACGATGCCGGGACACCCATTTCCAGAGCAGTGCAGCAGATGGGGATTCACAGCTGACCCGAGACATACCGGACAAATTTGCAGAGAAGCACCGCTTCTGTGATATACTCTCCAAACGGAACATATCTTTCCCTGAGTCACACAAACACACAGATTTCACAGATGAAGTGTTTAGAAACAGCCTCCGATATTTAATAGCCTGGGTTTTGAATTGATCAAGCTTGGTCAAGCTAAGCCACATGAAATACATTTTTTACTTCTAGCAACCTTGGGAGATGTGAGGCCTTAAGGGTTTTTTAGTGGGAAAATCCTTTCTTTAGAAGTATTAAATAGCCATTTACATGCAGAGGGCAATGTTAGACTAAAAAGGCATGTGATATTGGAGATTCAAAGCCATTCAGAGGCACTGAGGTATCAGACAGGGCTGATTATCCAACAGATAGAAAGATAGAGCTCCTTTCTTCAATTTCCCCTCAACAAAATGGGGCTTAATATTTCAGAGTTCTCAAAGTCGAAAGAGGCTGAGAGTCTTTTGTGGACTTTGACACGAAAGAGTAATTGAAGATACAGGCCAAAGACAAAGATATTCTCAAAAAAGTCGAACACACACAGAGTATGTTACTTCAAAGGGAAGCTATGTATTATCCTCACCATATGTCTGAGAGCAAGAATTTGCCGTGGTTTTGATTTAGTTTGTGGAGGGAATTTTCTGATATTTAGGCGTATGCAAAAAAAAAACCCCGACAGGTTAAGCAGGACCCTGATGTGAAGCAGAAAGGTCTTGTGCCATCTTGAAGAGGTTTACTTTGCAATAATGACCATCTGGCTGTCCATTATTCCACTGATTACAGGTCTACTCTGCAATTAAGAAATCAGTGGACACAGCATTATGTCATCATGCCAACACAATTGTATATGACTTTACACAGAAAAAGTTATGAAATGTGTAATTTCTTTGTAAATAAATCATTATTCCTGACTTACCATGAAAGTACACCTGGCTTGCTGTAATTAGTGAATTGTCTACTTAAAATTGGTGTGTTTTGTGACATGCTTGGATTCAAAGGTCATTGAGAAAATCAGGCAAAAATGAAAGGTGCTCAGTGGGGGACAGTTAACACTGTGTTACAACTGTACTGCACAAGATGAATGGACATTAGGAATGGATGGATGTAAATTATTTTTAGTAGATTTAGTCCAAAAATTATAATTTTTTCTTGTTTGAATCTGTGTGCATGTCACAGGGTGCCTCATATCATGGTTATGAAAATCAAGAGAGGAATTCCAGCTGATGTGTTTGTATTCAAACATTTTCAAGCATTAGAAAAAAATGTGTCAGTAGATGTCACTTAAAGGAATATTCCGGGTTCAATACAACTTAAGCTCAGTCAAAAGCATTTGTGGCATAATACTGATTACCACAAACATTTATTTTTTATTCCTTTTCTTTAAAAAAAAAAATTGAAGTGAATGGGGCCAATCTATAAACGTTTCAAAAGTATAACCACAAGAAGTAAACAATATGCTGTTAACATGATTTTTAGTGTGATAAAATCGCTTACTAACCTTTTCTATGTAAAGTTATAGCCAACTTGACCATGATGATGTAATGTCAACAAACCCTAAACCGACTGAAAAATTATGATTTAAACCACTTTACAGCTCAAATGACACATGAGTTTCAACAGAAGAATTAATGTAAGTGCTTTTATAAAATTATAAGTATCATATTTCTGTCTTTAAACCCTCCAAAAATTGGCCCCATTCACTTCCATTGTAAGTTTCTGACTGTAATCTCTATTTAAAAAAAAAAAAAATGGACAGATCGAAATTATTAGAATTTTTTCGTAATCAGCATTATGCCAAAAAATGCTGTCGATTGATCTCAACTTGTATTGAACCCGGAAAATTCCTTTAAATTTTGCCTAATGCCTTATATAGCACATTAAAAATGAGTGTTACAACTGTTCAGGGAACGTGTTACGACAGTTGTAATAAATGCCCTCCTTGTCTTCACACTTTAATTGTGGAAAACATGAACAGTTAAATTTTTTGACATTTATATTGTCGGTAGACAAATAAAAGCATCTTATGTAAAAAAAAAAAAAAAAAAAAAAAAACAATAATAATAATAATTCGAAAAAAAATTGCATGGGTACTCTTTTAAGTAGGCTAATTGTCCAGTATGGCAAAACGTTTTTTAACCGTCCTCTGTTTATTGTCTATACAATACATTTTTGACTTTCTATAAAAAATTTAAAAAAAAGCCAGGAAGGGAAATTTAGGGCAACGTGCTGAATTGGAAAAATATCATAAACGTAAACTGCTTTATGCATGTCGTACGAGTATGAACACAGCCTATATATCTTATTTAGAAGTTAAAGTATATTTAAAGTTTAGCCCTCTTTGTATCATGCGATGAGTAGCCGCCTATCGGTTTGTTTATGAGCAGAAACTTTCAGTAAAACACTCCTAATGGGAAACGGTCGTGTAACTCTAGAACATATTATAAAACTGTATAAGACTGAAATAGCGGTCTGTGTAGAAGGATCTGGCAAGAAATGTCACACTACCGTCCGTATTTTAAACAGGAGAGTTGGACACTGTGCGCTCAACATACTAACGCAATCTGCAGACCACAGCACAATGTAAACTACACGACAAATCTTTCGGTTTAATCGAGAGGAAACCGGTACGCTCATTTGATCGCGCAAATAATCACGAGACAAATCTGCAATCAGAAAGCAGAGTTTCCACTGCTGGAGTTGAGATGAGTGCAGTTCATAGACCTTGGTCAAGTTTTTGGATTCTCTACGTCACTGATTTGTATAAACGTATTCCTCTCACCTTACGCCCCTTCTGCACAGCACGTGTTGCTACAAAATCAGGGGCCATTCACGACGAACGCGTAAATGTGCTAAAAAGAAATACGCAGCGCCACAAACGCAGATGTCTTGATGTTCGGTTTTAACAGTGAAGTTCTTTTTAACTTGACACGGCGTCTAAAAAACGGAGAAAATAGCGAGACGCGTCGCAACCGGTCAAAGACGTTTTCAAGTCAAGAAAATGAAGAATACAGATGTCACATATTATAATATTCTAGATAGAAATAAATACGACTTAAACGCTTCAAACTATATATATATATATATATATATATATATATATATATATATTATTATTATTATTATTATTATTATTATTATTTTTTATTATTATTATTATTTTTACAAAAATGAGTACAGACACACACGAGAAGTCAATTTGACCCAGCAAAATCATATTTAATCATTAATCAATATGAAGAATCTAATTACACACAGTTCAAGGCTCAGCCTTGACTAACCAATCACAAATGTCTGTCATTAATAACTACAAAACAGATCTGTTTCTGAAAAACAAATAAAAGAAACAGCTTTAACAACCACAACCAAGAACAATAAGATCCAGTGTTGCCCATTTTAACAGTACCTTTAGTTTTGTAATATTCAAACTAGCAGCAAAACACATTGTTCATTTATATTTGTATTTTTTTGTGTGTAAATAAATTCACTGCCAGTTATAAAGATGTAAACATCCTTGACAGTTCATCCTCTTAGACAGAGGTTTCAAAATTCTTGCATGCACACAAAATGTAAACACATGTTTACCTACGTAGCTATCAAAATGGGGACGTACATTTATTTCTATTGTTTATATATATATATATATATATATATATATATATATATATATTAAAATGACTAAACATTTGATTATTTTTTCCAATTGAGGATTCTCCCAGGTGTCCCTAAACTATAGCTATGTGAACCCAGTCAAACACACACAAATACACACAAAGTTTCTCACTTGTACAATACAAAATTAAATAAAAATACAAAAAAAGTGATTGCTCTTAGTAAAAAGAAAACTATGTTCTGTGTTTTTAACAGTATTGTTCAGTAGTAGTCCTAAGAAATTTCCCCCTTCTGCTGCCCTGCACTTTTGTAGGTCACATTTTTATACGTTGATGTCGAGCTCCTGAAAAGAGGATTTGTGCCCTGGGGAGAAAATGGTGGAGAAAAGCACACAATTAATCAAAGGAATTTAAAAAGGGTGTTTTAGACATGTTGAAGTGAATGGTACAAGTTAAAACGTATCACATTTTAATACATTAGCCAGCACCTTTTCCAGGATAGAATAATGCAACAAACTTTGAAATTGACAAGTATGATACTGTTACTAAACAGTCTCGAATCAACATCATACCGATTGCCATTTTGCTTTAGCCTTCTCTGCCTCAAACTTGGCAACCTCTTTTCTATCATGGACAGAAACAAGAAACTTCCAAATCATCAGGAGCGCAATGCCAAAGATGAGGACCGACATGCACACGCCCAGAGCAATCAGTGGCACGTTTGGAGGCTCAGGACAGTCTGAAGGCAAGTACACAAGCAAACACACATTAAACACAATTTTAAGTGTTTATGTAAATGTAATGTCATCTATAATGTCAACCATGAAACTGTATCTACGGTTCAAGGGTAGTTGACATGAAATACTTGCAGTGTGATGCTATACTCCATCTAAAACTATTCTGAACAACATTTTGCTAATTCTTTTACAATTATTTTGCGATTGAGATTTGATTGTTTATGAGAATATTTATGTAATTGTAAGAGACTACATGGAGTATTTTAGGCCCTACTTTTAAAAATTAATTTGTCAGACAGCATGACCATTTCAAATTAACTATTGATGGCAACAAACAAAAACAATTTCACAGCACCTAAAATATACACTTTCCCTTATACACTGGCATAAATACTAGCCTAAAATCTCTCACCGTAAAACAAACGCTTACCGTAAAATTTGGGGTTGTAGATGGTGCTGCCATGATCGCTGTCCACAAGGCTGAAAGACAGCATGCAGCTATCCTCACTCTGCAATGTGCACAGTGCTGCCCGGCTCTCCTCAAAATCTGACAAAACAAAACAGAGCTTGAAGGAATATTCCAGGTTCAAGATAAATTAGGCTCAATTGACAGCATTTGTGGCATAATGTTTACCACAAAAAAATCATTTTGCCACATTCATCCTTTTCTTTAAAAAAAAAAATCGAAGTTACGGTGAGGGACTTGTGAATGGGGCCAATTTTTGGAGAGTTTAAAAGGCAGAAATTTGAAGCTTATAATTTTATAAAAGCACATACATTAAATCTTCTGTTGAAACGTATGTATTATTTGAGCTGTTAAGTTGTTTATATTGTCCTTTTGACAGCCTTTTTGGGTTTGCTGACATTACATCATCATGGCAAAGAAGTTGTAACACTGAATATAACTTAACACAGAAAAGGTTAGTAGTCTTGTGGCTATACTTTTGAAACAGTGAATATTTTAATGTTTAAGGATTGGCTCAATTCACTTCCATTGTAAGTGTTTTTAAAGAAAAGTTGGGGCAAATCAAAATGTATTTTTCTGGTAATCAATATTGTGCCACAAACAGGGCTGGGCTGGTAATCTGGCATACCGGACATTTTCCCGGTGGGCTGAAGCACTTTGTATATTTAAAGACAAGTTTTGGGCCAGTCCAGCCCTGGCCACAAATGCTGTCGATTGAGCTTAACTTGTATTGAACTGAATATTTCTTGAAGTGTGTGTGTGTGTGTGTGTGTGTGTGTGTGTGTGTTTGTGTGCACGTGCACTAACACCACTATTTCTGTCTTTTAGCAAATACAGATTGTGTTGTTTTTATTCTTCAAACTTTAGAGTATGATTATGTTACTATTTCAGCAATATTAGTATACTATATATAGTATGTTAAAGCCTTCTCTGACCTTTCTGTGACCGTTGAAATCATCCACCACAATTCTCAATTACAATTCTTCATCGCATAAATATTTAACAAATACTACTACGTGCTTTAATTCATGTTATAATCACACCACACAAATACCTCTCTGCTGTCTCAGTTTTAGTTCTACTCATGTCTTTATCAAAAGCAGTCAGTGTTTTGTGTCATTGCATTGTCCCCTGTTTAGAGACTGTATAGAGACCAAAAAGTGTAAAGACACTTGAGGGTCTTGAAACCAATGGGCCTCAACAATAGATTCTCAGGACAAGCTATAAGTGGCATGTTCGCCTTTGTTGCATGTCAAAAGGGCTGATCTAAAGGGTGGTGGCTTGGTTTGTGTGTGTGTGTGTGTGTGTGTGTGTGTGTGTGTGCGTGCGTGCGTGTGTGTGTGTGCATGTATATAGTGCCTTCAACACATTTTATGCAAGTTTAAAAAACTGAAAGAAGTACACATGAATGTCATATTAATAAGGCCAGTATTGCTTAGGAATACATAATGGTTGCGTTTATTGGGAATGAAAATTCTGTCATCATTTACTCATCCTCATTTCATTCCAAACCAGTATGAATGTTTTTCCATGGAACACAAAGTATGTTTAGCAAAATAGTAACTCACCTCTTTTTTCCATACAATGAAAGCATATAGTGATGCCCAAATAGGACAAAAAGCACCTTAACAATAACATTAAAATAGTCCATATGACTATATTCCAAGTCTTCTGAAGCCATACAATAACTTTGTGTAAGGAACAGTCTGAAATGTACATCGTAATTAATTGAAAGGCTTGCTTTCTGCCATATCTCTCAATCCTCATTTGCACACATATTTGGTGAGTCAAGACACGTTCAGCAAATTTTCGTGTCTCATAACACTGTCTCTTTTTGTCCATTTTTGGAGCTTGATAGACACTGGTTACTATCTGTTTTCATATTATGGAAAAAGCTGCGTGAACAATCTTCAACACATATGTTATGCCTTTAATACATACATATACAATAACCACCCCATTGACCATGTGACCACTCATAAATTGAAGCTGAAGAGAACAAAACAATGTGGACTCTCACCTGTGGAATTGCTGACAGTGGCGTGAAGGGAATTACATTTTAAGGCGCACTCGTCTGATGGATCCTTAGCTTTGAGGTAACACTCCACACAAGACCTGTGGGGCACACACATACTTTGTATAAGCACAAACCTGTCAACCCCTCAGAGAGTTTATCTCAAGAGAAAGATCAGTATTGTGTTCTTTGTGTGGAAACATGGAGTGTTTTTCCCAGAGCAGAGATCTCTCATTTTTCTGTCTCATTCTCTCTATATCTCTATATCACAGAGTCAAATAACACACAGGGTGGACAGGACCTTTAGAGAAAGGGAAATGGGATACTGCAGACCAACCACATGCCTTTTGGTGCTCATATATGCCTGCTGGAAATGAGTGGACAAGAGGAAGTCTTGTAAACACACACATACACACACAGCTGCCTACATAACCACACACACACACACACACACACACACACACACACACACACACACACACACAGTCATGAGAAATACAGAGGAAATTCCTGATGAGATGAAGGTGGTTTTAATGTCAATGGTCAAATAAGAAATGTTCTAATGAACTAAAACTTACTGTTAACATTTATTAGGCTACATTCCTTTGGATAAAAGTGTCTGCTAAAATGCATCTACTAAATGATTACATTTAAATATAAATGACATAACATTTTTACATTGTTTCGTTACTTTTTTACCATTACTATTTAAAGATTTTAGAAGAATATCTCAGCTCTGTTGGTCCTCACAATGCAAGTGAATGGTGACCAGAACTTTGAACCTCAAAAAAGCATATAAAGGCAGCATAAAAGTAATCCATATGACTCCACAGGTTAAATCCATTACTTCAGAAGCGATATGATAGGTATGGTTGAGAAACAGATAAATAATTAAGGTCTTTTTTCATGCACATCTGGTATGGCATGAGGGTGAGTAAAGCATCGGGGTTCCCACACTTTTTGACCAATTAATTTCCAGGAATTTTCCTTGACCATTCCAGTTGTTTGTGATTTCTGGATAAGGGTTTTTAGAAACCGTTTGGATTAAGACCAATTCCCCGTAATGAATCCCTTTTGCTAATGAAACATTTCTTTGTGAACCAATTTGACGAATTTAGTCAAAAGAAATTATTCAAAATTATTATTCGCTCACAATCTGGAAATCAATATGGCTGGTGGCAAGTTTTACTTTAATTCAGAGCACAACTAGAAAAATGTATATTAACTATAAAAACTCCATGACTTTTAATATTTTACGACTTTTCCAGGTTTGGAATAAGCCATGTTTATGAAAACATGGAAGTAAGCCAATCATTGGTTAACTTCTTTTTTGTTTGAATGGTACGATATGTAAACTTATAGCTCAACCAATAGTGGGATTTGGGTTGGAACTACCCGTTTGGATTCATTATTAATAAATTGGTGCAGAAATTACACACGTTACCTTTAATTAAAACAAAAATGTCATGATAATTCCTTGATAAAATACTGATGCCATTTAAAAATCAGACAACCCACAATGATTCAGTACAGAGAAAACCAGTTGAGTCCAGGTTGTAGTCAAAACAAATGCCCTTTAAATGCTGCATATTCATTATTATTCTACTACTTATTCATAAGTGAGTTTCCATCATGTCTTTAGTTTTAGTCAGAGATATGCGTGTCTGTGTGTTTGAGCATGTCTTTACCTGGGAAAACTGCAGATGTCTCCACAGGTAGGGCACCTTTCACATTGTTCACCTGAAGCTCCGGGAATGGCACACTTGCACTTTCCACACACACACTTCCCCCGTCCACTGCAGATGGATCCATCTGCAGACATGCACGAGTTGCTGCTGGTGCTACAGTTACAGGACTCCCCCATCCAACCGGCGTGACACACACACTCACCACAGTCACATTCCCCATGACCTAACACACAAATACACAAATAAACACACATAAAGGAGATTTATAGGTAGTTCACTAGCTCATGACAATGTAATGAACAATATGAACAGTACATTATATTTTGTGCTATTAATCTATTAACATTTTGAATTCAAAACATGACATGTACATTATTTAATTTAATTAACTGCATATAAATATTTGCAAAAGCCCTCAAGTAAAAATAATTCAGTAATAAATCAAAATAAACATAAATATATAATCATTCAGATAATTCAAAGACATTACAATATTGTGATAAATGAGTAAAGCATTGACAATACAAAACCTGGCTTAAGAAATCTATATATTGTATGTTTTATTTCCATATAATTTATATTTCCATTTCATTGATATCTGGCCTGAGTCTGTCAATCTGTCCGAGGTAGATGCGGCTGTTCTAACCAGATGTGTTTTTGTATTTTGCTTGAGTTATTTTCATTGGTCTATGTACATATGCGTCAGACGGACACTTTTGGTGCATCTCACTCTGGTCCTCACTAGCGTTTCACTGCTTTTCAGCATCTTCTGCATAAAGGCTGCGTTTTTAGGACACGATGTAAAGCAAAATGTAGTTTTAACTTTAAAAAATGTGTTTTGAGTCACCTGCACTCTGCTTCATCCAGCTGTATTGGAACACCTGTGGGTTTGTTGTCTGTTCAGGTGTGTGTATTAATGTGTCTGATTAAAGTGTTAAATCGACAGCCTTATTATATTATATTATATTTTTTATATATTATATTATATTATGTAAGACATCAAACGTGTAACTGCATCTTCTGTTTTAGGGTAGTTCACGTACAAATTTTTAAAACTGTTTGAGAAGTTGCAATGTTCTGCGGTGTGCAATACATTATTTGTGTTATATATAAATAAATAAATGGTGACCAGTTACAGGACCTAAGCTATTATACTTTAATATACATAGTAACCTAAAATCTTAATGTTGATTAAGATTGGATAAGTCATGTGTCAACTATCCATATAAATATAAAAAGAGGAACACAAATATTCCACTTATATATATATATATATATATATATATATATATATATATATATATATATATATATACAGAGTAAGTAGCAAAAGACAAAAACAGCAACACACCCACATTCACATGTAAATATATATAAACACAGAATGACCACATTAAACCCCTCCCCCATATGCTCCAGACTTCATCAACTCTTCTGGTAATTATCAGTGTGTTATTCTTTCATTATCATTCCATAGTTCTAGAGAAGACCAAATATCCCTCCCACTGTGTCAGCACTCTCTTTACCACCACTCCAGTCTTTCTCTTTCTT
Source organism: Moxostoma hubbsi (assembly GCA_032164185.1). Classification (NCBI taxonomy): domain Eukaryota; kingdom Metazoa; phylum Chordata; class Actinopteri; order Cypriniformes; family Catostomidae; genus Moxostoma; species Moxostoma hubbsi. Next base: position 8,725,641 of record JAVLUX010000186.1, read on the forward strand.
TTGTGTTCCTGATGGAGTTATGGTGGGTACAACTGTCAAAAAATTACTTTTTTTTTTTTATTAAGGGGAAATATTTGTCCCCTGAAATTGCTTTTCAGGAGCATTTTTACATATACCAGGTAGGGCTGGGTTTTGCTACAGATTTTCCCTATTCGATTCAATTCCAATTCACAAGCTCTCGATTCGATTCCGATTTCTATTCGATTTGAAATCGATGATATGGGTGTATTTTTACATGTTTCTGTAAAGTGCATCTGTAGATGAGCGCATGTTAACAAGACAGGACTCTAATTGCTATAATCTCATCTGTGCCACGCATGATTAAAATTAAATGTTTATTTTGTGTTGTTTTTGAACAACAGCTGACTGTAAGGAACAGAAAGGGTATTAAAGAGGCATCATTCAATGACAAATGGGTTGCAAATCTCGTCTTTGGACACACATTACACGAAACAACTTTTACTCTCTACACACAGTGAAAGATCTAGATGCTGAATATTCCACTAATATACTGGAATATATTAGTATAATGGTGAATGAAATATCAACATTTACCAGCCAGTTGCCAAATATATACTTTATATATTTTAGTTGCATAGCGCAATTTTTGTTTCAAATATGAGTGATTTTCTCTTATTGTAGCAGAGGGTTGCGCATAGAGTAAAAGTTCGGTCTTAGGATTAAAGAATCGATATTGTTCAAATGAATATCAAGATGCATCGGAAAATCTATATTTTTATCCCACCCATTTTATTTTCTAACCATATAACAAAATGCTTTGTCAATTTATGTCAAATACTTAAACTGAATCAATTAATTAAAATAAATGATCAATGCACAATGCACAAGATACTTTAACACAAAAAACTCTACATTTCAAATAATTGACTCGTTCTCCTTTACCATCATAGTAGACTAGATTGTTGAAAAAAAAGTTACAAGATGTAAAAAGATACATTTTGGTGGTGTTTTTGCCTCGTGCACTGGCTAATTTCTAACCCTTGTGGGTACTGACCTCCACAAAGCTCTCCTCTGAATCGGAGGCAGGAAAAGTCATCGCACTCACAGTAAGATCCATACACACGTCCAAAACTGGACGGGTGACACACGCACTGTCTGCAGAAACACTCGCCCAGGCCACTGCACATCTCAGCACCTTCATGTGCTCTGCAACGCACACGCACACACACACACACACACACACACACACACACACTTATGTTAAAATGTCTTAGCATGCCTCTTAATCACTGGAAATCTGTTACTCAATGTCACCTACTTGCTCTCAATTTCTCACCTGCAGTCACTAATTTGTTCTTGGTCCTCTGTGCACTCACACTTCGGCCCCACAAAACCTGGATTACACACACAGGCTCCACACTCTAGTGCTCCATGACCCTGACTGCAGTAAGTGCTGTTGGGTTCAGGGTTTTGATGGCAGTTACATGCACAATGAGAATCCAGCTCTATCTCCAGGGCATCTTGGAAGCCCACCGGCCGCAAGGAAAACCGCCGTGGGCCAGCAAGGCAACCCCTTAACTCGATCGTAACGTTAAAGGATACCTGAGGGAAAGAGATTTCTTTTGTTTTAATTTCTGTTGGTAAACCTAGTTTCCTTTGTCAAAATGTACACAGTGAAAGTAATTTCAACAGCACATTACTCAGAAAAAACAACACATCCTTCCCACAAAGTTTGAGCCAATATTTTCGAAACATGTCCAACTTGCTCAGCCAGGTTTGTTTCTAACTGTCAAGCTGTTTATGTTGCTTAAATAAATAATGCTGTTAGTACAGCAATACAAATACATTACATATGTATATTACATATGTTGAAATATTGAAATATTACATTTATTTACAATATTACATTTATGGTAATATATTACACATAAGCATGACATATTTGTTATTCAATAAATTAAGTAGGGATAGAGATTATGTATCTGGTTTAGTTCTTATGCTGATATATTGTGGAAGTGTTCCTTTAAGGAATAACAGAACTGACCACATCACCAGCTTTGACATTGGAGCAATTTTTCTGCCCTGGGAGTATGCTCCCATCCTGGCAGAGTGCTGTGAAGGAAATCTGAAGACCCTCTGTGTCGCCCAGAACCTCCAGATCAATCTCTGACCTCAGCTCCTGCCAATCAAAAGCAGACACATAAATCCCCACTGTACCGTGACGCCTGAATAGATTTAAGATTAATGATGCATCTGTTATTCTAATTTTACCTGTCAGGACAATATGAAGCTGATAGAAATATGCATAGACATGGATTACTTGTCTTTATATTGAGAGGTGTAACATGTAAATCAAATTTGATGACAGACTGTTGAATTATTGAAAATTCATGTGTAATGGCTGTGTGTGCTTGAAATCGTCAATAATTCAAACACTGGGAGTCAATTATTCTGCTTATACCACGGTTTTCACTTTTACTTGACTTTATCTCAAGATATATTTCAGGTGTTTGGCTCATTTGCCCTTATATCAAAGGTCTTTCTAGAAAAAAATATATTATGATCTAAAGTGAATTTCCTAGATGAAAAATATGATTATGCCTGGTAACGTGCATGTAAAATGGCTAGAAATAGCATTTTAGCTAAGCGTAAAGCTGACAATTTACATAAGTACATTCTATTTCTTCTGCTCCAAATGTACTTATCTGTCTGCTCGTGTGAATGTAACACATCATAAGAAAGTGTTTCACTGCTGTTCTAAATGTCTGCTCGTGTGAATGTAACACATCATAAGAAAGTGTTTCACTGCTGTTCTAAATGTTTTCTGTAATAAATGTTTTCCATCTGAAAGGACTAAATATGAAATGAAACAAATGACAATAAAATGCAAAGTAATTCCTTCAGTAATCGAATACCTTTTGAATGTAACTGTATTCTAATTGTAATATCAATCATTTAAATTGTAACTGTAGTGGAATACAGTTACTTATATTTTGTACTTTAAATATGTAATCCCGTTATGTATTCAGTTTCTCCCCAACCCTATGACCAAAGACAAGCAATGTTTTCTACAATTAAATTTCAGGACTTGTGAAAAACAGTTTATATGAGTTTATATGTGGCTACGGCCTATGTAAACTTCTGACTTCAACTGTATATCTCAGGGGGTAAATAAGGAAGCTCTGGAAAATGGCTTTTATTTTGTTTTTGTTAAAAAAATTATTTATTTTAGTGTCCAAAGAACATTTCAAAGTATCCAAAAGCCTCTACAAACATAATAATTGTACATAAGAACAAATTACACATGGAAATACAATAATAATTAAAGGTATGTGCTCTTTCCAAAGCAAGCACGCATGAGTAAAAAGATCTCTTTCAGTTCCATTCTGTGTCATTTAAGCCATCGCTGAGTGGCTTATGTGGTGGCCATATGTAATTAGAAAGAACGATCCTCTCTGCCCATATTTGGATGACTTCCATCTCTGGTTGCCGTGATCTGAATCCTTATACAATTGGTTAAGTGTTTATGATTCTGGACAACGTACTGCATCATTTCCAATAAAGTAATTTCATCTAACTTGTTTTTAGCCATATAACACATTATTTGCTGTGTGCATATTGTGCTTCGTGCTGATTATCTAATGATCTATTCATTACGTTGTGTGTGGGCTCATATTAACAAAAATAACTTATTTGTATTTATTCTATGTAAAAAGTCCTTTTCTTGTATCTTTGCACATATTATGTGAACGTTACTGGGCTTATAGGCTGTACATGGTCATGACAGGAGTTGAATGATTGTAAATAACTTTGCCAAGATATGGTTATTAAGCATTTCGGTCACACTTTCAAATTATGAGACTAATGTAGTTTGAAATGTTAATAATTCATAAAGAACATGGTCAAATTATATGCAACTATAAGGTATACTTCAGTTTTTACATGCATGCTAGCATATAAGTGGTGTAAATTTCATTATCAGCATAGTACGTAAACAGCACAATTTTTCGAATCACTCATACTCTGTTTGTAAAATCTGTGCATGCGACTGGAATTAAGTAGTGGGACCACATGGTGGCAACTCTCGCCGTTTGGCTGTTGCTTTCACAAAGTAGTGCAAGAAGTCAACTTAAAAACCGGTAAACAAGTCGGTAGAAAGGTGGAAACAACAACTGAGAATGTGCATGTCAAAAGCACATGTATGAGGAGGTCAGGAGATATTTGCATTTGTATAACTTGAGTTTGAAAGACTAAAGATATCTTTGTGGGTCTAAACACCTGCGTAGACCTCCTGTGTACGGGAGCATGGTAAAAAGGAGTATACTTTGAAAGGCTAGAGTGTTCGTAAAGTATACTTTGGGCTTAAATGCAGCCAACAAACCAGTAATTATCTCATAGTTGTCTTTTAATAGAAAATGAATCAACTTTCATGGAAGTCAACCAATAAGATTCAAGAATTCAAAAGTGCCAGCCATGGTATTACCTGGAGAACCTGACATGCCTTTGACAGAGGGCTACTCACATGGTAAATCAGCAATACTATCGCTCCAGGTGTGAACACATCCAGGGCGTCCACTTAAATTCAAATATTTACCCCATTTGCTGCCGTTTTCACATACTTTACACTTCAATGATACACCACAGTGGTACACCTTTGTCAGTTAATGTTTGACATGCAGCACCCAGGTAGTTGCTGGCGGGTCTTAATGTAGACAGTGATTAGACTATGAGCAGAGAAAAGTGAGATAGTGAGGGCAGGAGAAACAAAGGAAACTACAGCAAAAAAAGCGAGTGCAGACATGCTCTGTGAACACAGCAATCCGTAAGAATGCGAGCTGAGGAGTGTAACAGGAGGGGAAATTGGGAATAGATAAGAAAAGAAAAAACATTCTCTTAAACTTAAAGGGATAGTACATCAAAAAATTTAAATTCTCTCATCATTTACTCACACTCATGCAATTCCAGATGTGAAAGACTTTCTTTCTTCTACTAAACACAAACTAAGATTTTTAGAAGAATATCTCATGCAATGCAAGTGAATGGTGAACAAATTTTTAAGCACCAAAAAGCACATAAAGGTAGCATAAAGGTTATCCATATGACTTAATTGGTTTAATCCATGTCTTCTGAAGTCATCCAAACAGTATTGGGTGAGAACAGACCAAAATATAACACCTTTTTCACTCAAAAGTCATCAAAAGTCTCCTTGGAGATTGTGATTTCAAGCTATTACACTTCCTAGCACCAACTCTGTGCATTTGTCAAGCACTAGGAAGTATAATCGAACTTGAAATCATGATCGTGCTAAGAGACTCCAATGACAAGGTGTATAGTGAAAAGGGAATTACATTTTGATCTGTTTTCACCCAAAACTGTTTTGGTCTGTTCTCACCAAAAAACGATTAGATTGCTTCAGAAGACATGGATTAAAACAATGGAGTCATATGGATTACCTTAATGCAGCCTTTATGTGCTTTTTTGAGCTTTAAATGTTTGGTCACGATTAACTTGCATTACAGTATATGCACCTACAGATCTAAGATATTCTTCTAAAAATCTTTGTTTGTGTTCTGCACAGGAGCGTAGTTTCCAGGGGTAACCCCCCACACACAATAATCAAAACACCCCCCTCCTCACAATATTTATACTGTTATCAATAGTAAATCTACACCCTTGGTTCTGCAGAAGAAAGAAAGTCATGAACATCTGGATGGCATGAGGGTTAGTAAATGATGAGAGAATTTTCATTTTTGGGTGAACTATGCCTTTAACTACCATTGAGCGATTTACAGTATGCACCTTATTCAAAAATCATTTGATTTTGGCTGTTTTCTCAATGACGAGAGACATAGACTATTACTATAACTATTTTTGCATTTAAAACACTCACTACCATAAACACAAATACTGTAAGTTGCATTATTGTACCTTATATGCAGTCATGATAATTTCCAGAATGTTTCTTGAATCTGTCGCCAACACTCCCACAGTAGCACGAGGAATAAGACTTGCATAATTCTGTTAGAAATGCAGAAGCAGTTAAACATCAACTTAAAATGGTTGGACAGTAGCCACAGAATTTGAGATGTTGGAGATAGATCAGAAGACAGGTAGGGAGGGAGGGAGGGAGGAAGGAACAACAAAAAAAAAGAACTAAGAAAACATAAAAAATATTTGTCATGAGAGTCGGTCTGGGTGATAAAGACTGTGTTTGAACATGTAAGGAAAACTGAATGCACTTGTGATTCATGGAATCCATTTACACACTGATAGATCTTCCTTCAGAGGTACTCTCAGGTTCCCACACATATGGAAAAACACATGTCTTTTTGTTTGGCTCATTGTGCTTTAAAATGAGTAAACATCAGAAAGTCCCAATGGGAGTCTTTTCTCACCTCATAGTTCTGTCTCTGTTTGTCAGTCACAGCAAATATGAGGAGGATATTGTTTTCAACCAGCTTGTCTATTAGCTGCCCTAAAGTTGGATACTCCTAAATAAAAACAAACAAAAGACTAAAAATTACATTCATTATTCAAATTCCTTATGCTTTGATGATATTTGAGAAATAATAACCAGTGTTTCCCCTAGGATTTTTTTCAGCAGCGGTGCTGCTGTGCACTCCGGACCCGTATTAACGTGTGTTGGTCAAAGAATAGATTAAAACAGGGGTGTCAAACTAAATTTCAGCCTGAGCCACATAAGGGTTTATTTGTGCCCTCAAAGGGCCCTTTGAAAATGTGGCACTAGCACCTGCTTTGGTAGCACCCATGCAAATAATATTACTTGTTATGTGCATTGAAATGCACATTTGACAATACATCATTGATTTTGAGGTTGGGATACAGTTGGCAATTATGATATTAACAAGAGTAACATCTGTGGAAAAAAAATTAACACATAATTTTTATATGGTTTAAATTGAAATATTCTGACAGTGTGACTAAGTTTGGTCTTTATAAATTAATTTCATCAGGCTCCTACTAATTAAACTACAATCATGTCTTGGAATTTGGAAAAGGCAAACAAAATAACTATGGTTTCTAAATAAAGAACTATGGAATTTTTGTAATATATGTGCAGGATATGTTTGGAATCATTGTTTTATTCATCGTGAAGCTTTGGCATCAAAAAGAATCCCACCTGAGCTTGAAGTGGTGATGAGCGACATTGTTCAAGTTGTGAACTACATTAAAGGTTGTGCTCTTAATAGCCGACTTTTCGAAGCCCTGTGTACTGAAATGGGAGCCGAGCACACGCATTTACTCATTCATACAGATGGCTGTCGAAGGGCAGGGTGGTCAGCCGAGTGTACGAATTGAGGGATGAAATACATGCTTTCCTAACTGAGAAACCATCTCCTCTTGCAAGCTCATTCATTGATGAGAAATGGCTTTTAACCCTGTTTTTTGTTGTTGTCATATTTTCTGTTCTAAACTAACTGAATCTAAAATTACAAGGAACGGAGGACAATATTTTCAGACATTGCAAACAAATTCAGGCTTTCACTCGAACTTTGGCAGCTGTGACTCAAAACATTAAGATACTATATGCTCCTGACAATGATGAAAGACATTGAAGAAAATGGTGTCAAAGAAATCGGTCGCTGGCCTGATGGGCCTCATTCAGTCACATCTGGATTCAATTCATTTTCATGAGTGGGTGAAAAATCCCTTTGACTTTGAAACCACAGATTCAATCGCTGAACTGAATTTAACTCCTTCTGAAGAATCAGAAATGCTGCAACTAACCTGGGAAGGCACATTGAAAACACGTTACAAAACAGAAATCTTGTCTTCGTTCTGGATTGGCCTCTCCAATGAGTATCCCATGCTGAGCAAAGCAAGCATTTCATTGCTGCTGTCCTTCACAACTACCTATATGTGTGTAACTGGATTCTCAGTTTTAACCAAAATAAAGATGAAAAAAAACGAATGCTTCCCCGGACATGCGTGTTGCCCTATCGTCCTGTGAGCCTGCTTGGGACTAGATTATGCAGAATAAGCAGGCTTCAAAGGATAGTTCAGACAGCTGAGAGGATTATTGGCGCTCCCCTACCCACTCTGCTGGAACTGTACACATACAGATTGACGAAAAGTCTGGTAAAATCACTCTTGACCCCAGTCACCCAGCACACTTCCTTTTTGAACTGTTGCTCTAGCCGGTGCTACAGAGCACTGCGCACCAGAACAGTGAGTCACAAGAACAGTTTTTTCCCTCAGGTCATCCACCTCATAAACCGTTAAAACTGCCCCCAAATACTTTCCTTTATGTCAATACAACCATGTGCAATATTCAGTCCATCCATTCCAACTTTTAATATTTTTTAACATATCCTACGTCTTCTTCAATACATTACATCACTTGCACATGACTGTATATCTGTATACAAAATATTCAAACAACTTTATTGCTCTATTGTATAGTTTTCTTTTTATTTATGTTATATCTTATTGTTTATTTTTATGTCACTATATATATATATATATATATATATATATATATATATATATATATATATATATATATATATATATATGTTTAAATGTATATGTTTGTATGTATATATATATGGTTGCATTATCTTTGCACTGGAAGCTTCTGTCACCATGACAAATTCCTTGTGTGTGTAAGCATACTTGGAAATAAAGCTCATTCGAATTCTGATTCTGAAAGAGTCACGTGCGTGACGTGCGTCTTTCTAAAGATATTGTTCCCCAAGTGTTTTCAATGTGAATGGCACCCTACCACTTTATGAGCACAAGAGCTGTGTTCACTGTCTGTGCTGCACCCACGCAAGAGCAGCTCTCATGGAGAGAGACTGCCCTCAATGCAAGGGCATCAATCTCAGGACATTGCACTCTAGAATCGTCCTCGTACTGAGGAAAGGTCCAGCCTCTCGTGCACTCCCACCCGCCTCTTCTGTGTTAAGTCCGGAGGGACCACATGAGGAAGCATGGCTGGTCAGTGAGGTTAGAGAGAGTAGAGAAGGATCTTGCATGATGAGCTCCGGCCCTCTATTGAAGCGCACAGCCTCATTATGTTTGGCAGCTCTGACGATGAGGATGATGCTGTGTCACTCGCAGCTTTGGGCGAGTGGTTCACAGAGGATGTTGCCACCTCTTTTCCCAATGAGTGTGAAGAGTATGCACATGACATGGACAAGAAGCTTCCTCGCATACTCGCGAGGGTGGCTGAAGAGCTTGGTTTTGAGTGGTCCCAACCAGAAGAGACAGAAAAGTTGTGTAAGCTGTGTAAATTGACATTCGCACTGGCTGGAAGAGTTTATACAGCAGCGGGCCAAGCTATTTCAGCACTCCACTCCACGGTGCTCCAGGTTTTTCAAGCAAAGCTTCAATAAATGAATGAGCAAGTATCACAAGATGTTCAAAGAGCTCCGCACCACTACAGATATGTGCTGTGAGCCAGGACAGCTACCGCTCAGGTCATCGGCAAAATGATGAGCAACCTGGTTTTTTGGATCAGCATATTTAGCTAACCCTCACAGAGATGCGTGATGCAGAGAATGCCACCCTCCTCAGTACCCCGGTATTGCCCGACGGTGCCTTTGGCAATGCCGTATAAAGCTTTTCAGAGGGCTCCATCACGGCGCAAAAGCAATCTCAAGTGTTAAAACACTTTCTACTAAAGAAAAGAAGCACTTTCCCAGCACTCACCCAATCTAATTTTGGTCAGCGCCAGCAAAGAATACATTTCTTGCTGACCCAGCACAGTCAAAAGCTACTATTGACTCATCAGCGAAGCCACATAGCCCAAGTTTAAACAGCTGCCATCTCAGCGCAAAAATGTGCATACGAAAAAACTCTGGCTGGGTAATAGAAAAGTTACTGACATGCCCAGCCCTGTGAATAGGAGCCCAGAGCTGGCTATAATTCATGGCCCAGAGCCAAAGAAGGCTCAATTAGAGGCACACAGTGTTTCTCTCTACCCCATTACGGTTCATTGGGAATGGGACATTGATCAAAATGTTGTTTCTGTGTTTATTACTCAAACAGAGATTGTTCTCACAAAAGAGAAAAATACAGCTGTTGTACAAACACTGTATGTTCACTGTATGCTCAACTGCTTCCCTATGGTGAGCGGTGCTTTGATTGCATATAGCATGTGCATCAATAAAGCCGCTGTCCTGCAACGCGGACGTGTGGCGAGCCCTCACAGGCGTGTCAGATTGGGTGCTAAAAACCACTGAGTGCGGTTATACGATTCAGTTTGTATGCCAGACACCCTGCTTCTGACCACAAGATGCGCTGGTGTTGCGCAAAGATATTTACAGTCTCCTCACAAAATACACCATATTTACTGTCCCAGACTGCAACACACAGAGGCGTTTACAGCCGCTATTTTCTAGTTTCGAAAAAAGACTCTGGGCTTTGGCCCATTCTTGATCTGAGAAGCTTGCATTACATGCTCACAAAGCGCCCATTCAAAATGTTAACTCAAAAACAGATCTTTTTGCACATCCATCCCTCAGGACTGGTTTGTGTCAATAGATCTGAAGGATGTGTATTTTCATGTACCAATTGCACCACGTAACAAGCTGTTTTTGAGATTCGTGTTCGAGGGAAATTTGAATCAATTCAAAGCCCTTCCTTTCGGTCTGTCTCTGGCTCCTTGCACGTTCACGAAATGCATCGATGCGGCACTTGCCCCATTGAAAATGAACTGTATGCATGTTTTGAATTACCTTGATGATTGGCTATTACTCCCCCAATCAGAGGCACTACTAAGCGAACACAGAGACTTGCTCCTTTGCCATCTGAAAAATCTGTGTCTGAATGTCAACTAGGCGAAAAGCACACTTCCCCCAGCCAGAAAATCTCCTTTTTAGGGGTTTGTCTCGATTCTGTGAGCATGCATGCACACCTCACAAACAAGCATGTACAGACCATTCTCCAGTGTCTGTCTCAGTTCAAACTGGGGAATACATTGCCACTGAAGTCATTTCAGAGATTTCTGGGTTTTATGGCGGGAACATCCACAGTCATACCATAAGGTCTGTTACACATAAGACCTCTCTAGTACTGGCTCATGGGGCACCCTCCACATTGCGCCTGGTGCCTTGGGCACATGCACATCGCAGAATCCGCTTTCTGGCTGCTCAAGCACCATGGACAGTGCCGGCCTTCTACTAACAGGGTTATTCGGGGTCAAATTTTCAGAAGAAAAGTGGTGACCACAGAAAAATCCAACACAGGTTGGGGCATGGTATGCGATATACGGCCGACTTTTGGCACCTGGACAGGTACAAAACGGGCATGGCACATCAATCACCTAGAACTACTGGCTGTCTTTCTAGCTTTGAGAGCTTTTCATTCCGACATCACCCTGTGCTGATTCGTTCAGACAGCTCAACAGTAATGGCATACATAAATCACCAAGGTGGACTCCGATCACCACAAATAATGAGCATGACATAACACCTCCTCCAATGGAGTGGGTGTCATCTCTCATTGTGTGCGACACATGTCCTGGGCCATCTGAATTTCAGAGTGGATCTGTTGTCATGCCAGGGAGCATTACCAGGGGAATGGAGACTTCCTCAGACAATGATGAGGATTTGGGAAATATTTGGCAAAGTGGAAGTAGACCTATTTGTCTCTGCGGAGAACACCCACTGTCCCCTTTGGTACTCCATGTCCCAAACCCCACTGGGTGTGGACGCGCTGGGTCACAAATGGCCAGCGAAATGCAAGTATGCATTTCCCCCGGTGCACCTTCTTCATTCTGTCATAAGCAAAGTCCAAGAGGACATGGAATCAGTACTGTTAATTGCGGCAAAATGGCACAATCAGTCCTGTTTTCTGCAGATGATAGAAATACTAGATGGCTCTCCATGGGAAATACCACTAAGTAGAGACCTTCTCTCTCAAGTACAAGGCACGATTTGGTATCCCCAGCCAGAGTTGTGGAACCTATACGTGTGGCCTCTGAATGGAGCAAGAATTGGTTCAGTCTGTGATGAACATTGGAGGCTGTCTTGTCATTTAAACGAAATTAAACCTATAAAAGGTTGTGCCTAAGGTTTTATCAATGCCCTTTAGGGATCAGGTGGTTCGTTTGCAAGCCTTCTTTTTTTCCACCATTTAATTTGGATGATCAGCTCTTTATTTGTTATGGAGGCACACAAAAGGAATGTCCGTCTCCAAGCAAAGGCTCTTTCTCTGGATCATTGATGCAATAGTCCTCGCTTACGAATCACAGGGCACAAATTGACATGTTGGTGTCAAAGCGCATTCAACCAGAGGCACAGCCTCTTCATGGGCTTGTACAAATGGTGTGTCCTTACAGGACATATGTTTGGCTGCAGGACGGTCCTCGCATAACACGCTCGCAAGATTTTATAACCTGAACATGGCATTCTCCTCACAAGTCCTCTATTTATAGAGTGCTTCTTACATTCAAGCAGGTGAGCCCAAGCCCTTATTATGGGTAGGTTACTGACTATAATCAACACAGCCGCCTGATTATGAGCTCTTGAACTGCCCGTTGCCCAAACAAACTTTTGCCCTTTTTAAGTACAGGCTTCCCCGTCATTTTACATAACCGCCTGCATACAGACAGTTGTAAATTTCTCATAAAGTCATTGTACAGTCATTGTAATAAAACATCCTTCCCGACTGGGCTAGTGATGAATTAATACTATATGACTATATAGTTCATATATCCATTCTATGATATTCCATACAGTGTCATTTAGACATAAGAGTTTTGCAACAGACGAATCTGTATCTTATTCAAACGTTATTCAAACAAAAGTGCAAACACTGCCACAGACACACTTAGCTCTACTTTAACAACCTGTCTAGACATCATCTCTCCACTCTCCTCTAGACCAGCACATACTACACCACCCACCCCTGGCTGTCTGATGTCCATCGTGAAGAGTGGACTGACCTCAGAGCAGCTGAGAGGAGATGGTGGAAATCTAAAGATCCAGCAGATCTAGGTAAGTATCAGCTTCTGCTTGCAACTTTCTCAGGTAACGTTAAAGCTGCAAAAACCTCCTATTACCAGAAAAAGATCAACATCACCACAGACACTCATAGCTTGTTTAGAACATTCAACACACTTCTCTGCCCTCCCCCTCCACCACATGACACATCACTGACAGCAGATATCTTCACCACATTTTATACTAATAAGGTTACAACCATCAGCAATACATTCACAGCACCACACTCTGTCGAACACCCATCTCCTGTATGCAACTCTTCTTTCTCTATGTTCTCTCCTCTGACTGACAATGAAGTCTCTAAACTCCTTTACTGCAACCACCCCACCACTTGTTCCCTTGACCCATTCCTTCTCACCTTCTCCAGGCCATCTCTCCATCCATCTTACCTGGACTCACATACATAATTAACACGTCTCTACTTATAGGCACTTTTCCCACTACATATAAGCAGGCTTGAGTAACCCCGCTGCTGAACAAACCTGCACTTAACCCCACACAGATAGAACACTACCAGTTTCTCTCATCCCATTCATGGAAAAAACACTTGAAAGGGCAGTTTTCAATAAAATCTCTGCCTATCTCTCACAGAACAAGCTGCTGGATGACAATCAGTCAGGCTTCAAAAGTGGGCACTCCACCGAGACTGCCCTGCTGTCTGTCACTGAGTCACTGAGACAGGCGAAAGCTGAAATCAGATCATCCATTCTGGTTCTGCTGGACCTTTCTGCAGCCTTTGACACAGTCAACCATCAGATCCTACTCTTCACCCTCTCTACTCTGGGCATCACAGGAACTGTGCTTGTCTGGTTTAATTCCTTTCTCTCAGGTAGGTCCTTCAAGGTAGCCTGGAGAGGTGAGGTATCCAAGCTACATCAGTTACTTACTGTGGTACCTCAGGAATCAGTGCTTGGGCCACTTCTCTTCTCTATATACACAACATCACTGGGACCAATCATTCAGTCACATGGTTTCTCTTACCACTGCTAAGCTGATGACACAACTTTCCAGCCCAACGACACCACAGTGACCGCTCAAATCGCTGCCGGCCTGGCAGACATCTCGGCCTGAATGAAGGAACACTATCTGAAACTCAACCCAGCCAAGACCGAACTCCTGGTCTTTCCAGCCAACCCTGCTGTTGAACACAACATCACCGTGCAGCTGGGTTCAACTACAATATCGCCTTCCAAAACGGTCAGAAATCTAGGGGTAACCATCATTAAAAAGCTAAATTTCACAGGCCGCATCTCAAAGACTGTAAGATTATGTAGATTTACACTCTACAACATCAGGAAGATAAGACCCTTCCTCTCTGAACATGCCACACAACTGCTTGTTCAGTCACTTATCATAACTAGACTGGACTACTGTAACTCTCTCATTGCAGGCCTCCCTGCTTGTGCAATTAGACCTCTGCAAATGATCTTTATGAACCAAAGAGAGCACATGTTACACCACTCTTTGTCTCTCTTCACTGGCTGCCTGTTGATGCACGTATTAAATTCAAAGCTCTGATGCTGGCATACAAAACAGTCACTGGGTCTGCTCCAGCATACCTAAAACAAATTCTGCAGAACTACAATTAGAGGCCCACCACTAGCCTGCGGTCGGCTAAGGAACATTGCATTGTCGTACCAACATAAAAAGGCACCAAATAACTTTCCTGGACTTTCAGTTTCATCATACCACGTTGGTGGAATTACCTTCCCAACTCCATCCATGAAGCTGACTCAGTCTCTAAAATAACGACTTAAAACACATCTTTTCCATGAGCACTTAACCAGTCACTAAAAAAATTGTAATAATTCTTGTTGCACTTGAATCTGTTTTGAATACTATTCTGATGCTAGTGAAACTTTGTAGAATAGCACTTTTCAAACCACTGTCTCCTTAAGATGATTCGCTTATGTTTTCCTCTTTTGTAAGTCGCTTTGGATAAAAGCATCTGCCAAATGAATAAATGTAAATGTAAACAGGTTTTGCTATCCCCTTCGCGCTTCTTACTGGTTACACAGGGTCATTTATATTCAAGAGGAAAGCGCTAACTGGTTGTTCAGTGAAACGTTGCGATCCCCTGCCATCCTACATTTCAGAAATGAGCTTGCGGGCTACTTGTGTGTAAGGCGGGGTCCCTTTCACAGTGTACAAAG
Source organism: Moxostoma hubbsi (assembly GCA_032164185.1). Taxonomy (NCBI): domain Eukaryota; kingdom Metazoa; phylum Chordata; class Actinopteri; order Cypriniformes; family Catostomidae; genus Moxostoma; species Moxostoma hubbsi. Next base: position 8,740,726 of record JAVLUX010000186.1, read on the forward strand.
CGCACAGCTGACTGGAGCAGGCAAGCATTATGTTGCGTCACGAATATTAAAATAACCATGTGGAATACCAACGGCGCACTCATAATTCAACAGTGGCATAGCTGCTGCAAAATGCATATAGGGGAAACACTGAATAACTCTATAAACATCTTATACTGTTTTGCATTTTGGAATATTCTGGGTTAAATGCAACTTGGGTCAGAAGTGCTTGTGTGAATAATTCAATCTTATATATCAGATGTTCAGAACAAACTATGCAGTCTACCAGGACAAGCATGCTGAACAAATCATCTGAAAAATATGTTATGGACTATTGATTATACAATTTTAGATATCATCGTAAAGGTTCTCAGCTTTCTAATGACTTGTAACTGTAGATTGAGCTTCTAGTCCACTCAGGGGCCGAGATATTCAAAGAAACAATTGGGGTTGTGCATGAACAGAGAATTAGACTGAATGTCTATGTAGCGTTAGAGCGCTACCTTTACATTTCAGCTTTGCATATTGTGACGGAAAGTGATAGAGAAAAAAATTACATTTCTTGTGCTTGCTGTCATCTAGTGGAATAAAATAAGATTTTACTGAACCAGAATTACACTCACCTAAAGGATTATTAGGAACACCTGTTCAATTTGGCTGGTGGTGGTGGTGTAATGGTGTGGGGGATGTTTTCTTGGCACACTTTAGGCCCCTTAGTGCCAATTGGGCATCGTTTAAATGCCACGGCCTACCTGAGCATTATTTCTGACCATGTCCATCCCTTTATGGCCACCATGTACCCATCCTATGATGGCTACTTCCAGCAGGATAATGCACCATGTCACAAAGCTCGAATCATTTCAAATTGGTTTCTTGAACATGACAATGAGTTCACTGTACTAAAATGGCCCCCACAGTCACCAGATCTCAACCCAATAGAGCATCTTTGGGATGTGGTGGAACGGGAGCTTCGTGCCCTGGATGTGCATCCCACAAATCTCCATCAACTGCAAGATGCTATCCTATCAATATGGGCCAACATTTCTAAAGAATGCTTTCAGCACCTTGTTGAATCAATGCCACGTAGAATTAAGGCAGTTCTGAAGGCGAAAGGGGGTCAAACACAGTATTAGTATAGTGTTCCTAATAATCCTTTAGGTGAGTGTACATGCTTACAAATTGAGGACCAGAATTACATTCTTACAAAGGGAAAAATATTTTTAAACTTTTTCTTCCTCATAAGATTGTAAACATATACTATAATGGAGTGAAAGGTGAGCTTTTAATTTTGAGTGTGAAAAACTGCAGAAAACAGCCCAAAAATACACCAGAGTTGAAGAGGTTACGTCCTACAGACAGCATCTTTACTACACTAAATAATTACAAATCTTCTCTCAGTTTTAAGAACTGAAGAATTCAAGTAAGAGGTTAATTTTCCCTAGGCTTACATCATAAGTCATTAATGTAATAAAAATGGTTAATTTGAAGTTAAAATTATTTCGTGTTTTATTTTGGACAGGAGAAAGAGCTTTATTTGTATTTAACCCAGAATATGGTGAAAAAAGTGGTCCAAATGTCCTGATTACTCAGGAATTGAAGCTGCAGACTTCACCTTACCAGGTGGGCAGTCATGGAATACTCATTATTGCTATCCAGATGACACTCCCCATCATTAGGAACAACAATGCCGGACATTTTGCTGTCCATCCCAAAATGAGAGTCTGCATCGCTCACGAATACCAGCAACTTCATGGAATCATTTCGCCAGCCAATCCTGTCCTGAGGTGGAAGGGACATTTCCAGGAATTTGGAACTTAAAAGATACAAAATGGCATCTCTCCATAAAAGCAAGAAGCAAGTTGCATGTTGATACATCGGTTTTCAAGAGAGTCTGTGGAAACTGACTCACCCCACACACTGCTGCCTGCATGATGGCGTCAAAACCACACTCTGGCACGTCAATGTTGGCTGATACTTGCTGTTTTGAGATAATCTCATTAAACTTGTCTGTACTGCTGGTTAATGATAGCATATGTCTGTATCCAAATGTTGGCAGACATTCAAAATCAACACTCCTGTAGAAGAGAAAAGTGATGAAAAGATATCACTTATATGTTTGCCTATTGTCTAAAACTGTTCAAACTCATCTCATAGTTCTCTGCTAAATGGAAGATGATGTCATGTGATGTAACACATTGAATTCATTGGCCATAAACATGATCATCCCCTGTTGATGTTTCAAAGGCTGTTGCAATCTTATTTGTTGGGTTGATACATTTTTTACCTAAAAATGAGCTTCATGTGGTAACAATTAAAGTAACAGTTTTTTAAGTAAAAAATATTATCAATGATCTTTATATTAAAACTGATTAACTAATAAATTATTGATCAGTTGTTCACTACTGAATCAACCTGAATACTGTACATTAGAATACACCAACAAAACTAAAGGTTTTAAAGGTTAAGTCAAGTAGAAATAGCTCCTCAAAGGGATAGTTCATCCAAAAATGTCTCATCATTTACTCACCCTCATGCCATCCCAGATGTGTATAACTTTCGGTCTTTTGCTGAACACAAAAGAAGATTTTTAGAAGAATATGTCAGCTCTGTAGGTCCATACAAAGCAAGTGTGTGGTTCAGAAGCGATATGATAGGAGTGGATGAGAAAGAGATCAATATTGAAATCCTTTTTTACTATAAATTGTCCTCCCTTCCAGTAGGTGGCGATATGCACAAAGAATGTGAATCACCAAAAACAAAGGAAGAATGTGAATGTGAAAATGGAGCTTTTAGTAAAAAAAAGACTAAAATATTAATCTGTTTCTCATCCACACCTATCATATCGCTTCTGAAGCTATGTTTTTAACCACTGGAGTTGCATGGATTATTTTTATGCTGCCTTAATAGGCTTTTTGGACCTTTAAAGTTCTGGCAACATTCACTTGCATTGTGAGGACCTACAGAGCTGAGCTATTTTTCTAAAAATCTCTGTATGTGTTCTGCAGAAGAAAGAAAGTTCACATCTAGAATGGCATGCAGGTGAGTAATGATGATAATGAGAAAATTGTCATTTTGGGTGAACAATCCCATTAAGGTAACAATTGCAGGTTACCCCTTTTTACTGAGCACTGGCTCTTTAGATCAGGCTCTTGTTAGCAAGAATCACCTGCAGGGATTGGCCAACTCCTCAGGTGTTATCTTGATGAAAGGCAGGACTGGTTTCTCCACAAAGGAGCCGAATCCTAGTCTGAATTTGCTGGTAAGACTAGCCATCTCTTTAGAGAGAGATGAGCCCAAGTCTTTGATCATTTTGAGATCATCATACATAGAGGCTGACAGGTCCATCAGATAATAAATGTCCACCGGATGGTCCTCTGGTTGCTGCACTTGAATCTGAAAGCTCAGCTGACTTCCTGCAGAAAGCAAAGGACCAATAATGTTACAAGTACAGATTTCAAGATTCCAGTGTGGTATAAATGTTTTCCAGGGCAGAGTCTATATCAGAACAATCTTCAGCCCCCACTATATCTCGTAGAAATGATGTAGATCATTCGCAGTCTCTAAATGACTACGTGTTTCTAATCTCACAAGTACCTCACTTGTGGTGGAACAGCTGTGGTTAGAGAGACATTTCTTGATTTTCAAATCTGTGACACCCATTTCTTTATTTATTTTTACCTGATCTAAGCTGGAGGTGCATCTTCTGTGGCATTATGTATGAAACGTTGGTGTGGCCAGCACCCTTTCCTAAGCCTTGGTCCTTCAGCACCTTGACATTTGTAATGGGGAACTCCACAAACTCGCCAGAGCATCCCTTCTGAAGAAGAGCCTCTGGTGTGTCGCATCTCCCATCATTTGAGAAAAAATCTGTAAAATTCTGGATAAACAATCATTTTAATTATTTGTAAAACTTGACATACAGGGTTGCATATTAATATACTGTAGCTAATTATTCCAATATAAAAAACAATGATTAAATGCAGCTCCACAAAATAACTGCATAGTAAGCACGTTGTTCATTAGTACATAGTAGCATAGCCTACTTACCGATGTAATAGCACAATAACATGAAAACTGGCATGTAAAGTGTGACCTGTCATCATTTACTCGTCGCCTGTTCCAAATCAGTCTAGTTATGGCAGATTTGGCATCAATGACTATCAGTCACAAACGATGTTTACGTCTTTGACGTAAAAAAAAAAAAAAAAAACCCAAGTGAAATGTGACTTAAAGCGTCATATAAGATTTGAGAGAAACTTCAAATCAAGAATTTAATTTTGGGTATGTTCCTCACTCAAATGTATCGTATGACTTAAGAAGAAATTAAATATCACGCTACTCTGAAAATGGTTAACGGTTATGTTGTTGTTGTTGTTGTTGTTGTTGTTGTTGTTGTTGTATTTCTCGCGGAAGAAGTCGGTATCTGAACGAGGTTGAGTAAATGATGACAGAACTACTCTTTCAAGAAAGAGTCACTTTGCTAGCTGTACACTAAACACTCTGGTCTCGAGTTTGAAACTAGCCTAAAAGGAATTATGACGGTAGACCCGCTTTACCTGCAGTGTGCACCAGGCGCACTGCGGCCCCAGCTGCAGACACTCGTCACAGGAGAGAGCGCCGAATTCAGAACACGTCCCTGCACACAACACAACACAATGTGGTTTGTAGACGCGGTTCGCTTTTCTCGATGCAACAAATATTTCTCACGCTATCTGTAAAGTAACTGAAAGCATATAGGCAGCCTACTTGTATATTTGTTTTATTTTATTTTAATAAGTGTTCTAAATAATTAAAATAGTATTAATACATTTGAGTAAAGACGGAATTAAGAGCAGAATTATGAAAAAAGCAAAAAAAAAGAAAAAAAAACACCGCACGCATGTATGTGAAAAGTAGTGAAAATCAATGTTTCAGTCTTACCTTTGACAGTGCTAAGCCAGAAGTGAAGGACAAGGCAGAGTGAAACAATCCCCATTAGTCCTCACGGTTTCTGATCACAGGAGAGAAAAATAAAGTTCACATTCTCACACAAACGTGGAATGCGTTCACGTAGCGCGCGAGCTGAAGCTCTGATCTCACCTGGACAGACAGACTCAGCGCGTGTGTTTACCTGCCCAACTTTTATATGCACTTCCGTACAGGTGAGAACACAACAGGTAACTCGCTCTCACAGAAAAACACACGAAAGACAGGGAAGTGAATCACAGCTTATCTAACGCACCTATCTTTGGATCGCATTTCTGATATAAAAAATAAATACATTAACTTCTAGTTATCAGATCTATACTATGCAAATGGAATATAGCCTTTTTGCTATATCTGAAATTAAAACTACCCAAATATATTGAAATATTTGAAAATATTTGAATGAATTTACTCACCAATATAACAACATTCAGTCATATCACGATCTCTTTCACTTTTATTCGCTGTTAACAGAGTTAAATAGGCTAATTTATGACCTGCAATTATTACCCAGATTCGAGCATGTTTAATGTATGTAACACATTACTACATATGTTATTTCTGGCAGTCTAGCACTTTATGGTAATGCATTTTCAGCTCGGAAGAATTGTCTCCACATTAGTCTGTCTCACTTCTGCAAACAATCGTATGTGGTGGGATCGTGCGACATTGAAAGTGAGAGTATTGCCTCGAAAATTTGGAAATGGGTAAAGCATAATTCGAAATGTTAATCTAGAGCTGAGAAGAACTGTGGCACATAAGCCACACTTAAAATGTATAAATGCATTGCATTATAGAAAAAACATCAAACCAAGGCACTTTTAATTTAAAGAAAGAAAAATTAATGTTTTTAGCTTTTAAATGATAAATCAATAGATGGGCAAAATTAAAGCAAAAAGTATTTGCGGAGGTTGTCAAACTTAGTGGAACATGCATTAATGTGATGCACTACATCTGAGGTTATTCTGTTTGAACACCTGTACAAACTGAGAAGGGAAATGACTTCATACATCTGCTAAAAATAATAGTGGGAACAATTGATAAAGAATAAATGCAAAATCGCTTTGAATAGTTTGTTCCAAGAGAAGTTTTAACATCATTAATTTGTAGATGCCACTTGGTTTGGCATTCATACATTTATGTTTGTGGCTGATAAGAATAGTTTACCCAAAAATTTAAATTCTGTCATCATCTACTCACCCTTATGTTGTTCCAACCCCATATGACTTTCTTTTTCCTGTGGAGCACAAAAGGAGCTGTTAGGCTGAATGATAGCCTCAGTCACCATGCACTTTAATTGTATGTAAAAGATGCAATAAAAGTGAATAGTGAGTGAGACTATAACATAATGCATATAACATCTCCTTCTGTGTTCCACACAACAAAGAAATACAGATTTGGAACAGAATGAGGGTGAGTAATGATGACATAATAAGTGTCCAAATACATTCTGTGGCCACTGCATATATATATTTTTTATATTTGCTGTTATTTATGTAATTTTTCAGTGGTGAAGTTTAAAGTATATTGTGTTTATCACATTATGGCACACTATCAGTTGTAATTAGGGCTGACAACAAGCCTTTAGCAAACATAGAGGTTAACCTAAGGCTACAACTCCACAATGAATCATGCCTTATCAACACATTACTATAGATATCAAACATCTGCTCACTCCCATCAATATGATCAAAACAATCCTAACCACATATGAAAAGCAGTTATAATATAAATGCAATTTTAATAACTGACTGTCATAAACACGTCTTGGGAATTATTTAGTCAAGATCTTCTGCATTGTGCACTCATTGGCTGAGCATATTTATCATATTTATCTATCTCTCTCCGTCCATATAAGGAACATTTGGATGCTCCCATAAAGCCTGTGGGAATCCCCATGACCTTGAGTAATATGAATATTCACTGAGTGTGGTTGCATGTGACACATTCCTCTCTATATGGCTGAAAACAGGTGTGTGAGAATCAGTGAGCCACGTCTGGCTGCAAAGAGCATGTGACTCAGCCTCTGTCTGAGACTACATAGAGCACAGATATGTATTGATAAAACCATGTCAATGTTTAACCTGATAAGTTCCTACAATATGAGAGTAGATATTTTTTTTCCATAATTCAAAAGAATGGCAATATGTAATGATTAACAGTTGAAAGCACAGGCGTAATTTACGGGTGGGACATACCCCTTCCAGTTTTTGCCTTTGCCAGTTTTGGCAAGCTTTCGTCAGGTAAGTGTCTAATGCAGAAGAAACATTGCCTGTTCTTGAGCAGGAGTTTCCATTTCGTTCATGTTTGTTATAATATATGTTATAAAGTGTCGATCCAGCGGTGAAGTTTTGTAGTTTGTAAATTTTTATCATAATGAGTGCCCGTTGCAGATTTTCTCTTGTGCATCCAGACTTGCGCTCTACTCACACTCATTTCCAGTTAAATTGCAAAGCAAAATGCAAACAGATGCACTCATGACATACGTCCACTACCACTGGATGTCCCCACCACTTATTTTAACAAACTGATGCCCTTGATTAAACACACAATATAGGAGTGGCTGTCAGCATGAGCAGGGGACATGAGACAGAAAGATTTTACCGTTACTGTAACTGTAATAATAGATGGAATAATGACCAGAGGAAAATTATTTCATTTTCATAACAAAGATCAATGAGTGTTCAGACGAAAAGTTTGTTGCTTAGAGGTTGAGCAGTTTTCAATAAAAATACAGACAAATTACAGAGACTGTTGTTGACATACAGGAAAAGTATAGAGCTATAAAATATTGCAGATTCTAAGATATTGTGGATATCTTATCATTGCTCAGATAATTTAGTCTTGGAAGACTTTGATGTGAAATGTTGGAGCTCATATTGAAATCTCTAACTTATGACTGGTACATCTGAGCACAAGTTGAGACATTGAGTGTGTTTACATGCACACCGATAAACCAGATAAACATGATACGATACACAGATAAAACCCAAAATCAGCTTTTTCACGAAATCGGACAGCTCTGCCTATCAGCTAATAAGGCAGGCAGAGGCAGCAGGGGAACACCTGGAGGCAGGAGATGAAGTGATGTTAAACTTAAGCAGAGCTATTAAATAATCTTAGTTGTGTCTGTCTCAATGCTCAGTCTCAGTCAACACAGTTCAACAAGTGTTATTGGTAACACTTTACAAAAAGGTTCCATTCGTTAACATTAGTTAATGCATTAGGTATCATGAACAAACAATCAATAATATATTGTTTACAGCATTTATTAATCTTTGTTAATATTAGTTAATAAAAATACAATTGGTCCAGAGTGTTTAATTTCGTTATTTACCTGTACGGACATGTTGCCTCGATTTTATGGCTTAACCCTAAATTAGGTACTAATAAGTACCCTTTCTGCTGGACAGAGTGGATTGTGTGGGAGGTTAATACGCTCGGTGACCTATGAGAGAGTGGAGTGTTGAGAGCCTTTGAAAATCTGGTTCAACATTTTTTTTTTTTTTGTCATAGAATTTTTATTGTTGCAAATTGCATTTTTACATTTTATACCACCCCACCCACCACATACAACCCAAATGAGGCACAGTGCCTAATTTGAAAATAACGAAATAGGTGAGAGGGAAGCAGATTAAATTATGAGGATAATTCAGAAAAACTTGCAAACACATTATTAATGAAAATATCTTCAAAGCATTTGATTCAACTTTTTGGGATTCCCAGATCTCAGTTCTTTAGATATTTACAGCTGCGAAACCTGCTCTGTACTATTTTGGGGAGTAGCATACACCCCCCTAAAGCGCCAGATACTCTGGGAGTGGTGATTACTACTTTTGGAAAAGGTATTACTCCATGTTAATTCAGAGTCTGGGTGACATAGCTTCAATTTCTATAATCAAAAAAGAGATTATGGGAGAAAGATTTAAACTTGGTATTGGAGGAGGGAGTGTGGGCTAGGATTAAAAAAAAAACGGCAAGTCTACATCTAGAGATGCAAGGGGCGCCTTATGCAATTTAAGATTTTACACACATTGATTTTATTGGACCCCCTCTAGATTGTATAGGCTTGGTCTTAAGACACACCCACCTGCTGGCAATGCCAGTCAGAGGATGGAGACATATCCCATGTCTTTTGGGGATTTGGTAAGATCCAGGAGTTTTGGTTGAAGGTTCAGAGTTTTGTGATGTATTGGGCACTCGGCTTTCATTTTGCCCCAGACTCTCTATTTTGTAGACATACAATATACACATAAAGAGTTGGGTCCTAACTAGCGTCATGATCACCAGACAGGTTCTTTTAAGGAGTTGGAGGTTGGCTGGAGCTGCCTCATTTCATGAGTGGTGCTCAGAGATGGGGAGTCGTTTAGAAGACTAGGAAAACTGTATTTGTTTATGGCGAAATGGGAGGATACCTGACATTGCTGGACGTGTAATTATTATTGTTATTTTTAATTTAATTAATTAATTAATTAATTAATTTTTTGTCTTTTTATTTTTTGTTGTGTTTTGTTTAGCTCTTGTATACATGTTTTGTAGGAATCAATAAAAAATCTTAATTACAAAAATAAATAAATACAATTGTTCATTTTAGTTCATGTTAGTTCATAGTGCATTAACTAATGTTAACAAACACAACTTTTCATTAAAAAAAAAATCACATGAACTAATATTAGTAAATGCTCTAAAAGTATTGTTCATTGTTAGTTCATGTTAACTTATGTTGTTAATGCTAACGAATGGAACCTTATTGCAACGTATTACCATGTTATTATACCAGGCAAAGACAATGGAAAATTACTGCTTCACAACATCATCCCCCTTGAAGACATTGAACTGGACACAACTCCTTATCTCTTAACTTGAGAAGACAGTACAGCATACAACTTAAGTCTAAGCAGAAATAGCAAAGCATAGCAAGAAACAATACATAAAGCAAAGTAATGAGTATAAATGAATATATACGATAAATATAAAGAAACGTATAAATATATATGCTCATTGTGGATAACACCTCTGAAACTTTAATGGAGACACATTCGATTACTGGGATCTTTTTTTAAGGAGAAAGAAACTGAGGAGCTGCAGACTCCATTTCCTGTCATTGCCAGTGCTCTCTACTCTATTTCTCTATTAATCTATTTCTACCTGATCTAACCATTAAAAATTAGTTTTGTGGTGGAACCTAATGCAGTCAGACTGATTCAATGAAGTAAAACATTTGACTTGATTGGACTTGAATCAAACAAGTTTATTTAGATGCTACCAAATGTTTTGCTAATTCTTTTGAAGGAGAAACATTACATACATCTCATTTGAGATTTTCCTTTTCTCTGGGTGTGTATCTGTGTGAGGAAATAAGATCTGCAAGAATGAGATAGAGCCATGGAGGGATGGAGATAGAAGATAGACAGCTGGCAGTATACCAGACAACTGCAATCAAGACTATGAATCAAGTCCTTCTACGTTGAGTATGATCATTTCTTAAAACTTTGCTTGCATGTGGGTTTGATAGAAATTACATTCATCTTCACTAATTTTCTGAAGGGAGAGTGCACCCAAAAATGTATATTCTGTCATGATTCACTCACCCTCATGTTATTCTAAACCCATATGCCTTTCTGTCTTCCTTGGAACATAAAAGGACATGCTTAGCAGAAAGTTAAAGACTGACAACCTCAGCAATGTGAACAATGTCTCCTCTTGTGTTCCACGAAAGAAAGCCATATGGGTTTATATGTCATATGGGTTTGGAACAACATGAGGGTGAGAAAATCATGTCAGAATTTTCATTTTCAGATGAACTATCCCTTTAAGCTCTACCTGTTCTAGAATCATTAGCACCATTATCAGACCTTCCACTCTCTCTGTTAATGGTGCTATTACAGCAGACTGAATACAGACACACAGGACACTTTGTTCAAAACAGATTTTGGCTGTATCACACTTGTACCAGAATAGAGTAACTCACCCCTGTAGGCCTTGTAAGCTAGCATGCTGTACTCTCTCTAACCAAAACCACAGCAGCACTCAGAATATTGCGATACTGGAGTGTATGAACATCAGTCGGCAGTGTGTGTCAGAAGCAACAGTACTCTCAAACAATCACAGACCGGCTTTATAGAGCATGACGCCTGTGCTCCCTTTCTCACCCACCCATTCACCCACTTTTCTGCATGAATGATGGCAGCAACTGCAGGGCTACACACAGCCTGAAGTATCTTCATTAGCGAGAGAGAGAGAGAGAGAGAGAGAGAGAGAGGCAGACTGGCGAAATGGGCATGTGTGACTGTGGATTTCTTTTTTGCATATATGTGTGTGTGTGTATTGCATGTTGGTCAGTTGGTTTCTGTTGTCTGTCAGAGAACGAAATTGATGCTGTGCTGAGTAAAATCCGTCATCAGTGTCAGGTGCTTTTGTTTTACTATAGACGGGTCTTAGCAATGTCCAGTATGCATGTGTGTAAGTGTATGAGTGTTTGTGTGTGTGTTGGAGGGCGGCATTCACGACTCACCGGAAATGAATGGCACTGAATTACTCCTCATTCTTCCTCAATGATGTATGAATAGAACACAAAGAAAGAGGGAGACACATAGACAAAGAGAAGACAGAGAGTGAGAGAGAAACTGAGAGGGGGTAAGTGTCTCTTTTATAAATAGTCAAAGGGAAAACAATGTGGGCAGTGAGAGAATTGTGGTTATACTATTTCAGACAAACACACACATTTACCTAGATACCTAAATAAGGACATACCATAGACTTCTAGTGTTTCAAATGAAGCTAAATAGAATTACTGCAGACTTTATTTTTTTTTTTAAATAAATCTACTTTTTGAATAATTTTGTCCTTTGAGGATGTTCCCGTTGACTTCACACACATATTTACTTAGCTATTTAAACTAGGACAAACCATGGACTTGTTTTCATATAAAGATAATCATAATTTCTAATTTAATAAAAAAAATGCATTTAACAACTTTAATGGTTCATACACTCCTGGTTCACCCCAAAAAAGTATGACTTTCTTTCTTCTGCTGAATACAAACTAAGATTTTTAGAAGAATATTTCAGCTCTGTAAGTCCATACAATACAATATGTGAACAGTGGCTTGAATTTTGAAGGTCCAAAAAGCACACAAAGGCAGCATAAATGTAAGTGGTAAAAGTGGTTAAATCTGTATCTTCAGAAGTGATATGACAGGTGTGGATGAGAAACAGATATATTTATAAATTCTTCTCCCTGCCCAGCAGGTGTGATATGCATGGAGAATGTAAAAAGCAGAGGTTTATAGGAACAAAGGATTAAATATTGATCAACATGTGTTTTTGATTGACAGGTTGATCTGATGGGGTGATGCTTGAAAAGGTTAGACACAGACTTCCCTTCTACATAACATCCCTCAGCCAGTTTCACACACACACACACACACACACACACACACACACACACACACACGCAGACGTGCACACACATTCAAGCACAGACATGTACATATACACATACGTGCACCTAACCTTCACACTCCTGCCAGGATACATGCTGTTTGTTCTGTCAGCTGTTGGGAGGAGGGGAAAGAGACAGGTGTACATGCTATAAAATATGAATTTGTAATTAATATAGGTCAAGAAGCCAACATGTGATGGAAACTGTAGGAAACAAGACAGGGAGAAAAAGAAACAAAGAAAGAGGGGCGTCTATACATACACAATCTTTCTAAATGACTTGAGTCTGGAATGGAAAACACACACACACACACACACACAGAGAGAGAGAGAGAGAGAGAGAGAGAGAGAGAGAGAGAGAGAGAGAGAGAGACATGCAAGGTGCCTGTAAGTCTTAGACATAATCTCCTGGATTTCTGATAAAACCCTGCAGGCTGATATTACAAAGGGCTCATCGGTGGGGCCCCTCTCAGCTAAAGAGGTGCGAAATAACTTTCTAAAGAGCTTATAGCAAAACTTTGATTTTCTAAACATAGATATAAATGTGCTTTCGACATCAGTAAAGTTAAAAATCAGAGCAAAATACAAAAGTTCTGAAGACATGTGTGTTTGTATGAGGGAAGTTCCATACAGTTTTTGTTGCCTAAACCATACCGCCATCTACTGGTCGATGACAGAATTTGAAAAACTGTCATTTAGAATCTATAATTTGAATAGTGATTGTTAAAGAGATGGTTACATCAATGAAAATTCTGCAATTCTTTTCATCCTCCTTACCTTCCAAACCCGAAGGACTTTTTTTTTTCTGAAGCATAACACTAAAGGAGAAGTTTAGCAGAATGTCTGAGCATTGAATCATTGATACATTGTAAGTAGATGGGGATATGCTGTCAAGCTCCAAAAAGGCCAAACGGGCCATAAAAGCATTATAAGCATTATATACAAACTTTTGTGCTATTTTTAAAATCTTCTAAAGCCATCTAAAGTGCTTTGTGTGAGCAAGAGACTGAAATGTAAATCATTATTTACTGAAATTGTTGGCCTTGGACATTTTTCTTAGCAGCCGTGGTCACCATTCACTTTCATTGTGCTTGGACATTCTGCTTTAAATAACTTATGTTGTGGTCCACAGAAGAAAGAGTGTGGTATGGGTTTCAAGAGACATAAGGATCAGTAAATGATGACAGAATGATGATGTTTGGGTGAACTACTCCTTTAATAATCTGAATCCATGTAAATTGTAAAATCTTTAATAATAAATATAACTGCCTTTGAAAATATAATTGAAGATGATAAAGAGAAGAAGAAGAATGGTGTAGACTGTGTAGCATGATTTAGCTTTCAAGACAGTCAAGGTGCCCGCAAGTCTTTAGCATAAGCTCTTGGCTTTAAGGATAAAACCCTGCTGGCTGGAATTAGCAAGACCCCATAAGCATGGTCCCTCTCAGCTAAATAACTCAGTTCTAAAGTATTCAATGATAAATAAGATTATTGAAAAACCTAAGATGCATCCCAAATTGCACACTTCTGCACTATTCTATGTAATTTTAAAGTAGTAGTGTGAGTGGTATGTTAACACTGAAAACGCAACAAAAAGAAATGTACTATCTATGATTAAGGCTGATACACTTCTTCAGTCATTTAAATGATGTGTGGAATGTTGGACACTTCATGCACTCAGTGCTTATGTCTTGCCATACGCAGCTGGTCTTACAAAATAATTGTAAATAATGGAGAATGTAGCAACTAGCTAAACTTCAGTGAAGATAGCACCTTATAAATGTACTTTGAAAGATTTACCATCACCCCACACTGTGTGAATATGTACGTTGTTTGAGATACAAGTGTTTAACTGAGGTTGGCTAATGTGCTAAAGCTAGTGGTTTCACATTGCATGCATTTGTAACGTTACATCAGTCAGCTGTTAAATGGTAAATGCTTTAGTGCACAGTAGTAAAAAAAGTGTTAAGTTTTCCATTTCGGGCAATAAGGGATATAAATCTGAGGGCACTGAAGTGTGCCGGGGACAAATGACCATCATTCAGAAGATGGAGGAGGATGTCAGATACCTGTGACTAAAAAATCAGGCCTTCATGAGTTTAGAGGCGACACAGGCCTTTGATTTCATTGCAATAGATTGAAAGTGCTGGATACAAGGAAAGAGAGCATCAGGAATGTAGAGGGGAAACAGGCCGTTTCAGTGAAATACTGAAGATAGGCAAAAAAGATCAAGACCCAATTCCATTACATTTTGACGTAAAACCCCTGCCAGTTTCTCTGTTTCAAAGCGCCTCTCAACACCCGAATCTAAATTTTACTTTTAGAGTAGGTTTAAAAGTGGGTATTTTTACTCTCACTCAAGAACATTTCTAATTATTATTTTTTATTTTATTTTTACTTCTTTACAATAAGTGGTGTTACTGGCGTTACATTACTGGGTTTCATTTTAATTAATGTGTCAATTATTGAGAGATTATTGAATTGAATGGGACTTTTACGAGAGCGGAAGTTCACAGCTGCACACGCTGAGCCGGTGTCATGTCACTGAAGTCATCAGTGCAGCAGCATCAAACTCCTCAAAGTGAAACACTTTCTTTGCTCCACACAGTGAAAAAAAGAATAGTTCCGTCATGCAATGCCTTAATTTAACACCAAAACAAGCGGATATTTCAAGATTAAAGTCACAGCTCCAACTAAAGGCAGCACACTGAGGTAAATTTTGGCTCTAATTCTAACGAGGGATTTTCTGTGTAATGAGATGGTCATTTTCAGGATGATTCTGTAACTGGGCTCTTATGACATCAGTTTTTAAGTGTACATTTTTAAATGAGTGCAGCAATATATCAGTGCGTTTTTCCCGCTTGTCATAAGCTGTATTAGTGCATTTACTCCGTGCCCTCGCGGGGGTACTGGAAACTATCGCAGCTACTTCAGGCGGATTAACTGTATAAATTCACATAAACATCCAAGTTAATTGCTGCCATTCGCGTGATAGACAACTGGAGCGCGAACAGACGGCATTTCTGCGCGTGCACAGGGCACGCGCGTGTGCTGTGCACAAGACAAGCGTCGCAATGAGACTGGCTGTGTCTGCAATCGTTCACTCATTCACTATTTCCTACATATTGGCTGTGGCTGCAATCGTTCACTCATTCACTATCTCCTACATAGTGAATGGCAGTTCGTGCACTATATCTCAGCAGTAAGTGAACCAAATGAGTTAATTTGGACGTGAGTGTCGGAGCACTGGGGCTGGTGGAGAAACGCCACATATGACATTTTAAAATATTTGGGCCTTATTTGTTATTCTTATTAAATAATGTATTAATACAATACATCTTCATTCTGTTAGTCATTTTTAATATATGCTGTGTGTTAATATAAAGAGTAAACACATCTGATCAAATAAAGAGTATATTTTAAAATGTATCTGTATGTTTTGTCTCTATATGTTATTTTAATCCAGTAATGATTTGTCAAAAAGTAATGTAATACATTCAGCATGAAATAAAACATTGCAGGAGTGAAGGAAGCAGCAAACTCCCAGCTTGTACGTCTTCCCTGTGGTGGATTGTGGGAAATGAACCGTCATCGAGTGTACTTGAAATGTACACTTGAGATTAGAGTGCATTGTGGGTAAGAATGAGTGAACAAAAGTAGGGAACGAGTGGCTCACTCAGAATTCAGACACTCCTAGCGAAAACTCAAAATAGTGCACTATATAGCGGATAGGGGGCGGTTACTGACACAGCGTGTGTTGCGCTACCATAGTTGGCGCCCTACATAGGATTTATAGAGCGGTGGTACTGCTGTACAGAACTAATGATCTAAATACTTACGACACTGAAAACTGTAACTACACTGAAATAAGAATCCACACAGGACTTTAAAAGCTATGAAATAGCGGAAGAAGGCATTATATTTCAGCATTTTATAAATCCTTGGACATTTTCACGTTTTCACTGTAATAACTGTCTCTCATCCACACAAATCACATCACTTCTGAAGATACTGATTTAACCACTAGAGTCTTAAGGATTAATTTTATGCTGATTTATGTTTGTTTGTTTGTTTGTTTGGATTTAAAATGTTGCCACCCATTCACTTGCATTATGTGGATCTACAGAGCTGAGAAAGTCTTCTAAAAAAATCTTCATTTAAGTTCAGTAGAAGAAATAAAGTCATACACATCTGGGGTTGCATGAGGGTGAGTAAATAATGAGAATTGTAATTTTGAGGTGAACTATCCCTTTAAGGGCTCTTGTCAGATCTGGATGAATTTGTCTATAAGAAGAGAGGTTTGGACACATTTCTGAAACAGATCACATTCACATTCTTCTCTGCATATCGCCCCCTGCTGTCCAGCAAAAAAATGACAAATATTGATCTGTTTCTCACCCACATCTATCTTATCAATTCTGAAGATATGGATTACTTTTATACTGCCTTTATGTGCTTTTTGGAGCATCAAATATTTGGCCTACAGAGCTAAAATATTATTTAAAAAATCTGAATTTGTGTTCAGCAGAAGAAAGTAAGTCATACACATATGGGATGGCATGAGGGTGAGTAAATGATGAGAAAATTTTCATTTTTGGGTAAACTATCTCTTTAAAGTGATTGCTCAGCCAGAATTTAATATTCTGTCATAATTTCTCAACCCTCATGTTGTTCCAAACCAGTGTGAGGCTTTGTATTATGTGGAACTCAAAATATGTTAGACAGAATGTTAGGGTCTGACAGTCTCGGTCACCATTCACTTTCTATAAACATTCACTGAAATTAAATAGTGACTCAGGCAAACGTTCTGTCTAATATCTCCTTATTGTGTTGCATGGAAGAAATAAAGTCATACGGGTTTGGAACAACATGATGGTGAATGATGACAGAATGTCCATTAATAATAATTCTGTAACACATGTTAAATGTCTATTATGTCATTTGTGAAAGTAACGAGTTACTCACAACTTGAGTACTCTTTTAATTGGATACTTTCTTACTCAAGTAATTATTTATGTTAGTACTTTTACTTCTACTTGAGTAATTATGTTTTCTAAGTAATTGTACTTTTACTTGAGTACAGTTTTTGGCTACTCTACCCACCTCTGCTTAGAAATGTCCTCGTTTTTAAAAGAAAAGCTTGCACTGGATAGAGGAAGATTGGAAAAAAGCATTATGGACACTGCAATTGTCCATAATTTGGTCCAAC
Source organism: Moxostoma hubbsi (assembly GCA_032164185.1). NCBI lineage: Eukaryota > Metazoa > Chordata > Actinopteri > Cypriniformes > Catostomidae > Moxostoma > Moxostoma hubbsi. The sequence continues at coordinate 8,758,321 of JAVLUX010000186.1, forward strand.
AAGTTTGAGGTGTTTGGATTACAAAGAACATTTGTGAGATGCAGTACAAATGAAAAGATGCTGGAGGAGTGCTTGACACCATATACTTTGTCAAGTATGGTGGTGGAAATGTGATGGTCTGGGGGTGCTTTGGTGGTGGTATAATCAAGGCTGTAGCAAGGAATTCTGGGCCCCTTTCATTTAAAAAAAATACATAAAAAATTTGTTGTGGGCCCCCCTTGACCTGTGGGCCCCTATAATTGTTACCACCTTTCACCCAATTAGCTACGGCCCTGGGTATAATGGGAGATTTGTACAGGGTAAAAGGGATCTTAAAGAAGGAAGGCTATCGCTCCATTTTGCAACACCATGCCAATTTCCTCCTACAACAGGACAATGACCAAAAGCACAGCTCCAAACTATGTAAGAACTATTTAGGGAAGAAGCAATCAGCTGGTATTCTGTCTATAATATAGTGGCCAGCAGTCACTTGATCTCAACCCTATTGAGCTGTTGTGGGAGCAGCTTGATCGTATGGTACATAAGTGCCCATCAAGCCAATTCAACTTGTGGGAGGTGCTTCAGGAAGCATGGGGTGAAATTTCTTCACATTACCTCAACAAATTGACAAATAGAATGCCAAAGGTCTGCGAGGCTGTAATTACTGCAAATGGAGGATTCTTTGAAAAAAGAAAAGTTTGAAGGACAGAATTATTTCAAATAACAATCATAATTTCTAACCTTGTCAACGTTTTGACTATATTTCCTATTAATTTAGCAACTCATTTGATGTATGTTTTCATGGAAAACGTGACATTTCTAAGTGACCCCAAACTTCTGAATGTCAGTGTGCAGTATATATACACAGTATATTTAAGTAGACAAACCAGCAGGACTCCTTTAGGAATGTACCCTGTCCTGTAGGACTCCTGTTCTGTCCTGCATGATCCCTGCAGAACTTGAATGTAGGGGTATCATGAACCTCACCTGTGCTTGTAGCAATTTAAATTGCAGCCTTATGCGGTTTAATAATCGCACTCGGATTCCGAATAGAGTGCAACAGTGCCCGTCCGTTTTTTCAGCCGCCTGGGTTCCGGAAGTATTTTCCCCATTAATTTCTTCCATAGATTTTTTTATAAAAATCCTTCATAAAACAGTTTACCAACCAAAAAAGCTCTGAGGTGAATCACAACATCACAAACTTAGTTTTGAGGCAAAAACAATCTTTAAAATTCAAACATAAAGACAAAGAAACAAGGCTGTGTTCTTACCGTCTTTTATGAGGGCACAAACTACAATCTCATGAAGCATTGTGAATGATGTAATTGAATTAAAATCGATGGGAATATATAAGACTATTGATATTAGGTTGATTATAAGTATAGAAAGAATATATTTTTACATTTATTGCAAAATATTCCAATATGTACAAGTGACTCAGTAACGTCATTCACAATGCGTAATAGGAGTAGGCGGTCGCTCCGAGGCAAGTTTCACGGGCTTCATTGACCGAGGTTCTCTCATTAGTGGATTTTTTCTCTGCTGTACCATGGGTAATGTAGTTGTTTACCATGAATTATGCCATCAAACATGATTTTTATACAATCAAGTCGATATAACTCAACAGAAGCATATACCATCACAACCTCGTAGCTTACGGCCTTTCTTTAAAGGTTATTTTGAAAATAAATTTGTCTATGGGAAAAATTAATGGGATTTTTACTTCCGGAACAGACTGTCGTGCTCTTTTGTGCAACCCTTACACAGAAGCAAAACACTCTTGAAATCAAGTGATTACAAACCAAACCCACAAACACAAGTTTGAGCTCTTTTTATTTCAAAAGGTTTTTTTTTTCCCACAACAGAAAAAAAAAATATATAGAAATAAAAACCAAACAATTAAATAAAAAATTTCAGGAAAAATAAAAATCAAAAAGGAGCACAATATTCAAATTTTTTTTTTCAGGATGTGCTGGTGGCAAGTGTTCAATTAACAATTTTAAAAATTCTGCATTTTATCAACAGTCCTGTACTGATACAATGAGTGAATATTTGCTGTTCTGAAACTTTTTTGACAGCAGAAATAAAGAAACCGTATCTGTCCAATTAAATTATGATGTGCTCCTCTTTGACCCACAATAGTCACCATGATAAAATTACACTTTGGTTGCTTAGATCAGACCTCTAAATGTGAAGAGGCTACAGCAAACTGAGAAATTTCCAGAGAAGGTAGTTCTTGTGGATTATTGGAAAAAACTAAACAAAATGCAGGATGAAAAAAATACACAAGCCTCTCTTTTGCGGCATCTATCAGGAAGAAACTGGACAAAAACATGAAGAAATTCTCCACGCAGTCAAGCTCAAAACATCACAATGTAATGTAAGAAACTATGCAAAAATCAACAGAAAGACATACAGATACAAAAACTTTGATGTTTTCTAGGAGTAAGACAAATAAATGCATTAAAGATGAATTTCTGCATGAAACCAGCTCCAGAGCTGGCATTCTTACACCTGACTGGACAGGATAGACCTGCGACCTGACCAATCAGACAACAGATACAACTCTGAGGTAGATCAAAGGCCAAGCTGACCTGGACATCTAAATACACAATCACACATAGACACACAGAATTCTGCTTAACTAACTGTATTACAGATGAAAGGCTTGCTTAGAAACATGTTATGAACCTGTGATAAAATAATCCCTCCGTCCTTCTGCTAAAAGATGTTCCTGCGTCCACATTTCTGACAACTAGACTGAAGCTGAGAGCCAAGAGTTAAAAATAAACAAATTTCCAAAACAACCGTTTAGTTTGACCAATTCCCCTGTCATTGCAGTAGTCCAACCTATTGGGTAGTCTTCAACTGTAGGCAGAAAAGGTCTTTGGTGAAAAGTGTCATAGTTTAAATTGTATGTTGTTTGTTTTGTCAAATTTAATTTAAGCGACCAAATACATTGTTTAGTCAGAACCGTGGTGTCTCTCTTCTGAATCATTCTCAGCAAAACTGTGCTGTCATATTCTTAATGTATCTGTTATTTTACATTTAATTCACATAATGCATGCTGTAACCAATATTTTAGGAATTTACAGAGAGCTGAAAAATCTAGATATTTTAAAATTGACTTGCAAAGTATAAAAAGTTACTAATTTTCTATTAGTTTGGGCATTTCTTACTTTCTACATAAAAGAAACATTGCACTTCTGCCTTGCTTGGAAAAATCCTGAAGTGTTGTAAAAAAAAATGAAAAAGAAAAAATGGTAAAGAAAAAAAGAAAAAAAAAAAAAAAAAATCACAATCAGTGTGTGAACAGTTTTTCAAAATCCACAACGTCCCTTTTATTAGCCCCACCAAGATCCACCCACACATACGTCAGTTAGTCTGACCCCACCCACTTCAACAAAACAGTCATCATGCCCCGCCTCCCACTAAGCCCTGCCTACCAAATCTTCATTTACTCCTATATCTACCAAAAGACTTTACATATTTATTCAATAGAATGACTCGTTCACAAAAAACACGCAGTCCCTGAAACAAAACATCTTTGATTCAGAGCAAAATTAGAAAAAAGAAAAAAGTCTTTGTTTTTAGAGTCATGTGTAAGGATCAATAGCCAGCAAGCATTGCATCAGTCAATCTAAACTCCACCCTAAAAGGTAAAACGTTTTACTTCTAAAAAGGCAAAGAGTGGAAGACCAAAAGCAAACAGAAACCTCTTAATTTTGACTGCAACGGCAAAAAATATTTTCTTGTCTGTTTGAGAAACAGTCCATAAAAACATAATAAAAACCATACTAAAAAAAACACCATCATGCATCAAAAGGTGTCCTCACCATCACTCACTACAATAATCACAGACATGGTCTGTGTAAATAGTCCTTGGTAAAAAATAAGCATTTTTCATCATCTCGTTTCTTTTTTTTTTTTTTGTCTTTTTTTTTTTTTTTTAGCAAAATAAATCTCTGCCCCCCTTCTTTGTCCACAGATGGTGTAAAGGTTTCCTGTCTATTGCTCATATCAGTCAATTGAATCATGGACAAATCTGGGACCTGTGCATGAGCATCACTTCCTCTCTGATGTCACTTCCTCTAAGAGAAAGAAAAAGCTGTTACCACAGTAACCATTTGCAGATTGTGTCTGGCTCTGACCTCAGATAATTAACCTGTAACAAGAAAAAAAACAAATAAGTTATATTTTACCCTAAAATTAAGTAACATTTTATTTTGTATACATAAAATGAAGCCTATTGTTATCAATGATTTTCAATAGATTGTCATTACCGAAATACAGAATTCTTATTGTCCAGACAAATTGTCACAATGCTTTTTTTTTTTATATATATGAAATATAATTTCTGATTTTGTCTTTAGATTTTGGGGTGAAATATGATCTGAACATATTGTATTCTTGACAGAATTTACCCATGGACACTTCTTTGATTCAAAATAATTTTAATCCTAGGATTTAACCTAATCTAGGTTTTGTTCATTGAAAATTGAGTATCAATTAACATTACGTGTTAAAGTGATAGTTCACCCAAAAATGAGAATTCTCTCACCATTCACTCATCCTCATGCCATCCCAGATGAAGATATGGATTTAAACACTGGAGTAGTATGGATTACTTTTATGCTGCCTTTATATGCTTTTTGGCCCTTTAAAGTTCTGGCCACCATTCACTTGCATTGTACGGACCTACAGAGCTGAGATATTCTTCTAAAAATCTTTGTGTTCAGCAGAAGAAAGAAAGTCATACGCATCCGGAATGGCATGAGGGTGAGTAAATTATGAGAATTTACGTTTTTGGGTGAACTGTCCCTTTAACTAAATGCACAGAAATTCAAGAACAGTAAAGTGAACTGGTATTACCAAAAAAATAATGGCTTTGCTCAGCTTTTAAAAATACAATAACTGATAATCAAATACCCTTTTATTGCTTGTTGGGTTGGAAAGGGTATGATGAAGGATCACAAGAGGACACATCTTGCGGCTGTACACCATTTTCCTGCTGAGAGGAGCACAGGCAGAAATTATAAATCAGAATGAATGACTTCCAAATTCAAATGATTGACCATATCCACAAAGAAAATTATATAATTAGTATATAAAAGACAAAAGCAGGTTTTATATAAATTCCACTGAGTGTGCCACTGACCTCAGGAGGGATGGCAGCCGATTGGATGTGAGTGTACTGAGGGATGTAAGCTCCAGGCATTGCAGTGTTGGCAGGAATAAACTGCAGAAGAGCAGAAATTGATTTATTAAAACAGGTGTTAATATTAAATATTAATTAGCATAGAAGCTTATGCCATATTAGTGCAAGCTGTATAAGAGGATTGTACGGTTGCAGTGCCGCCTAGAGAGAGATGGCCCATCTGCTGCATGAGGGGCTGCAGTGACATATGATGCTCCATAGAGGGTGACAGAACTGCTCCCTGGAGTCAACAAACAAACAAAAAACAGAGAATTTCAGAGATCAAGATATAATTCAAAGAGAACTCAGAGGGGAGAATTTATTTAACAGTTGAGCCTTCTTTGCTTGCTATTTTTCAGTGCAAAAACCTGCGTCGTATGCATTAACCACTAGCAATCATGTTTTAACAGGCATTTAAATGCACTGAAATAGCACCGCACAATCAGTTTTTAAGCATTAGGGCTGTCAATCAATTAAAGTTTTTAATCGAGTTAATTATATGATGATGTTGATAAATTTATCCAATTAATCACATATAAATATTTGCTGAGAAAGGCCATTAAATAACAATATTTCAATAATGATTAAATAATTATAATAGTTAAATAATTATATATATATATATATATATATATACGCCTACAGGCGTTTCTAAAGATGCATCAATATACACCAGCGTTGCACATGTGGGTTGCGTAATAAACACCATGTTTTCAGGTCACTGTCAAGTTAAACGTAGTTCAAAACTCTATTTAGCTGTGTTTGAACGCAAGAACACATTCTTGACTTTGCGGTTGCTAGTGCCTTGCAAGCCTGAGTGTGGTTTGTTGTCTGTACAGCTGGAGTTTTGCTTACTGCCCCCTGCTGCAATTAGGTGGTACTTCAAGATTGAATCACTCAGACGGTAAGGCTATTCCTTTTTACAAATCCTCCTTTTATAATTCCTTTTTTTTTATATATATAATTAATCAGACTGAATTAACGTGTTAAATCGAAAGCCCTAGTTAAGTATGTTCTTTCAGTTAATTGGGTGCTAAAACAACAGCATTTGCAAATAACCGCTATAATCGGGTGCAATACTTTCTTTGTAATTTTTGCCTACATAGGTGCAAAAGAAGGACATACTGCAGGTAATTCACTCACACACATGCTCTCACTGACTCATGTGTATATGCTATTGTGTGTGAGTCATCTGTTTGGTAACAGAGGTGAAGAAGACAAGGAAAAGTCTTAAATAAATGCGAGAAAGAGGCAGAATATTTTGGCCTTACCGGATGCTGCATGATGTAAGGATGATGTGGCATCCATGAGGGATTCTGTGCCAGGAGAAATACACAACAGACAGATGTTAGATCAGGGAGCAGGTGCTAATCAAAAGCACTCACATCAACACAGCCTAAGCGTGAAGATGAGGGAGTTGAGGTAGATCAGTACCTGGTAAGAAGAGATGGGAGAGATGTATGGAGACACTCCTGGTTGAGCCATTAACCGGTTACCCATATGGTAAGGAGTAGCATAGTACCTGTGAAACACAGTTTCATTAAGGTACAATGTTTTTGATACAACATTTAAATATCAGCTATTCAATAGTAACTGCACAACAGACAGCATCTGAGCAACCCAGCGCATATGGGCAAATGATCAGTACAAGTCAAGGCAGTGATTACTTTATTAGTACAAGTCAAGGCAGTGATTACTTTATTAGTACAAAACATTAAGGAGAGAGTTTATTGTTGTGTCATTAGCTCAGTTAATCCCCAAATAAAAAACTCTGTCATCCTGTATTCACCATCATGTCATTCTAAACATGCTGAAGTTTAGCAGAATCTCCGAGCTGCTTCTTTCCATACAATGAAAATGCTGTCAATCTCAGGGTGAGTAAATGACAGAATTTTCATTTTTGGGGTGAACTGTTCCATTATTTCCATTACGTTACGAAAATACGTAAAATACCATTACGTTCATTTGCCTTTAGAATGTAGACTGTGTTTACGTGGGTTTGTCTTTATTTATTATAGAAACTATTATAGGGTATAAAACATAATGGCAGTGAAGATTAAATAACTATTTTGTAGAAGTAGATCTGGCGCAACTTTACCTGGTGCATGGACAGAAACAACAGGAATGACTTAAAATGAATAAAATTAACCAATGCTTTTCAGCATTTAGGCCTTCATCAGGGTCCTGATGAAGACCTACATGCAAAAGCATGTTGTTATTCATTTTAAGTCTAATAAAGATTTTCACCGGTGAAGGTTTTCACTGGTTTTACACATTAAATCTGTTTTCTTACCCATTCTGAAGGGCAGTATTAGGGTCATAGGTCAAGGTCATCCCGCTCTAAAGGAAATGGAAAAAAAGGTGATTTTTTTTTTTTTACAGTTATACACATTCATACACATCATAATGGTAGGTTTGCTTTTTATTAGGGCTGTCAATCGATTAACATTTTTAATCAAATTAATTACATGGTGTCCTGATTAATTAATCGTGATTAATCGCATATATTAATATTTGCTGAGAAAGCCCCTCATATAACAGTAATTCAATATATAATGATGAAATAATGATACATAGTTATCTTTAAATATTTTAAAAAATATACACACACACACATATACATATACATATATATATATATTATATATATATAAAATAATAAAAAATATTCAGATAATTAAAATGCATTACATTCTTGTAGCAGAAGAGTTAATCATTGACAAGACAATACAAAATGTGTCTATAGAATACAATGTATTGTTTACTACCAAAGTCAATCATTGGCATACAGTTCACAGCAATCCATTTCGCAAGTGAATTTGTCAATCAGTTGGAGATTTATTATGAGGGCTTGTTTAAGGACCCGTCAATGTACACCTGCGTCAGACATGCTTGTGTAGCGTCACGTGTGCGTTGCCTCATAAACATAACATTTTCAGGTCACTGTGTCAAGTTAAATATAGTTTAATACTTAGAACACATCTTGAGATCCCTTAGTTCGGATATTCGCTCCATCGTGTTTTGAACGCAAGAACGTAACGCATATTTGTTGTTCTGCTGCTCAAGGGTGTTTTTCTTCACTGTATAAACTGTGTGTTTTCACACTGCTGAAGATTCAGTTATTGCCCTCTGGAGTAAACAGATGGTACAACAAGCTTGCATTTCTCAGGAATCTTCTATATCATTGCGGGCATTCTGAATAATTGCGTAATTTTTTTTTAATGCGTTATTTTTAGTCAAATTAATCGCACTGAATTAACGCGTTAAATCGACAGCCATTCTTTTTATACTTAACAGTTCAAATTAGTTAATAATTATGAAGAATGGAAGACAAACAGAGCGTGAAGTATTATGTCATATATATTTAACACGAACATCTCATTACTCTTCCGGGCACAAACACAAACTCCTGCACCTCTTGTCAGAGACATACATAAACGCGCAGGTGGAAACGGGACTTACTAGTCTCACCTCTGCATCTCGTGTCCAGGTTCTGCCATTGGGGATGTATTTCACCTGACTCTGTCTTTTCTTCTGCCCACCGTCAGCAAACTTACACAGCAGCGGCTCTGATGCACCTGTCAAACACACACACACACACACACACACACACACACACACACACACACACACACACACACACTTAGTAGACTATAGCCTATATATATATAGACCCTATAAATGAGACAGACAGATAGATAGAAAAGAAAGAATATGGTGGATATTTACCCAGCATTCCAGAAGACGACTTAATGAACTTCCCGTTAAAGTGAGAAATCACAGCATCACACTTCTCTGTAGAGTCCATCCTAAAAAAAAGATGTAAATTTCATAACACATCCACATAGAAGAACAGTATATAGCCTATATGACACCATTTCACACATAAACATCCAGAAGCTGCACACATACAAAAAATCAGTACCAAGATGGTGCCGTGAATTCTCACTAACCTGGCAAAACCCACTCCCCGACTCACTCCGTTAGTGTCGCGGAGGATGCGGGTGGAGACAACCTGTCCAAAGGGTTTGAGGAGGTTCTCCAGCTCCTGCTCATCCATAGACACAGGCAGGTTGGACAGGTACAGGTTAGTCGGGTCCTGCTCCTGTTGCTGAAAACACAAAACACACAACACAAACGTATGCATATGAATGGCTGTATCTCCCATAGACATTAAGGTGGACATTCCTTTTAAAATAGGAAGTTTGGGTGGACATATTGATTATATAGCTAGATCGACAGACTATATCTTTCTTAAACAAGCAAACAAAAAAAGTAGGCTTCCCTTATGTCACAGCCATGAATGAGGATTTAATAATTGCTAGTCAGTTGCAGGTGGTTTTAGAGGAAGGGACATACTCATTCATTTAATTGGACAAAAATCTGTGTAGAGCAAAATGAGTCATCAACTATTATTTTTCAGTTTTCTGAGACAAAAAAAGACTACACTAGCATGTAGACAGCTTAAAAGCTAATAGACTTGGACTAGGACCTTTTTTATTTCATATGGTCTTTAACATAGTGCATGAAAGTCGAGAAACAAATTTTATCAGCATTGGTATACAAAGACCTGGGCCGAAACCGAGTAAGACAATCCATTTATTCCTTTTTCCAACTGCCTGGAATCGTGCATCCAGTCTCTCAAGGCTGAGACCTTAAGGCACTGGAGGGAGTTTTCATCTTCTGCCTATGCTGCGATTTAGAATTTGCCACAGTAAAATTCGATAGTTGTCCCTCAGCTAGCTGGGACTTGTGTATTTAAATATGACATTTGATTGGCTGTAGGCAAACTCTTATTTAGCTATTCTAGATGTACCTTCTGACCTTCTGAAATGAGGGAGGGCAAGGATGAGACGTCAGCATTCCTCAACATAAATTGCGTCAAACTTGTTTACATAGTACACACACGCACGCACGTACACACACACACACACACCTAACAGGGAAGTGGGAGAGTAACATGCTGACAGCGGGGAGGAAGAGGAAAAACAGGGCAGATTAAAAATGTAAGACAGGCAGAAACGCTCAGCAGAACCTGGGAGAAGGACACCACTGCAGAAATCTGTGCATTTGCATGTGTGTACTTTGGACAAAATTGACCCCCGAAGAGAGCAAAATCGGACAAAACCTCCCTTTGTAAAAATGATTCAGAAATAAATAATGTTTGTGTTTTTTAATTCTAATTATGGCACGTTTTGCCCTTTATGTTGAATAGCATACTCACACAAACACATAAAACTACAGAACTTGTATCATACTCTGTAATGGCCGCTGCTCTAAAACTATGTACTTGCATCAGCCTTCAGGTATCGGCACATCACCTAGTACTTAAAATTAGCTTGATATATAAACAGTAGGCATTTATGATATAACCTAATTAATGAATTTCCTGAATCACACTCACAGATAAGGCATGAACTAGATACCCAGGAAAAGAAAGCGTTGTCATGAATGGTTGAATGACTCACCTTGGCCATCTGAGCCTGGACTCCGCTGGTCTTTAGCGCTGCAACGGCTTTTTGCGCTGACACAGGACTGTCAAAATCTACAAACCCATAGCCTACAAAGAGGACACACTGTATTAGCACACATAACCTCATCTACAATCAACCACTACAATACATATGAATGTTTACAGTACGTGTCAATTAATAATACAATTCATTTTGAGGTCACATAATCACATGACTGAGGTCACTATTTTTATGTGGTCTTTAAAATGATATCATGACTAGAGGTCGACTGATTGTGGATTTTGTCGATACCAATAACTAAGGTGGTGAAAAAGGCCAATAACCGATTTATCGGCCGATAGTTTTTAAGCTTGATGTATAGAATGTAAAAAAAAAAATTCTTAGCTTTTCTGTACTATGACAAATAGTCCAAAATGGATAAAATCCCAGATGCAGTTTAATGTGCAACCAAAATCCCAATAATAACTGGGATTATGAACAAGCCGGAAATAAACATACTTATTTCAGGACTCTTATTTTGAAATGTCGGTGACTTGGCTTGTTTGTTTACCAAATTAAGTTTTTTTTTTTATAGCCTTCACCAGGCTAAGAATTTTGTATATACTGCATTTATATAAATATATAAAAATGAATGTATGTGTGTGTATATATATATATATATATATATATATATATTAGTTTTTTTATCATTATTCAGAAGATATGAAGTTAGAGACACGATGTATGTGCTGACAGGGCATGTTTCCATTTGATACATTTTTTCTTTCATGCCCTCGCTTAATTTTAGAACACTTAATTAACTAATCAAAATAACTAAATCTGCATTTAAGTGATAAAAATATGGATGAATATTGTCTGTCAGTGACTGTTTTTATTTCACATTTAGAGGCCATAGACGAGCATGAAGGAATAAAAAAAATATATAAACAACTATTTGCATAGATTTTTGCCAACAACCAATAGTTACAAAAAGTAATCGGAACCGATTAATCGGAAAGAATGATATATCAGTCTACCTCTAATCATGACTAGTTGATGGACTGTGGCAATAGCATTGTATAATGATGTGTCAAATGGTGACACCATGGTGCTTTGATATATGGTACTGAATGATTTCCATGTTCATATGACATGGTATTTCCAATATTTTTTTAACTTGTAGCTTGTGTATATAATATGTCGCTGTAATCATATCACATCGCGTCTGGTTAGGACGACCAGAAAATGAAATATCAAAAATCTCTCAATTTTAACCTGATGTAAAAATTGTTTTAAAACATTTGATTTGGTTTGTATATCTTTGTTTTGACTATTATGGCAGCAGTAGTCAGCATATCGTTCTTATATTGCGATATACACCATGTATTACAGTTTGATGCACTTCCTGAAAACTGGCCAGTAACTACAAAATCCAAGTTTTAATCACATTTGGCACTTAGCGGGTGTTCATTTTGGACCCTGGTTACACATATAGACAAGAAAGAACAAAATTGCATTACGAACCTTTGCATTGGTTTGTAGTCTTGTCAAGAATGGCTTTGGTGGACACGATTTTACCATATCTGCTTACAGAGAGAGCAGAGAGAGAGAGAGAGAGGACAATGAGAGCCAAAATGAAATATAATCCTTTATAATCCTTGAGCCACGAAAAAATAACACTACCCAAAAGAGCTCTCCTAGTCTATTTTAAACACATTTATTTCAGAAACAAAGAGCTGCTTGTGACAGTCATCCACAGACACTTGATGCCATCAGTCCAGGAGCTGCTGTGTGACAGATGAGGACTGAGCTGCTTTAATGGAGTGTCCATGAGAAACCTGTTATTACAGCACACAAATCAGCACAGTTCAAAGAAAACACTTGTCTTAGCCTGCGCTAGTGTATGAAGAGAATCTTCGCTAATAGTATAGGGAACAGGGGGTGAATACTTAAGTGCACTGCATAAAATGATGATCTCTCTCTCATCGCACCACCTTCTGCAGTCAGCCTTCATCCCTCTCGGAGGTGTAATTAGCCTGATAAGGGACCGGGTGTGTATAATCACGACCCGACCCAAACCTCCACCCTGTCACATTCGGTTTAATAATAATAATAATAATAATAATAATAATTTATTGATGAAATTAAATCAGACATGCCATTTGACATTGGAATTATATTCCCCCAAAATGTTTTATACTTAATATTCAGCATTACATATAGTAGATTAATATGAAACTATCATTAAACCTCTCTAAACTTTCATTTTATTTTGCTCAGTCAACTCTCCTGCTTCAAACCAACATTCGATCCCTCGCACTGGCTCTTTCTCTCCCGCTCCTGGTTTAATTTTAATTTTCCGCAGTTTCAGCTGAACTTATAGTACAACACTTGTGGCTGCTAGTCTGCAATCGTATTTTAGAGCTCCTTGTGTGCAGTGAATCGATTTCCATTTGTATGCCCATGATATGTAGGCTTAGGCCATTGAGCGTATTGGATAGAATGGTGACTTTAAAAAAAATAAAAAACGCCCCATCTCCACGATGCGCTTAAGTCTCATTTTTAAACCATCGCACCACTATCTCCCACACTAGCACAACAGTTCAACATGTCTGATGCACATACGCTTTTAATAAACATGAAGTCAGTGGTATTGTGCCCACAGTCTGAATGTACATATGACCTTAACTTCACTTTTAACCAGGACACAAGCCAAGAGGATTATAGGCCACCCCCCAATTGACTCTTTACAATCAATCTGGGGGATTACCAGACTGATGGCTGAGGGGTAAATGGGGAATATTTGGGAGGAATACAGATGGGATCAGAACGCCTACACACAAACAAGCACATATTTACAGTATGTCTATTTACAAGATATCATACTTATGGGTGAAGTGTTACGTAATAACATTGCCGATACCAATACTAGGTATTCCCACTCTGTGTAATAGTGCAAAATTAGTAACAGCAGACACACCACATTTTAGGGGAACTAAGCAACATGTATTTGGAAACTAAACCCAAACAATATCTGCAGATCTGATCACCATGCGACTTTTCCTGCTCTAACTGCTGAATCATGGTTTTTAGCCCAGTACTGCAGGGAGTGATCACACCAGAGCTGACAAAAACACATGCTGTTGATGTGTGTGATGAGCTTCAGAGGGTGACATGTGAAGAACTTGTGTAGCATAACCATAGACTTAGAAAGAGAGGGTTAGACTCCCTTTTAAACCTTGTATAAAGATGCCTCTGGGGTGATCCTATCACATGTGGCCAGGCGAGACACGTTGCCATTTACACCTGGTCGCTTAAATGCGTCTCCTGTGACCACTTGTGTTCGGATTTCGAGGGGAGGGTCTCTTGTTTCAATATAAACATACATCAGTCACTATGTGAGTAACCTACTGCATGATAATGAACCACAAAAAAGTCAGAAAAGACAAAGAAAGTGTGAATAAAATGGCGCGTTGCTTCTCCGAAATGTAATTAAAATTCAATCTAAGCACAAACGCAACATTTCAAATAGAATTCTCCATTGTTTTAGTGGAGTGCCTGTATTAACCTGAGCTTCAGATTTGTGCTTGTCATATGTGTCCCTGCATGTTGATATCAGACACACTGATCAGTGAAGTTCTGTGAAGTTCTCTTGCTTGTGTATGTTTAGACAAGTTTAAACACTTGTTTTGGCGCTTCACTGCTGTCCGGGATGCAATCAGGGGAGCGTTTTGCCCAAACTATTTTTAGCCAACAATGGTCGCAAGTTCCATTGTTACCAACATAGTTCAACGATTTGCAGATGACTGAAAAACAATCGTAAATCAAGGTGAATTTGACAAATAAAAAGCTTCTATAAAGACAGCACATCACAAATGTGAGTTAAATGCTTTACCATCACCACGCATTGCATTTTCAGTGTGAACACACTACAAAATGGCGTAGAATATTGCAGAAGTATGAGATGTTGTTTCTCACAGTAAAAAAAAAATTCTGATGGTCCTTAGTACAGATTTGAGTGAAAACATTTCAGTTATGTAAGGTGTTTGCAGAATAGCATATCAGTAGTATCATACTGCGCTTGGAAGCCAATTTCTGACATATCAACCTCGGCTTTCACCATCTCTTGACTTAAGATATATCAGAGATTATTTAGCAGAGATGGGTCATTTCTATAAAAATGAATGGGAGAATCTGGAATGCCCAACTAAGGAGCACTGAGCGCCCAACAGTCAATGGATGTAGAAAGGAAGTCCCACCTTATAGTTAAAAGAGCCAATCACCTTTTAGATACAGACATAACCTGTCAATCAACTCTATTGGTTAAAAATGTAAAAACAACCATGATGAACAATGAACAATCCGAGATGATTGCAGGACACCACTTGCTGTATTAAGACTTGGTCACATTTACCAGCAAAATACAGTAATCCCAATGGGAATGGGCAATCAAGTCTTTCGCCTGATAGACTCCCGATGGCAAACAAATTTCACTATGCGAACTTCACATGAGGTTCAATTTTGGTGAACTTAGACTCACAAATTCACAGCGTTAACCAATAGGAAGTTGCTTGGTTTGGCAGTGGCATCTCTGTGGGTGATGCTTCATACATAGCTACACTGAATATTCAAAATGGATGAGGAAATCATTTTAGTGGCGAGTTGCTGTATAACCTCACTCTCCTGGAGTTAAAAAAAAGTGTAGCATAAAAAAGAATCTTCTTTGCAAGTAGTTTTTACGAGTTTCACACTCCCTTAACATCTGCCCGTGCCTTCTTTGCCTGCAGAATATTGCATTACAAAGGTATATGTCGAAGCCTTTAAGCATGCAACTTCATGAGGTCATGTGACAACACAGCAAAATACAGTTCGAATTTTTTATTTGGATACAGCAAACCCTCGTCCTCAAAATGCTATACATTTTTTTAATAATTTCAATAACAAAATAGTATTTTGAAAAAACTAAAGTAGGCACAAAACAGTGAATGTTTTGCAATTTTCAGTAAGCAGTATCTAGTATTCATTTCAAACATAGCCAATGTGACTGGCTATGATATCATCAAAATGGGTGGTGTGGTTTAAACTGTTTATTAGTAGTGTAGTCTTGAAAAGAGCTGAAATATTGGTGTTTGCAGTGTACACAAGGGCTTGTTTATGCTATAACCTGGCCTAATTCTGACAATCTCACACATTCAAGCTGTTAACTGACACCTGGTCTGATGTGCTACAAAATCTCATATTTAAGGTTAAATAGAAAAATGACTGAACATGTATTTGCCATAGACAAGGTTTAATGCACATCAATGACACCGACTGATAACCAAGGTGATTTTGTCATAACAGTAACCGCTGATTTAAAAAATACTCACGGCTGGCAAAGTTTGACCAGGTCATGATCAGTGGTTCCAGGTGGTAACCCGCGGATATAGAGGTTTGTTTTGCTGAGTTGCTCCCAGCCGGTTGTGCTGCTGCTGCTGCTGTTGTTAGTGCTGCTGTTGGTGCTCGGACTGGACGGAGCCATGGGGAGAGTGGGCGGAGCAACAGGAGGCTGTCATGGAACAAAGATTTTATTTATTTGAAAGAAATAATGTTTGGCACTAAAACTTTTTACCCTACAACTTAAATAGAGTTTAGTCATGACAACTCACGGAAAGATTTAGCATGTTAATGTGGACATGACACATCGATAGGATATTGGACTTGGATATTAGATCTGCTACGCTGCTGCAGCATAGCAAGAAGGAAGCCGACTGGAACATGTAAGATGACTGGCCTGACATATCACATGTGGGAGAGCTGATTGTCTTACAGATAACAAGTTCAAATAAACTATCAGCTTGCATCACAGGGCTCCAGACTTAAACAAATTACTTAACAGCCATTGGCTCCTAAACTGAAACATTAAGGAGCCAAATGGTGGTTTTTAATCGCCAAATCACAGAAATGCTCAATTTAGATTGCTATTCAGAAACTAGACAGAAAGCAGAAGACAGATGACAACCCATTAATCGAAGGTTTAATAAAGAGTATTTACCGTTGAGAAGATAAGCGTGCCAAAGGGGAAGTTCACAGTGAGCTCACTGATGACAGATTTGCTGAGAAAGCTCCTGAGTTCAAATGCTCAGTTCTTTTCGGCTGATTCATGAAAAAGATCCGGTTCAAAGGAGTCATTTGGTCACGACTCTCATGCGCTGGGTTTGTTGTTGTGTGTGGTACGGCGAGCTCTTCAGAAACAGAATGGGTGAAAAATGGCACGACTGTCGACTGTCACCATTGGCGACTAGATTTTAAATTATAGTTGCAATAAATTATTTGTGGTCACATTTGCGACCATTTTAGTCGCAGTCTGGAGCCATGCACCATGTAGAGTTTCATGCCAGAACTTAGTCATTTCTCATATTTATACAGTTGCAGACATTTTTCTGTAATGTTGTCCTGTTAACTCTCTTTTGCTTCTGCACTAAACCTAGGTCAATATGAAATCAAAATTGACCACAAACCATTCATTGATGTTCTTTAAGCCAAGGGCTGCATGATTTGGGAAAATAGTCATATTGCGATTATTGAGGCTAATATTGTGATAGCGATATAATAAACAAATGGTATCATGAGTCAACTTGCTTGGTTATCAAGGAAAATGCGCAAACAGATTACTGATAATGCTGAAATGTGTATTTTTCAACTCAAACATACAAACTAGCAACAACAACAACAACTTTAAATGCAGTGCTCTCAAATTAAAATATATTTACAAAATTAAATAATATCTTTGCATTACTGCAAACTTGTTATTTCCTCAGTATTACACCTAAATAAAATAGAACAATAAATACGAACATACAAATTTTCATGAAAATAAGATTGTGACAGGGACATTTAAGCAGGATGTAACATGTACTTTGTATAAACTCTTTTGAAAAGGAAACTGGATATAAAAGTGTGATTCACGCAATCAAACCACTAAAACTGTTGTGTGTGTGTGTGTGTGTGTGTGTATATATATATATATATATATATATATATATATAGATAGATAGATATATATATATATATTTATTATACACATACATATACAAACACACACATTTTATTGTTGTTGTAATTTTAATGTTATTTTTCACATAAGATTGATCTTATGATCATCTCATCAATGATGCAACACGTTGCAAGTTGCAGACAGCAGGGGTGAGAGACGATCGTCTCCGTGTTAAGAGTGCGCATAAGCCGGTGGAACTTTAAATCTCTCACGGTCTCGACTCCCGGTCAGATTGGGTTTCTTCCGCGACTGGTTGAAGCAGCTCTAACCACACAGACAATGACAGTTTTGGAGTTTGAGTTTATTTACATGTCACGCTCCCGTATTATATTAACTTTAATTATTGATGAAATAAAGACATATCGCCAAGCTGTGATCTGTGTTTCTGTGTTATTTTTTCAGGCCACCAGTTCAGTGTCGGTCTGCTCGGCATCCATCTTCACCTGATTTCCACACTGAACATCAGAAACTCACATGACATGACCACACGTGCCACTCAATAAACTGAGACTGACTGGTCATCTTTTTATTAGCGGTGTAGAAAATGGGCAAACAGCTCTCCAAGAGAATGGGCTGTCACGTCCACACATGCACTTATTTATTTAATAAAATCGCAGCATTTGCCATCATATAATCACACAGGCTGACATCGCGATTGCGATTTGATTAATCGTGCAGCACTAGTGCACACTACATGACTTGCAGTTGTCATCCTGCAACTTGATTTCCGTCATGCTGGTGCGTGATCTACACAACTGATCGCAGACTGGGTGTATCAACTACATGACTATGCGTATACAACTGTGTACACTGGTATACAAGGTATCACAAGTGTACAAGCGAGACACGAGACACATAAACGTTACACCTGGTCGTCAATTTTGACCACTTGTGTTCGGATTTATACGTGAGAGTCTCTGATTTCATGAGGACACTTCAATTATGTCTGTGCATTACTGAATTATAATAAAGCTAAAAAAAAATGTCAAGAAGAAATAGAAAGCACTAAAACTCAGCAAACTTATTAGACTTGCATTTAATAGCGCAAACGTGACAATTAGAGTAAAATTCTGAGTTATTTTAAAGCAGTAACCGTAACTGAGCTTTTTATGTGCGTGCTTCTCATATCTGTGTCCCTATTGTGCATGTTCATGCATTCGCTTTTTTTCAATTTCAGATAGTTCACTTATTTCCCTTTAAATCCACACATAACAGGCAAAAAAAAACAGGTGTTACAGTTGTCTTTAGCGTTGTCCCGTTTAACAAACATGAAAGAACAGCTCACGCCCCTTTTTAGCGTTTTTTTTTAACTTGAAAATAAGAAAAAAACAGCTGAGCATAAAAAAGGAAGATGTGGGTGAAGTTTTATTTTTATTTTCAAATAATGTTTTGTCTCCTGCTTCCCAATATCTTGCTCTCCTCTTGCGCCCTCTCTATATTTCATTGGCTGTTGCTCATTATCAGTCTCTCGCTCGTCAGGACAGTGCACACACCTGATGACAAGATGTCTAGATATCAAGCTGGTTTGAAATCCGTTGTTGTGTTTGCGTCTTGTCGGAGATTGTCCCAGGAGTGCACACTCTACAAGACTGTTGGTCGGGAGATCTGAGGTTTCTCGTCGCACACCAGTTGCCAGCTTAAACATTAAAGGAGACGAGCTTGAGTCATGTAAGGTAAACTAGGCTTTAGTCCTAAGGAATAATCTCTAATAAACTTGCACTGCCAATGAAACGTCTGTGCTTGTTGGAAACCAAGAGTCACCAAGCCCTCTTATTTTTCAACCCCTCCCCTCCTGCCCTCTCCATCAGTCCTAAAAAGACCACTTTTCGCGATCCAATCACTTTCCGATGATGAATAAAAATCTTTAATTACCGATATATCACAAGACAATGGAGCAAAAAGAAAATACCCCTGCCTCACTCACCCCTCAAACTCACTGTGGCAGGGCAACTCTATTTGTCATGATGATATCTTCAACTTTATCAGTAGTGAACTGATGTTGTTATTAAACAGTCAGCCATCGCCATTGAGTCTACCCACATCCATGGCTTCCTACAGTCTAATTCCCATTAAAGCAAAGCACATATAGGCCTAGAGGCACTAACAACCCTTCAACTTTCATATCAGTCCAATCTTCGTATCCTTTCAGAACTGAATGTGTTGGGATTTCACTGGACAAACCCCCATTTAACTCTGCAGAAATTCATAATGCAGCACCTATTCCTTTCAATACATGTCACATGATTGTGTGCAATGATTAAGATGTGTTTAAAAGGTCATGCAACCTGAAAAACATGACAAATGATCAGAGCATTTAGTGAGATATATAAAAATATAGTTTTGGTCCCCTTTCAGTGCCAGTTGTTCTCATGAGACAAAATATTTGGTCTGGGGTTAAAAATAGATGAGTTTGACTCATTACCAAACTACAAACTACAGTACCAAACTCATATGTTCTTTCATACTGTAAGCGGTGCAAGTCTTGATTTCCGCAAAACTCTGCTGTAGTAGAGAGGAAGGAATGTTTTCAGAGAAATATCACATGCCGCAGGAGAGCTCTGGGATACAGGATGTGTGGGCCTCTCGCCCACCCCGAGCAGTGGCCACCACAGCTCACATTACTGACTCACTTCCTGTTTCTTAGTCATTCATTAAAACGGCTCCATTTCTCGCAGCCGTCACAAAATGGCATCCTGTTAAATATCAGCGGCAACTGATCACAGAACAAAATCACCACAAAAGTGACGGGTAAACCTCATAACAAGAGGCACGGTTCAAACTCGTGCAATTCATATAATAAAATATGACAGATATTATGAATGCAGTGCATTTGTAGGAGCTTATCCACTCGTATATGTGTATGGTTTACTAAGCTAAAGTTTGGGGACAAAATTGTAGAAAATCTGGGGATGCCTTCAATTGGTAAAATGACCCATGAATAAATAACAAAGCTGATGTGTTAACACATGCAATTAATTTAAATGATTTAATGCATACATTTTTCTTAATAGCAATTATTGCATCTACCATTAATACAGCATAAACCAGCCTAAACACTTATAAAAAGGGCGGAACCTTTGCAATGTGTCTGCCCGGATTCATTACGCTGACGCACACTTCACAATACACAACACAACAGTGATTCAGTGTCAGTGATCAAGTGATGGAGAAAGAGCTCTTAAAGCTATTTGTAGTACAAAACAAACACAGAGAGAAATCAAGTATTTTTCAGCCAAAGTAAGGTGCATTTTAATTACCGCAGAAGCATGCCAAATCTTAACTATCACCAAAACGCAGAATGAGACATTTTTGTCCTGCAAGTGCTTTTCATGTTCAAAGCTGTGCTGACACTGACGCGAATCATGAACGTGGCTTCACGATTAGTTTAACCAAGCAGATAGCCACAGTCTACCAGCAGATTAATATTGTGGAGCATATTAGGCAATATTTAGTCGAACTCCCACTTAGACTTTGGGAAATGTTAAAATTTTACTTGAGTTGGTGCTATGTTAGTGTATTCCTTATCTTTATACTGTGGAAGGGTTTTTTGAAAAAGTTACTTAAGCATTATTTTGTTACATATTGTAACATATGCGCTCAGACACAGGAGTAGTGTTTAACCCGGAGGTTGTGTATATTGAAATAGAGTGTTAAGGAAAGGAGTTTCAGAAGTGCGTGGAGCTTGGGCTGACTTCACTGGAGTAAATGAGCGTGGAGCTGGAGAATGAGCGCAGAGCTTGGACAAGCGTGGAGCTTGGGGTGACGCCACTGGAGTGAATGAGCGTGGAAGTGGAGAGTGAGCGCAGAGCTTGGACGAGCGTGGAGATTGGGGTGACGTCACTGGAGTGAATGAGCGTGGAACTGGAGAGTGAGCGCAGAGCTTGGACGAGCGTGGAGTATGGGGTGACGTCACTGGAGTGAATGAGTGCGGAGCTGGAGAATGAGCGCAGTGCTAGGACGAGCGTGGAGATTGGGGTGACGTCACTGGAGTGAATGAGCGTGGAACTGGAGAGTGAGCGCAGAGCTTGGACGAGCGTGGAGCTTGGGAGATCGTTGAGCTTCCGAGATCGTTGAGCTTCCGAGATCTCCGCTGGAGTTAAAGGAGCGAGGAGCTTGGGTTAGAAGGAGCTAAGGAATGTGGTGATGGGAAGTAAACAGGAACGAAGGAGCGTGGAGACAGGAAAATCACAGAAACGAAGGAACGTGGAGATAGCCAGATCACAGGAACGAAGGAGTGAGTCTGTATACGATAAACCATTTAACGATAAACGCTTAACGAGACCAGACGAAGAGTGAGGGGAGAACAGAGTATTTAAAGAGTGGAACGGAAACAAGAGACAGGTGCAGGTGATTAGTGATTATTGAACAGGGAGAGTGAAGCATAAAAGCAAGGAAAGACAGGGAGATCTGTGACATTACACCCCCCCCCCCCCCCCCCCCCCTTTTAAATGGTCGACTCCTGGCGCCCAAAGAAAAGAAAGGGAGGAAAACAGAGAAGGAAAGACCCCAAGAGAAAAGGTTAGAGAAAGAGGTGGGTTTAAGGGCAGGGAAAGGTTCAGGAGGCCTGGGAGGTGCCCGCAGGACAGGGTCAGGAGGCCAGGGAGGCGGCCTAAGGGCAGAGAAGGAATCAGAAGGCCTGGGAAGCGGCCTCAGGACAGGGATCGGGTCAGATGGCCAGGGAGGTGTCGTGGAAGGCGGAGCCAAGGAGGAACCTGTAGGCGAAGTCGTGGAAGGCGGAGCCATAAAAGGTTCCAGGGGTGGAGCCATGGAGAACTCTGGGGGCGGAGCCGGAGAAGGTGGAGCCATGGAAGGGTCTGGAGGCGGAGCCGTGAAAGGGTCTGGAGGCGGAGTAGGTGCAGGCAGAGCCGTGGGAGGCGGAGTAGGCGCAGGCAGAGCCGTGGGAGGCGGAGTAGGCGCAGGCAGAGCCGTGGGAGGCGGAGCCAAAGCAGTCTTCAGAGGCGGAGACCTGGGAGTCTCTGGAGGTTTTGAAGGCTCTGGAGGCTTGGAGGGCAAAGCAGACGCAGGCAGAGTCGTGGGAGGCGGAACCATGAAGGCCCTCTGGGGCAGAGCTGTAGAAGGCGGAGCAGGCGGAGCCGTGGAAGGGTCTGGAGGCGGAGCAGGCGCAGGCAGAGCCGTGGGAGGCAGAGCCAAGGCAGTCTTCAGAGGCGTGGAAGGCTCGGATGACAGAGGCGTGGAAGGCTCGGGTGACAGAGGCGTGGAAGGCTCTGGAGACTGTGGTCTCGGTGGCTCTGGAGGCGGAGCGTTGTGTGGCTCTGGAGGCGGAGTGCTGGGAAGCTCGGGAGGTGGAGCCGTGGGAAGCTCGGGAGGAAAAGCCGTGGGAGGCTCGTGAGGCGAAGCTCTGTGAGTAGGAGCCGTGGGAGGCTCGTGAGGCGAAGCTCTGGGAGTAGGAGCCGTGGAAGGCTCGGGAGGCGGAGCCGTGGAAGGCTCGGGAGGCGGAGCCGTGGAAGGCTCGGGACACGGAGCTCTGAGAGGAGCCGTGGGAGGCTCTGGAGGCTGAGCTCTGGAAGGAGGAGCCGTGGAAGGCTCTGGAGGCTGAGCCGTGGAAAGCTCGGGAGGCGGAGCCATGGAAAGTTGAGCTCTGGGAAGCTCGGGAGGCGGAGCCGTAGAAGGCTCGAGAGGCGGAGTCGTGGAAGGCTCGGAAGGTGGAGCTCTGAGAGGAGCCGTGGGAGGCTCGGGAGGCGGAGCTGTGTAAAGCTCTGGAGGCGGAGCTGTGGAAAGCTCTGGAGGCGGAGCTGTGGAAAGCTCTGGAGGCGGAGACGAGGAAGGCTCAGGAGATGAGGAAGGCTCAGGAGACGAGGAAGGCTCAGGGGGGAGTTGGGAGGAAGATGTCCGCTTCCTTCGCCTTCTCTTTCCAACAGGGGCCAAGGCTACAGGCGCTGGCTCTGGGACGGTCGAGGCTACAGGCGCTGGCTCTGGGACGGTCGAGGCTACAGGCACTGGCTCGCTGACCGTGGCAGGCATGGGCTCTGGCTCGCTGACCGTGGCAGGCATGGGCTCTGGCTCACTGACCGTGGCAGGCATGGGCTCTGGCTCACTGACCGTGGCAGGCATGCAGACAGGGGCCGTGGAAGGCCTGGAGTTACCGCCAATTAATTTGGAGAGGTCAGGGAAGGGTACATTGAGGATCAAGGTGGCCACAACATAATCGACCAGGGAGATTTCCCACCTCAGGCAGCACTGTTGTACGTTGGAAGTTAAGTCCCATTCCATAGATGGGTTTTAAGTACAAATCAGGGAAGCCTGTAGTTGTTGCGAAGTGAAGGAACCTGGTAGAATATTTCAGAATGGGAAGATCCTGTCTGAAGAGCTCCATGAATAAAGCCGTTGGCTCCATATCCGAAGTTTTTGTATGCGGTCTGGTCTCCTGTAACATATGCGCTCAGACACAGGAGTAGTGTTTAACCCGGAGGTTGTGTTTATTGAAATAGAGTGTTAAGGAAAGGAGTTTCAGAAGTGCGTGGAGCTTGGGCTGACTTCACTGGAGTAAATGAGCGTGGAGCTGGAGAATGAGCGCAGAGCTTGGACAAGCGTGGAGCTTGGGGTGACGTCACTGGAGTGAATGAGCGTGGAAGTGGAGAGTGAGCGCAGAGCTTGGACGAGCGTGGAGATTGGGGTGACGTCACTGGAGTGAATGAGCGTGGAACTGGAGAGTGAGCGCAGAGCTTGGACGAGCGTGGAGCATGGGGTGACGTCACTGGAGTGAATGAGTGCGGAGCTGGAGAATGAGCGCAGTGCTAGGACGAGCGTGGAGATTGGGGTGACGTCACTGGAGTGAATGAGCGTGGAACTGGAGAGTGAGCGCAGAGCTTGGACGAGCGTGGAGCTTGGGAGATCGTTGAGCTTCCGAGATCGTTGAGCTTCCGAGATCTCCGCTGGAGTTAAAGGAGCGAGGAGCTTGGGTTAGAAGGAGCTAAGGGATGTGGTGATGGGAAGTAAACAGGAACGAAGGAGCGTGGAGATAGGAGGATCGACAAAGGAGCGTGGAGACAGGAAAATCACAGAAACGAAGGAGTGACTCTGTATACGATAAACCATTTAACGATAAACGCTTAACGCTTAACGAGACCAGACGAAGAGTGAGGGGAGAACAGAGTATTTAAAGAGTGGAACGGAAACAAGAGACAGGTGCAGGTGATTAGTGATTATTGAACAGGGAGAGTGAAGCATAAAAGCAAGGAAAGACAGGGAGATCTGTGACACATATTCTTTTCCTTTCTTTTATAAGGAGGAAATAAATGCACTTTCAGGAACAGAAGTATATTTAGAGTCAAATTTCATCACTTTCAAAATCTACGATTAATCCCGATTAACTACGAAAAATCATGCTATTAGTTGCGATTAAAAGTTTTAATTGACTGACAGCACTAATAAATAAATAATGCTTTTTATTCTAAGAATGCAAAATGTTTTCTTTTAGGGGTTGGATTAGGGTTAGTCTGTATTACTTCTAATTAACGTTATATAAAAACAATAGAAGTTTATGATATGTCCCTATTAAGATAAAAGCTAAGTAAGTTTTTTAGTGTGTCCCCACTACATAAAAGGCCACCTGACTGTAACTCTTGGGGTTAGTGGGAGTTTCTTGTGTTTTTGACCCATTTCCGCATGAGCGACCCAAACTTGTGCACTCAGGTGAAATTGGACGTGGCCCCATAAGCTTGTTAGTGCTTGATAATTACTGAGGCAAGACATCAAGCCACTTTTACTTCCATAAGGTGCACAAGTGCGTGAAAATCACGTGCTGATAGAGAGAGATAATTAGAATGTACATATAGCAGAAATGAAGGGATGATTTTAAGGAACGAATTAACCTCAAATTAAAATGAGAAAGGTGAAAAGGATGGACAGATGGAGATAATGTCCCAGTTACCGCTGCAATCTGTCAGGTGACTATTATTCCTTCTTTCTTTCTCCTTTCAAGATAAAAATCGATAGATTTCAACTGTATTAAAACTATTCTGAGATTGCTTAGGGAACATGTCCAGCTTTATCAATAAAAAAGTAATTTAGCAAAGTCATGGGAAGGGTAACCAAGACAGTATAGTCTAAGCATTGGGCGAACGAGAGGCAGGGGGATCACATTCAATATCCAAGCCACTCTCATACATCTGTGTGTCCCTTGGGTCCTGAGCTATGCGCTGTAGTCTTTCTAGGCCATATGGTTCCTATAAACTGTGAAATTCTGAAGCCAATTAACTTATGTTGCCTCTTATCACAGCCATCACTGAGCTTCACCACATGAGCTCCTATGCAAATGCATGTGAAAATGTGATTTCACGCAGTGTGCTTGTGTATGTGTGTCATCCATAAATTCTCACATTTACAGAACTGTAATGTATATGACAAGCAATGTTTAAATATAATTTCGTAAAACACGCCCACTGCCGGCCCACTAACTTCTGGAACACGTCGGATTTGCTCATGAATATTAATTAGACAGAGATTTTTCAGAACACACCCGGCAATCCCCTAACACAAGTTGCCATGAGAGACTTTCATCACATATTTCTCACATCCTCACCAGTTTTAAAATTCTTATCATAATGAGATATTCCACACGTAGTGACCTTTTAGACAACTTAATAAGAGAGAAGAGATTTATTTAATCACAAAGACTTCCCTTAGCCTACAACATTTACATAACACATAAAAACGTATTCAAACGTAATAAAGTAAAATACCACTTTAGTATAGTCTCGTTTTTATTTATGGACTCTTTGTGATATCCCAAAGTAGAAAATGAATAAATAAATATATAAAAGACTGGTGTCCGGAATTGACTTCCAGGTCCGTCAACAGACTTCTATAAATATTACATTGTGCGATTGTACAGTAAATAGTGTTTTATATTCAACAAAATGGCATGAATTGGTGACATATTTATGTAATTAGACTAAAGGCCTAATTACAAAAGCAGAATCGTCAGTTAACCCGCCTCAAAATAACGAAAAACGAGTAGTGATGTGGATTTGTCTCAAAACCTACTGCGCTGCCTACCTAGACAGCACTTTTGGGTATCATATGTGCGTGCAACATTTTTGCCATTTTAAACGTTTCTTTTTACCCCAAAATTTCTGCACGGGCTTTAATGTTCAGAAATGCTATTTAGGTATGCAGCTCGTATGTTTTGATACGCAGCCATTGTTCGTGTGTGCGCGTGCAAGAATAAGAGGAGTTAAATAAATTCTGTCCCAGGTAAAGGATCCTCTTACCTACTGTGAATCCATCCCATTACCCGATATTTTTTATCGTTAATAGCTTAGCAACGTATCCCACTTTACATACCTGCTTTCGATACGGAGTTCTTAATGGATTGGCCGTATTTGCGAAGATCATCCTGTATTCCGTTGCGTTTTCTGACCCAACGATGTTTAAAAAAATAAAATAAAAAAATCAGATCCGAGTCGAGGTTATGTTACAGTATAGAACTGCAAATTTTCCACATCGCACACTTTTAATGCTGGTAATCCGTTCTTGGGCAGAGGAGATTAATACTGAATAAAAAAAAAAACTATTTTTTGATCGCCGTTCACAGATGGTTTATTCCCACCTTGAGTAGTCCGACCAGTTTCGGTAAATCGCCCGGTTCATTGATCTCGGTTCTATTGCCCGCAGCGAAGACCCACCTACCGAGGAACGATCCACCTTGGAGTCACACTGCAGGGTGATGTTGAATCTAATCAACATCAGTGACGCGTATTTTTCCACACATTAATGCAAATTATACACGTGCTGTAAAAATCTAATTGTGTAAAACACGCTTTCTAAAATTATAAAGACAAAAAAAGAAGACACAAACAGTCTACTATTTAGTTAGCATCAAAAGCCACCCCCCACCCCCCAGATGCGGTTTGGTTCAATCCCACATGCAAGCAGCGCATTCCACAACCTCGCCATCAGATCCCATCTACAATACACAGCCACAGAAACAGCACACTGCAGGACTGTGACTCCAGCATACAGATTCAACCTAATTAACAGTTTTCGTTATATCTGAATGCTATGCATACTTTATTACATTGGGACAGACAACCACGAGGGAGACAAAAGAGGTATAATGGCAGAGGGGTGTGAACTAGTTCCCACTTGCAACAGTAATAACAAGTCAGAAATGAGATGACACCTCAGGATGCCCGGGGCCTGTCTTATCTACTTTTTTGTCATGGTAATGTTCCTCTGTAATCACATTTCACAGCTTATACACCGATCAGCCACAACATTAAAACCACCTGCCTAATATTGTGTAGGTCCCACTCGTGCCGCCAAAATATCGCCAAACTGCATCTCAGAATGCTATTCTTCTCACCACAATTGTACAGAGTGGTTATCTGAGTTACCATAGACTTTGCCGCTCACTGAATGTTTTTTGTTTTTGGCAAAATACGGTGTAAATTCTAGAGACCATTGTGCGTGAAAATCCCAGGAGATCAGCGGTTACAGAAATACGCCCATCTGGCACCAACAATCATGCCATGGTCCAAATCACTGAGATCACATTATTTCACCATTCTGATGGTTGAAGTGAACATTAACTGAAGCTACTGGCTCTTATTTGCATGATTTTATGCACTGCAGCCACACGATTGGCTAATTAGATAATCACATGGATGATTGTTGGTGTCTTGGGTATTTCTGTAACTGCTGATCTCCTGGGATTTTCACACACAACAGTCTTTGGAGTTTTCTCCGAATGCTGGCAAAAACAAAAACATTCGCTGAGCGGCAGTTTTGTGAATGGAAAAGCCTTTTTGATGAGAGAGTTCAACAGAGAATGGCCAGACTGGTTCAAACTGGCAAAGTCTATGGTAACTCAGATAACCGCTCTTTACAATTGTGCTGAGAAGAATGTAATCTCAGATGCTTGTTGGCACTGTTTTGGCAGCACAAAGGGGACCTACACAGTATTAGGCATGAGGTTTTAATGTTGTGGCTGATTGGTGTATACTAACTGTAAAAACACCTAGTGATATAAGGCAGTTTGCAATTTGATACATTCAATTAATATTAATTTACAAATTAACTGAAATGCAATAAAGGCTTTTGAAATGGAATGAGAATGTAGGGTCCTCATTAAAGAATTTAACCTGAAGTTTGAAGTTAAGTTTACATCTATATTTAAACCTGTGCATATAACTGGGTATGTTCCGCAAGTCTCTGTGATTTGAATATCGGATGTGTCAAAATCAGTATACTGTATATATTTTTCCCTTAGGTGTCATGTTACACTTTAGCATGTTTACGGTCTAACTAAAGCTGTTAGTCAGATTATTTTATGTGAGGTTTCCAGTTCCGCTCGCAGTGTGATGTGATGGAGAGTTTAGTGGGGCAGAAAACCAGGGCGAACTGGAGTATTGGCCACAGAGCTTAGACTGATAATATGCATGCATGTGAAGAGTAGAACCAGAAGATAAAAAATACATTTTCCAGATCGTACCCCTTTTCACATATGCTTTCTCTTTCAATTTAATTAAAATCTAAATAATTTATGTTGGTGGCGTAGTGACTTAATCCGGGTGCCGGAGGATGGATCTCAGTTTTCTCCGCGTCTGAGACGTCAGTCCATGCATTTTATCACGTGGCTTGTTGAGCGCGTTACCGCGGAGACGTAGCGCATGTGGAGGCACAACTCACCACGTGCCCCACCGAGAGCGAGAACCACATTATAGCGACCAGAGGATGTTACCCCATGTGACTCTACCCTCCCTAGCAACCGAGCCAATTTGGTTGCTTAAGAGACCTAGCTGGATTCACTCAGCACACCCTGGATTCAAACTTGTGACTCCAGGTGTGAATTTGAAAATATTAAGTAAATTCTACATTTGTAATGTGAATACTCTAGCTTATATATACATTTTATTCATGATTGTTTGTTATCTTTACAATGTGCCATCATGTATCAGTCCTAAAGTAGAAAACCTTGACATATTTATTCACTAATTTGAGGACATTTCACAGGTAAATAAAGTACATTTTATGTAACTTTTCATAGCTGGCATTCCCAGCATGCATCTTAAAACATCAATGAGCTTGCATGGTTCCACTGTTTCTTTTTATTGTTGATTTTATTGTTCATTTTGTTGTTACATTTGTTAAATTCTTGTTTGTTTAAAGTTCATTTTCTACTTAAATTTTCCCATTTATTATTTAAAAAAAAAATCTGTTAATTGTTACCGCCATAGTGTTTTGTGCACAAAGTGTTGAGGTCTGCATGCACAGTTAATTTAAGTTCCATGTGCATCAGATTTGTGAGGAAGTTACTGTATTAACAAAAAATTTTACTAAAAATTTAAAAGTAAAAAACGTACTAAAAGTTACATTTGCTCTCCTTTAATCAATGTTATTTTAATGACGTTTTTTCCTTAATGCCATACCATTATGATTTACTTAGAAAAACTGTGTGCAAAAACATGCAAAAATAAAATGCAACCAACAACCACATCCACAGTCACCCTGACAATCCCTGCTGTATATAAACAAACAACGACTTAAAGGCTGTATTTGTCTGTAAAGGAGTTCAATGGAAAGGAGGCGAGAAACGGCTTGACAATATAAATAATAGGTTAATGAAGAAATAAACAAAAAGACACAAACACACACATAGGACAGACAGCTGCCCGTAAACGGCCTTTATCCCTCTCGGAGGCTTGATTAGCCTGATAAGGTGCCGGGTGTGAAAAATCACGACCCGGCCCGCCCTCCGCCCGGTCACATTCCTCCCTCGTTCTCTCAGACCGGGGAGCCCCCGGCATGACGTACATCTCCCTGTACCCTGTAACAGTGCAGTATCCTCCAACAAAAAAAAAAAAACAGTACAATTTAAAAGAGAGGGAAAAGGCCAATGCAGAGTGGCAGTGGGAGTGAGAAAGGAGAGAGAGAAAGAAAAAAAAACACTTACTCACTGGTTCTCTGATACACCGTAGCTTGGTCCTCGGCCACTCCTCCACCCTCTAACGGATGATAGCTGCGCCGCCCGGGCGGATCAAAGGCAGTGGTTCTCCTACTCCAGGCGGTCGGCAGTGAGCCCCTCCCCGCTCGCGGTCGGTGGTCTCAGACACCGGCACATTTCAGCGGCTGGTAGGGGTCTCCTCAACCCCTGACAGCTCCAGGCGGTCAGTTAGGAGCCCCTTCTCCCCTCGTGGTCGGCGGCCGTTCTGGCCTAAAGTGCCAACTAAATAATTATTTTTCATCCTTTCACTCTCAATCACCTTTTTGCCTATGTATTTTTAATCGTTTTCCACTCTTAATTAATCGACAAACAAATAGAGAAAAATTCCAGCCAGAATTTATTCCTTGATTTTTACAAGCAAAGCATGACAACTGTTTCACAAATCGCATGCCCAAAGCCGAGCTTGTTAGCCACAGAATCCCTCAACAGTGCAAATGAATGAACAACTAAAGTCAGACTGTCAGATTCATCAGCCAATCAGATTGATTTATTTGTTCTTGGTGGGTGTGGTCTTTAGAATATGTCCCGGTCGAGGCCTTCTAGCTGGCATTGAGCGACGCAATCACGCTTTAAGTGATGTATGTAATTTGAAAGCGAAGAGTGTGAGATCTTGATGAGGTTATTGCCATTGAGAATGAGTTTCTTATGAATTTAAAAACATGAGATGTTCTGCATGATCGTGCAAATGCATAATTTATTAAACAGGAAAGAAAGACTGATAGCAAGAGCTTTTTGCATTGTTATAGCAACATAAGGAGTTTTATAAGTGTAAATTAGGCTGCTTGAACATTCAGTGTCAGATCAAGTTTTGAAAAGTTCACAACTTCCTACAAAAGTGCAATGAAATACATCTTTAAGTCAGAATTACAACTTGTAGGCTTGTGCAGAAATTCTCAACTCTGATTTTGCCAAGATACAGGGGCATGATGTCACACAAACATATCAACACTCAGGGAGATATACAAAGTAAGTGATAAACATTTACTTTATTAAGTAATATCGATGAATGAGTTCATTTCCACCTTACATGATATTAAAGCTTTTTTTTTTTTTAAAACGCCTACAGAAACAGATGTATAAAACATGGTAATTTATAATCTCTTTTGATAATCATATACCTGAAGCACAAATGCTAATGCTTTAGCATTGTTTATCAATTGGGTTGCTAGGAGATATATCTAATGAGTGTCAAACCCCGGTTAAGCTAACGGGAGCTTTGCAGTTTTGTTTCCTTAAACGTCATCTTCAGAATATCGGGGAATGGAATGCATTTATGGTCGGAGATATCAAGTAGGAATATCCCACATCCAATGGAATGGATGAATTGAATGGAATGGAACGCAGCATAACTGTTCATTTCACAAAGAGTCATTCTGCAGTTAAAATTAGGCTTGAGCATTAAGTGTCGTTTCAAGTTCTGGCTTTCGTGGACGTGCTTTTAAAATGTCAGTTGGTATTATTAGTTAGCTGCGACATTATGTGTGATACCCAAATGCATACGGTGTCTTATTCATTGTGAAACTGTGTTTTCTTAATGACATCATTCACACTGAAGGCCTAGATTTTACATGCACTACCCGCCACCGATCTACACTCATATCATAAAACCACTAACAAGTGATCTTTAATAGGCTCTCATTTTCTGACTAAACAAGAGTAATTCCCACTGTGATTAGTGTCATCTCTTAGGGCATGTATTATGAGAGTAAATCAAGCAATTAGGCATTTCTTTTCACTCACATGTCAATTGGAGCACTTGATGTAGACAAGCTCTTTTAAAGTGCTGAAAAGCAACCTATGTTCTGTATTCTGTGCAGCGAGTTTCAGAGCACAGTTTAGAGAGTTGTCTTTTGTTTGGCACAGTCAGGTCTCTATTGGGTGGATGGAGGGAAATTCAGCCCAGGCTTTGTATCTCTCCTGGGGTGAGTGCCTGCAAAACACAGGGTCATTCACTGAACACCAGAGGTCAAACAGAATGAAGCCCAGCAGTCCATGAGGCAGTAGAGGAAAATTCAATAGGTCAACAGGGATGGGAAAGGAGATGGAGAGAAATTGAGAGGTAGAAAGTTCTGAATCAGCATTGTGGGAGGTCATTGATGAGAGTCAGGTAGAACAGCAGATTGTGCCTGGAATAAACTATTCCAAGTGTCACATTGTCAGGTAAGCCTTTGACTCTACATTGGGCC
Source organism: Moxostoma hubbsi (assembly GCA_032164185.1). NCBI lineage: Eukaryota > Metazoa > Chordata > Actinopteri > Cypriniformes > Catostomidae > Moxostoma > Moxostoma hubbsi. The sequence continues at coordinate 8,791,139 of JAVLUX010000186.1, forward strand.
TTAAACATATGGGTCTTATTTAATAATAAGCCAATATACTGTATGCATTTTAGATAAATAATTTTGTATGTATCTTTATGAAGTGACAATTATTATTTTGTGACAATCTTTAAAATGGTTCTTAGCATGTCCCTAAGGGGTTCTAGGTGGTTGCAAGGGTGTTGCTAGGTAGTTGCTTGGTGTTTTGTGTGATTGCTAGGTGCCCAAGGGGAGGGGGGGGGGTGGGGGGGGGGGTGTCCTTTATGGTGGGCAATAGGTTCTGTTGTTTCACTCCCCGACCAGGCAAAGGGAGCTTGGTCGTTTCGCCAACCGACAGGAGTTGGGGGCGTCAAAAGTTTCTAGGAGGCACAAGAAATATTTTATTTTACTAACCCCAAGTATGGCAATCAATAGTAATAGTGATGCTTGTCTTAGCACACAGCTTGCCTTAGCCACAGTGTTTACACTCTCTTTAAGAAGTCAGCCTGCGAATGGGTTAGTTAGGCCATGTCCACACATTGAAAAATCATTAATTAAGCTACGTTTACGGCTCTCATTCACACTGGCACTGAATGGCACTGAAAACAGAGACTTTTGAAAATGCTCTCCATAAACATATACTTTGGAAAACAACGTTATGAAACTGAAAATTTATGAAAAAATGTAAATGTATTATCGAGATAATTACACACTTTACCTTTAAAGTTATGCTTTATCACTAATAATGAAGAACTGTTATATAATGTTGAATATACAACCACCAGAACCCAGCCCTTATACACACACAAACACACGAACACAATAATGTCAGTGTTCAGTCATTTTCTATCCAAAAGTCATGGGTTTTAACATGCATTCCTCTCCCATTACACACTCTCTCTCTCTCACACACACACACACTTTTTTCCCCACAGTTACAATGCTGCAAAACAAAGTAATAGTGGCCCGTAGTGACTGGGCTGATGCCGTTGCCGTGCAACCATCCAAACTGAGCATGTAAACACTGTGTTGATACTGTGTGCAGTGAGAGTTTGGCTCCCATGTTTGTGCAATCCCCCTGTTGCGCTCATGTCCTTTTCCATAAATTTGTAGACACAAACAATAAGTGCATTATGCCAACAGAGTTCATTAAAGGGACAGCTCACCCACAAATTAAAATTCTGCCAGTAATTTACTCACCCTGATGTTTATTTTTGATTGAACTTTTCCACTAACTCACAGGTAAAGTCACACATTGATACATTCACATATACAAACATAAAGACTCACATACATCCAGAGAGATTATTCACAATGGTCTATTTTAAAGGACCAGTGGCCCCTCTCAAGGCCACGGTGTAGAGAGTCAGAGCACTTGGCTGTATGCCCAGACACAAATAGAGCAGTTCACTGAGCACGTGCTCTCTTTCTCTCTCTCTCGCTTTCTATAACAACATAATCTCCCTTGACACACTCTTGAAATTCAATGGGGGGAAAGGTCAAGCCAACAGTATAGACACACTAGTTTTACCTTGCACATTTGAACAAGATTTAGATTTTAATTTAGTGCAATTTTTTTCCATTACACTGGGCAACAGGAAAGACAAAATAATCATCACCAAATCATGTTTTCCTCATGATTACAATCAGAGAAGGATCAAACACTTCTTTTTACATCTCTAAGAGGCAGATCTCTTTTGAATTTACAATTCTGACATCTCTGAGCCCATTTTCATGCACACCAATATGCTCATTACGATGATATCCGCTGGTTTATTTTTAAAGGAACAGTTCACCCAAAAATACAAAATACAAGATTTATACTACAAAAGGACATACATATTGATCTGTTTCTCACCCACACCTATCATATCACTTCTGAAGACATTGATTTAACTACTGTAGTTGTATGGATTACTTTTATGCTGCCTTTTGTGATTCTTGGAGCATAAAAGGTCTGGTCACCATTCACTTGCATTGCATGGATCAACAGAGCAGAAATATTCTTCTAAAAATCTTAATTTGTGTTCTGCAGATGAAAGAAAGTCATACACTTCTGGAATGGCATAAGAGTGAGTAAATTATGAGAGAATTTTCATATTTGGGTGAACTATACCTTTAAGCCGTATATGACCTTACACTGATAATGGAAAGCTGCTTACTACGACCACACACACATTGTCGGCTTATTAACAATAATCAGTGTAAGAAAGTGAATGTAAACATACGCAATTACTCATATGATTTTCTTCCATGCAACACAAAAGGAGATGTTAGGCAAAATGTCCACGCCGCCAGGGGGCTGTTAATCTCCAAATATTACAAAAAAGCCACCATATAAATGATAGAAGTCACCATAAAAGTAGTCCAAATTTTTTTATCTGTATTCCAGGTTGTCTAAAGCCAAACGATAGCTTTGTGTTAGGAATGGATCGGAACTTAAGTTGTTTTTCCACTGAGAATCAGGTAAAACTTTACAACAAGTTTCTATCTGTCAACATTGCAAAGTAAATGTATTAGGGATTATGAATACCTAACAATGAATAATATTTTCAACCACATTTGTTAATCATGATAAATGATTAAAATACAATCTAAAAATACAATTAGTCATTGTTACTTAATGTAAGTTCATAATGCATTAATTAATGTTAACGTGTACAACTTTTTTATTTAAAAAATGTATTATATCATGTTGAAATTAAGAAAGGATAAGCCGCTTTTTTGGCACTTTGTTTTTGGTATTATATTTTTTTGTGCTTTATTTTCAAGCAGAAACATACTGACGTAATGATTGTATGCAGTAATGAAACCAGAGACCCTCTCCTCATAATAGTGAATGGACAGTCCACCCAAAAATGAAAATTCGCTCATGATTAACTTACCTTTAAGCCATCCCAGATATGTTATTACTTTCCCTATTCAGCAGAACCATATAGTAAAGATTTTTTATAAGCATTTCAGCTCTGTCTGTCCATATGATGCAAGTGAATCTGCTGGATATTTGTCAAAGTCATATTTAGGCAGAATAAAAATAATTCACACGATTCCAGTCATATTTATATTTATGTCTTCTGAAGCAAACCCTAATTAAATTATTTTATTTTTGTACTTTAAACTGATGCTTCCACCCAGAGCTGGATTGTTGTTTGAATTGAACTCTAGCATGACGTTCGTTCCTCTGTTGTAAGCAAAGTGCATGCTTCTGGCCTCTCACGTGAAGGCAAGCGCCATTGTGCTTACGTCACGCGACAGCTCAGTGATGCATCGACTGCTGGCAGTAAGAGATATATTTTAGTTCATAAAATTTGAATTATTGAATTACTTTTTACACAAACCTATTGATTTGCTTCTGAAGACATTCTGAAGATTCATGTGGATTACATTTATGCTGCCTAAATATGCCATTTGGCCATCAAATAGCCAACAGACTGATGGCACCCATTCACTTGCATTGTATGGACAAGAGCTGAAACGTGCTCATAAAAATCTTCACTTCAGTTCTGCTGAAGAAGGAAAGTCATACATAACTGTGATGGCTTAAAGGTAAGTAAATCATGAAAGGATTATCATTTTTGGGTGAACTAATCCTTTAATTCGCATCTTAGTACCTGGGAATAAACAGGGCGCGCGCACACACACACACACACACACACACACACACACACACACACACACACACACACACACACAGAGAGAGAGAGTGTGAGAGAGAGAGTGAAGTCCAAACTGACGCATTTGGTTAAAATAATTTTCTCATTTCTTAAATCTGTAAATGAAGAATTTTCAGTTAAGGCAATACCTGATTCATGTTGTTTTATGTGATTGTGCCCAACCAGAAATAATGAGCCTAAGATGCCACTTCTTCAGAGGACAAGATTTTCAGTCACTACATTTACGTCCACTTTAAAAGTTTGATTTCAGTCAGGCTAAGACAATAACTTGTCTTTTAAAAATGTAATGTATATGCCTTATTCCAACTGAAATACATGTTAATTGGAGCACTTCTGGCCTCGGCATTGTGCATGTACATGCTCCAAAAGACAGACTTGTTTTTAACACTTCCTCAGCTGTCTTCCTTCAAATATTCAATTACGCTTTGTATCATGTATACAGATATTGAAAGAGATGAAGACAGTAGCTCAACTATGCAAGAAACTATTGTAACTTTTTCTGTCGTATATAATAGAGGTTATCCTGTACTTTTGTAATTTTTAGCATTTTCTTTTACTAACATTACAGTTTAGCCTAATCAGAGCAATGCATTCAATCATATTGATCAAACCCATCAACCTTGAAATTTCACCTTTTCACTTTTATAACCTTCATGACCTTCTCTGTTGCATGTGATGAATGACCACAGGTTTATGCTCATACAGTGTGACAGCTAGGTTTACTGTGCAAACTAGTGCGTCAGTCATAAAATGTTGCATGTCACAGTAAACTCAGTAAACATTTCCTGCAGTACATCATGTGTATTAGTTCAATTTACAGATATCAACAGGCTTGAGAGTGTCGTTACTTTTATGTGCAATGAACCGTGCACATATTAGGTGCTAGATTAGGGGTACTCAAGACTCGGACATGAGTACAAGTAACAAGTTCAATTTTAATTGACTTGGATTTGTCACAGACTCGCATGCATTTTTACTCGGACTCTAGCATTTCTAAAAAAATTTCGAGTCCAGCCGAGTCCATGGCATTTGTGATGCATTGAAAAACAAAAAAAATAACATAACATAGGGTGAAAATACACCCTCTTTTCCCAGCCGGGATTTCAAAATTGCCTCTAAATGTCTGAGATTTGGCTTTGTCTTCATATTGATATGCTCTCTACATTTAGTACTATCATACATTCTGTGAATTTGATATTGCGCAACAGTATTCAACTGTATATGTCCTTACGTGTGATTATTTTGGCTGAGAGGGGCAGTGTGTACTCTTTCAAAGCACTTTTTAAATCTCTCTGTCGCCTGCGCAGGTGTACTGTATGTATGTGCAGGAAAGAGATCGCAAGATGTGCTCCTTCACTCTCATTCAGAAATATCTATAATGTAAAAACACTTTTAAAAGTACGTTCCCCAACTCTGCAAATGATTAAACAGAGCACGTTTTATCAGACTCAAGCTTACTACACAAAGTCATTTCTAACTGAAAATGTTGACTATATAGATACAAAATCAAATTTACTACTTGATCAGGAATATTTCAATTAATATGATGGATGAAATGGACCATGATGGAAATTGTACTACAAGTCTGTCACATATTTGTAGTGCAAAAGCTGTTGCTATTCAATGGCAAACAAATCTGAAATACTATAATGACAAGAAAGGACGGCATGGCCGGGCCATGTCGCGGCCATCTCTCTGGGGTCGGAGGGGTCGCTGCCGGCTGCTGAGAGCAAGAGGAACCGCGTCCACCTGCCGAGAAGGGGAGTAGCGTTTGAGGGCCGGGCGACAGCGTGTCTGGGGACCTGCGATCAAGTTTTCTCTCTCTCCTCTCTTTTCTCTCTCTCTTTGTGTAACCTGTTTGCACTTTCCCTCTCCCCACGCCTCCCCTTGTCTCTCAAGCAGGTTCCCAGGAGGCGGGGTGGACCACCGGCAGACAAAATGGCCGTAAGTTCAGCATCTCCCCTCCAGAGATGAAGGGGGGAGTAAGTCAGACCGGTAGTGCCCTGGCCTGAATCGGGTGGGGGAGGAGTATGATGAGGAGAAGGGTGTGGCAGGGCTGGGATGGAGTACGGTTGGCACTGATCAGCAGGAGAGCAAGATAAAGGGGAGCCAGAGACACCAGTTAGAGAGAGAGAGAGACGCACACAGCCGCACTGCATGTGTGTCTGTTTATGCTTGTTTTTTTGTTGAGTTTTATCATTAAACTTTGTTTACTGTTCAGCCAGTTCCCGCCTCCTCCTTGCCCGTCCTTTACCTGTTACAACTATGAAGAACAAAAGTGAGGGGAGAAGTCTCTGTTCACCTATTATCAATACTAAATATAATGTGAAAAGAACAAAACGTCAATATGATCTTGACTTTAGGGAAGTAGGCTACACCTGGACACAGCAGGTGGACTGAAAAGTGTGAAGTGTAGTAGTACAAAAATACATTTTGAATGGTACCAGATCCTTTCTGTTTTTATTTTATGTTGTTGTATTTCATTTTATGGCCATTATTATATGTGTTAGTATTACCATTTATTCAATGTATTTAATTAGTTACATTTAATGTGTTTCACCCATCATTTTTGATACAATTTTTTAAATGAAGTAGAAATAAAAACAAAATTAAATAAATAACTCTGGTTGTAATGACTAATGCAGCTTTCACTTTCTTTAGTCTATGTTTGAGGGAAACGCAACTGTTGAAGGACAGTTTTGTCTTCATTCACCTAAAGGGCGGAGGTTCTTGCATTGCCGCTCTTTAATTATTCAGTGACAAAATGATCCATTTGCCCTGTCAATTCCTGAAACATGCGACCAACTACCCATTGGACATTTATAGGGATTGTTCACCCAAAAATTTTACTTTTAATTTTTTTTCCAAACCAGAATTCATTAATTTTTTCTGTGACACACTAATGGAGATTTTAAGCAATGTGAATGGTGACTGAGGTTAACATTCTGCCTAACATCTCTCTTTGTGTTCCACAGTAGAAAGAAAGAACAACATAAGGGTGAGTGAATGATTACATAATTTTACTCATAATGGCTCATCAGGAAATGTTATATCTACTTCTCTTTTTTGATTTGAAACTCTGTGGTGAGTGGAAAAGTGATTAATCTAAAGCAATTCTGCTGCATTAAACATGCATGAATCTTAATGACAGATCTGCACCAGGCTAGTGTTTAACATTAAAGTCTGTTTAGGCATTTCGAGCCAAGAGAACTGAATGCTTTTACAACCACCATGTTAAAATAGTTATGAAGGAAACAGTTGTGCTCAGCTGAAAGCAATTTAACAAACATTATAGGACTGACTCATTCGTTTCTCATAAATGACTAATGACCTTAAAATATCTCTTGAAAATAACAGTGATTATGTTTTATATATTTTTTAGGGCTGGATTGTTAAAGGCACCAAACATAGCAGAATGTTTTTAGGCATGGATCCATCAGCATATGTTTTTGTTAAACACACTATTGCACAGAAATAAATCTGTAGTTTATTCCATGTTCAAATACATTCTTCTATTCTAGCTTAATAGTGAAAACAAAAATCAAATCATTGCTCTGCTTGTTTGAGTATCCTGACCAGCCTGACATAGCAACATTAGTTCAACCAATGGCACCAGTTTGGGGCAGGACTTTTTTTTTCTTTAAACAATGGCAGATGAAGGAGTCTTAGGGTAACCTGTTTGAAAAGAATAATTATTTTTGCAGTCCCATTTGGATATCTTAGTGGCATGAAAATTACTCACTTCAGCTTTAAATTTTGTGTAAAACAAAGCAAAGAACAGCATTCGTCTTCAAAAGCAATAGAAGGAACTTCTCAAATAAAACTTCTCACATAGAACATGAATTTGTTTCATTCTTTATTGTCTGATGCACCCTTCTGTATTCTTTTCTATAATTTTTTACATCCCCAACCAGCAAAACCTGGGCTGCATCTATTTTAAGAGCAGAACAGCAGGGTGTATTTCACTCTAAGCTCTGGGCCCACGTCATCTCAAACCCCATTGCTGAATAATAGATGGGATGTTCTATTCTCTTGTTCCCTGAGGAGTTCCTCTACCCTGAGGCCTATTGCAATCACCTACTGGGACACCAAACACGGTTCATTTATTGGCCAAATGGATCTCAGTCACACACTGATATCCCTTTTACAGCTCCAAAAACCTGGTCAGACCACATAAAACCACACCACTAATGTTTGGTTGGGAAGAAACTAGGAATTTGGTCTGTTTTTCAAAACCCCTAACCCTAACTATTACACTTTGGCATGTAACCCATCCCACACAATTTGTGCTATGGAAAGGAATGCTATTTTTCTTGGCGATCAAATTTACAGTTTTCACCTGGTGGACGAACTTGTGAAAAAAATCCCATAGATTAACATTTAAAAAAACGTTAAAGTCTAGTTTTTTAAATAAAAGACATGTCATGTATTTTACTGGCTTTTTGCTGGCTGAAAATCAGGAGGCAGTTTGATACCCATTTCCTCTACGTGTTTCTTTTTCCCAGTGGTTTCCTTCCTGTAATCTGATCCATGAACTTTTACTCTCAGCATACCAGGAATGACACCCCCACCACCACCAAAACACACAATCCTTCACCGCAAGCCTGCAATGAAATTCTCCACATACTGTATTGACAACATGACTCACATTCCAATACAAGGCCGTAACCATATTTTCTTCAAGAATCCTACGCTGCTCTTTTCCATACAAAAACATATTGTGGAAGTATTGAAAGGTTCATACTGAAAAAGTTACAGCATATTGTTATGAACAACACAAGGGTGAGTAAATGAGTAAGTAAATTTACCATTTACATTTCTCCTTTACCTGGTGGCTCATTTTTTGAGCACAGACCTGACAATTACAAAATAAAGTATCTTTTAAAAGTAAACACTTAGAAGATGATGTACACAATTTAGAATGAATTAAAGACATAAAGACATTATTTTGAAAAATCTTAAATTAATTGTAAAATATTACCTAAAAAAATATATGACATTGTCTCTGCCACAACCTAAAAACTCAATAGAAGCCACAAGTCACATGTCTTACCATTTTTTAGTTCTGATATGGCCATATCTGATTACTTGTACTCAATGTATATTGTGGTTAATGCCCTGTTCCATTCCCTTTCACATTTGTTAACTATGCTGTTAATGCCACACAAATTCTAAACAGTTCCTTAAGTATGGCCATTAGTATGGAGCTGCAGTGTTAATGGTACTGCCTACACTCTACATCCTGGACATTATGAGTTTTTACCACTTGAGAGGCCCAGGCTCTAATGCAGAAACATTAAATGTAATGTAGGACTGCAGAACACAAAGCTCACTCGCAGACCTGACTGGACATATTGAGTGAGTTTTGTGGCAATCTGCAATCTTTAGTTCTAGCCTTAAGTCTTAAGAATTAAGAGGGGTGGGTGGTCGGAGAGGGGCTGGAGGCATTTATGACCGAGGGGGCCAAGGGGTCTGGAGACTGAGATTCCACGGAATGAGCCTTCTTGAGTGGATGGGGGGGGGGGGTCGGTCACAAATGTGCACAAGAGAAAGGGAGTTTATTTGTGTGAGTGGGGGGGTTCATAACGCATTACTGACATACCAGAGAAGAGGTCTGGTTTTCACAGCAATTCCTATCCTCTCTCTTTTACACACACATAAAAATTTACTGGGTTTTCTAAACGGGGACATTCTATAGAACTGCATTGTTTTTATTTGAAGCTAATTACAACCAGTGGTGGGTAGATTACTTTTGAAATGTAATCTTGTACTGATTACAAATTACATGACTAAAATTGTAGTCAATAACATAATCTCTTGGATTACATTTTAAAGTATCTAATCTGACTGCATTTTGATGACTTCTTAGCTAATTCTTGTTAATTTAATATCACATGCATTTAAGTAGGATAAACTTGTACCATTTTACATAATGTTGCATGGGTAAAAGCATCAAAAGAAAAAAAAAATTATGATTTTTAGTCTTTGTTTTACTTGCTACTTTGTGTATCTAAGTGAAGTAAAAAGGCACTTAAAATGTTCCTACTCTGACAATTTTGGCATTACACACATCATCCATGTGTGTCAACAGATTAGACCAGTTATATTTGTAAATCAACGCCATTAAAAAAACAGTCTCAAAAACTGTTGCAAAATCACATTCATGTACATTTCTGAAGGCGAGTACAAAAGCAATTCACAAAACTAAAACTACCTTTACCGCTCTAATGCAATCGGTTCTGCAGTTATGTGTGGAGTACCACTCCATCTTCAGTGTCATTTTGACTGGTGGTTAGTATCAGGTCTATGTGTGCAATTCTACCCCAATTTGAAAACACTTGAAGACTTACTGAGCATGTAGGCTGATTTTGAATGAAGAATCAGATGGATCAATAAATTAAAGGTGCACTTAGTAACTAGTGTCATCTAGGACTTGCAGTGACACCTTGTGGCATGGGTGCTGCATCATTCAAAATCAATAGTTTTCAGTCACAGATGCCATGAATATTTGAAATTCACTATTCACAGTCAGCCATGATTAATTGAATCCAAGAGTGAAAGTGTGCAATACCAAGCTGGTTACTGAGATTAAGTGAGTAGTATTTGACTGGTCATGTGATCTCAACATGACAGCCCCAATGATGGCACCCTCTTCATGTAGAATAAAACAGCCAAAATTACAATTCCTTTTTTTTACGAGTAAAACTTTTTTATGAGGAAAAAATGACTGAGCGCACTTTTAATATGTAATCATGTAATAAATAAAAAATTACAGATTACAAGTCTAAATGCAATGTAATTAAAATGCTATTTAATCCAATTACAAGTGCTTGGTTTTTATTATCTAATTACATAATCCAGATTACATGTAAACCGTTACTACTCAGCACTAATTCTATTGACTAACCCTTTCCTGAGAGTGCACCGGTTTCCCCCACAAATCCAAAAACATGAGGTTAAGTGAATTGCCGACTGTAAATAGCCCTGTAGGTATGAGTGAGAGTCCCCCAGCCACTGAGAGTAGTGTCAGGAAGGGCATCCGGTGTAAAACCTGTTGCCAAATCAATTATGCATATGATCCGCTGTGGCGACCCCTATTGGGAGCAGCCAAAAGAAGAAGAAGAATTCTATAGACTAACCCTAACACTACAAAAACCGTACTTGCAAAAATTATCTTTGCTTTATTTATGAATTATATTTTCCAATTGAGTACATCCCTGAACTATGGCTAAGTACGGACACATATACCCTCCCCCTTTATTCCATCCAAACTGTTGTATGATATTGTATCTACCACATATCCCCCCCCCCAAACCCCACCCACCCACCCACCAGGGGTTTATGTTTGCTTTTAACACATTCTTTGCCTGTGGTAATGTAGGATCAGTTTCACATAGTTCAGTCATAATCTCCATTTGTAACAGAGATGAACCCGTTGGGTAAATGACTAACACACATGATGGAGTCTGTGGTTATGAAAGCATTAAGTTTCACACGTTTAGCAGTACAGCTTGATGTCCCGCAGCCGTATCATATAACTGCTTGGGTGCAGAGAGACAGACAGAGGAATGGAGTAGAGGATCCATTGAGGAACGCTGGTCTAGGTGAGGGGTCGGCCTTCTTAGATTATAAAATAAGTGTTTATACCTGCTCAATTCTCAGTGCATGCTATATGTATCCCACATCTAAGATCTCTCTCTCCGCTAGCGTAGGGCGACCATACGTCCCTGTTTTCCTGTGACAGTCCCAGTTTTTGGTGGTCTGTACACGACTGGAGCTGTCCCCGGAAATGTCCACGTTTTCCCTGAGTGTTCAAAACAGCCCGCATAGTGAAATATCGAAGTACTTCTCGCTGCAGAGTGCAGCGCGATGATGTAGCAGATCTAATCCCATACGTATCAGATTTTAGTGACGTAGTGGATGTTTTAATGCACATGCATATTCACATTTTAATGTTTTGCTTTATTACAGTAGTGTACTTAACGGTCATTAATACAGTATATATTCATATATACTGTATTAACACACAAACATTTATATATTAGGACTGCACAATTCAATTCAAATTGCGGTATGACATTGTGTGATTATTTCACCGCAAAGGGCTACGCCAATTTAATTAAATGAATAGATAAATCAAGCTGTTCGCTTCAAAGTCCATGCACACTGCTCTGTCCTGTCTGTATTGTGTATAAGTATTATTGCAGTGTATTCAGAGCAGTTCTGTACTCCACAACTACATCTCGTGCTCAGAGTAACAGATGTGGTTCCATTCGGTTCCATGTGCTGAACGCGTCGTTTTTAAAGCACTCCAGATTCACTTTAATTTAACTTTTGCATACTTCCATGTATGTTTGACCACTACATGTTAGTATACAAATAAATATAATTCACCCCATGGCATTTATGTACAGCGGATGAGATGTTAAAAATGAGGAGCACATTATAGTGAGTAGTATAGGCCTATTGCCTAATTTATATTTTTATTTTCTGTGGTGAAGAGGAAAAACAAGGAAAAGTCATTTACAAAATCCATGGTTATGACCATTTTTAAAAGCTAAGCTATATTAAACAAATGTCTCAGTGTAATACTTTAATACTAAGTACTAATGTACTCAGTGTAATGCATAAAAACCAAAACATCCACTACGTTACCAAAATCAGCTACAAAGAGGATTAGATCTACTATGTCATTGCGCTATAGTCTGAAGCGAGGACCCTTTCGAAACAGTCCAAATATAGCTGCGTTCACACTGACAGCTACTTTGTCGCTGCATGTCACCAGTGGCTGGCGGTTAGGTTGCTAGTGGTGTGCATGGAGAGTCTAAACAGCACTGTTTCTATACAATATTGTAAAGCTTTGGAAACCAATAAATAGTCAGTTGCAGTGGAAAATAAGGAATATTGCATGAGGTATACAGGCTATGACTGTTTATACTATACTGATGTTCCAGTCATGAGCACCAAATACAAAAACACACACATGCTTTTCAGTTGGCATTTGTTTAAGAACATTTTCACATCAGTTTCAGCCATTATAAATCCCGATTTGTTTCTTACTTTTAACGTAGGATAAAATCCATGAAATTTAGGATTGAATATCCCATACAAGTAATCAAATGGTTTGGCTCAACTATTCAGTATCTCTCAAACAAAAGATGACTACTTCTCCTATCATGTATGTCTATGATAGATGAATGAACCAATGAGAATATGTTATAGACAGATTTGTTGTATACAATAGTATTATATTCCTGTCTTTTGTACTTTGCTTTCACCTGAAGCCAGGGGCGGATTATGACTAGTGAGGGACCTGGGGCCAATTTTCTTTTGTAATGTAGGGCAAACATGCAGATATAGCATGTTTAAAGAACACCCTGGGATTTTCAGTGATACCCAATATTAATCTTGCCATAATAAATTCCTCTCCTTGCTCTATAGATATGCATGACTTCACATATATTTTTTATAAAATCAGTTATGTATTTTCATACCTGTCAACATTTTTGGGGGCGTGGGTATTGTCGATATTGCTTCGAGATATTAAATTAAATTCTTCCGTCCAACTGTTAAGTTTACACACACACATATATATATATATAATTTATTTTATTTTTTTTCGTCGAAGTCCCAACTGAGTCTTCTCCCATCTACCAGTGCTGCTTCATTCAACTTCCCGCGTCTACTACCTGCGCAGATATCAACAGCGCAACTGGGTTGTAGGTTGCCAGGTTGAGGTCACAAATGGGTTGAAATCTCTATGATGTGTCGATTGTGTGAGTAGGCTGCGTTTCATCCAAGATCTGGCAACTGGACAACCTTCGCGAGATCGGTGGGAAATACGGGAGACTCCCGTGAAAAACGGGAGTGTTGACAGGTATGTTTATACACCAAACATATGGGATTAGAATCCTGCCATGATTCAAAACTGAAAATCAAGTTCTGAAAGGTTGAAACTAAGTGTTCAAAATTTTACAAAAAAAGGTTTTGCAAGTAGAAAAATAAGATTTGCAAGCTTGCAAAATGTAAAAAAATAAAAATATCTCTGCAAACATTATGTTGTTTTTGAGATTTCCTTCTTCAGAACTGCAACATTTTTTTTACGATGTTGCGCAAACAATTTTTCAGAGTTTCAAATTTGTCACTGTTCTCCCACTGTATTAGTTTGTTTTCCAGGTTTGAAACCTTGTAAATGGTGATCTGAAAAGTGGTGTGCGAATGTGTGAAAAAAAGTTTTGAAACTCTGAAAACAGAGTTTTGCAGGCTTGCAAAGTGGTAAAAAAAATAAAATCTCTGCAAACATAATTTTGTTTTTGAGTTTTCCTTCTTCAGAAGTGCAACACTCTTTTTTTACGGTGTTGCGCAATCATTTTTTCAGAGTTTCGAATTTGTCACTGTTCTCCCACTGTATTAGTTTGTTTTCCAGATTTGAAACCTTGTAAATGGTGATCTGAAAACTGGTGTGCGAATAGGTGAAAAAAGTTTTGAAACTCTGAAAACAGAGGTTCGAAAGGGTGAAAATTATTACATTACATTACATTTGCACTCCTATTGCAGACTATTTTTTCAGAGCTGAGTTTACAACACCCACTTTGCGGAGATACGCCCACACAGTTGCGAGCTTGCGACTCACGTGATTTGTGGCAGCGTTGTCACGCAGCTCTGCTCTGAAACTCTGAAATTCAGACTGAGCGAAAATGAAGCTTCGCAACCTCGCAACTTAAAAAAAAAAAAAAAGCCTGGAGGGAGGGCCTTCTGCTCTTGGCCAATGCTTTGCTGTCTGCTGACGTACAGTCCAATCACAAGTCGTATTTACTGGAAAGGTGGGATTGACCGACTGCTCCGCCAATGACGAAAGCGCACAGGATACGCAAACAGGATGCACGGCTCTCTGGCCACAAGGCGGTCCCGTCTAGTGCTGCAAGAACCGCGTACCTGCGTGAAGTTGGCCCCCCACCCGACGCAAAACGTCGGCAAAATAGTCTCAATCGTTTGTGCTTTGTTTGTGCTGCTTCGGTTTTTTAGATATTAAAAGAATACTTATAGGTCAATCTGAGGTCAGTCAGCCCCCCACATGCTCCAAATTCACCCAAAATAGTCTCAATCGTTTGTGCCGGTAAAAGTTTCGTTTTGCAAATGTCTTTTTTTAACAACACAGTTCAAGAAAGAAGGTAAGATCCAAATGGCAAACCAAATCACATAAATAGTTGAATTCACTTAACTGTTACCGATCCACTGTTCGTTTTCAACTTGTAACGGGACACAGCGGATCACAGGATGAGTGGAATGTAACACAAACTCCAAGGTAAGTGTTTTAACTTGTTACTGTATGTAGTTATGTGAATAACAATAGTAATATTAACATTGTCATAAATAAAGGCACCATAATCTGTTTGCTGTAGCTCTGTGTTTATACACACATTGGCAGTGCGTGTGTGCAATACAGGTCAAAAGTTTGGAAACATTAAGATTTTTAAATGTTTTTGAAAGAAGTCTCATAATCTCACCAAGGCTGTATTTATTTGATAAAAAAATAAATAAAGTAAAAACAGTAATATTGTGAAACAATACACATTCAAATAGCTTTAGTTTTAATGTAATTTAAAATGTAATTTTATTTCTGTGACGTCAAAGCTGAATTTTCAGCATCATTACTCCAGTGTTCAATGGTTTGTTTGTTTGTTTTTAATTTCGTTTTTGTTTGGTCTTTCCTATTTGTAGTCTATATATGCTCAGGTTTATATGTGTTGGATACAATATGATTGGCATAATAAAAAAAACATCCAGTCTTCAATGTCACATGATCCTTCAGAAATCATAGAAAAATGTTGATTTTGAGCTATTATCATTATTATTGGTGCTCAATTAGTAAGAATGGTTCTTATTTTTTTATCAATGTTTAAAACAATTTTTGCATGCTTAATATTTTTGTGGAAACTTTGATGAATAGAAAGGTAAAAAGAACAGCATTTATTTGAAATAGAAATCTTTTTACTGATATAAATGTCTTATACTTTCTCTTTTGATCAATTTAATTTGTCCTTGCTGAATGAAAGTATTTTATTTATATATATATATATATATATATATATATATATATATATATATATATATATATATAGCACAACTGTTTTCAACTGATAATAATAATGAATTTTTCTTGAGTAGCATATTAGAATGATTTCTGAAAGATCATGTGACACTGAAGTAATGATGCTGAAAATTCAGCTTTGATCACAGGAATAAATTAAAGACATATAACATATTCAGATAGAAAGCAACTGTTTTACATTGGAATCATATTTCACACTATTAGTGTTTTACTGAATTTTAAATCAAATAAATGCAGCCTTGGTGAGCAGAAGAGACTTCTTTCAGAAACATAAAAAAATCTGAATTTTTTCAAACTTTTGAATACTTATATTTATATATATATGTGTGTGTGGAAACCTGTGACTCAATGAATTAAGTAGCCAAAATGATTTTACATTTGAAATTGAATTACTGTGTGAATTACTGTTGAATTACTGTGTCACTCCACTTCTCAGGTTGTCATACATCTCCCAGACACATGGAGACCTCCTGCAGTAGGCCACATAATGTCCAAGAGCATCCTGAGTTAAAGCTCTTTTGAAGGCAGTGATTGTCCTTAAAGCAAATCTCTCTCCTTGGAGCATCAGATTGGAGGGACATTCACACAAAGGAAATTCTGTGGAGTTGCTTCCCAGGTCAGTGTCAATCAGACACCAGGTCAGGAGTTTTCCCAGACTGTAACTGAGCACTTTTCCTGAGGTATCTGTCTTGAATGCAGAGGGACACTGTGACAGACTTTGTATTATCCTGAGGCAGGGGGACTCCAGAAGGGTAAGGCCTTCTTCCACTGTGGCCTGAAATGAGCCATGCCAGAAGCCTGCAGTACAGCAACAGAAGTACAAACAAATGGAACTTCCTGGGTGACTTGTGTGCTGAGACCACAATACTGTGAGTAGCACTGTTTTGTGAAGGAAACACATGCATGTTCCCCTCACAGATGGATCTGCATGGAGCCATTCAGGACAAGGAGAGAGGTATGAATTCGTCTTCATATGTCCCAGAACAGGAAGCATCCATTTATGGTTTTCCATCTACGCTGCAAGTTGTGGTGGGTAGTGGATTGGCTCCTGTGATGATCACTGTTGCAACAGCTGCATCCTCTTCATTTTTTTGCTCACCTTTTTGTTTTGCAGAACAAATTGGCATGTTGCAATGAATCTATCCACCAGAATAGGCAAGTTTTCATGCTTGGAAAAGGCCACTTTGATGTTTTTGAACTCTGCTTCAACATTGGCTGAACTTGCGGTGATGTTGGTGCTTCGAAAGTGAGGGATCATTACCCCTGTCCAGAGTGGAATGTAACTTGCAAGCCAGATTTTATTGGGAATAATCTCAGGGAGGAAGTGCATATTATCATGATCCCCATTACCTACGGCAAGTGACCTGTTCTCCTCACGTACAGTATGTCTGTTACCCACTGTCCTAGGTCTGTCTGTGTTTGGTCACATGGATCCACTTCCAGGTCCTCACCCTCTACATCTGGAATGATGACACTCTCTTCTGCAATTGTGGCTTTCAGGTATTTCTTGCACCTTTCTGATATGGGGGGGGGGGGTTAACATCTGCAGTGAAACAATGGGAACCTTGTCACCTACAGTAATTCTAAATCATTTCTCTCTTACTTTGCTTTGTGCAGGGTGGCCAAATTAGGCAGATGACTTGGCTCAGGATCTCCAAAATCCATCAACTTTGTTGCCTCTGAAGCCCTCCATACATGGGGATCCATTCTACCCTCACACAGTTCTTTGGCTATCTGCACACGCAAGTTACCAGACATCGCACGCTTGGAACAGCCAGTGTGCAGGGAGTCATCAGTGTTTTTAATTAAACACTTGAGCCCTGTTGTGCTGTTCATTTCAGGCGCTTTGTCAAATTTTTGTGAATGTGGCCACGACATTCCTGACAGTTGCCTCTGATTTCTATGTATTTCTCTGTGGCTGTTGGATAGACCTCGGCTCTTTTAAAGGCAAAAGTGCAGGGGCATTTCACTTCTTGCAATATCTGATTATTTATCACATGTGTCCAGATGCCAGGCTTCAAAATTGTGTATTCCCTTTTTGATGTTTCAGAGAACTTGCTGTATTTAACCGTCATCATTACTGGCATTTGTTTCATGAGTAAACCCTAAAGCAGTCCAGATGTTGTGTCTATTTAATTTAACAAAAGTGTATAGAGCCTTTGCAGTGATCTTGTTTTCTAGCTGCTTACTAAGCTCTGTCCAGATGCTCTGATTATGAGTAGTTAAGATTTTGATTAGGATTTTGGACTTATTTTTTGATGAACACCAAAATGGTGTTTTGTGAAAATGGAAACTCTGTCAACTGCTGGTTTCTTGGACATCGGGTATAAGCTAAACATAACCACTTAAATAATCCTGACTCAAAAATGTCATGTTCACTATAAACTTGTTTTCATTACTGTAATGGTCTGAATATAAGGATAATATAGTAATAATATATAAGGATAATATATCTTATATTAGGACCAATATGGTAATGTTGAACCCAAGATGCACAATGTATTCAAAAAAATAACATGGGTCACATGTAAAACTTTAGCATGTATTTGTATTAGCAATGAGTATTCTGTTCAAAAAACATTGACAATCTTAGCTCTCTTGAATGTTGTACAATTGTTCTTGAAGTTAATAAATACTGGATAAATATAATAAATAATAAATATTGTAACTGGCAGTGTTAAAACATTGTACAGAAATTTAATTTAGTAACTACTTTTTCCCTAGTAACTCTACACTAATTTCCACAAGAGCATCTTGAACAGAAGTGTCACTTGACATAGTGGTGGCAGTGAAGTAGCAGATGATACTCCATGTAAATAAATAAAAAGTTCAATCAGGAAACACCAGTGAATGAAGTAAATATAATTGTTTATTGAACAAATTATGTGATTAGTCATGACAGAAATTCTTCGACAATTCGACTCTAAAAGTGTGTTCACATCGAGGTGATTAGCGCTTTTGTTATCGTGTCCAGAGCTGAGCGAAAGTGAGTGACAGAAAAAGAGTCCAACAGACACCAGATGAATATTGAGCTGCTGCTGTCTGAACACCAATATGGTTTTAATAAACACCATAGCGACTACAAAAACATGTTGTTGTATTAAAACATCTTCATCCAACATTTTGGCAAGAGATTTTAATGACAAACCCAAAATAAAATGCTCACTGCTCATAAATCGTACTGTCTACACACAAAACAAGATCGATCTATTTTAGAAATATATAATATATATATATATTAGTAGCAGTCTCGGTCATTCTGATTACTATATATTAGACTAATATATAGTAATCAGAATGACCGAGACTGCTACTAAATTATATTTGATTTTTGTGACCGTTAAGTGATCTATTTTATTATGTCAGTATTGTATTCAATAAATATCAGCATTTATAATTCACCTGTAATTCAGTGTCTAATATTTTAAAAACCAAAGCAGCACAAACGAAAACTTTACCGGCACAAACGAAGCACAAACGATTGAGACTATTTTGCCGATGTTTTGCGTCGGGTGGGGGGCCAACTTCACGCAGGTACGCGGTTCTTACAGCTCTAGACGGGACTGCCTTGTGGCCAGAGAGCCGTGCATCCTGTTTGCGTATCCTGTGCGCTTTCGTCATTGGCGGAGCAGTCGGTCAATCCCACCTTTCCAGTAAATACGACTTGTGGTTGGACTGTACGTCAGCAGACAGCAAAGCATTGGCCAAGAGCAGAAGGCCCTCCCTCCAGGCTTTTTTTTTTTTTTTTTTTAAGTTGCGAGGTTGCGAAGCTTCATTTTCGCTCAGTCTGAATTTCAGAGTTTCAGAGCAGAGCTGCGTGACAACGCTGCCACAAATCACGTGAGTCGCAAGCTCGCAACTGTGTGGGCGTATCTCCGCAAAGTGGGTGTTGTAAACTCAGCTCTGAAAAAATAGTCTGCAATAGGAGTGCGAATGTAATGTAATGTAATAATTTTCGCCCTTTCGAACCTCTGTTTTCAGAGTTTCAAAACTTTTTTCACCTATTCGCACACCAGTTTTCAGATCACCATTTACAAGGTTTCAAACCTGGAAAACAAACTAATACAGTGGGAGAACAGTGACAAATTTGAAACTCTGAAAAATTGTTTGCGCAACATCGTAAAAAAAATGTTGCAGTTCTGAAGAAGGAAATCTCAAAAACAACATAATGTTTGCAGAGATATTTTTATTTTTTTACATTTTGCAAGCTTGCAAATCTTATTTTTCGATCTTGCAAAACTTTTTTTTGTAAGATTTTGAGTTTTCGAACACTTAGTTTCAACCTTTCAGAACTTGATTTTCAGTTTTGAATCATGGCAGGATTCTAATCCCATACAAACACTATATTGACGTTTGCTGTCTCAGCAGGTTATAGTAAAATGTCATCATAATAGCTTAATAATAGTAATATAAAACCATGAGACATTTATAATGACAGAGCAAGCTGCATATGTAAAATAACTAGCGGTTCATGCTTTAAACATATCTTATAAAATGTTGTCATTTTTTTCAAAGCTTGTTTTTTATTGTTGTGGTTATGGATGTAATGTAATGGTGATAAAGTGATATACCTCAAAACCCGGTTGTAACCCATTTGAATAATGTACAAAATTAGCACATGTCGCTTTAATTCAGTAAATACTCAATTCAAACTATCAGTATTTTAATTATTTCTGTTTCCCTCCCCTTGTCCCCTCCCTCATCCAGGTAGACGGGGATGACCTGCTGGCAGACAGGGTGGAAGGCACTCCCCTCCCCAGGGAAATAGGGGGAATGTGACAGGATGGAGGGCGGGGTCGGGTCGTGATTATACACACCAGGTCCCTTATCAGGCTAATAAAGTCTCTGAGAGGGATAAAGGCCGACTGCGGAAGGTGGTGCGACAAGAGAGAGAGATTGTTTACGGTCAGCTGTCCGTCAAGTGTGTTTGTGTCTTTTGTTTAAGTTTTCCATTAAACTATTATTTATATTTTCAAGCCTTCTCCTTTCCCTTATATTCCCTTTACAAAGCATAACATACATATTAATATTATGCCCATACCCAAACCCCTTATCTAAACCTCACCAATCAGTAAAGTGTGTAAACATGATACAAAGCTGTTGTTTGTGACCGAAGCAAGTAATTGTTGTTTATTAGATGGAAACGATGTCCATCAACGTGATTGACTGTAGTGAAATTAAGTCGTAGGAATTAATTGAAAAAATAAGGTAAAATTAAAAGTGTAAAACTATATTAACAATATTTTATATATATATATATATATATATATATAATAACAACAACAATAAAATGCTTGCCCTACCCCGCAGTTGTGCTATTAGGATATCATAAAGCAGACCTTCTCTTCTTACATGTATGTTGTAAAGTGTTCTCTTATTACTACATTTCTGGCTGATAAACAGAATGAGCGATTGGCTCTTTAAACTTTATTGACAGGTGGTTCTAATAGAGGCTGAGCCTCACCATATCTGATTCAGTTTGCTAAGGGATCCATTTCCACAGGAAGACATCCTACACCTCTCACTGTCTCACTTCCGTCTATAGCAGAGGAAACAGCTTTTTCAGGTTTCACATCTGTTCCACACTAGCAAGTGATATTGATCTAATCTATATATTTAACCTAATAACTCATAATAACATACAGCATATTACATAACAATCTCAATATTTCTCACTAATGTTAATTTCACTATACATTTTGTACTGTCTAAAAACTTTAAAGGAATTTTTCACCCCAAAATGAAAATCCTGAATTAAGTCATTATTTACTGACCCTCATGTTGTTCCAAAAAGGTAACAAACAAAAAGAGAAGCTAGGTAGAATGTTAGCTTTAGTCACAATTCTCAATTTTTTTTCCATACACTAAATGTGAATGGTGACTGAGTCTGTAAGTCCCTATCATTCTGCCTAACATCTTTTCGTGTTCCATGGAAGTAAGACATTTGGGTTTGAAACAACATGAAGGTTATTTTTACATTTTTGAATGAACTGTCACATTAAGTTGTTGCTTATCATGATGGACTGCTTGTAAAATTGAATTCTGAACTGGGTGTTGTTTCTGTGCCATGCACTGTATCTCTTAACAGGAGTTTCAGTGGTTTCTGAGGGTGAGAGGGATAGTGTGGCTCTCTGGAGAACATTTCATTTTAATCGGGACATGGGGTTTTCTTTTGAACTTTGCCCCCGGGTCATGTCTGACTCTCATCAGTACTGGTGTCCTGTGGGGATAATTACTAGAACAGCCATGATTGGTGGTAGGGCTCCTTTTTTATATCAGTTGTTTACTGAACTCTGACCTTTAGGATATTTATAATAGAGTATTTCATGGCGTAATACTGAAGTTGTTATAAATGTGATCATTTAATTGATTTTGAAAAAATATTGGTCATTCTGCAATTTCAGAGGTAATGGGAACCAGTAAAACAACTGACAAATTTCATGAATATGTGTAATGAATGCCTGCTCAAACATGTTGAGAATTACTGTAATGCATAAGATTTCCAATGTCTAATGTTATCATAAAAAAATGTAAATGTTGTTTTGTGGTATTTTATGTGCATTTCACAATGTCTTTAAAAAACATTTCACCCCCAAAATGAAAATATCCTCATCATTTACTCACCCTCATGACATCCCAGATGTGTATGACTTTTTTCTTCTGCAAAACACAAAGATTTTTAGAAGAATATCTCAGCAAGTTAATGGTGACCAGACTTTGAAGCTCCAAAAATTACATAAAGGCAAGATGAAAGTAATCCAAAAAACTCCAGTGGTTAAATCCAAGCGATATGATAAGTGTAGGTGAGAAACAGATCAATGTTGAAGTCATGGTTTAGTATAAATCTCCACTTTCACTTTCTTTTACATTTTGAAAGTGGTGATTTATGGTTAAAAATGGCTTAAATATTGATCTTTTTCTCAACTACACTTATCATATCATGCCTGAAGGTATGGATTTAAACACTGGGTATGTATGGATTACTTTTATGATGCCTTTATGTGATTTTTGGAGTTTGAAAGGTCTGGTCACCATTCACTTGCATTGTAAGGACCAACAGACCAGAAACATTCTTCTAAAAGTCTTTGTGTTCTGCAGATGAAAGAAAATCATACACATCTGGCATGGCATGAGGGTGATTAAATGATGAAAAAAAGTTATCCCTTTAACTGGTTAGTATGTCTACCTCTGAATTTGGGTAGATGCCCAATCCTAGCTCAAGTCTTCCATCTAGTGGTTGATATCGCTTACATAATTTAAAATGGGGTTGCTTTCCAATCAATCAGTATATCTATCTACAGTTGAAGTCAGAAGTTTACACACACCTTAGCCAACAAAATAAAAATACATTTAAACTCAGTTTTTCACAATTTCTGACATTTAATTTGTAGAAAACATTCCATGTCTTAGGTCAGTTAGGATCACTACTTTCTTTTAAGAATGTGAAATGTCAGAATAATAGTAGAGAGAATTATTCATTTTAGTTTTAATTATTTCATCATATTCCCAGTGGGTAAGAAGTTTACATACACTTTGCTAGTATTTGGTAGCCTTTCCTCCAAATTGTTTAACTTGGGTCAAATGCTTTTTTTATGGTGGTTTTGGAATAGTGGCTTCTTTCTTGCGGAGCAGCCTTTCAGGGTATATTGATATAGGACTCATTTTACTGTGGATATAGATACTTGTCTACCCGTTTCCTCCAGCTTCTATTGTTTGTACAGATGAACGTGGTACCTTCAGCCATTTGGAAAACTCTCCTAAGGATTAACCAGACATGTGGAGGGCCATAATTTGTTTTACTGAGGTCTTTTGATTTTCCCATGATTCTCCCAAGCAAAGAGGCACTGAGTTTGAAGGTAGGCCTTAAAATACATCCACATGTACATCTCAAATTAGCCTATCAGAAGCTAATTGGTTAATTGCCTAAAGCTTGACATAATTTTCTGGAATGTTCCAAGCTGCTTAAAGGCACAGTTAATTTATTAACTCACTCACTCACTCACTCACTCTCTCTCTCTCTCTCTCTCTCTCTCTCTCTCTCTCTCTCTCTCTCTCTCTCTATCCAATTCAATTCAAAGTGGCTTTATTGGCATTACTGTAAACAATACAATATTGCCAAAGCAGAGGCTATATAAAAACAGAATTACATCTAAATCTATAATTAAATTTAGTTGAACAATTTAACAAACATAAAAATAAATAATAAAAATAAATACAAAAACAAGATCTATCTATTATCTTTGAGTTCATCTGTTAAGGGAAGATTGTACACAGCAAAAGCATGAGGTTGTGACAAAAATGTCCTAAATAATAATGTGTTACTGTAAATGATTATTAGTTTTCTTTTATGTCATACATCATTCTGAACTCATTAGGTTTCTCACTGCAATTACCAGTGGAGCTGCAAGCCTGTCAAATATTACAGTATTGACTTAAACCATTTACCACATCAGCTACTGTCCAAGTGAAACAACAAACAATTTTTTCAAGCTTTAATACAAATGATCTCCATAGGCAAATAAATGTGTAAATTGGAGGTAGGTTGATCATGAACAGATGCTTCTCTGTTATCACAGCTCATTCTCAGCTAAATTGATCATGTGAGTTATCTGACCTGGTGGGATGAGAGAGGCTGGGTTGTTTATTACAGGGGTGGCGGGAGGCTGCGTTTGCCTGTGACACTAGTATTTGTAGTAAATTGTAT
The DNA here is from genome assembly GCA_032164185.1 of Moxostoma hubbsi. Lineage (NCBI taxonomy): Eukaryota > Metazoa > Chordata > Actinopteri > Cypriniformes > Catostomidae > Moxostoma > Moxostoma hubbsi. Next base: position 8,815,587 of record JAVLUX010000186.1, read on the forward strand.
TTGTCTGCTAAATGAATACATTTAAATGTAAATTTAAGAAAAAAAGAGAAAAATCAGGGTAAAACAATGAAAACAGTGTAAAGAATAGCTTATTATTCATCTGTAAAGGGATTAATGAAAAGGCGGAGACGAGAACAGGCTTGACAAATATTAATTATATTTAGTTAAGAACTTAAACGAAATGACACAAAGGTGCCGGACAGCTGCCCGTAAACGCTCTCTCTCTCTGTCGCACCACCGTCCGCAGACGGCCTTTATCCGTCTCAGAGGCTTGATTAACCTGATAAGGGACCGGGTGTGTAGAATGCTCTGTCACACCATCATATTTGTAGTGTGTGTATGTGTGTGTGTGTGAGTGAGTGAGTGAGTGAGAGAGAGAGAGAGAGAGAGAGAGAGAGAGAGAGACAGAGAGAGAGAGAGAGAGATTTAATTTTAGAAAACCTTTATTAATAAAACACTAGTGAATATATTATCAATAAATAACACAATAAATATAGATCGGTTTTCTTATCTTAATTCTTCCACAAAACAAAGACTAATTTTAGATACAGTACAGATTAAATTTTTTTTTATCATATTCCCAAGTCTTACTAAACTCATCAAGATTGTCCATTAGTCTAAAGTATAAAAACAGTGTTCCAATTTACTCCTTGCTTGCTCAAACCAATCACTTAAAAAACCACAGAGCATCAGCATTGTATCCCTTTTCAATTTTCTGCTTTCAAATTCAACAACTTCTCTTTTCACATGAATTCTTCTACATTTTACACCAAAAATAAAATAAATATCAGTAAAAACCAGAGGTGGATAAAGTACAAAACTCAATTACTTGAGTGAATGTACAGATACTACTGGTCAAATATTACTCCATTACAAGTGAAAGTTGTAAAGACAGATTTTTACTTAAGTAAAAGTACAGAAGTACTTGGTTTTAAAAGTACTTAAGTATCAAAAGTAATTTTCCTTTTTTATGTCAAAGCATTGTTTTATTATTGTTGCATTGTTGTATGTAATACTTACAATTCCTTTGAATTCCTTTGAGCCTCTGAAGCAACATACTGAATACACGGACTAGCGTGTAGTATCTGTGGAATAAAGAGCTTTTAAAATTTTACAAAACCTATAGAAATGAAACAACTGAATTGACAAAAAAAGACTCCCTACCTACTCCCACAAAAGCTGCATGTTAGTGTTCTCACACAGCTCTGGCAGTGTGCACACATCTATGTGTATGACAGTGAAATTGCTGTAAATACAGACATGACCTCACACTTTGGCTGGAAGTCCAGGACTAGAAAAGACTGTTTCATACCCATACATGATAACTGCTCTCTCTGGCTCAGCAGCAGCACCGACACATTATTTAATGTTCTGGTATGATTTTTGTCAAAGGTTTAATAGACAGGCGAATCAATATAATTTAGGAAAGAGATTGTGTGAGTGTTTGAATCGAGATCGCAATCTTTTTATGATTTAATCGTGCAGCTCTACACATAACTATAGTAATTATGCAAGGTAACAACAACAACAACAACAAAAAAAAAACTATATAAGTTACAAGATTTTAACTTATTTAACTCTTAAGCTTATTTACATTTGAATTCACGCTTTTGCATGTTAACTAATGTCATTGTCGGACCTTACATATGTGTTAACGGTGTATCCACAAGGCTATGGCAACTTGGTGGGCAAATCCATAAAAAATTATTTCACAGACCATACTTCATAATGAATCTTTAACTCTAATTACAGATCATTTCAAGCTTTAACAAGAAATTAAAAGTTTACATAACTCAATATGCTTCAGCAGTTTGGACAGAGAGTTTTTGAAGGCTGTGATATGGTTCGTTTTAGGCAAACAAAGCAAACATTTCAAACGAAACAAATCTTTAACATTTTCAGAAAACTGGAACATATTTTCTAAGTATGGCCATGGGTGCAACACTGCGCCGAGGAAACGCCGTCTTCAATTTTGCCTACTGATCAGTGTTAAAAAAATGCTGGGAAATCATTGAACTTCTACTCGAAGACCTTGATAGAAATGCAGTGGAGTGAAAAGTATGATATTTGTTTTTCGATATTGAAGTTAAATTCACAAGTTTCCAGAAAAATAATACTCGTTTAAAGTACAGATACTCAAAAAGTGTACTTAAGTACTCAAGTAAATATATTTCGTAACTGTCCACCTCTGGTAAAAAAAAAAACCTCCCCAAAAGAATCAAACAACAATTTCAAAAGTGTCCAATAAAAATGTCAAAAGTGTATGAAAATTGTTTCCCTGCACTCACAAAAAAGAGCATTTATTTGTCACATCAGGACAAGCATTTGTGGCTATAATGCCATGCAAGATTCTCCACTGCATATCCCTCATCCATTTTGTCAATGGTTGTTTGTACAACGAGACCAAACAAAGTTTTGTTTCCCCCTTAAAACCTAAAAAGGTTCTCCGAATTGTGTCTAATCTGTCTTTTAATTTTTCTTTAAGACTTTGAAACAACATTCATATATTGTTTTCCCCCCAACAGAACTAAACACTGTATAGTGAAAGTAATCTTTGAACAATAAAAAAGAAGACACCCCAATTCATGGTCTAATACCCATTTTTGTATTTAGAAAAATGGGTATTAGACCATGAAAAAAACTGTATTTAGGATCAGGAATTTCAATGCCATCAGACCAGTATTTCAGTAGTCTTTTTTCATCTTCAGACAAAACATTGCAGATTTGTTTCAAAGTTTGTCCAATTATCCATTTAGAATGTAAATTTAGACTCATGTCATGAGTTCAAATCCAGGGTGTGCTGAGTGATTCAGCCAGGTCTTCTAAGCAAACAAATTGGCCTGGTTGCTAGGGAGGGTAGAGTCACATAGGGGTAACCTCCTTGTGGTCGCAATTAGTGGTTCTCGCTCTCAATGGGGTGCGTGGTAAGTTGTGCGTGGATCGCGGAGAATAGCATGAGCCTCCACATGCTGTGAGTCTCTGTGGTGTCCTGCACAGCGAGCCAGGTGATAACCATGTCCTCCGCCACCTGGAGGACCTAGTAAGTAGTGGGAATTAGGCAGCCAAATTAGGGAGAAAATGAGGATACAGTTAAACCAACAACAACAACAGCAACAAAAACAATCAGAAAGAAAGAAAGAAAAAAGACTAATAAAGAAAGAAAACAACATCATTAAATGCTTGTAAATGTATAAATGCCAACTCATGTCATGAACATCATTATACTACACTAAATATTATATTTAAATCAAGTGCTAAATTCTAACATTGACAATAATATTTAATCAATTGCATTAACGATGTGCAGAATGTATGACAATTCACGCTTAGAGACCTTTATTTTGAAAAGCGGATCTCCCATCTTGAGTAACCCTGTTGTGGTGCGTTTCATGGTAGAGGTAATTCTGGCTGATTCATTGTCGCCGGTCTGACACGCTCAGCAGGCTCTCTGTCTTTATCTTTTTCTCATTACTCAGGTAAATAAACAACGTACATTAAGCATGAATATAATGTTTAATGACACACTTTACTCTATGGCACGCTGTCTGTGTGATTATGAACTCAGTATGCTGCTGTTTAGGGATGAATGTAGCCTCTGTAGCATCATTAGCATTTCTTGCAGCTGTTCAGTGAAGATGAATAACAAGTTCTATGTTAATAACATCTAAATTATTCTGTAATAAGTCTACACGTTGTCGTTCTGATGTTTATCAGAATTGGAATCTTCTTTTGTCTGCGTGTAATGAACTCTATGCTAACTAGCTTAGCACATAGCTGTCTGAGCTCTGGCAGTGTGTTACACATTTCATATAACTGTATCTGATCTGTGAATACCATGAAGATAGAGATACTCTTATATTGATTTTGGGGGTTGGCATATTGAAATGTGTCTAATTAGTTACAGTTTGAGAAAAGTCCATCAATATGAGCTCAGAAATTAATAGTCATGTATCATGAAATGACATTAGTTGAACTAACCCAACTGCAAAGGAACTAAACAATCTATGCTTGTTTATGTGTGTCACTAGCTCAGAAATGGACCGGCTCTTAAGGCTTGGAGGGGGAATGCCAGGACTCAGCCAGGTAAACTGCCACATTATTTAGATCTTGAGAGATATTTGGTGAATCAGATACATTTGTTTGTTCATGTCACAGCACCTGACCTGGAGTCATTGGATCAGGCAGAATGTGAAAGATTATAACAACACAGATATGTTTACCACACCTACCATCAGACAAAACATGAGACATTTGGAACTGGCTGAATAATAAGACTTGGTCTGAAAGATATGCTAGTATGTTCGACCTTGTTTAAAACAGGGAACAAATCCTACAATTGCTGTTCTTGAGCTTTTATAAGGACTATGAGGATAAATGACGGCAAGCAAAAGCACAAATAGGAAACTTTTTGGGTAGTGCTATTGGGGGGGAGGGTGGGGGGCAGTACTGTGAGAGTGTTCTCACAAGATTTTTCTCAGGGCTTGTGAGTGATGGGCAGGTAGACAATTCTCGGTTCTCTCTGCTAATTAACACCTTCAGTAACAAGCCGTCTCCCTAATTCACACCACACTCTGCCAGTCGTTGAGGAATTGCATGTGAGAGGGGGGTGCACATGATAAAATACCTGCAATTATTTTCCATCTTTCTGGTTTTATACTAATTTCCTTATTTGTGGCTGCACAAGTTCAATCTTTAAAACTGCATTTAAGAATATAAGATGGTGTATTGATTGGCATAACAGTGTGCCTGGAAATGCTTTGAGCAGTTTTCCACACATAGTAAGCTCTGATTGGCTCTTTGATATTCACACATCCATATGGCCTTGTATTGTTTGTGACTGTTGGTCGTCACTTGCCCAGTAAATGAGTACATTACAATTACTTAAGGATCACAAAACCTCTAAAAACAAATTTTTCAAGGTGACTGATATTACAAGGTATCTCTTCATCCCTCTGTGTTTATCGAGCGTCACGCTGGCATCTATCTTACACTTCTTATGACAGCTGCCAGTCAGACCCTGCTGGCAAGTCAACAGTCTCAAAACATTAATGTTTTCTGCATCTGAAACTTTTTTTTACAATCTGAAGGGATAGTTCACCCAAAAAGGAACATTCTCTGATAATTTACCCTCATGCCATCACAGATGAATTTGACTTTCTTTCTTCACCTGAACACAAACAAAGATTTTTAGAAGAAAATCTCAGCTCTGTAGGTCCATACAATGCAAGTGAATTGTGCCCAGAACTTTGAAGGTCCAAAAAGCATATGAAGGTATCTTCTAAGTAATCCATTTAACTCCAGTGGTTAAATCCATATCTTAAGAAGCAATATGGTAGGTGTGGGTAAGTCCTTTTTACTATAAATTCTCCTCCCTGTCCAGTAAATATTGATCTGTTTCACACCCATACCTATCATATCACTTCTGAAGACATGGATTTAACCACTGGAGTCATATGGACTACTTTTATGCTGCCTCTTATATGCTTTTTGGTCCTTCAAAGTTCTGGATACCATTCACTTGCATTGTAAGGACCTACAGAGTTGAGATATTCTTTTAAAAATCTTCTTTTGAATTCAGCAGAAGAAAGAAAGTCATACACATCTGGAATGGAATGAGGGTGAGTACATTTTGTTTTTGGGTGAGCTATCCCTTTAATGAGGGGCATTCTGTGAAATCAGTGCCTTTTCCATTTTCAAAAAGTGATTTTTGAATATGCTTTTAAACATTCTATCAGAGTTGACAGAACTTGGGGACTCGGCTTCTTTAAAAAAAAATCTTATGTCCAAAACATACTGTGTGTGTATATGTATGTGTGTGTATATATATATATATATATATATATATATATATATATATTTAGAGAGAGAGAGAGAGAGAGAGAGATCAAATGCTAAATACTAGTTTATTTCAGTGTTTTTGTTTTTTTTATCAAAATGTGCATATTTGCTAATCCCCAAAGATAAGTTGGAAACACATGGCTGGGGACAGACCAAAAGGCATATAAGAAATATGATGACAAATTCATACTTTCACAAAAATTGGCTTCAGCTATTCATTGTTAAAGTCATTGTTTACATGTATGTTAATGAGGAACTCAATGCATTTATTTTGCAGAATGACCCAAATTGAGTTTTAGATCTCTGATTTGGATTTTGTTTTGGGGAGGATCTATTTTTTTGGATCTACATACATCATTTACTATGGCAGTGTGTCACTGCATGTTGATGCCACACATATAATGTAATAAGTAACTATGTGTTTTCTGCAGGGTCCTCCCACAGATGCCCCTGCTGTGGACACAGCTGAACAGGTGTACATTTCCTCTCTCGCCCTGCTAAAGGTCAGTATTCACACAGTTACTCTTTTTCTTTAAATTTTTTTTTCCTCATGCTATATAACGTATTAAGCATTCTATAGCAGAAGATCTATGGTCATTTGTCTTTTGTCTGTCTGTCTGTCTGTCTGTGTGCGTGTGTAGATGCTGAAACACGGGCGTGCTGGTGTGCCCATGGAAGTCATGGGTCTTATGTTAGGGGAGTTTGTGGACGATTACACTGTTCGCGTAATTGACGTGTTTGCCATGCCGCAGTCAGGAACGGTGAGAACCTTAAACACAATTAACATCCTGATTACTGAAGCTGTTTTCACCCATATTTCAAACTTCCTCTAGTGCCATTTTAAATATCTGGTGAGAACATTGTGCAACACAAGCTTTATGGTGCTTGCATAAGTTTGCACTGCGGCAGAGAACATTGTGAATCTATCATTTCAGAAGGGACGGTGCGTTGCAAGAACATTGAAGAAAAAACGCAAAGGTTTTGGGAATGTGATGCTCAATCATGTGACCAAAAGTTGGGGGAAAAAGTTTAATAATTAATGTTTGCTCTCTTGACAGGGTGTAAGTGTAGAAGCCGTGGACCCTGTTTTTCAAGCCAAGATGTTGGACATGTTAAAGCAGACAGGAAGGTGAGGGAATCCGAGCAGTGACGGTGAAGTCAACATGTGGCTGAGCGTCATGTTATCAAGGTTTGTCTGTCTCTGTGTTATAGGCCTGAGATGGTGGTGGGCTGGTACCACAGTCACCCCGGTTTTGGCTGCTGGTTGTCGGGTGTGGACATTAACACACAGCAGAGTTTTGAGGCTTTGTCAGAACGTGCTGTTGCCGTTGTGGTTGACCCCATCCAGAGCGTCAAGGGAAAGGTAATGGTCCATGTACACGCTCATACTCAAGACACACACTTACAGATGTTACCACTCAACACTCTTCAGACATTCAGAGAACTGTCTTGTCTCGTCTCTTCATTTATACATCTTTTTTGGATCTGTGTGTATGTGAACGTGTGTTCACACTTTCTCTCAGTGCGAGAGAACTGGGATTTTCTGTGATTATATGTAGTTTTTTCCTGTCTGTTTTCTGCTGTGAACTCTATTAGCACCCTCTGAACCATGTGACATCCCATCTCTCCCATCATTTCTAGTTAGGGGGATGGGGATTGGGGACAGGTTCAAAATATGGTATACTTAGAAGAGGAAGTAGCGCGTGTAGTACCAAAACACAACTGCATGTACTAATATATTTATTAAAGGACTTTACATAAAAATAATCTCACAATTACACACAAATATAAAAAAGTTTCCTAGATCTTCCCCATAACACTTAAAATTTAATTAATAACATTAAGTTCTAGGGTTGCAAATTTAAAATATCTGTGAGCGACTGTCATTAACGCTAATGAACGAAAGTTGATAAATGAAGCTTAGACGCTGGACTCTTAACCAATTGCTTTTTACATTTGCTTATAAATTAGAAGTGTTTCATTCTCATAACTTCTAAAATATAACTTGTGCACCAGTGGGTCTCAACTGTTTTTGCTTTGGCACCCAGATTTTACATTGGACATCAAGTGGCGAAACAAAATAGTCCAAAAAAAAGTACCCTGTATTTAATGTATCTTTGGTCACATTTTCTTTTCTTTTTAATAATTTTGTTTATTGTTGGGGTTGGTATACGGGCATGTTCCAAGTGCCATTATTTTTTCTTTTTGTTGATGTCAACAACATGGCGGCTCAATGGCTGTAGATGGCTCCTCATTTCTGTGCTTGGGTCAATGTAACTAGTCTTTCTAAATAATAATAATGCATTCTAGTATTTTTTTCTATAAAAATATAGTATGCTAAGCACTTTTAAAAACTTTAACTACAAATGTCACAGTTGTAATCATAATGGTCTAAATAATTCTACCATATTGATTATTTAATATGAACCTAACATTTTTGTCAAAATATCACAGTTGGTGTTTCTTCTGTAAAAACGTGATGTGTAATTTGAAAACCCCTTTATTGTGGCGCATAAGTGTTTTTCCTTTCACAGTGCTGTTTAGCCTCCATCAGTGTTATTATTGTTAACTAAAACTAAATAAAAGCAAACTAAACCCATTTTCATAAACTAAAATTAAATAAAAACTGAAATTATATGAAAAAACTAAAACTAAAGACTAAAAAAACTAAGACTAAACTCATACTTTTTCAAACTCCAAAATTCAGTTTTAGTTTGGCTTTAGTTTTTGTTTTGGGCAAAGTAGGACACTTTTGGAAATTGTACTTTTCTTGGCATTTTTATTATATTTCTCCCAATTTGAAATGCCTAATTTCCACTACTATTATAAGTGCATTTTCATTTTTGGGTGAATTATCACTTTAATTGTTAACATCACAAAGAATAATTAAGAAACAGTTTATGTGGGATCAAGTTTAAATGTCTTTTGTCACTTTACCCATATTTACCCTATGTTATAAAATTTCCAACATTTACAATACAAATTAAACACGATAATACAAATAAACAGAGGTAGCAACAATGCCCTGAGAAATGTAATGATGTTAGACATTTTAAAATGATACCAGTAAATGCTTCTGCTTTGGCAGCTATGAAAAATACTAAAACTAAAATAACTAAAAATGAACTAAACTGAGAAACTAAATTAAAACTAAATGACAAGCTGTGAAAACTAAAACTAATTTGTAATGACAGATTTACATAAAATAGAAATAAAAATGTTTTAAAAATCCAAAACTATAATAACTCTGGCCTCCATAGTCCTTTAAATTAGAACTTTTTCCACTGGAATTCAAATGGGTCACATTAGTTTTGTGGTCTGCGCCTCAATATTGAGGGAATTCCTGTTGAAGCGCATGAGCTCCAGAGGTTAGAGCAGAGCAGATTATTGGTGTTAGTAGTTCTATGATGGCTCGCATCACACTGGCATGAAAACCAGGCTTCAATCGAACCGTGAAAACATTGCGTTGCAGTTGAGAAGTGTACTTGGTGCGTATGAAGCGCTGAATGAGAGAGATCATGAATTTTGCCTCTGGAAAATTTTCAATGGAGGGAGAACCATGGCATTGTTTTTTCCCTTGACCGCAACCCTATTCGAACAGACCTGGAACCCACTTTTGGATCGCTACCCCCTGTCAAACAAATTCAAAGTATAAGCATAAAGCTTAGTTGGTAAGGATCACCACAAAAAGACTACAACAAGCATCTTGTTTCACTCACGGACTAAATATCGAGTGAAAGTCACAATTTGTGTGAAAAAGCACACAGACTTTCATAAGATTTATAAACGAATGTGGCTTTTGTCATGTTTTTTCTTGAGCCCAGAAACAATGTGACACTATGTCTTGAGTTAATCTTCATGGAGTTACTTGATATTCTAAGTGGCTAAAGAGAAGTCGGCTACTCCTGGGTCTTACTTCATCATTGAAACCCTCTTGACTAAACTAAGGAAACTAATGTTTTCCAATGAAAATTCTTTATATTTTATTTATCTGTCCATAGACCATCTACAATATCTCTGTAGACTCTAATGGTTCTGTGAACATAAATATAGAATGTACAGATTATTTTTTAAACCCTGGATTTAAAGACGGTACACCACCAACACATTCAGAGTACCATCATGTTTTGTGAACTTTATATGAGATGGTGTAGAGTCTGGTGAGGACTTCGTGGTGTCAGCACTGTCTTTCTCCTGTGCCTGATAATTCACCCTCCAAACATCCCACACCCAGATCAACACATCACGACAGACTGGCACTGCAGGATTTTACACCAGTTGGTTTAGTCAGGATTTAACAAGCCCCCTGGGTTCAGGAGGTGTTACTTTGAGTGAATGTGCATGTGTTTGGTATGATGTGTGATCTGTGCTCTTCTAGCACCCAGTCTGCTTCCTTCCGTATTTAAAACTCTTCTGTGTTGGGGACTAAGATAGATCCCTTCAGTGTGATTTTGCCGGTGGTCATGCTATTCTGTATTTTAAAAAAAGTGAATTAACGGACAATATAATACAATGTAATAAATAATATATTGCAATACAATTAATCTGGTCTTATTACTTTTAGGACTTTTTTTATTCTGCTGAAACTTTTAAAGAGATTTTTAAACAAAGTCAACCCTGAATCAGTTTTAGATTTTTTTTATTGAGAACAATCTTTAAAAACCTCACAGGTTTTTCCATCACTGTAACCTTTAATGTGTTTTCACTTGTTTTTCGCCAGGAAAATAGCCATGGAAGCTGGCATGGCATTAAATCACTAACAAACAAGCAATATAATTAATCATAATATAACAAAATAAATATATCATATGTACTGTTGTATGTACTGTAATATAAAGTAATTAATCATAATAAATTATAAATAACAAAAACATTTCTATATGTCTAATTCAGTAAAAATAAAAGTGAGTAATATTTTGAGACAGTATTTTATATTGATTCATGTGTACCGATTAAATATCTTTTTTTGGTGAGCAACCCAGATGTAAATTCTAAAATAAACTAGATTATTACTAGAGTGGTGCTTACCTGTGCAAAAGTTGCTGCTTTGACACTAGGGTGTTCTGGGTGTTTGCTAGTCTGTTGCTATGTGGTTACTTACTGGCCCAAGTCACAAGTGACCACTCCAAGTCTGTGATATTATGGTTCCTAGATATGGATTGGTATCCCTCCTGCAATGTAAATCTATAGGATCTGTTTTATCCTCCACCAGGCGAAAAGTATGATTATTTAGAAAAGTAATAATAGCACACCTAGGGTTGCAACGGTATGAGATTTTCACGGTATGATAACCGTCTCAGAAAATATCACGGTATACAGTATTACACAATTACTATTATCAGTGAAAACAGAAGGGTTATTTTATTTATTTTTGAGCAAACACTTTATTATAATTGAAACTTGTTGAAATTTGAAATTCTCCCTTTTGAAAATAAATAATTAGAAAAATAAGAAAGCTAACAGAATTATAATAATAAATCGAATATACACATGCTAAAAACTATTATGTAACCATAACATGTTATATAACTAAAGCATGTTAGTTTATATGTTAAATTAACTAATAAATGAAAAATAACATCAGCTGTGTGAGCTTTTGAATTAATGTCCTATGATTATTAACAGTTAACATATACTGTAGACGGCTCCTGTCTGTACATTTAACTCAGTGCTTCTCAACTGGTTTTGCTTCAGGACAGATTTTACATTGGACATCAAGTGGCGTCCTGCCATAGATTAAACATAACCTGTATTTAATGTATCCTGGGTTGCATTTCCTTTTATGTTGCAGTTTTGTTAATGGTTTTCCAGTACTAGGACATGCATCAAGTGACATTATTTTTGTTGTTGATTTCAACCTTAGACTTCCAGCACACAACTGAATAACACACACTGCATGACTATGATAAATGAATACTGCAAGAGTTAGATTAACATACAGGCGCGAAGGGACTTAAACATTTCTAAACTGCACAAATAATAAATACATATACATATTTGTCTCAGGCTTGCTTTTGCTCGCATGTCAATGATGCCGAGATCTACTTTTATATTTAATTTAATCACTGAAAAGTTTTACCTGCAAAGTAGCACCAAACATCACAAAGAGCCTCAAGAATGGACACAGAGTAGCCGTTTAACACTTTTCCTTGAGCAGAATATTGCACTACAGATCACAAAGTTTGTTCAAAAGAGAACCATGGCATTGCTCTTTCCCTGCTGTCCGCGACCCAGTACGAATAAACCAGTTGAGAAACACTGCTTAAACTCACACACACACTCATGTCAGACCCCCTCGCCTCGCTTCTCTCTGACATTTTCTCCGCTGTGTGTGTGTGTGTGTGTGTGTGTGTGTGACGCAAGTTGACGAGTCTGACAGGCAGACAAGGAGGAAAGGAGATGCGCATGTGAGATTCTCCGTCCGGTTGCATTTTTTTTCTCAATACCGTAGATAAGCAAATGTACATGGTATGATAACCGTCAATTTTCAAACCGTGGTATACCGTGATACCGGTATGCCGCTGCAACCCTAAGCACACCTCTACTCAACAAGCTGCATGATTTGAGTTGTCAGTCATGTAACATGGCATGGGACAAGTCACATCGCAATGTTTAATACTTAGATGTTAGGGATCTGAACAAACCCCCTTACTCTTAAGTATGAGCATTCGTAATGGCAATGCTTGTCTTAGCTCCACTAATATAGGGGATGGTACAAGCAAAAGCCATGTGACGAATTCTTGCAGTGGATCTAAAAGGTTCATTCAGTAATATTTTTTTTGTCATTTCAAATGTTTTACATATGTATAAAATCGTGATCACTCATGTGAGATGAAGCCATTTTATTCTACGTAGGGAAAAGTGCCTTAAGGGGGCAGCCATGTTAGCATCACATGACCAGCTGAATACTACTGGCTTAATCTCAGTAACTGCCCTGTTATTGGATGCTTTCATGGATTCAATTAATCCCGGTTTACTGTGCATAGCAATTTCGACAATGGCATTGGCAACTGAAAACTACTAGGTGTCAGTGTAAGCCAATGTAAGCCACTTCGACATACTTCGAAAATACTGAGTGCACCTTTACAGTCTTTCTTTCCGTCTATCTTTTTTTTCTGGCTTTCAGTTGCTCTAAATTTATCTCTTCCACCTTTCTCTTTATTTGCCTCCATGTTGGCACTGCCTGCCTCTCTGTTCTGTTATGTGGCTGTGATGTGTCTGGGTGTGACTGTTGCTCTGCTCTACATACTGCTCATGTGGGCAGGCCTGACCTGTGTGTGAGCTTAGGTGTACTGTCACTGCATATGTGATGTGACAGCACACAACATTAGCTATTGTTTCTAAGCCTGTCCTCACTGCAAACTCTCTTTATCTTGCTTTCTTCCATCTAGTCTCTTTATTCTTTTGGATAAGATCAGATTTTATATGATAGTGTCCTCACAGTCTAGAAAGAGAGTGAGGTTACTTGAGTGCTTATAGATCTTACAATGCATTAAAACTAATAATTCATGTTATAATGAATGATTAGTCGCATGAATAGCAAACACGTTGATAAGTGTGTTATCTGATTCAACTCTTCTTTTATCCCCAGGTTGTAATTGACGCTTTTAGGCTAATAAATGCCAATATGATGGTTCTGGGTCACGAGCCGCGGCAGACAACCTCTAACCTGGGACATCTCAACAAACCCTCTATTCAGGTTACGATGTGTTTTTTGTTTTACCAGGCTCCCACCAATTTTTTTAAAACGTCCTGAAAGAAGAGAATAATGAAAGGTTGTTTTTCTTATGCAGGCTCTTATTCATGGCCTCAACAGACATTATTACTCCATTACCATCAACTACAGGAAGAATGAATTGGAGCAGAAGGTATTGACTTATGGATGGACAGAATTTAAACATGCTTTTTCTTGTTCCCAGTACCAAGATTTTTTTCACATTGTGTGTTTTAGATGTTACTGAACCTCAACAAGAAAAGCTGGATGGAGGGTCTGACCCTGCAGGACTACAGTGAACACTGCAAACTGAACGAGACCATAGTCAAGGAGATGCTCGAATTGGCCAAGAACTACAATAAGGTGAGCAACCACAGAGGGACAATGAATCCCTTTTATATTAAAATTAACCTATAACATGTCAATCATCAAATGCTGTGTCAGAAAGCTTTTTTGTAGGGAGGATTTTGTTTTTCATTTTAGCCTATGGCAGATTTCTTGGTGAAATATGGGGCATTTGTTTGAAATGTTATGCTTTTGTCCATTCAGGCGGTTGAGGAAGAGGATAAAATGACCCCTGAGCAACTGGCTATTAAGAACGTTGGAAAACAGGTGATTAGTCCATATTCTTTTTGGTTTTTTCTGTGCTGTAGTACATGTGGCTGATCTATAGAGCATTTGGCATTCTATTGTTGTCCTAAAGGACAACAGGTCTTTATAGATAACCAATCTACTCTCTCTTTATGCAGGATCCCAAGCGGCATTTGGAAGAACATGTGGATGTTCTTATGACATCCAATATTGTGCAGTGCCTCGCAGCAATGTTGGACACGGTTGTGTTCCAGTGATTTCTTTCTCCACCTCTCTGTCTGTGCATAAGTGTTCATATTCCACAAATGTTCTGTCTTTTTAAGAAATAAACATAAAAATCCAGTATGGCGTTCATCTTTGTTTACTACAGCTAATGAAAGAAGTTTCAACTTAAAGGAGTTGTCCTCGGTGTACCAGGCTCTGGGGGGAAATTTCAGAGAACAACACACATTTACATTTATGCATTTGGCAGACGCTTTTATCCAAAGCGACTTACAGAGCACTTATTACAGGGACAATCCCCCTGGAGCAACCTGGAGTTAAGTACCTTACTCAAGGACACAATGGTGGTGGCCGTGGGGTTCGAACCAGTGACCTTCTGATTAGCAGCCCTGTGCTCTAGCCACTACACCACCACCTACTGTAACACTGTAATGCACCTTATTTAAGAGGACATCACTTAAGGTCTATAACTAAAAGTGGGCATCAGTGAAATATTTGTTTGTGGAGTGCTCTAAACATGGTTGTTTAGGTCTCTGAGCTTTCACTCGATTTCATTATTTTTGAGTATTTTGGAATCACATTTTTAAATCTGTTACTAAACATACAATTCAATCAGTTTCTCAGATGTCACGTAGAAACAGGCCTACTTTTTGTATTTTAATCTTTCTGTGCTTGTTCGGAAAGATGTGCAAGATTGGAATCTGGTGTCAGTCTAGAAGTATAAAATTAATTTGAGTTAAAGATGCATAAAAGCCTTGATGTTCATCTAAATGTATGCCAACTCTGTATGTTATTCTCAAGTATGAAGCGATGTCTGTTTCCTGTATTAAGCTCAGAGTGAACTCTAACAGCCTGGCACATGCAGCAGAGGACATGAGCACCCAATCAAAGCAGTATATATGAGGTCTGAACCCAGATTGAACACCGAGAAGTGATGCACCTGCAACAACTCCCTTCATCGTCTGCACTGTCCAAGAAAACGATGAGTGTGGACAATCATTTTACGCTTATCAAAGCACAGGGGGATGACTGCGTCTCCTCCACCACCCTGAAGAACGAGCCACCGCTGAAAAAACTCTTCGCAGGGCTGAGACACCCATCAAACACGTTCTCTTCAGACGACAAGAGTGGCGATCAGGACTTCCTTCCCGTGGAAAGGGATGACGGTGAAAGCGAGGACAGGAATTTGTCTGAATCAAGTCACGCGCGGACAGATTTCGCCTCGTCTTCTTCTATGTTCTCGTATTCGGGTCAACATGTTACGCCCGCGTTCCCGGCTTTTTCCAGTCACAACATGACACCTCACCCGGTCATCTCTAACGGATTGTATAATGGGCTGAGCTACGCGTACTCGCAATCGTATGGACAAACCTTCCCAAACAGTGCCGTCTATCCGTTCCCCTCTGTGCCCGGTAAAGCTCAGGTTTATCTGTGTAACCGGGCGCTTTGGTTTAAATTTAACAGACACCAAACAGAAATGATCGTTACTAAACAAGGGCGGTAAGTTTTTTTTTTTTTTTTTTTTTTTTTTTTTTTTTGCCTATGCTCTAAACAACATTTTAAAGATAATTAGGCTACTATTTTTTTTAAATTGATAAAAATATTACATTAATATTCATGAATTATGATAACCGTATTAAATGAATAGTAATAAAGTATAACAAAGCATCATCACCTTATTTTACAGTGCCAGTGTTGCTTGTTCATTAAGATTATCTATGTTAATAACTATTAACTAGTAGACTAATTATATATAATATACTCTATTAATCCATTAACTCGTGTTATTTTTTAATTTTATTTTTTAATTCTTATAAGAATATTCCAGGTTCAATACAAGTTAAGCTCAATCGACAGCTTTTGTTGCATATAATATTGATTAACTCAAAAGTTCATTTTGACTTAGCCTCTCGTAAAAAATAAATAATAATAATATAAATCTGGGTTATTGAAGTGAATGGTGCCAAAGTGTAAATGTTAAAATACTGTGTCAAAAGAATAGCCACAAGAAATATACAATATGCGTGTTAACCACTGATCTTTATATATAGAGATCAGTGGTGTTATCACGATTTTAGTGTGATAAAATCGCTTACTAACCTTTCCTGTGCAAAGTTATAACTTCGTTGTCACACTGTAAAAAATGTCAGTAATTTTAGCTAACAGTAAAATACTTATGTTAATTGATTAACAAATATTAACTGTAAAATATACTGTAAAAGGTTTTAATATATTTTAAAAGACAATCCAGTATTTATAGATTAAATTCATGTCATCATGCGCTCTTCTGTACTTACTATGGTGATTAACAAATACCTTATTTTTAATTTTTAAAATACCTAAACAACAGATTTTTACAGTTTACAGGGCCAGCATGTTAAATGTACGGGTTGTTCTGTAAAGTGGTTTACATTTTAACTGTATTTTAACATAATTATTCATTTTTTTGTAAAAACAACAGTTTTTTTTTTTTAATTTTTTTTACAGTGCATAATGTAAACAAATCCTAAAATGACTGTAAAAATCATATATATATATATATATATATATATATATATATATATATATATATATATATATATATATATATATATATATATATATATATGGGACAGCCGAATTATCAGTTGTGGTAAGCATCTTTATGCCACAAATGCTGTCGATTGAGCTTAACTCAGAATATTCCTTTAACTTCTACAAAACTTCTACAATAAATAATTTTTAAGGCTATCATCTATTTTAAATCCACTAAAATTAAGCTTATTAATAAAAGCATAGGCTATACTGGTGCCAGTGTTACACAAATATATATATATGTAAGCAACTCTACAAAATAACTACACAGTAAATATAGCCTACCCATATGTAGTTAGTTGGTAGGCTATTCGGTCAATTTACATATAATTGCATACACAGGCTAATAGGAACATTGTAAAAGCAAGACTGACCAAAACTTTCCAACATGATTATGGAGAGATTTTTCTTTTTTTAAATCGGTTCTTTTTTTTCCTGCAGCCGGCTGTTCCCATTTCTGAGTTTTAGTATTGCTGGTCTTGACCCGACATGTCATTACAATGTGATTGTGGACGTGATGCTGGCGGATCCGAACCGTTGGAGGTTCCAGGGCGGAAAGTGGGTTCCGTGTGGCAAAGCGGACACTAATATTACAGGTGAATTGTATAATATATATATAACAGCTAATCAACACAATGGAAAACATTTACCAGCATTTGCACTGTGCAGATAATAAAAACAGAACGTTGGAATCAGAAGTGTGGCGAATTTCCTTCATCAGACGCTTTATATACGCAAGTAGCCAGATGTCGTCTGGAGCAAAAATGATAGCTACAGTAGGCTACTCAATAATAATAATAATAATAATAATAATAATAATAATAATAATAATACAGTATTAATTATACATTGGTAAAATGGCTACAGTGTCAAATGTTTCACTAGTTTGTTTGTGTTTGAAAGGAAACCGAGTATACATGCACCCGGATTCTCCAAACACCGGTGCGCACTGGATGCGTCAGGAGATCTCTTTCGGAAAACTGAAGCTGACAAACAACAACGGCGCTACCAGCAACTCTTCTCAGGTGATTTCTAATTTAATTTGCTCGATATAATAATAATACAGGATAATACACTTTTGTTTTAATAGCATTATGGAATGTATTCGAATATATAAATGTGATATATATATATATGTATGTGTATATATACACTCACCTAAAGGATTATTAGGAACACCTGTTCAATTTCTCATTAATGCAATTATCTAATCAACCAATCACATGGCAGTTGCTTCAATGCATTTAGGGGTGTGGTCCTGGTCAAGACAATCTTCTGAACTCCAAACTGAATGTCAGAATGGGAAAGAAAGGTGATTTAAGCAATTCTGAGCGGGACATGGTTGTTGGTGCCAGACGGGCCGGTCTGAGTATTTCACAATCTGCTCAGTTACTGGGATTTTCACGCACAACCATTTCTAGGGTATACAAAGAATGGTGTGAAAAGGGAAAAACATCCAGTATGCGGCAGTCCTGTTGGCGAAAATGCCTTGTTGATGCTAGAGGTCAGAGGAGAATGGGCCGACTGATTCAAGCTGATAGAAGAGCAACTTTGACTGAAATAACCACTCATTACAACCGAGGTATGCAGCAAAGCATTTGTGAAGCCACAACACGCACAACCTTGAGGCGGATGGGCTACAACAGCAGAAGACCCCACCGGGTACCACTCATCTCCACTACAAATAGGAAAAAGAGGCTACAATTTGCAAGAGCTCACCAAAATTGGACAGTTGAAGACTGGAAAAATGTTGCCTGGTCTGATGAGTCTCGATTTCTGTTGAGACATTCAGATGGTAGAGTCAGAATTTGGCGTAAACAGAATGAGAACATGGATCCATCATGCCTTGTTACCACTGTGCAGGCTGGTGGTGGTGTAATGGTGTGGGGGATGTTTTCTTGGCACACTTTAGGCCCCTTAGTGCCAACTGGGCATCGTTTAAATGCCACGGCCTACCTGAGCATTGTTTCTGACCATGTCCATCCCTTTATGGCCACCATGTACCCATCCTCTGATGGCTACTTCCAGCAGGATAATGCACCATGTCACAAAGCTCAAATTGTTTTCTTGAACATGACAATGAGTTCACTGTACTAAAATGGCCCCCACAATCACCAGATCTCAACCCAATAGAGCATGTTTGGGATGTGGTGGAACGGGAGTTTCGTGCCCTGGATGTGCTTAGTTCTAAGCAGTCTGGCCATTCTCTGTTGACCTCTCTCATCAACAAGGCGTTTCAATCAACAGAACTGCCACTCACTGAATGTGTTTTTTTTTTTTTTTTTTTTTTTTTTTTTGGGGCACCATTCAGAGTAAATTCTAGAGACTGTTGTGTGTGAAAATCCCAGGAGATCAGCAGTTTCAAAAATACTCAAACAGCCCATCTGACACCAACAATCATGCCATGCTCCACATCACCGAGACCTAATTTTTTTCCATTCTGATAGTTGATGTGAACATTAACTGAAGCTCCTGACTCTTATCTGCATTTTTATGCACTACACTGCTTCCACACGATTGGCTGATTAGATAATCACATGGACGATTGTTGGGTTGACAGATGGGCTGTTTGAGTATTTCTGTAAATGCTGATCTCCTGGGATTTACACACACACACACATACACCAGTCTCTAGAATTTACACAGAATGGTGCCAAAAACAAAAAAAACATCAACAGACGTGATGAAAAGCCAACGGAGAATGGCCAGACTGGTTCAAACTGACAAAGTCTATGGTAACTCAGATAACCGCTCTGTACAACTGTGGTGAGATGAATAGCATCTGAGAATGGGACCGACACAATATTAGGCAGGTGGTTTGAATGTTGTGGGTGATGGAAGAAGGCTAATAAATAACGCTATAGCATATACAGTGTATATACAGTATATATATATATATATATATATATATATATACAGTATATATATATTTACTGTATATACACTGTATATGCTATAGCGTTATTTATTAGCCTTCGTGGACTTAAAATGTCCACACTTGCTTCACCCACTGTGAGAAGCAAGAGTGGACATTTTAAGTCCACGAAAATATGGAGAAGGCTAATAAATAAAGCTATAGCATATACAGTATAAATAAACGCAATACCAAATATTATTTAGGTTGTTTTAAGAACACTATTTTTCTTTGTCCTTCAAGTTGATTGTCCTGCAGTCTCTTCACAAGTACCAGCCGAGAGTGCACGTGATCGAAATAGATGAGAATGGAGCCGAAGATACAAGTCATTCTGATCGAGTACAAACCTTTACCTTCCCCGAGACACAATTTATAGCTGTCACAGCTTACCAGAACACATATGTAAGATCTTGTACACCATTACCTTCATTCATATGCTGTTATAGACTATAGCTAATATGAACCGATGTTGAAAATGTTTTTTTTTTTCTTCAGATAATTCAGCTAAAAATTGACCACAATCCATTTGCTAAAGGATTTCGAGACAATTGTGATTCGTAAGTGTATTGCAAGCAAATTAATAAATTGACAGTTGTTTCTTTTGCATGTGTTCAGATCTAAATTATAATTTTGACTTGATTACAGAAGTGGTCAATATATGGTATATTTGAAATGTAATCAAGTATAACAAATATTCTTAGGAGTAATGTAAATGTTATAACCATTATAACAACAACAGTCTGTCAATTAAGTGATCAAATTCTTCATTTCATCATGAAGAATATTTCAGCTGCATGAATTGTAACAGCAAAATATTAATTTGTTGCAACAAATTTTCAGGCCATTAAATATTTTCATGTTTTACTGATTTGATCAACATTAATAAACATTAAAAATAAAGGTGTTGGAAATGGATATCTTATTCATGCATACAACAGCATTTGTGGCATAATGCGATTACCACAAAAAATGATTTAGACTTGTCCCTCATTTCTTTCAAGAAAGCAAAAATTGAAGTTACAGTGAGGCACTTACAATGGAAGTGAATGAGGCCAATCTGTAAACAATAAAATACTCACCGTTTCAAAAATATAGCCACAAGACATAAACAATATGCATGTTAAAATTATTTTAAAAACACTTACTAACCCTGTTAATTTAAATATTTTTACACTTTAAATATAAGAAACACTTTACACTTCATTGTCCATGTTACAGATAGGATAACACATTTAAACAATTACAGAATTAAAAACAGAAGCAATAACACGAGGACAAAGTGTAATTTAAAGGTCTTCACAAAATCATTTTGCTCTGTAGTGTTTCTCTGTATTTACTAATATGATTACTCATTATTATGGACACTGATTGTTAAGTGTGCCTGATTTCCTCTTGGTTTTGTTTCTTTGTGTATCCAGAATTTACACCAGCGGCAAAACCAAGCGACTGATCCCTACACCCGGTGACTGTCCTCGCTCTCAACTGCTGCCGGGCTCACGGTACGCAATGGCAAGTGCATTATTCCAGGACGAGTTTGTCAAAAAGTGCACTAAATCCAGTTTTACAACCCTTACCACTGACCCTAGTACTAGTGACCGCGCAGTTCCGTTTACGAACAGCCTTGTGACATCAACGCAAAATCAAGAGAGCACCACGACTTCTGAGCAGCACTGGTTTGTTTCTCCTCCAGCTGCTTCATCATGTGAAACTGATATTAATACAGCAGCTCTGCTCCCTTACACCATGTTGGGGGTCAAAGGTCCGCCTCTTCCTGATATTGGTGGCACTGGTGGAGTTTCGGAATACTACTCCAGCCCTCCCGGATGGGATTCCCAGGGTTCGACAGAGAACAGCAATAAAATCTCAAATCAGCCTGGTTGGGTCCTAGATGAAACTCCTGAAGGATTGAACCAACCAAATTATCTGTCAGAGGATGATATATTATAAGATATGTTGGGAATATATAGATTGACTTTGGGGGTACCTGAGAGCCTCGAAGGTCAAGATATTGTGGATTCAACGTGTGGACTGAGGCTCCATCTTTCATCAAATCAGTTGATTCCAATGATTTAAGGATTTTAGAAGAAGCGCGATAAAAGAATACATCTCCCTTCATCACTCCTGTGTCAGAAGTTCATAATACATTGAAAACAGACATGCAGGTGTCTGGACAAAAGGAGTCAAAGAATCAGACTTCATTCATTTCAACTGTCAGGTGACAACCTGTGTGGACCAAGTGTGCAATTAAAATGTTGTAACATTTTAATGATGATTATCCAACTGTATGAACTCAATGTATTTGACAGCTTGTGCCATTATACTTTTTGTTGTTGTGTTGGTCATTTAAAAAAAATTAATAGGGTGACATATTCTTTAGTAATTGTTAAAATCTACAACCCCAATATAATAAATCGGGATAATTTTGTTTCTCTACAAAAATGTGTTAAGTGATCACGGCTTGTTTAATATGGATATTTCAATTATCTGACCAATCAAAACAGTACCTTGATTAAGAAAAGGGTTCTTTAGATTAGATGTAAATGTCATTAAATGATGTCATTCTGCTGGTGTCAGAATGTTTAAGATAGATTACCTAAAGAAACTGTCGAATGCTGAGTATTTGAAACGTATATTAAATTCAGACTACTTCATTTTTAAAGGCGGCTGATAATGTATTTCTTTGTCGAATTATAACGTTACACGTTGTGAGTTTTGAAATAATTTACGACACTGCCACCTGCCGGCGAATGCAAGATGTGACATTCGAACGCACCTATGATATGTAGGAAGCAGTGGACGTATAAGCAGCCTGGAGGAAAGGGTTTAATTGTCAAATAAGTGACAGGCTTAAACAGACCATCAGAAATCTATCACGACATACCGCTACAGACTCTCTTAGTGCATATTACAGACAAGGGATCAAGAGAAGAATGTTTCTCTTTCAGCTGCTGTAGAACCCGAAATAACCAAAGAAGTGCCTTCATAAAGCAACCCTGCTGACCAAATCATGTTCCTGACATGTGCTTTATGTAGTGCATCAAGGTAAAATCTAGAAAAAACCCAATTAAAGAGATAGATCACCCAAACTTTAAAATCTCTCATCATTTACTCACCTTTATGCCATCCCAAATTAGTATTACTTTCTACTGAAGAACACAAATAAAGACTTTAGAAGAATTCTCAGCTCTTTCGGTCCATACAATGCAAGTGAATGGGTGCCAAAACTTTGAAGCTCCAAAAATCACATAAATCAGCATAAAAGTAATCCATTTGACTCCAGTGGTTAAATCAACATCTTAAGAAGTATTTTGATAGGTGTGAGTGAGAAACAGATCAACGTTTTAGACCATTTTTACTATAAATTCGCATCCCTGCTTAGTCAATCTCAATTTTAAGTTTCACATTTTCTTTTCTTTTTGTTGATTCACATTCTTTATACATACACCCCCTAGTGGGCATTGATAATGATTTATGAAAATAAATATTGATCTGTTTCTCACCCACACACAGGTCTGGACTGGTAATCTGGCATTCCGGGCATTTTCTTGGTGGGCCGATACACTTTTGGGCCGATTAGGGGCGGGATGTCGGTGGTTCTGCCGCAAAACGTGACGAATGTGCAGCGATAAGCAACAATGATCCGCTGTGTTATGCAGAACGGACAGCGAACACCCGGGCCGATTTCTCTTCCCAGTCCAGCACTGCCCACACATATATCACTTCTCAATATATAGATTTAACCACTGCAGTCACATTGATTACGTTTTTGCTGCCTTTACATACCTTTGCAAAATTTTGGCACCCATTCACTTCATTGCATGCACCTACAGAGCTGAAATATTCTTCTAAAAATCTTAATTTGTGTTATGCAGATCAATGAAATTCATAGACATCTGGGATGGCGTAAATTATGAGTGAATTTTCATTTTTGGGTGAACTATTTTTTTTAAACTGTTCAGTAATTTTTAGAAAAAGTCCACAAGGTGGCGCCACAGTCTCATGCAAGACACCTGCTGGCCATTCAGTCGTTAAAGCAAAATGGTATATGGTATTTTGTGTAGGTTTGTACAGTTCATTATGCGATTGTAAATCTAATGTCCACTCATCTCAAAAGGTAGAATAATGTGTATAAATGTAATGTGTGTGTGTGTGTGTGTGTGTATGTATGTATGTATGTATGTATGTATGTATGTATGTATGTATGTATGTATGTATGTATGTATGTATGTATATATATATATATATATATATATATATATATATATGCATGTATGTATATATATATATATGCATGTATGTATATATATATATATGCATGTATGTATGTATGTATATATATATATATATATATATGCATGTATGTATGTATGTATATATATATATATATATATATGCATGCATGTATGTATGTATATATATATATATATATATATATGTATGTGTATATATATATATATATATATACATACATACATACATGCATATATATATATATATATATATTTATATATATATATATATATATTTATATATATATGCATGTATGTATATGTATGTATGTGTATATATATATATATATATATGCATGCATGTATGTATGTATATATATATATGCATGTATGTATGTATATATATATATATATATATATATATATATATATATATATATATATATATATATATATACACATATATATATATATATATATATATATATACATACATACATGCATAGGTACATACATGCATGCATATATATATATATATATATATATATATATATATATATATATATATATATATACATACATACATGCATAGGTACATACATGCATATATATATATATATATATATATATATATATATATATATATATATATATATATATATGCATGTATATATATATGCATGTATGTATATGTATGTATGTGTGTATATATATATATATATATATATATATATATATATATATATATATATATATATATATATATTTATATATATATATGCATGTATGTATATGTATGTATGTGTATATATATATATATATATATATATATATATATATATAAGCTAATTATTCTTTTTAGTATATTAATTAAACCTAATTAAGTGCCGTTTACACCAAGTACTTTAATACGCTAAATAAAAACGCTAGACAGAGCAACGAGTACAATAAAGCAGGTGTCTCGAGACGCGATTTTGTAAAGGGATAGTTCACCCTAAAATGAAAATTCTCTAATTTACTCATCATCATGCCATCCCAGATGTGTATGACTTTCTTTCTTCTGCAGAACACAAATGAATATTTTTAGGAAAATGTCTCTGTAAGTCCATACAATGCAAGTGAATGGTGGCCAGAAAAATTGAAGGTCCAAAAAGCAGAAAAAGGCAGCATGTGACTCCAGTGGTTAAATCCATATCTTCAGAAGCCATATGATAGGTGTGAATGAGAAACAGATCAAGCCCCCCCCCCCCACAACTTTTTTTTTATTACTATAAATCTCCCCTTTCTCTTTCACTTCCACGTTGTTCTTTTATGTTTGGCGATTCACATTCTTCGTGCATACTGCCACCAACTGGGCAGGGAGGAATGTTTATTGTTAAAATTATTGATCTGTTTCTCGTCCATGCCTATTACATAGATCACTTCTGAAGATGGATTAACCCACTGGAGTCATATTAATTACTTTTATGCTGCCTTTATATGCTTTTTGGACCTTCAAAATTCTAGTCACCATTCACTTACATTGCATGGACTTACAGAGCTGAAATATTCCTCTAAAATCTATTTTTGTGTTCAGCAAAGAAGACATCTGAGATGGCATGAGTATGAGTAAGAGAATTTTCAATGTTCTGGGCGAAATAACGACGATTTATGTTTCGTTCATGTTTACAAAGACAAACAATAAAAAAACAAACAAAAAAGGAACGTACAGTTTTTTTCAGCAGCTGTTTCTTCCTGACTTGGCTTATGTTGGTGTATCATAATGTATTCAGCTTTATGTAGAATAGTCATATTAATAAAAAAAAATGTACTTGAATAAATTAAGTTAATTTACATGTTACCTCCTGAAACACATTTTGGAAGTTAACTAAACATTTTCATTTGTAGAACAAAAAGTAAGTTTGTTATTTGTGGATCCGAGCGAACTCTAAACGCATCGATTATATTCTAGTAGCCCGATCCCGGTGTTCCTTCCATCCATCCATCACGTCGTCCCGGTGGTTTCTGTTTTAACTCCAGTGCTGCGGGTCGGAGCTGCGTCACGCGAGCGCAAATGACACGCACGGACGCGCGCGAGTGAAGAAAGAGTGCTCGCTCTTCTTTCAAGAAAAAAAAAATCAACGCTTAAAACCGAAATTACACCGCATAACCACATCAACATACATGACACTTTATTTCCACGTTCCCAACAGCTTACAGAAATCGCCCGTA
The DNA here is from genome assembly GCA_032164185.1 of Moxostoma hubbsi. NCBI lineage: Eukaryota > Metazoa > Chordata > Actinopteri > Cypriniformes > Catostomidae > Moxostoma > Moxostoma hubbsi. Next base: position 8,841,880 of record JAVLUX010000186.1, read on the forward strand.
GAGAAACAGGGCCAGAGAGGAGAAGAACAGGGATGGATATGAAAGATCATGGAGCGCAGATGGAGCCGCTGCTTCCTGCGGTAAGAACCTGTTTCATCTTTGATGTGTGGTCCGTGAATGGAAGAACAATGGCACGAGGCTGTAAAGTGTTGCGCAAAAGCGTTGTGCAAAAAAGCGTTTGGTTAAAGCAGCACTGGTTTAACGGTGCGCTTTTGGACCCATTATGGTCATCATTCACCCACCACCAATGGAAGATATCGTGCTTTAATTATTCATTTCACCATTGATAAATTACAGACTCATTTACCTTGAAATTGGCTTCATGTTACATGGATACGGCATTTTTAATGAGACTGAATGTTTACAGAGTATGGGGTAGATTATGTATATAATTAGCCACGTCGTGTAACGTTATAATGGCATAGAGTTTAGGACGGAGATGGTAGGGGATGATGTGTGTTCAGCAAAAGACTATCTCTGTTTTATGGGATGCAGGCATCAAATTTCTCCTGCGTTACTCCCTGACTGTTTGAGGAAGCTGTCACATGTGATTGACATATGAGTCTAGGTGTATTGTGGACTTCTGCTAGTGGCCACAAGTGTGTGATCGAGATACAATGTGTTAATTCTAATGCAGATGCATGTGTAAAGATGGCCAGCTGATAGATAGCTGTGCAATGTGTATAAACCTCACTCTAGTGACATCAAGAGGTGCACTAGCGACTGATGCTAAGGGCTGTAGCCTTCAGCCTCCCATGCGGAGACACCGGTTCGAGTCCCGTATGGAGCGGGTAGAACAGGAGCATCACAATGGTGCCGTGACCCGGATGGGAGTGAAATGTATGCCTCCTGCACACTACAAGACTTTCAAAGACGTTGGATCGTGGTAACGTTCATATTACACAACTGTCTGTCTTGTCATGGAAGTCGTAGTGTTTTCAAATTATAAAACAAATCTGAGACAGGGGTGAACACATTACAAAACATTTAAATATTGACGAATACCCGACGACTCTGTCTGGACTCCAAATTATGTTTCACAACAGAGTACACAAGAGAAGTGACACGAGATACGAAAACAAATGCATAATCATATGTTGTGTATGTTTTTAATCACCTAAATGCATCATACATTTTATTGGTTGCAATATGAAAAAGTACCTCCTACTGAAAACTCTACCTAATTGTTTACCTGACTGTCCAAGAGAATTGGCAATTTCTCTCCAACTCTTCTCTTTCTCCAACTGGTTGTGGTACAGTTCAGATGAAACATCAAATAGCCGCTGGTGCTCGTGCCACCATTTCTTCAGTCCAATGAGACTTTATTGATACTGCAGCCATGCTAGTTGATGTTCTGTTGCAGGTACATCAGGACTCCTCCCACTGAAATTTCCTGTGCCCTATTTCTTGCTCTCATTGGCTGTAGGTCAACACTGCAGTTGTATTCAGTCAACATATTTCACATTGTACGATTTGGAATTGCAGACAGGTCCAGATATTTTACATTCTAGATATCTCACTGACATCAGCGATGCATCAGCGCTTCTCTCAAATCGCATCTTTGATAGTTCATACCTTGCGTTTGTCACTCATGGGAGCGAGCTCCGATTTGCCTATGATTTCAGGCTGTTATCGGTGATCTCACAAAAGAAAAATCGGGCTTAAAATCGTGTAGTGTAAACTCGGCATTAGGGTGGTGAGTGCAATGGGAGCCAGCTGATAGATAGCTGTGCAATGTGTATAAACCTCACTCTCCTGACCTCAAGAGGTGCACTAGCGACTGACATTAGGGGCTAATGCACCTGCCTCCCATGCCGGAGACACTGGTTCGAGTACCGTACGGAGTGGGTAGAACAGGAGCGTCACACATGCAGTATGTGTTAATGCACTTCTTCACCCCTCAATCCCCTGTTACCACAGTCACCCATCTCTGGAAACACTTATTACCATTGATTTTACTGGGTCATTGACAAATAAGGTTGTCCACTGTGAAAAAATAAATAATTCTTCATTTTTTTGATAAAACACACATTTCAAGTTTTTAGAAATTTAATCTTTGTCCAAATTGGCTTAAATAACAATAAAAAAGATTTAATGTCTTTAAAAAGTCATGTGGTGTAACCATCAAGTAAAAGGTATTAAAGTAAGTTCTATGCACCTTGAATACATGGGTGTGTACACAACTGAATTATTATTTGAAAAAAACTCAATTTTTATGGCACACTATATATATATATATATATATATATATTTACAAATATCCAAACATTTTTGAGTCAAGAATTTCTAAATTTTTTTAAATGTTGGACCTTTAATAAAAAAGCAAAAATGTTGGATTCTGATGTGCGGCTTGACCGGACACATTTTATGGTCCCATAATCTCTCATCAGAAGCTAAGGTGACCACATTCAAAACGCTGGAATTAAAAGAACATTGTTGAACATGCGAGTCAGATGGCTCTTTTCAACTGTAAGTGATATGTACAGTATATACCAAGAAAATAGTTTTTGTACTTATGGTGCTTGTTTAACAAAACGAGAGTAGATAATTTTCACTGGTGTTGTACTTATGTCAAATATCCATGTCACGGGTCATTACCCACGTCCTGGGAAGAAGTATGTATGAGATTTATTCATACTACTCACATGCATACCTAAAAGAACATACTGTTTAACTGGCTGAATACATACTTTGACAGTACACCATTTTTGGACGCAGGTTAAGGTTTGGTGGACAGAAGTTTTTCAAATATTTATTATATTTTAAAACAATATTGGTTAACTGCAAAAAAAAATGTATTTGAATAATAATACATTATTATTCTGCACTAATCTCTCTCTCTCTCTCTCTCTCTCTCTCTCTCTCTCTCTCTCTAACCTCTTACTATAATTACTTTCCATCCATGTGCTGAGTAAAATGAAGGACTGGATCTCACAGAGCTGCAGCCATCTTATTTTTGGCTTAGGGACAGATCTAGGCTCTCAGCTCCTTCCTCAGTGACAGTTTGGTCTTTGCTAGAGTTGAGAAGAGTTCACTCACATCCTGTGGATTCTGCTATACTTTAATTCTTGAGCAAAGATACACACTTGCCTCCAAAACATATTCAAAGATACACACAATCTGTTTGTGGTGCATTTCTTTTATTGTCCCTTACTTGTAATGTAATTATATTCCCATGAGTGTCCTACACTTACAAACTCTTTAAATAAATGTCTGCATTTATGCACTAGTTTGTAGATAGCAGGAGATTATTTGACACTTTTTATTCAGCTTCACACTCTCAAACTTTTTCATCTATTAAATGCATTCTTCAGAAAATCAGACTTTTAATGAGTACAGTGTATTTGAAGACAAAAAGCAGATAATTACCTTGATTGAGGCATTCTGTGTATGTTTTATAGACATCTTGTTTTGTTTTTCAGCTTTTAGTTTACATGAGTTTTTTTTATTTATTTATTTTCTTTTAATCCTCTTTTCTCCCAATTTGGAATGGCCAGTTCCCATTACTTAGTAGGTCCTCATGGTGGTGCGGTTACTCACCTCAATCCGGGTTGTGGAGGACAAGTCTCAGTTGCCTCCGCTTCTGAGACCGTCAATCTGCACATTTTATCACGTGGCTCATCATGTATGACACCGCGGAGTCTCCGCATGTGGAGGCTCATGCTACTCTCATGCTACTCCACACTCCCCACTGAGAGCGAGAACCACTAATCACGACCACGAGGAGGTTACTCCACGTGACTCTACCCTCCCTAGCAACTGGGCCAATTTGGTTGCTTAGGAGACCCGGCTGGAGTCACTCAGCACACCCTGGATTCAAACTCATGGCTCCAGGGGTGGTAGTCAGCGTCAGTATTCGTTTAGTTCACATTAGTACTAACAGTGTACTATAGATGTTATAAAAGGGAAATAAACTGAGAATTCCCTGTATGCTTATGCATTAGGGTTTTGTTGTCTGCTGGCTGAGGTGAGGGACAGATTGAACCAAATGTTTTTGGCAGAGGTCCAGCATTTGGTTGAATTGTCTCTGGTGCTCAGGTTGACTCCTCAGTGGCTGGTACATATATCTGTAGCACTCTATGTGAGCTGATCTGATGCCCGAGATCTGTGTCCCAGTGGGCCTTTTCTGACCACCGTAAGTCACTGTTCGCTCAGCTGCAGCTGGTGCCCTAAATGCTGATGGATGTGTGTAATAAAGCAGATAAAAGCAGAGTGACTAAATCTGTGTTTTTCATCATTAGTTCCTTTTTGTTTGTTTTGCTAAAATGGTCAAAAATCTTACCCTTAGCTCACCTGATCTTCTGAATCATGTGTCAACATCCCATGAAATCAAAACGCAAGTACACTAAATATTTGCTGTGAAAGCCCCTCAAATAAAAATAATTAAATGAATAATGTTTTAATAATTATAAGTAGTTCTATTTAAATAAAAACAAATGTAATATAAACCCAATTATAAAAATGTCGGAGCATCTCACGTCTCGAGATCTCTGCATTTGGAATTGTGCTCCGTCCAGCTGTGTTTGAAGGAAATAACGTGTTTTCATTCTGTGCTGTCACTAGTTTCAAGCCCTGCGCCCCAATTCAGACCCTATCACCTTTAAACAGTACCCAAGATAAGAATTAGGCTTAAATCATAGTATGTGGAAATTAGTGTTCTCAAAGTACCCCAGGTGGTCTACTAATTTGGGTACATTTTTGAAGTGTGGATCTGTGCACACTCTTTTGGCTATAATTGTCCAAAATCCCTTGCAGATCTCACCAGTTTGATCGTACACATCTAAGCCTAATGTAATCACACTGATTTGAACATAAGTGTGGAAGGGTTAATTGCATTATTTTTTAAATATAATTAGTTACACAGAATTAACGTGTTAAATCATCAGCTCTATGCATTTACAATTAACAGTCTCTCTTTTATTTTTGAAAAAATAGTCCAGAAATATTGATTATCCATTTTGCACATCCATTTTTTTCCAATCAAAAGAGAATGTCCTATGCCCCTAATATCACCTGTCACTGACTAGCAATAGCAAGTACCAAATCATGGTTCACAGCTGTGACAAACTAAAGTTTTGTTTTTTTAAAGGGATGATATGTCACACCCCAACTTCCTGTTTCAATAGGAACTACATCAACTCAGGAGTGAAACTTAAAGAGCACATATTATGGTTTTTAAACATGCCTAATTTTGTTTTAAAGGTCTCATACAATAGATTTACATGCATCCAAGGAAAAAAAAAAAACACTTTAATTTGCTCATAATTTAAATTGCAGCATTACCTTTTTTTCCCCCAGTGTCAAAAACGACTTATTCAATGATCCGTTCTTAAGCGTTCATTCTAAACTCCTTTCAGAGAGCCTACTCTACTCTGATTGATCAGATGTCCCAGTCTGTTGTGATTAGTCTACCGTTTAGTGTAGTGTATGAGGGCAAGTCAAAGCTGTTCGCGAGCAGCCAGTGAAGACCAGAGATGGGTTTTTTGTTACCAAATTACATAGGTTAGTACAGGAAGTAAGTCTGAAATTACTAATGACTCGTTTCAGTTGTTCAGAATCGGTTGTTTCTTTTGTGAATCAATAACTCCATTTGTCGTGCACATTGATTTTTGAAACTTAGCAGACTTTTAATATTCGCAAAGAGCTATTTATATTCACTACATGAAAGATAATATTTGAAAAACCATAATAGGTGCTCTTTAATATGTCAAGAAATTTCATTGGGTCTTTTCTTGGGGTCTGCCCTAGAAACCTATCTCCCAGATTCTTTCACGTAAACACGAAAGAGGAACTTTCAGAAAAACACTGAATGTAGGTTTAAACAACTCCTTAACTCTTTTTGACTGTAATGATGTGTGCATTGTAATTGTTCAATGGTGTGAGAGTGATTTTATTGCCTCTTTGCTCCTCTGCAGGTTCCGAGTCCTGCTAGAGATAATGGGGTGAGTCCCAATTCTTTTTTTCCTATTCTTTGCTTGTCTCAGTGTGCACAATGCAATGGGTTCATTTGATTAATTTTTTATTGCAATTTTGTGTGTGTGTGTGTGAGAGAGAGAGAGGGGGGGGGGAGAGAATGAGTGTGTCAATGAGTGACTGATCTTAAAAACCCATCCAAATGATGTGATTCATTTTGACTGATTGTAAGTAAATTTTTGATGTGTCCTCGAGAGACTGATTGTGCTTGACTAGATATCTGTGGACACGCTCTGAAACTTGTCAGTTGCTGTTAGTTCAAATATCCGTTCATAAACTCATGGTGAACGTCACAGTTTAAGAGTGAAACAGCAAGATATTGAGATGTTTTAGGCACTGATCTAGCCTGATGTTTAGGCTAGAGCAATCAGATATATGTCAGAATTGTGGAAGAGAGAGATATGGACTTTATTCAGAAAGGCTGCAAAAATATATATATATATATTTTGGCATATTTTACTCAAATATGTTTAGTTGTTTGTAGTTTGAATGGTAATGTTGTCTGATTCAGTAATGGACACAAGCAGTGGCTAAATGTTATATCCGTGTTTCCATATATAAAATGCTATAGCTTTAGCCTAGGTAGATATACAGGATATTGACTACTACACTGAACAAACAGATCAGTAAAATCAGATTTGAAATACAAATCGGATTTTGGCCTATTTGAGGTGTGAACAAACTCATAGTGAGTGAATTTGCAAGCTTGTAATATCATAGAAAGTGGGAGAGCTTGTAGTATTGGTCAGATAGTGAGCTGGAGAGGTGCCAGTATGAGCAGACGGTGTGACCAGTGGAAACATGTTTTTCTGGAAGACATGGGGCTCTGAGAGCTGTGGGGAACCTCAGCCTGCTACACGTCTCTATAAGCACACAAAGATTTACACAAATGCATGCTGGATTCATCACCGTAATAACCAAACATGTCTTCCCTTAAAAGCCCCTAGCTCATGGAAATGTGATGATCCAAGAGTTTGGTTTGTCAAGTGATGTGCCTGAGAGGTTTTGCTGAAAGTGTTGACTCTTAGTCGGGTGTTTTAGCTGTCAAATATGGCCAAATATTATTTATATGGTTTTAATTTAATCATATGATTATCAGAACTGGACAGATTACTTTGTACATCTTATTTTGGCTTGCTTTTGAAGAGTACTGTATATTGGGTGCACCGATCAGGAAATTTGAGGCTGATGCCAATTTCCAATATTTTTTAACCAAGATCGGCCGTTACCGATTTTTAAAAAATGTTCCCTTTGCCACACTTTTGCAAGTTATATTGTGCAGCTATATGTTTATGCCCCATACAGTAAAATTACGGTAACACTTTAAAAAAAGGTTCTATTTGTTAACATTATTTAACAACATTACTGTTGTTAGCATAAACTAATTAACTTAATGTTAGTTACTACATATACTATTACATTTTTAAAATCAAAAGTTGTATTAATTAACATTAGTTAATGGACTATAAACTAACAATGAACAATTGTAATTGTATTAATTAACATTACAATTATAAAGACACACATCTGTTTTGTTTTAAAAAGTCATTCTATCACGATGACAAGCTGATCAAAACCTTTTTTTAATCACACTCAGCTGCATATTATTACAAACGCTGATTACTGATCCATAGTGATTCTGCCATCCTGCAAATATAATGCAAAATCAACTAATAACGGATAAAATAACCTTGACGGACATTTCTTTGTACTGTTTTGGTGCATTTTAAAATATAACCTTGTGAAAGCCAATGGAATCCTGAAGGAAATGCAACATCATAATTATATTAGCACCTGTTTTAGAACAATCAAGCAAGCTACACGTGAGCAATTCCATGAAAATGTCAACCATACCATGGAATAACTGCGATTTCAATCTTATATTAATTCATCATGCAGACTTGATGGGTATTATAATATAATATATCTCAGATGTCTGCACATTTCAAAGTGTTTTGGATGGTTTCCCCTCATGATATAAGTGCTGCTTTCACAACTGTCACATCCGTAACAAAGAGATGTCACATCCATAATGCCGGTTTTTCCCCATTTATGGAAAAACGACAATGAATAAAAAATAAATATTACATGTTCTTCGGAGTGCCAACCTTCGTACATTATTGGGCTATTATTATTTCTGGATTGCGCATTTCAATTCACAGAGTTTTTGCAAAGTGTGTGTGTGTGGTCTCCCAAAAACATATGTCCATTTTTGTCACATCCATAACGCAAGTTAATTTCCCGATCTAAACTGGAAAAAAACTTAAAACTTTTCTGATGTCTGTACTCTATCTGTACAGTTCTCTGATTATACATAAAATTGATTGATTAACTGGTAATGAGTACTTATATATGAAGTTAAATTTCATATTATCAGTGAAAATGTCAAATCCATAATTCTAGAATTACCCAGGTCTAAAAATGCCACAAATCACTCTATTGCAATTCCAATTTTACTAATTAGTTTTTTTTTATCAGAGAGAAAGAGTTGCGGTGTCATTATGTGTGTCACCCCTCCACCATTTTTATTCGCCAAGTGTGTCATACCTCTGACTGAAGACAGCGAGATCTCAGCAAAACGAGTTGTTTTGAGTCTGCTAGTGTAGAGCCAATTTAATAGTTTTGTTTCCTTATGAGTCATCTTCCAAGCATCTGTCAATGGAATGCCTTTATGGTTGGAGATATCAAGTAGGAATATCCCACATCTGACTCAATACTGCATGTGAGCTGCAGTTTCCAGGTGAAATGCCCACAGAGGGGTGCCAAAAGCAAGTTGTAAAACAAGTTTTTTTGGCTGTAAATAATGTAGTACAGCGAAGAGGCATATTTTATTAACTCTACACCCAAACACCAATCCTAAACCTAACCATTAATAGAGTAAAATTATCATCTTTTGACAATGGAGCCTCTGAATCCCAGTTGTTACTCATTATGTGAAAGCGATTGCGTCCTGGTTTCAATGCGAGACACAAACCTGGGTCTCACACACCTACTGATGCAATGCACTTCAGGTCACGCCACAGGAGAAGGTAAACACATCTGATGCAAAAATGCCTGATAGGAGATGGCACTTTTCAGAACTTGGCATGATGTGGCAGATGCCAGAGTACTGGAAAAATCGCAACATGACAACATGGAAACAAAGATGATGTCAAAACTCCATAAAAGGAAGCAAGTAAAGCATGTCATAATACAAATGCAACTACCATATTTGGTGAATAAAATGTTTAATGGATCTATTATTGATTTATTAACAAGAATACTCATACTCATGACTCATATAAATTATGCTCACTGGACAAATAAACATGCAAGTGGTCACAATTGACACAGGTGGGAAAATGCAGAGCCTCATTTTTGAATAGTGAACTGATTGAGACCCATTATAAAATTGCAGATTTCAAAATATTGTTACAATGAATGAAAAAAGTACAACTAAATAGAAACATTAATTTATTATTGGTTTATCATTTCCTTTGTCCACAAAATTCCTTTTTGTTTTGTTTTTTTGTTAAAAGAATTTCTGCCACTTTATAGTTTGCAATTTTCAAATGGGTCCTATTAAGAAATGAGCAAAATTTTACTTTGTATCTTCAAATTGACTCTTATCTTCTAGCTGGAACACACAGAGGAGGGAGCTCAGAGCTCAGAACTGCCTACAGCACCCACAGACTGCACACATCACCCAAACCACACACACACAGAGCGTGCATCACAGAGCACACATGCTTATACACCAAGAGCTTAGATACCAGTCCACATAGTCATTGATGTCAGCACGCTAATCTCCTTCCTGATTGGTGGATGGGCAGCTGTCAAAAACACAGGCAGCACATCTGGTTCTCAACAGTTGGAAAACACTGCTCTGGCGACAAGGTTGCAGCAGTGTCAGAAGGGTTATCTCGGCGAGAGGTGCACCGAGGAACATCAGCTGCGCTCCGGCGCATCCTCTCAACTCATTTCCTTTCCTTGGGATAAGACACGGTTGTCTGCAACGCTGCAGGCAGCATGCAGCACAGATCCTCAGAGAATACAAGCTTTAACTGTCAGGTAGGATGGAGGGATGTTTGGGGTCCGGCAAGCTGGAGCATTAGCCTTCAAGCTCTGCCGTGTCCTTGAAAGGGATGCTGTGTTTTTATGTGCCTGTGGAGACTGTCTTGCTACGTGCTGAATTATTGTTATATAAAGAGACAGAAAGCACTGTTTGTATCATTCCTTTTGATGCTGTTGTTTAAAGACAACAGTACATTTGATGTGTTTTTCCTTCTACCCTTTCTCTCTCTGCCTTCCTGTTTTGTTCTTCTTAGAGCTATTTTTGTCTCCTTCCCATGTCCTCTGCTCTGCATCATATCTTGTTCTCTCCTTGTGTACCTTACATGTTTCTCTGTATTTCTGTCAGGGAAAGAAATTATATCCGGTTGTCGGAGGGGGTGTTGAGTTCCAGCCTCCTTTCAGACTGGAGAGATGAATACTTCAATGAGCTTTAGATAGAATGAAGGTGCAAGTGATGTATGTGTGTGGGGGTTGTGAGTATTAATACTGAGGGCACAAATAGAATAGAAAGAGAGAAATTGGGGACGACAAGATAAGAGGAAGAATACAAATAATCGTTCTTGTCTTGGATGTGACTGTCGAAAATATTTGGACCGTTCATGAAAGAAGCCATAAATATGCGATTTAATTATGCTGATGAGTCAGTGGCTTTGTGCTTGCGCATGGTTGTGTGAGTGTCATGGTAGTTCACTCTGTTTTTGGCTCTCTGGAAGGATGCTGATGCTGATCCTTCCATTGCCATGGTAACCACAGCCATTTGTAGGGATCAGTCCCACTGTTCTCAACCAATAGAACGTCTCAGATCCCATTCATCCCCCACAGCTTCTTCAACAACCTCAATAATCCCTTTCACCGCTCATGGTTGTTACTGCATGATCAGGAGGTTTAGAAGCACAATACACACACACAAATGTAGTGAAATCTGTGGGACATATAGTACAGTGGGTAAATAATGTGGCCTATATGTGGCTGGTGTCCTATATATTATGGTTCCGCCTGTTCATAACACCACAGTGTAAACATGTTCTGTCAGGTATAAAAAAAAACTCAAATAAATATTTGACATGACCGAATCAATCTAACTTCATAAATTTACAACAACAAAAGCAATTTTTAAGGGTTAGAGCAAGTAAGGTAACAACTGCATGTATCCACTTTTTACTGTCCATATTTATTGGCCACCCACCTGACCCGTCTTGAAACACGGCCCACGGAGTCCAACGCACACTTGAATCAGAGGGCGGTAGCCGAGAGCCCCCACGGTGCAATGAAGATGAAGGTGGGAGAGAACCACCACCCTGTCTCGCCCGCAGCATCGGGGAGATGGAGCAAGAGCGCGTGCGATGCCTGGGCAGGGCGAAGCCAGAGGAAACTCTGGTGGATGTTCGCAGCAGTCCTGACGTGCAAATCGGTCATCCGACCTGGTTATAGGGGTGAAAGACTACTCAAACCATATAGTAGCGGGTTCCCTCCAAAGTTTCCCTCAGGATAGCTGCCACTCGTTCGCAGTTCCGGTAAATCAAATGACTAGAGGCCTTCTATCTTTTATGGAAACGACTGCTTCATGCTGCAGTTTCAGTTTATAATTTAATAAAGTTAGTGAGAATTCAGCCATATAGGAAGAACTGGACTACAAAGTACCGCATCCCAGAAACCTGCAAAGAGCTTTGTCTTGTGATGAAGATTAACAGCAAGTGACTGTTTACACAAAATTCTATACAATTAAATTACACAAAATTATAAACAGATTCCTGAACCAAATATTTTTGGTCCCAAAATAGTCTACACACTATGTCTAATGGTGAATTTTGGCCATTCTCTGAAAAATATTCAGATAACTGATTTTTTCCCCCTACATTAAACCAGTAAAAAAAAAACTCTGTTTCCTTTGAATAAAAAATGTGGATCATTGCAGTATCAATAGAGGATCTTATTGCAATATCATTATATTGATAGACACGAGTGAGAAAGAGGAAAAAAAAGAGGGGAAGAAAGAGAGGGGAATGAGATGGGAACATATCCCAGGCCGGTTTCAAAACCAGGTCTTCCACCAACATGATCACACGTTAAGTTGGCATGTTGTTTCTGAAAATTCGACTCACTAGGAAGTGGCATCTCCCATCAGACTTGTTTGAATCGGCACAACAGCGTTTACCTACTGTAGTAGCGCGACCGAATGCATGTTGCGTTAGCAATGTGGGGGACCTTGGTTCCTATCCCACGTCAAATCCAGGAAGTAATTATGTTCGTATAATCAGTGACGAGTGGGTAAAAATATTGATTTCCCGATGCATTGCGATCTTCATTGGAACAAGCTTGAAATCAATTCTTAAATCCCAAGATCGATCGTTTACTCTGTGCGCAAACCTCTTCTACAATGAGAGGAAATCACTCGAATTTTAAACAAAATTCCATGCTATGTGACTAAAAATGTATATTTGGCTACTGTTTGGTAAAAGTTTAGATTACACTCACAAGTAGTTGTGTAGTACTGCGGTGGCGTATTCAATAAGTGTTAAGAGTAAAAGTTGTTACGTGTAATGTGTGCTCAAGACAAGATCCACCCATTTGTCATTGAATAATGTATTTTTTTAATACACTTTCTATACTTTACAGTCAGTTGTTGATCCAAATCATCAGAAAATAAACATTTAATTACGCATAGCACAGATGAGATAAAGCCATTCGAGTTTTTTAATTAACATGTGCTCATCTACAGAAGCTATGTACAGAAATGACAGTTTTAGTACATTTACAAATCAATGTAAATACTTGTTAGTACAAATTATGCAATTAAACAATAAACTGGTAGCAAAATCTAATATATGCAATATAATATCATACTTATTGATTGAAAAGATTGATTTTTATATTTTTAAAAAGCTAAAATGTGACCAAAATGATAAAGAAAAGTTCAATTATTAATATTAATATTTTTGTAATGTACCTAGTTAGAAGTCCACTGTATAATTAAATGCATTAGCTGGGAAAGAATGTCTTTCCTATTTAAACAAAAGGTACATTATAATTGAAACATACCCTTATGAATCAAGATCGAATTGAAGTGATATCCGAATCGAATCGAGAGACTTTGTCAAATGGAATCGAATCGGGAAATCTGTATCATCCCTAAAAATCAGCTCTAATGACGAGTGTGATTCGGGGGCTGCATTTTTCCCTCTAACATTACATTTTGACTCCACTAATGGCTACGTTTAGGTTTGGGGTGGGGTACAGTTAAAATATGCATTTCTTTACTGTATTATATCCTATACAGCTGAAAACTCGCTTTTGGCACCATCCCCCCTCCCCCTTGGACATTTCACCCACAAGATGGAGCTCACATGTCCCCATGTGCCGCTTTGGCCTCTGGAGTCAGTATTTCGAATTTCAGTTAGTCTAGAAAAAGTCAACCGACTTCCGATTCTGCTTCGACATGTGAATTCCAACACAATGTCAGAGCACTCGCACCGACCACAAGGCCAAGGTTCCAACATTGGAATGATAAGTCTTGGAATTAAGTAGTTTATAGAGATGCATTAGTTTGTTTTAAAATCTTTGTGCATGTTTTTTCTGCCAAGTATTCAGAATATGCATGAACATGAATATCTGTGGATGCTTTTAAACCGCTCTTAAACTGCTGTGATCTATTTGTGCTATTCTATTGAGAGAATATTGCCTGAAGGACCCTCACTGTTCTCAATGCATTTCAGCTACAGTTGACTGGGTCCAATATGGTCTTCTTCTGTTCTTGCAGACCAGTCTAGAGTTTTGTTGTGATGATGTCTCAGTGTTATACAAAGCCCCGCACAGAACTGCTTGCTCTAGTTTGTTGATTACTCTTCGCATTAAGCCGCCTTGATAACCCTAAGCAATGGATCCAGCACCAATCTCTTAAAGTCCCTCATTACAGACTGGCTCATTCACTCAGTGAGGAGCAGGAAATTAACATCCATTGTATGCTATATACAAATTACATTTTGATCCACTCTTAACTTTTTCCATAAGGCCAATTCTCTATAATCTTTAGCTAATGCTGGATCAAATGTCATAAAAAAAAAAAAAAACAAGCAGCATTTATTGACGGATTATATATCTTCACATCTTCATAAAATGCATTTTTGCTTCAACACTGTTGAAGTCTTGCGACTGAGGTCTCCTTAGATGCAGAGAGAACAGTTTAAGTATGTGATCAGGGCTGAAGAATAGAGGTTGAGCAGAGATGTCTGTGGTTAAATTCAGACTGTAATTCTTACCGGAGCAGAGCGGAAGGAACAAATGGTCCTTTCACAGCAGGAACTTTATACTATTCAGTCTAATGCCTCACGAGATCTATTGCTGTTCAGGAATGTATTGTGAATATACATGTCCATGCACTACTTCAGAGTTAATGTATGCTGTTTGGAGAATGCTCATAATTCTGTCTCTGGAAATACTTAAAGTTGGTAATGCTGCCAGAAGATTTTTTTACTCTAAAGCTACAAGAATAAAATATATGGAAGCGTAATGCATTCACAACAACATCTGTCTTTTATTAATGTTGATTAGTATTGTCTTATTTGAAGAGAGAAGCAAAGAGACTTTTGTACTTCCTTGTTTAATGACTGTGTCTATGTATAGGTGGTACTGTATATATCACAGCACCCATGTCTCAAAATGTACCATCTCCATCACTTTTGCCCTCCTTTGGCTGCTCCTCGTCTTCTTTTAACAGTGGACTTCTTTGTTGTCGTTCAATGGGGCATGGAGTGGACAGAGTACAGCAAGTAGTAGAGATACTATTTGACTTCTGGAGTAAGACATGGCAGTAGATGGTTTTCAGGAAGATGATTCTTTTGAAACTGTTCTGATTAGCCTATCTTTATCTTGTAGGTGTTAGTTCCACAATAGAATTGAACCCAAACAGGTATTTTCAATGGTTCAGCTTTTACTGATATCTTGAGAACAGTTTGATTGATGACATATACAGTTATATGTGATATAATACAATTCACTACATTCTGCAAACTGAAAATGTGCAGTCTGTAGTTCAGATTTCAGTATTTTAATTGGCTAAATGGACACATTTATTTTGATATCAGCCAATAAATCAGCCATTATAGCCTAGATGCCCCTTAGGACTTCTAATTAACCAAAACATTTTCAATTGGCAATTGCTTTTGACTGTGCAATGTAGATTAAGACTAGGTGTAAAGGTTCTATAAGCGATTTCAGACATTTTGGTAACTTTTGCCATTTTGCTAACTTCAACCACACATTCTCTCTCCAAAAACCTACTGTGGCACGGTGGAGGGCGGGACCGGCGCGTGATTACGCACGCCCGGTCCCGTATCAGGCTAATTGAGCCGTCAAGAGGGATAAAGGCCACTCGCAGACGGCGATCGAGAGAGAGAGCTTAATCAGCAGACATGTCTGTTGTCCTATGTGTTTGTTTTAAGTTCTTCATTAAATTATTATTTATATTGACAAGCCGGTTTCTCGCCTCTTCCTTGCCCGTAAGCATGAACGTCTTTACATTGGTGCCGAAACCCGGGAAGGAAGAGGGATACGCCGTAGCGGAGTTCTCGCCACTTCTCAATGGAGCAGCCGCGGCCATCTGCCGGGGGACGGAGGAGCCCAGCCGCCTGGACGCGGAGGAACGGCCGCCGACCGCGAGGGGAGGAGGGGCTCCTGGTCGACCGCCTGGAGCGGTTAGGGCCGCTGCCAGGGGCGGGGGAGTCCCCTACTAGCCGCTGGAACGCGGCGGGGTTGGAGACTGCCGACCGCGTGCGGGGAGGGGCTCGCCGCCGACCGCCTGGAGCGGGAGGACCGCTGCCAGGGGCGGGGGGAGGCCCCTTCGACACCCCGGGAACGCGGCGGGGCGTTCCGTCCGCCAGGGGCTGAGGACTGCCTCCGATCTGCCCGGAGAGGCGCGGCTGTTGTCCTGAAGAGGGTGGAGAAGTGGCTGAGGAACGAGCTACGGCGTATCAGAGAACCGGCGAGTAAGTTTTTTTTTTTTTTTTTTTTTTTTTTCTCCTTTAAATCTCTCTCTCCTCTTTCTCTCGATACCGCTCTGCGTTGGCCTTTTCCCTCTTTTTTAAATTATGGTGGTCGTGGGAGGGGAGGTACCGCCCAGTGCAGGAACCTCCCCCCCCCTATTTTTAATTGTTGTTTCCCTCCCCTTGCCCCTCCCTCGTCCAGGTTGATGGGGATGACCCGCCGGCAGACCGTGCGGGAGGCGCCCCCCCCAGGGGATGTACGTCAGGCCGGGGGTCCCCAGCCTGAGAGAACGGGGGAGGAATGTGGCACGGTGGAGGGCGGGACGGCGCGTGATTACGCACGCCTGGTCCCGTATCAGGCTAATTGAGCCGTCAAGAGGGATAAAGGCCACTCGCAGACGGCGATCGAGAGAGAGAGCTTAATCAGCAGACATGTCTGTTGTCCTATGTGTTTGTTTTAAGTTCTTCATTAAATTATTATTTATATTGACAAGCCGGTTTCTCGCCTCTTCCTTGCCCGTAAGCATGAACGTCTTTACACCTGCCCTCCAAATACAAGTCAGCTGACCAGATATCAGCAAAAAAAATAAAAAATTATGCAAAATGATTCACAGGCATAAAGTGTTTCTGATCAGCAAGTTTTCTTATTAGCTAAAAAGCATGGGCCTTTCCACTGACTATTTTGCAGTTTAAAGAGCCTAGACCTTACAATATTTCATTGATATCTGTCAGGAAGTTGGAACATGTTATGGGTGGTATTACAAAAATATCACTTGCAGCACCTTTATTTGCTCAAGAAATGGACCAGTAAAGGGTTAAAAGAATCTGGCTCTTTTTAATAGGGTCATAATGAGAGACTTTCTAAATGTCATTGGTGTAATAATCTCCTGAACATAATTTCCTTCCATCGGTTAGGCTAAAGACTGAACATTTACAATTCTTAATGCTTTATATCAGTAGACAATAAGGTAATAACCATTATAAACAGAAGGAAACTCCCCTAACATTTAGAGGATTGTTGGTCGAATCGATCAATATAGCTTTTTCAATGAGAGATTCTTCAAATCTTGAATATTTGATTACATCCGGTGAATATGAGTGATAAACAGTATAAAAATAAGAAACATTCCTGACTATAAACTCATGGAATAGCTGTTTGTTTTTGTTTGTGTTTGGGAGATATGGAATAAGCAATCACAAGCCATTTTGAGTTTAAAATGAGGTCAGGACTGGCTTCTAAATATTTAATGGAAAAACTGCAGTGGGATTCATGGTTGTATAGTGCACTGAGCAGCACTACTATCTGACAAACATTCACTATTTGCTAAATCAGAATGCTTATCTTTTGTGGGTTTTTTTTCAGAAAAAATTCAACTATGCACTGCTCTATGCAGTGAGCCTGTTCCCTCCCCCACACCTGTGTGTGTGTGTGTGTCTATGTAAATGTGTGTCCTCATATGCATATCTGCTCCATCATTATTCACCACTGGCAGTCCTAGTCATGTGATGCTATGCACCGTGTGCTGCTAAGGCTGACGGGGACAAGAGGGGAAAAGGACAGAAAAATTGTGAAATTTTATAAAGTATAAAGAAAAATGTTATACTTCAGTGAATATTCTTCAGGGTAGGTTAATTTTAGCTATTGAACATTTTCACCATTCATGCCAGGAAAAAAAAAAAAATAATTAAACACATGTTGACCTTTTGTGACAACATGAACATACTGACCTTTATGAGCACACATTGACCTTTTGTCACAACATATTGTCACAATATATGGGGCAAATTGTTGGCTTAATTTAAGTAAAAAGTAATTTAAAAACAACTATGTAGCACAAAATTATTAATTAAACAACAAAAAATGAATATGTAACATACAAAAATATCAAAACATTGTTTTGGCAAACAAATATTGTAATTAATAAATTGTATATATTGATGTCATTTAAAACATACGTGACAACCTGCCCCGATAAAAATGTTGCACCATGAATTTAATGAAAAATACCTTTGTCCTAAAAACACATTTAAACCTTTCTGTTTAAACGTGCCTTCATAATATAGTGGTTGCCATAATATATGTGGTTTGATTATGTTCGCCAGTTTACCCAAGAGCTATATCAAAAATATAATGACTAATTCTTCTCATTTAAGAGAGTTTTGAACTAGGTGTTTGAAACCAACGTACAATACCTCTGCTAGAGAAAAAATACATTTGCGCATTGGACTTTTAACTCCAGATCTTATCGTTACTGAGATAGCCTTTGTGACAGCTTCCACGTGTGACAACATTGTAGTCTCTCCTACAATGCAGGCTCAACCATAAGGATACCCCAATGGCCATTGCCAGATATTTTTAGACATTTGACAGAACACTCATTTGTCCTGTCGGGCTAGTTCTTTGCTGAATGTTACATGCTTTGAACTATGCACATTTGACATGTAATTGACTTAAACATAGCTGAATGGTTAATCGAAATAAAATCAAAATCGCGATATGACCCAGAGCCAATATTATACCCCAAAGGCTGTGATTTCATTAAATTAATACATGTAAACAGGGTCAGTGTATAGCACATGTATTTCCAGTGGTTTCATAGTGAGTCTGTTCTCGATACACACAAACTCTATCTAATCTCCTGACTGACAGATGTGGTCAGTTCGGTGTACTGAGAGCACTATATTTAAAGTTATCCACATTTTCTTTAATTGGGCATTTGCGTGATTTCACATGTTTGGCAGATACATTTTACTATACAAATCTAAAATAACCCCTTGAAACATGGTTTTTGTGGAAAGAGAGGGAGATTAAATGGCTGTTGTCAACTCAATTTCAAACAACAAAAACATCCTTTCCTTCAGAGTTCCGCCAAAATAAAGGTTTAAGGGTTTAACCGGACTTCATAGCAATGCTACAAGAAAGTTAAGAATTTATAAAATAAATCAATTACTATTGAATAATAATGATAATTATTATTATTAATATATAGTATTTCCGGTTGACAGAGCATGGGCAAAACATGGTTTAAATTTGGTTAAAAGGAATCACACAATGTTTTTTATGTTTATTATTTACACTACCATTCATATGTTAGTCACTTTCTCGTTCTTTTTTCTTCTTCACATTTTAGAATAATAGCAAAGTCATTACAATTATAGAATAATAAAAATGGAGATATGGGAATTATGCTGTGACTAAAAAAATTCAATATAAATCAAAACTGTGTGTTATATTTTAGCATCTTCAAAGTGGCACACTTTGCCTAGAATTTGGAGTTCCCATCTATATGCTGGACACTTATTGGCTGCTTTTCTTAATTATTTGGTCCATGTTATCCATTTCTAACTCTTTTTTTTTTTTAAATACAATTTTAGTTTTGTAATTAAATATATTAATATGGTGGCACAATTATATTTTTGTCTACAAAAATAATTTCAAACATTTAAGCATACGGCTTCAGATCAAAAGGTTTTTAAGATCATGAGAAACTATTCAGGCAAGTGACCCAAAACTTTTGAACAGTAGTGTATATATCACAGTTCAAATTGCAATCACAATATTTTTAAAAATAGAGATTTTGTCCTAATTGTTTATCCCTTCTTAAACATTTGGTTTGCTGTACAATTCTGATTGAAATATGTCAGCAGAGTAACATTGTCTAGCTGTCCATCATAGGTTGAAAAATGATCATATCCCACCCAAAAACTAGTTCAGTCAACACTTAGAAAGATTTAGCATGTTAATGCAGGTATGACATATTGATAGGATATTTGTCTTGGCAGACAGTTGCAGAGCAAGTATGGAAACTTGCTACTGCTAGAACATACACAGATATACTGAGTTAAGCATGTGGACATGCTGCTGCACAATTAGACATAAATACAATCCCCATGTAGCAGATCTAGACAGTTGCAGCTGGGGAGGAGGAGGGTTTCAGAGAAAACGCTCACAGTGCGCTGCAGTGAAACTGGCCTACTTGCTGACTGAGCTAATTTAAATGCTAGGCAAAGAGTTGTTTGGCTACCAGATTACATGTCAAAGGTTCTACCATGTGAGCAGATTGGCTTGACATATCACATGTGAGCTAGCTGACTGGCTTACAGATAGTAAGTTCAAAGAACCTATCAGCTTGCACCCTTCAGAGTTTTATGCCTGAACTTAATAATTTCACCCAAAATCGTATAGTTTTACCCAAAAAATAGTTCACACAAAAATGTATTATATTGCTTCAGAAGACATGGATTAAATCACACGAGTCGTATGGATTACCTTTATGCTGACATTATGTCCTAAATATCTTTGTCTGTTACGCAAAAGAAAGAAAGTCAAATGAGTTTTAAATGGCATAAAGGTGAGTAAATGATTAAGAGAATTATAATTTTTGGGTGAACTGTTCATGTAAGGAATATGTGCCCAGTAGTTCATCATTTTCCAGCAAAGGTGTGTCCCCTGTAATGGATTGCACCAAAATTGTATTTAAAATGGTTTCTTAGGGAGATTTTCTTTGCCCCTTTCACCTTTGGCTTGCTCACTGTGGAGGTCTTTGTAAAGCTGATTTGGAACAACATGTATTGTGAAAAACTATATACAAAAATCAAATAAATGGAATTGAATTTAATTCAATTGAAAGGTAAGATAGGAGGGGGCCTAGGTAGATAGGGCCTAGGTAGATAAGCAATTAAAGATGCTGACTGCCATACCTTGAGTCGCAAGTTTAAATCCAGGGTGTGCTGAGTACCCTCCCTAGCAACTGGGCCAATTGGTTGCTTAGTAAGCCAGACTGGAGTCAGAGTCACATTGGGGTAACCTACTCGTGGTCGCAATAATATGGTTCTCATTATCGGTGGGGCACGTGGAGAGTTGTGCATGGATGCTACAGAGAATAGCGTGAAGCCTCCACATGCACTAGGTCTCTGCAGTAATGCGCTCAACAAGCCACGAGATAAAATGCTTGGATGACGGTCTCAGATGCTGAGGCAACTGAGATTCATCCTCTGCCACCCTGATTGAGTCATTACGCAACCACTAGGACCTAGAGTGGATTGGGAATTGGGCATTCCAAATTAGGGAGAAAATAGTGGAGAGAAAAAAAGAAAGAAGTTGGGAAATGAATAATGGAGAAAGGAAGTTTGAAAGATTAGGACTGAAGGAGTGAAATCCAGGGGGGAGGAAGGAATGGACAAGGGGGATCTCTGATATAATGTCACACCTCAGCTGCATACAGGAAGCACGTTATTAATATAAAAAGAATCAGATCTTTGGAGCACACTGTTACCAGTGAGAGCTGAACACATAAGAGGGCTCGATCATGTGTGTGTGAGTGTGCATGTGTGTGTTTTCATTTGTTTACACAGGTGTTATTCTGGTCAAACAGTGTCAACAGTTTTTTTTTCTGTGTCTATATGCCCCCTTCACATGCTGTAAACAATATATGACGTGGTCAGTAGACGTGTTAAAGAGTAATCAGACTATCTGTTTCATGTGTGTCCTTCATCTAACCTCCAAGAGCAAGATTGAGAGATTAGGTCTCATTTTGATGACGTCACAGGTAGATTGGAAGTGAGTTCCAGGGAGACTGCTGGGCTGTGTTGCCATGGAAATATATATAGTTCACCCTGGATTCCCATTTATGGCTTTGCAGGCATGACTGCTCTGCCAACACCTCAAACCATGCACACACATACATCACAGTGAAAGAACATGACTCATCAGCAGTGATGTTCTATGATTGTGCCTTTTTTAGTGCTTATAATGCAAGCATCACTATTAATATTGCTCTATTTCAGTTTGGAATCTGACCACTTACAAGGGCTGCATGATTTGGACAAATAGTCATATTGTGAAAATTTTGAAAACTATGGAGAGTGTAGCAACATGAACATGAAACAAGCCTTCAATAAAGTAAAAATACTCACTGGACATGAATCAAGACAAGATCACTCCTCAGTAGCAGACCAAACCACCTTTGCTGACTCCCTGAACAGTATTTTTTAAATGGTTTGACACCCACAAACACAACTACTCTGCTGCTTGTGAAGATCTGCTGAGATACCTCCCATTTCAGGAACCCACACACCCTCCCTTCACAATGGACAATGTCCGACAGCAGCTGGTCAGGTGTAAAGGACCAGATGGCATTCCGGCAAGGGTGCTCAAGCTCTGTGATACGGAGCTCTCTCCCATTTTTTACTCCATCTTTTGGGAATCATACAGGACAGCCTCAACACCTACCCTCTGGAAAACATCTACCATTACACCAGTACATAAGAACCCTTGTTACTCCTGACCCAACCACTTCTGACCAGTTGCACTAACACCAATAATCATGAAATGCATGGAGAAACTGATCCAACATTATATCCGACCAGCTGTTAGACCACAGCTGGACCTGCATCAGTTTGCCTACAGAGCCAAACGAGGAACAGAGGATGCTGTGGCATGCCTCCTCCACTCCCTCCTTCAAC
Organism: Moxostoma hubbsi; assembly: GCA_032164185.1. Lineage (NCBI taxonomy): Eukaryota > Metazoa > Chordata > Actinopteri > Cypriniformes > Catostomidae > Moxostoma > Moxostoma hubbsi. The sequence goes on from JAVLUX010000186.1 coordinate 8,864,349, forward strand.
GTCTGGAATCACCAGGCAACTTCATATCAGTACTCTTTGTTGATTTCAGTTCCACCTGTAATACAGTACAGTGCTACCTGTTGATTAAGAAACTCCACCACCTCAACGTTCCTCCACTTCTCATCCACTGGATTCATAATTTCCTCAGCAACAGACCACAGGCTGTAAAAGTAGGCACTGTAACATCATCACCAATGCCCCTTAGGGCTGTGTCCTCAGTCCATTTCTGTACATCCTGTATACTAAATGACAAGAACTTTGTTACAGCCTATCAACACTCAATCTCTCACTTCACAAAGGGATGCTCTGACAACTACCTCCAATTGAATGTGGATAAAACAAAAGAACTGGTCATTCACATATCAAACACATCCCACACTGTACTGAACTACACCTTTTATCTATGGACAGCCAGTTGAACAGATCAGCAGTTTCAAATATCTTGGACTCATCATAGGTAATAAACCTATGTAATACGCAAACTCAGAGCTCTGCCTGTTGCTCCCCGCCTTCTGCTGCTGCTTTATTAAAGCACAATTCAATCCATCTTGATGCACTGCTCCCCTTGTTTCTTCACAATGTTAACCATTTCCAACAAAAACAAACTCACTAAGATAACACATATTGCCTGCAAAATCATCAGCTTCCCTACTCCCAGCTTTTCAGATATGAATGACAGAGCCACCACACGTCTTGCAAAAGGAATAGCAAATGACACTGATCATCCCCTAAATCATTTTTACACTGCTACTTTCTGGTCGTAGATACAGGACTTTAAGATGGAAATGAACTTACTTTGGCAGATGTTTTGTCCCATCAGCCATTGCTGCTCTGAAGAAATTAACTCAATAGCACTGATCATTTGTATGCACGTCCACTTTGTGATAGGGTCTCAGCAAATTTATCATCATCATTATTTTTTGGAACCCAGTCAACTTCAATATTCTATTATTATAATATTATATTTATTATTATTAATAATATTATACAGTAGTTATACATTTCTGAAACAAAATCTTAACTTGCACAGTGCATTGCTATGTGATCCAGTTAAAACAATGAGTTCTAAACCGTCAAGGTTTTATTTTGGTGGACAACTTCTTGACTTTCTGGGTAGCTCAATTTACAACACCTGTATAATGCACTTCTCATTTTAATGTGTTCTCCTCCTCTGTCCAATACCCCTTACCCTTAGTATTAAACTTCTGTTAGCATTACTTTCCTACACAATTTATTTTACAATTTTTGCCTGACAAATGATAAAATAGGCACACACACACAAAATCCCATTGACTTACATTAACCCTTTTGCACGTGAATTTTTCCTGTGCTGACAGCTTTCTTTAATGCATGCTGTAATTAAAAAGAATGTCACCTTATACTTCACAGCAGATGCACTGGTGGAGAGATTATATATTATCAAACATAGATGTTATAATGATTGATTATGATAGATAAGATGCGAACGTGATTGCCGGCAGTGCAGGACAACATATTGTTTACATTGCAATGCAGCATGGGATTCTGAGTTCGTCAAGCATAGAAGATTATAAAAACCTAACTGACTTTAACTGAACGGAATAGGAGAAGGCTCAAGTGGACTAACCATTTTATGCATTCTTTGTTTAACTTCAGAAAACATGGCCCCATCGCTGCATCAAAACAGTCAGCTGTGATGGCAATGGCTTTAGACTTTCATTTTGTGATTATTTGAATGTTTGTAAAATAAAAAAAAAGATATTGTGATGTTGAAAATATTATTTGAACAGCTGAGTCATTATGACAAATGCTTCAGTCCTCTTTGCTGGTAAACAAAAGCATAAATTCAGATCTCACCGGTTTGATCGTACACCTCTGAGCTCATTCTAGTGTAATCACACCAGTTTAATCGTATGTGTTAAAGGGTTAAAGGAGGGACTTGCACCATATCTAGGGACCGGACTATCTTAATTCTCCATTTACACATTTACATTCCCATTTACACCTTGAATTAACATTCGTTTTCGGTGATCGGATCGCAATCGGGTAGCACTTGATCACATTAAATGATGCATTCTGAACGGATTGTGATTGGATCACTGAAAGCACATTCGGAGGTGATCACTGAAATAATCTGACATAATTTAAAGAAGTAGTTAATACAAATGTGTTATTTTGTTATCTGGATACAACAGTGTAAGTAAATAATTATATCATGAGGTAACACTACATTCATCCATTGTTAAAGTGCTATGCTGCGGTTTCTTGCTCTTTTCTGCTTATTGTCCAATGCAATGTGATGAGCACAACAAACACCGCCATCCGTCTTGGAATGTTGTCACCCAGACAATGAACAGTATCCTATTAATTATTAATTATATTTGGAATATCCCAGCTGTCTTGGGCGAAGGGAGGGAAACACCCTGGACAGGTGGCCAGTCCATCACAGCACCTAGAAACCACATACACAAAAAAATGTTTTGTCAGATATCAACCTGACTCCATTAAGTTACACCTACAAAACAAATTTTTAAATGTAAGATTAGGTAACAGCTCCTCAAAGTAACAATTGCACATTCAAAGTTTGATAGCAGCTTCCTGGCAACCATCCACAATATCTTAGCATTGTGGTAGCGAGTTTTGCATGGACAAGCATCACTCATATTTTCTTCAGAAAATATAAAAAAAATAGTTGGATCTCATGTCTGAATGAAACAGTATCACATTCATCTAGAAAACAGAAAGAGTGATCCTGCATTATCCCTACCTCGTTTCCGCTTATGCCTGATATTGCGGTAGAACCAGCCAACCTCTCCCATGATCCTATTGTCTCTCTCACGTGGACAGTCATGTGAATATGTGAGATGTTCCCACACTCAGTGTTAATCTCCTCCCATGTGGTCCACTGTCCACATCTTCCCTGTTTAAAATGCCATGAGTGCTTCTAGAGATCTGTGTTTAACCTTCAACGGCTCTTGTCTTTAGCCCTGTCAACATCTCATCCCTCTCTTGATAGGGCTCTTAATATCATCCAGTCATAATACCATCATTCATTCTGTTCAGATACAAGCGGATCATCTCTTAGTCATCTAACACTTTAAAAAGAATTGCTTTCGTTCTGCTGTAGTCTGAAGCCAGATGTTACTCAAAAGATTTTTAACATCTGGGTTCGGATTGTGTGCAAGCAATTGTTTACCCTAAAACAGAGTATGAAAGAATATTCAATCCTGAATGTTCCCTCCATGAGCCACTTGAGGCCGCTAGCCTATATATCATAGGTCAATAGACGGATGACATGAGCTCCACTGACTTCACTCCCATTGGCAGTTGCTTCCGATTGTCACTCCTCATTTTCATAAAGTTAATGTTTTCTCAACTTTGTAGTGTTGCTGGACTTGCCCACATCCTCTCTCCAATGATTGCTGTCATGGGAAGTCAACACCCTTTAAATTAATGCAATCAGGTTGCTTTGTTGCTGTGAGTCACTGGCAGTGTGAGCATAGCTTAACAGGGGTCTGGACTGTGTCCCATGTGATTTTTCCCCCCTAAATTCTGATCCGCCAGGCTTGTGAGTCTTTGGCTTTGCCGGGAATCCGTGACTAAAACAATGTCATCTGTGTTCTGGGGACAACTAGCGGCAGGTCACATTAGTTGTCATGGAAACTGTCTGCTAAGGTTAGGCTCAGGCAGTCTGCTGCTTATTTTGGGATGTCATCTACTGGCGATGTGAGAGGGAAAGAGGGTCTGTCTTAGTGTTGCCAGATGTTGCAAGGCAAAGTTGCAAATGCTGAAATACAGGACGATAGCAGAAAAATTTATCAATTATGATGATATTATTTAAAGTTCAGCTCAAACTGTAGGTGGAAAGATTTGATAGCTGCGATCAATAGTTAGTCACAATATATTGTAAAGTTGGGACTAACAAAGCCCCTAAATGCAACTGTTTTCTGAAAATAGCCTCTGCTGATCCATCACTAAATAGAGCTTCTTATCCTGTAATTTTCCTCTCAGAATGGACATTCAGGTACATGAATAGGCTGTGATACTGGGATTACTTTGATCAGAGACTATAATCATCCAATAATGATACTAGTGTAAATAGCTACACAAATAGATGAGGTGTTACTTAAGAGTAAATGCAACAATCCTGAAAACAGGCTTTGGTGTTTGTTGATGGGAAGTCATTAAAAGTGTGTCTGAAGTGTTTGTCTGGAGACAAGTATGTGTGGTGTCAGTACACCGAAGATAATTGTGTGACATGGTTCTGAATGGTCTCCGGGTTGCCCTAGGGATAGACACTCTTAGAAAATAGATTAGAGAAATAGCAAGAATGAAAATACTTTCCATTTATCCCACTGCGCTTGTGCTGTCCTCTTTTAAACCGTCACCACTTATAAGAGACCACACCTCCCTCCTAAGTGCCCTTGAGCAGCAGTCTAGCTCTATCAATAGCATCTGTGGCATGCTGTTGATTTCCATAGAAAATAATTTCAACTTGTCCCTCAATCTGTAAAAACAAGCACAAAAACAAAACAAATTACAATAGAATTCTATAGGGCAATGGATTGGAATAAACGTTAGAATAATCATTCAAATAAACAATGTTTAAAAAATATAGCCTTAAGAATTATGTGTTAACAGGGCTGTTTCTAAGCATAGAAGGCATCAGGACAATATGTAAGCCGCAGAGAAAATGTTCTCATCATTTACTCACCCACATGCCATTCCAGATGTGAATGACTTTCTTTTTTCTGCTTAACACAAATGTAGACTTTTAAAAAGACTATCTCAGCTCTGTAGGTCCATACAAGTGATTACAAGTGAATGCAAGTAAATAGTATCCAAAACTCAGAAAAGGAGGTAAAGTCTGAATAAACGTAATCCATACGACTCCAGTGGTTTAATCAATGTCTTCTGAAGCGATCCAGGTGGTTTTGGGTGAGAACAGACCAAAATATAATTACTTTTCACTGTACATCTTGCCATTGTAGTCTCTGGGCACGATCATGATTTCAAGATCGATTGCACTTCCTAGTGCTTAACGCATGCATAGGGTGCTAGATGGCACTATAGGAAGTGTAATCAAGCTTGAAACCATAATCGCCAAGGAAACGTCTCGGGTTACTTAACTGTAACCCCTGTTCCCTGATAAAAGCAGAACGAGATGCTGCGCTAATTTAGCGCTTTGGGAACAAATTTAGGTGTGACCAGCTGTGAATATGTGTGCAACACGTCAATGAAATTGAGCAGAATTTATAGACTCTGCTGGTGACATCATTGGATGCACCTGTAGCAGGGCTATAAATATATGTGTCACAGGTGCATCGTCAGTTATTTTGTATGAAGAGCAGTCCTGGGGCATCCCAGTGCGGCAATTTAGTGCAGCATCTCGTTCCGCTTTTATCAGGGAACAGGGGTTACAGTTAAGTAACCCGAGTCGTTCCCTGTCAAAAAGCTACACTTTGATGCTGCGCTGATTTAGCACTTTGGGAATGAGAATACCCACGCCGCTGCACTGTGGATGTCCGGACCCCTTACGGTTGTGTAGTTGTGCTCACAAGAGCGCGAGAGGTCTCAGACATGAGCTTGTGATGTTGACTCAAGGGCATAAGAGCCTGGAGTGGCATGAACATCCAAACTATAAAATCTAATGAATGTGTGCGGAGAGGACCAGCCTGCCGCATCACAAACATGCTGCAGAGGGACACCTCTAGCTAAGGCTTTAGAGGAGGCGACCCCTCTGGTAGAGTGAGACCTGATACCTACTGGCGAAGCTTGACTGCATACCTCGTAGGCCAGGGCAATAGCGTCCCTCACCCAATGCGACATAGTATGCTTGGTGGCGGCCGCCCCCCTGTTGAAGCCCCCATGGCAAGCCAGAAATACGAGAAGGATCAGCTGGATCTAGGAAGAGAGCAAGCGATAGGGACAGGCCCATCTCTCGCTCCTCAGCCAGATCTATGCGAGAGCCCCCGATGAAAGTGTGGGCGCTGGCTCTTAGAAGTGAGACGAGTGCGAAACATTTTGACTGTTAACAGATCGCAATGCTCGCACCTGCCCGCCCCAACGCAAAAGCAGCATGCTCTTCCCCCAAACACACAAAACAAAAATGGTGTGTGTCCGTTTCTGCCATAGAGCGTAAACACGGGAACATACACCGCTTGCTTTGTTTATCAGTCATTCTTTTTCTTCTTAAAGAAAAAATAAAGGTTTCTGCACACTGCCTAAAAATTCTAACTCCTAACAGAGGAAAGTAGAAAGTTCTGACAGTCAAGAAGCACAACACACACAGAATGATCTGAAGACAAAAGATCTGACAATGCACCTGTGACGCATCTATTTATAGCCCTGCTACAGGTGCATCCAATGATGTCACCAGCAGAGTCTATAAATTCTGTCCAGTTTCACTGACGTGTTGCACACATATTCACAGCTGGTCACACCTAAAGTTGTTCCCAAAGTGCTAAATCAGCGCAGCATCAAGGTGTAGCTTTTTGACAGGGAACTGCTGTCAAGATGTACAGTGAAAAAGGAGTAACATTTTGGTCTGTTCTTACCCCAAAACCAACTGGATCACTTCAGAAGACATAAGAGAACATGCATTTTTGTGTGAGTATGTGTGTAATCTCTGATCGGTATTTTGTTTTGCAGAGGCATGATGAGGAAGCTGTTCTGGATAGGGGTGGGACTCGATCCATGCTCAACACCAATTTTGAGAAAGAGGAACTAGAAGGTAATATAACCTCTGAAAACACGCACTCTAATGCAGTGGTTGTCAACTGGTTTTGCTTCAGGACATAGATTTTACATTTCACACTAAGTGCTGACCTGACACATTACCAAAAATGCCCTTAAAATCAAACATTGAAATTTAGTAAAAAAGACCATGTAATTCATATGCCCAACAATCCAGCCTGATCTCATAAAATGTACGTGACTGTGGTGACATTTTTGGAAAATTACATCTGGTTCATTTCACGCATCACAGTAGTTCCAAGGAAAAATATCCAATGTGCAGTGATAAAAGCAAGTTAGCTGTTCTCCCAAACAGATGATGTTTTTGGGTTAATGCTCTTTTAGAGATTTCACATTTTAAATCAACAAATACTTCCTCACTAACCTAAATCTTAAACCTAAACCTCACCAATAGTGTCATAAATAGCAAATGTAAACCGAAACAGATGAGGTTTTTAAGGTTCATGGTCTGTCAAGCTTTAAATCAACAAAAAAGTGTTGATAGCAAATGTAAGATGAAAAATGCAATTGCTGAAGCAACTGGACTGTCATTTTGGAGTTATTCCTAGACACTTTTGGCTCACATGCCAACTTGCATGCTGTTCTGGACTCGTACCCTGGTCAAGTTGAGATACCATGCTCAAATAAGTTTGTAAATGTCATTGACGTCTATGTAATGCAAACGTTAAAATGTATCGCCTTACAGGCCATGTGCTAGTAAAAGTATTTTGATTTCATAAGTATTATGTGAGGAACAGAGCAAATAATTTTGTTCATTTGAACTGTGAGTGGTGGTGGTGCTGTAGTGGGCTAAAGAACCGGTAAGCAGAAGGTTGCCGGTCCAATCCCCACAGCCACCTCCATCGTGTCCTTGAGCAAGACACTTAACTCCAGGTTGCTACTGGGGGATTGTCCCTGTAATTAGTGCACTGTAAGTCACTTTGGATGAAAGCATCTGCCAAATGCTTAAATTAACTTATAATCTGCTGTTTTAATCGTGATTTGTCTAAAGTGAATAAAAGTCACTGTTGTTGTAGCGCCTCTAGTTTTAATTTCACCAGAAACTTCCACGATACCTACAAGGCACGTAAAAAGCTTTTAGCAAAAATGTAGGTATAGTAACGATTTAATGAGACCAGGTTGAACAATCTGAAAGAGTGAAAAATTGTCAATTTTTTAATGCACATAAAACAGCAGAAGTGTGATTTATCTGCCTGACACATGGAATAATATTCTTTTTTTTTGCCTGCTCAGATCAGACCTGCAATACTTTTTGCTAAAACCACTGCTCCAAACAAACCCAATACAGATGCCTTGTGCACATTTTAAACACAGATACTGACGTGCGAAAAAAACTACTTGAACACAAAGCTTTCACTTGATCTCATCCTTATTGCACATTCATGCCCTAATTTTTAGAGAGCAGAAAAGTAGAGAGGAAATGAATCCACTGTTTAGACATTAGCTCTGCTTAGTCCTGAGGAAATATTCCATTTAGAGAAACTTCTCATTCCAGCTCTCACACACGCGCACACACACACACACACACACACACACACACACACACACTTGGAGCTAGATAGTGTCTGTCCTTGAAGAACCTCTCTCTTTCTGAAATGCATCCTTACTTAAAGGAATAGTTCACCCAAATAAAAATTATCTCATCATTTATTCACCCTCATGCCATCCCAGATGTATATGCCTTTCTTTCTTCTGCTGAGCACAAACAAATAGTTTTAGAAGAATATTTCAATTCTGTAGGTCCATACAATGCAAGTGAAAATTTTCAAATATTTTCACAATTTTGAAGCTCCAAAAGCATATATGTATATGCAGCATAAATGTAATCCATTCAATTTCAAAATCTATATCTTCAGAAGTGATATGATACATATGTGTGGGTGAGAAACAGATCAATATTTGAATTTGCTTTTACTATCAATCTCTAATTTATTATTTTGTTTTTGCTGATTTGCATTCTTGTGCATATCGCTACCTACTAGGCAGGGAGTAGAATTTATAGTAAAAAGGAATTTTCACAGGAGACACATTCAAGTGACCAGGTGTAAACAGTGATGTGTCTCACCTGACCACATGTGATTGGATCACCCGAGACACATCATAATACCTGGTATAAACGGGGCCAGAGAGCTTGATGGTGGGGGCCTAGAGGGAGAAAGAGAGATTTAAAACTATATGTGACAGGGCGGAGGGAGGGGCCGACACTTTTGTGTTTTTGTCTTTTTGTTTAGTTCTTCATTAAACTATTATTTATATAGTCAAGCCGGTTCTCGCCTCCTCCTTTCCCATTAATCCCTTTACACTGGTGCCGAAACCCAGAAAGGAGGAGGCGAGAACCAGCTTGATGATATAAATAATAGTTTAATGAAGAACTAAACAAAAAAACAAACACACAATGGTGTCGGATAGCTGCCCATAAATCTCTCTCTCTCTCTCTCTCTCTCTCTCTCTCTCTGTCCCACTGCAGTCTCCAGTCAGATTTGATCCCCTCTCTGAGGCTTGATTAACCTGATTAGGGGCCGGGTGTGTAGCATCACGACCCGGCCCCGCCATCACATTATAGTTTTATCTTGGATGGTAAGAAAAGAAACACATAGTACATACAGATGAATGCATCCGCTAGACACTTTTAAGGTGATTTTAAAGGAATAGATTGTTTTCCTTACACTGTAATCATACAGTGAGCAGGGGATGTCAAGCTCCAAAAAGGACAAAAAAGCATAATGAAAGCACCATAAAAATAGTTTGTATGACTTGTGCTCTATATTCTAAGCCTTCTGAAGCAATACAAGCTTTGTGTCAGAAACAATCCAAAATGTATATTGTTTTTCCACAGACAATCTTTCTAACTGCTTTAGTTGTCAAATCTCATTAGCGCTTCTGCATATTCACATTTGATGCGTCAACACACATTGTATAAGGTTTGATGTCAATGACACTAAACGCCATTGGTTCTCATGTGTTTCTCAATCAAGTATGATATGTTTATACAAAATAAAATGGATGAAAGAAAGTAATTTGGAATGACATGAGTGAATAAATGACACATTTTCACGGTAGGCTGAGCTTGGCCTTTAATTACTTTAGATTTGATGTTTAGATATTTTGTGAAGGATGTTTTATATTTTTGTGGTAATTGCACTCTACGGTTTGTCCCTGGTAGGCCACCGTACCCTCTACATTGGGGTGCATGTACCTCTGGGTCGGAGGTCACACAGAAGGCATCGTCACCATGGCCACCGCCACAGGAAGAGGTCACGGGAGAGAGACTCTGGAACCGAAGATGGCAGGGAATCTCCATCATTCAGTAAGTTTTGAGTGTATAAAAGAGGACATGTTGGAGAGAATGCCTTGTACTGAAAACCCTGATCTCTGTCTAGCGGATACACCATCTCAGCGTGTGCAGTTCCTGTTGGGTATGGAGGATGACGAGGAGCACATTCCTCATGCGCTCTTTACCGAGCTGGATGAGATCAGCCTGAAAGAGGGAGAGGATGCGGAGTGGAAAGAGACGGCCAGGTAGAGGCACACCACCACATACAAAAGTTTGCATACACAAGGCCCTGTACCAAATGCCATCCTCAGCCCTTTGGTGGTGTAACATTAGGTATACACTGTAGACTGTTGGGTAGTAGTCTGCACCAGCGCAACTCTGCAAAAGGACACATTGCAGGTGAACAGATGTTGCAGAGAATGAAAACTGTGCGAGGCTGAGCTTTCAGGGAGCAGTCATAACAGAACTGTGCCCAATGCACAAAATATGAAGACATTTGGGAAAAATGACTTTCCATCGATTTCCAGAATTATAGGAATAAAGACAAACCGCCCCTCCTATTGGAAGAGAATGAAGAATGTTGCATAGTGGCAACTAAATATGTTTTTCAGTTGATATTGAACAAAACTCATTGAACTGAATTGAATAGAATTGATTTGAAGATTGAAAACCGTAAAGGTTTGCTCACAATTGTCACTCTATGGTTTCCTTGGTCTTGCTCTCTACCTGTGACCTTCATACAAGAGTGAAGTTCACAAGACCACAAGTCCACATCAAGTGTGTTATTTGGTACAGGACTAAAAAGGGGAAATACAGGGGGGTACACTTTTTTTGACCCAAAAGCAGACTGAGTGAAAGTAAAGTGAAATTACATTCTCAGTCTCTCTGTCTGTTTCTCTCTATCTTCGTTTCACTCATTTCTAGATGGTTGAAGTTTGAAGAGGATGTAGAGGATGGAGGGGAGAGGTGGAGTAAGCCATATGTTGCTACTCTCTCCCTGCACAGCCTGTTTGAGCTGCGGAGCTGTATACTCAACGGCAACGTCATGCTGGACATGAGGGCTAGCTCACTGGAGGAGATCGCAGGTATGATCTCTAATGCAGTTAACCTGTTGATACGCAATTTCACCGCACTCGGGAGTGAAGTCACTCACTCGCAATATAATTTATCATCTATAAATGTAATTAATGTTAACAAATTATACATCTTTTCAAATGTCTAAGGGTTCAACATTGATATCCTATCTCCGTTTCACGATAGCAGTGCTCCAGAAACAGCAATTTAGTTATTTGTGCCAGGAGTACAAATGAAAACATGCAATATCAAAATGGGACTTCATAACTTTGTTATGAAATCGCAAACGCCAGATGAATCCAATTCACCACACTTGGGTCAATTGTCCAGGTCAAGAGTTCATTGAAAAACACCCAATAGCACTTTTTGTCCATAAAAGTGATTAATCTGAGAAATATTGATATGTTTCTTCATTGTTTACATGAGATCTCGCCTGAAAGAATTACCCTTCGTCATCGTTCTTCAAAAAACTATGCAATCTTTGCAGCATTCATGTTGTAAAACTGTATATTATCTTATATATTAGAGTCCTGTAAACAAAATGAGCCAGTCTCCAAAGTCTATTTTAAAAATGCGGCATAGTTTTATTCATAATAACCAGGAAGTGCCATCAAATTTTGTTCCGTCTTGAAAGGCGGAGCCTTAATTTTATTTTGTATACGGCACCGATTTTCTGAGAAAAAAGCTTGCAGGAACCTCGTTTTTTGTTAGATCATCTTCAAATTTGAAACGTAACTTTTTTAGACTTGTGGCTTTGAGAAAATTATATTTCATCCATTACTTTAAGCTTCTCTAACTTTAAAAAATAACAACATATATTAATTCTGAAACTTGGGAAGTGTCTTCTTTCAAAAGATACTACAAATGTGTCCATACTCCAAAGGGTCCAGTAAATACAACCATTTAAGTTCAGGTATGTCATTTTCGTGCTCAAGAAGAGGGTGCGTATCAACAGGTTAAAGGAATATTCCTTGTTCAATACAAGGTAAGCTCAGTTGACAGCATTTGTGGTTAATGTATTTTGACTTGTCCCTCGTTTTCTTAAAAAAAAGCACAAATCTGGTTTACAGTGATGCACTTACATTGGAGGCACATTATAATATATGATATTCTTTTTACAGTGCATTTTTGAAGTATGTATCTGTGCTTGGCCCAAAACCCCTTGCAGTTCAAATGAATAGCCGCTGCAAGCAGATGCAGCTGCTACACCATTCTGGGGGCAAAAGCATCTTTTTCCATGTCCATTCAAAAGTTTTTTGCAGGTCTCTTAAAAGCATGAAAGGGACTGTACGACATGGGGGCCTGTGATATCATGACATCATTGTTTAATGTTTTACATGAGATTTGAAGCTAAGCTTATGTGTATAGGTTATTTATGTTGGCTTATGTCCTAATCTAACTGTCTAACCACACACTCAAAGGTATATCCTATCACCAGCTAACTATACTTTAGTTAAGTTTGACATTAAACCTTTACTGTTCAGCTGGGTCCCGCCTCCTCCTTGCCCATCCTTAAATTGTTTCAGTGGTGCTGAAACCAAGGAGGGAGGAGGGATGCGCTGTCGCAGAGTCCTCTCCACTGCCATCCACCATGGGAGCAGCCGCAGCCATCTGCCTGGAGACGGATGGATGCTGCCGTCCGCCAAGAGGTGGAGGAACCACTACCATCTGTTGAAGAAGGGGAGGAGCAGTTTCGTCCACCCCCACTCGCTGCCATCTGCCAGGGGAGGAGCGAGCTGGTGTCCGCCAGAGGGCGGAGGAGCAGTTGTGGACCGGGTGACAGTGCGTCCAAGAGCCATCAAACAAGTTCTCCTCTCTCTCTCTCTCTCTCTCTCTCTCTCTCTCTCTCTCTCGCTCTCTCTCTCTCTCTCTCTCTCTCTCTCTCTCGCTCTCTCTCACTCTCTCTCTCTCTCTCTGTCTCTGCTTGCCATTTCCCTCTCCCCACGCCTCCCCTAATCTCTTCCCCAGGTTCACAGGAGGCGGGGTGGACCACCGGCTGACAGAACAGCCGGAAGAAACAGACACTATGCAGCGTCTCCCCTCCAAAGATGGTGGGGGTGGGGGGTGGGGGGGGTTAATCAGACCGGTGGTGCCCCAGCCTGAATCGGGCAGGGGAGGAGTGTGACGAGGAGGAGGGTTTGGCTGGGCCGTGATGTGCACGGCCGGCACTGAATCAGCTGATCAGCGGGAGAGCGAGATAAAGGGAAGCTGGAGGCGCCAGTTTGAGAGAGAGAGAGAGAGAGAGAGAGAGAGAGAGAGAGATAGAGATAGATGTCCTGAGTAAGAGTCAAATTGGCTTCCTTCCAAATTATAGAACTACGGACCACATTTACACCCTACACACCCTAATCAATAAACACGTAAACCAGACCAAACAAGGGAAAATATTTGCATGCTTTGTTTATTTCAAAAAAGCATTTGATTCTATTTGGCATGACGGACTATATTACAAATTGTTACAAAGTGGTGTAGGGGGTAAAGTTTATGACATCGTTAAATCGATGTATTCGGACAACAAATGTGCAATAAAAATTGGCAACAAACAAACAGAGTTCTTCACCCAGAAGAGAGGAGTGAGACAGGGCTGTAGTCTGAGTCCAACACTCTTCAACATTTACATTAATGAATTAGCGGTGCAGTTGGAACAGTCTACAGCCGCTGGACTCACTCTGCAAGACAAAGACATCAAGTTTTTGCTCTATGCAGATGACCTGGTGCTGCTGTCACCCACCCCATAGGGACTAGAGCAACATCTGGACCTACTGGAGAACTACTGCCAGAACTGGGCCATGGCAGTAAACCTGAAGAAGACAAATATTATGATCTTTCAGAAAAAGCCCAGATGTCAGGAACACAGATACCAGTTCTCTCTAGGCAGCACCGCACTAGTGCACACTATGCAGTATACTTACCTTGGGCTGATTATCACTGCATCAGGGAGTTTCAGTAAGGCAGTGAATGCACTTAAAGTAAAAGCTTGAAGAGCTCTATATGCTATTAAGAAAAAGTTATATAATACTGAATTACCAATTCCAATCTGGTGTAAGATCTTTGATAGTGTCATACAGCCCATAGTGCTGTATGGAAGTGAGGTATGGGGTCCACTCAGTGATCAGAACTACACTAGATGGGACAAACATCCAACAGAAGCCCTACACACAGAATTCTGCAAATTAATTTTGAAATTACATAGGAAAACACCCAATAATGCATGTAGGGCAGAATTAGGACGATTCCCATTGATTATTAACATACAAAAAAGATCTCTACATTTTTGGATGCATTTAAAATCAAGTCCCACAGAGTTGCTACATTATAAAGCGCTACAAACCCAAGAACTGAATCCTGAAAAAAGTCCCCTCAGTCAGCTGGTTCTGAGACTCACTAACCCGGTTAACACTACTAACACTAACCAGCCTCAGACCAGCACTGCTTTACAACCAAACATCAGAATAAATCAGATCATCAAACAATCTCAAATCACCTATCTGGAACATTGGGATCAAGAAACTAAAACACAAAGCAAATTACAATTCTATCGCACTCTAATATCAAAGTATGAACTGGAAGAGTATCTCCTGACTGTCAGAGATACAAAGCAGAGACAGATCCTGAGAAAGTACAGGCTCAATGAGCAGTCTCGCCATCAAGAGAGGTAGACACAGAAAAACATGGTTACCGGAGAGAGGTGCACTTTCTCCTTTACTGCCAAAAATTCAAAGAGACAAGGGACATTTATATAACTAAATTAACAAACAGCATTGACAAATTTACAACCATGACAGAACAAGAACAAATGAATGTAATACTTGGAGAGGGACACACAGCAGCACTGGCTGCAAGATACGTTTTAACGTGTCACAGCCTGAGAGACAGCGGGTGAATTTGTGTTATGTGTTTTACCCCTGTGTGTCACCCCAATGTTCACCACAGTGACCCTCAGTTTATGTGTGTGTATTCATTTATGTGTAAGTATATGTCAGTTATTTAAACACTGTGGTCTTCAGCAGTTCTGAACCTGTTCTGTATTTATTTTTATTATTTATTTTTATATTTGTTAAATTTGTTAATTATAGATTAAGGTGTAGTTCTGTTTTACACAGCCTCTGCTTTGGCAATACTGTATTGTATACATTCATGCCAATAAAGCCCCTTTGAATTGAATTGAATTGATAGAGAGACGCACGTGGCCGCGTTGCATGTGTGTCTGTGTTTGTTTATGTTTACATTTGTTTTAAGTTAAGTTTGATATTAAAACTTTATGTTTACTGTTCACTTGGGTCCTGCCTCCCCCTTGCCCATCCTTAAACACCAGACACCAGTTGTAGAAGACCTCAGTTGTAGAAGACCTCGAGTTTAGGTTAAGATTCGAATTAATATTGATCATTCTTTGAGCTTCTATATCGATTTGGATACTTTCTAGTTAATTTTATACTTTTAAGTTGCGTTCATTCATCTGGAATCCTGTTAATTGAGTCTATGTGCCGGCCGGGAACACAAGCTCAAGTCACAAACTCATCAGTTTTAGATCATTAGCCAGAGGTAAATGACTAATACTATTAAGACAGGTTGCTCCCTGCTTACCGTTATCTGAATAGTAGTTTAACTTAGTGCCCCTAGATATACATACACTTAATTAAAGCAACATTATCCTCAGCCAGAGGGAATGACTAATACTATTTGAACTGGCCGATCAATGCTACCGTGTTGATTAGTCCCTATAGTTTCCCATATACCCTTAACTGGAATAATATTAATAGTAATCATTTGTATTGACTAACACTGTTTAGACGGCTTGATCATTTATTCATTTGGCATCAGCATTACATTGTTCTAAATAATGATAATATTTAGTCCCACAGTGTAGGTACACATAGTTAATGCCAAACAGTTAGTCAGAAAGCTAAGGTCCCAGATGATATTGGGACAATAAATTACTCACTTGTAATTTGGAATTGAATGGGCTCCAGTGACTCTGAAAGTAACACCTTTCTGAGTACTGGTGATCATTTAAATTAAAGAACCCAGGAAGACACACCCCAACAGTAGAGACATAATTTCTCTTAATTCTAAAATCTTTGTTATGACTATGTCTACTACTGTGGAAATGAGACAATGTACCATTTAAATGATGCCAAACATGACTGTTAAAAAATCTTTGCGTTCACAAACAACATTATTTTTAAATACAGTCATTCTAAGTGATTAAAGAGAATGAAGAGGAGGAGAAGGAAGTGGGGGAGAAGATACAAATGTTGAGACAGAACAGATGAATAAGGAACTTTCCACTCATTCACTCAATGGGGTGTGGAGAAAAATGTCTGTATGTTAATTTACTGTTCGAGTATTGTTGGTCTCTCAGGAGACCAACATTTCTTAGGTTCCTCCATCCTTGCATTGTCATCGAAGGTTTGTTATTTTAAGGTGCTTTCAGCTGCAATACTGCATATAACCTGATAAAGCAGAAACCACGACTTGTATTTCTAAAAGCTACATGAATTCATATGCTCTCCTTTATTGTTTTAATTTTAAGATATGGTTCTGGACCAACACGAGATGTCAGGTGTTTTGGGAGAGGAGGTGAGGAAAAAGATCCGAAATGCTCTTCTTAAACAGCACCACCATCAGAACCAGAAGAAACTGGCCAACCGGATCCCCATCGTTCGCTCTTTTGCAGATATCGGCAAGAAGCAGTCTGAGCCGCATTCCATGGACAAGAATGGTACTGTTCCACACACTCCAGTAGACATATTCACCTGCATTTGACATGCATCGGTCTTATCATCCCTTTTGTTGGTGTGTGTGTTTGTGTGTGTATCAGTTATCATCATGACCCATCCACTTCCCAGTCCCTGCTCCTTTCTCTGGTCTAGGTTCAGACGAATTGTGAGAGACAGTCAGATGCTCTTATGCCCAGCCTGGTCCCACTGCTGTCCCAAGTGTGTGTCCACTCACAAGAAACCTCATCCATGCCCTTCTGACCCCCCTGCCCCAGACAACTCACATTTCCGCCCCCCAAAAGCCCACATCCCCTTCAGCAAGCGGCTCAGCCTGCCTTATGGCTATCATGAGATCCCCAACCTTGACCCTGAAGAAGAGCCACCATCAGGCAATATGATTATAGATTAGCAGTTAACCTGTACTCTAACTCATAGTTACACTATATTCTAACCAACAATACACATTTAGCGTTTGACCACAGACAAAGTAGTTCTTGTTATACAGTGTGATTCATTTAGTACATGTAGTATATGTAGGATAGTATTGTAGAATATTCACCCTCTTCTGATAGTTTCGTTGCTGCCTCCAGTTTCAGTTTTAAAATAGATTAATTTATTAATATCCAGGTAAGTTCCTATTGATCCTAATGTCCTTAATGATCTTGACTTTCCTCCAATCGACCAAGGCTGTTTTTTCATGATGTTCTCATTTATACAGTATTTTTTCCTTTGTGTTTAAAATGGCTTGTGGACTGTTCCCAGGTCAGATGGTGTCCCCTCAAGCTCAGCCCACCAGTACAGAAGGACGCGGGGAAGGCAGCCGTGAGAACAGTGCTGTTGACTTCAGCAAGGTACAAATTCAATTCAAGACAGTAAGTCTTACTTCATAGATTCTTAAAAAGGTTAATGAGGGATTGACGTGGTCTGTGCTAAAACTTTGGATTTGATATTGTCACTGGGTTTCAGATGAATTCGTCATTAATTTGTTTAGATGTTTTAAGACCTCAAAATACCCTGAGGATTGTGCACTCATTACAATGAGAATAACACAACACCACATAAATTTAATCACTTCCATCATTATATAACGTAACATGCTTCTATGAAACATTACTGCACTGGCTGAATGATAATTTAGTCATTTCAGAACAAGGTTCGAGTGACTATCCAAAGAAAACACCAGTCACCATAATGGTGACTTCAAATAAAAAAAACAAAACAACTAAAGCTCTATTAACTCTCAATCTTTTGCACACATAAGAAAAAAAAAACCCCAAACTTACTTATAATAATAGAAAATGTCAGTGTTGTATTTTGACCATTTTCAAGCGTTCTCCTGTGAGATTTGAGATATTTAATTTGTTGTCCAAGAGCATATTTTATTTGCAGTTGATGTACTGTACATCTAAGGCTGTGTGGCTGTAAGACAGATTTAATTGTTGTGGTGTCTGCTGGTTTGTTCTCTTGTTTTCCTGTTCTTGTTGTTCCTCACTCCTCGTTTACATCAGGTGTCATCACTAATGATCAGTCATCACTCAGAGAGTGTACCTGCTTTATCTCATTAATAGTTTGGGGCAATTCAACATTCAACTCTACAGAGTTTAGATTCAACACTGCTTCAGTGTTAGTTTTTAACACCAGCGGGTGAGACCCAAATGAACATTAGGAGTGTACATTTACCACTGGGGATTTTGCTGTGTGTCTTGCTACAGTGTTTTTAATAACATCATGCTTGTTTGTGTGCTCTGGCAGATAGACCTCCATTTCATGAAGAAGATCCCACCGGGGGCCGAGGCTTCCAACATCCTGGTGGGTGAGCTGGAGTTTCTGGAGAAACCTGTGGTGGCCTTCATCCGTCTGTCCCCCGCTGTGCTGCTCAACGGGCTGGCAGAGGTTCCTATCACAACCAGGCAAGAGCAGAGATTTCGGCATACAAATCCCATACCAGTTATTAATGTCTCAGACATTCCAGTTCATTTTGCCTAAGTGGTGTCTTAGGGTTCACTCAGTGGTCCCATGTAATTGTGCAGGTTTCTCTTTATTCTGTTGGGGCCGATGGGGAAGGGCCCTCAGTACCACGAGATCGGCCGTTCCATCGCCACGCTCATGACAGATGAGGTCAGTACTATGAGAAATACTCAGTGTGGAAAGATTACTGAAAAATAATACTCAAGTAAAAGTACTGTTACTTCTTAAAAAATGTTGTTTGAGTAATCCTAAATACTACTCAAATAAAAAAGTAGCTCATTCAAAAGTACTCATGAGTAGTGAGTATTGAGTTGTGAAAGATATGCCCATTTATAATAAAAACTCTATGCTGCAATTTAAAAATGTAGAACACATACCATAATTTACATTCCCTTTTATGGCTGTTTGCCAGACAGAATAAAAAATATAGGTATTTTATTGGTGTTTGTGATTGACATCTTTTAAAATACATCACTTATCTATGATACTGTAAACAATACATTAATCTGTTTTAAAAATATAAAAGGGTGACATGATTACAGAAATGAAACGATGACAATGTTATTTTCAATATCGTAATGTATGAAACAATTACATTCAGTTTATGTGTAGGGTATACTGAGAGAGTTATTGTTGCACATAAAACATATTCAAAACAATGCAAGGAATGCAAAAAAAAACCCCACTAAAAAGCAGGGTCACTTGGGACATCATGTCCCGCACAATAGAGGCGGTAAAGCAGTTGTTTGGTTTGGTACAGGGGCCACATTAGGAATAATTCATGCAAAAATTAAAATGCTCTCATCATTTACTCACCCTCATGCCATCCATTATGTGTATGTCCAAATATAAATGGGATGGCCTGTTCTGCATAACGCGGCGGCTAATTTCAACTTAGTCTCGGTTCTCTTGATGGTCAGTCTGCCTCTGATCGGCCCAAAAGTGTGTCGGCCCACCGGGAAAATACCCGGTATGCCAGATTACAATCCAGCCCTGACTCCAACATACCCGTTTGCCGGTGTTTTTAGAAAACCGCCGTGTTTTCTCAATGTGTAGAGAGAGCTTGCGTGCTCAAGGATGCCAGTGGCAAAACACCATTATTTAAAGTCAGTTATTTATCAAATGTAGAAAATTAAATAATTTATTTGCATGATTAGTTCTAAGTAATACATGACACAATTAATCTAAAGGGGTTGGTAAAAGGAGATTGTGGTTTTACAAAGGGAATACCATCCCCTCGCATCCTCCCTCAACTTGAGCCATGGGCACGTCCCTGTTATATATACGGAAAGTGCCTCATTTCCATCCATCGTGTGTGTTGAGTAGGGATGTCCAGATACTGGTATCAGAATTGGGTCCAATACCACGCTGATGTACTTGTGCTCATAAAAATGCTTCTACACCAAAATCCAAAACTACCCATATGAATGTCATTATGTATACGTTCAATGCACTATGCATGTGTTTTTATGCATTAAATCACGTTAAGTTCAACTTAGATTATTTAACCGCAAAAACTACAATTTGATGAGATAAATATTTAGTTTGCATGTCAATTTTGAGCTTGTGTGAATGTGTGGAGCCGGAGTTGTGCTGAGATAAAAACATGAAGTTCTCATACATTTTAGAGATCCTTGACTCAACACATGGAGAACACCATCATTAGCAGTGCATGCTTTGTTTGTAGCAGATGACAGTGAACAGAGCGCTAATTAACTTTGTTGCGTGAGGAACAGAAGACTACATATTTATTTAATGAAATAGCTGCCTCTTTGTGGTTTAATAATCACTTTGAGTCACATAGCAACTGGCTTTTCCGGATTGAAAAGCTACCGTCGTAGCAGCACAGAAACATTTCAAAATAAAAGCTCAGGCAAAATTAAAGCGCAATTTAAATGGAAAAAATGATGACAGACATGGATCACTACTGTATAATTATATTACATTTAAGCAATATCTCACATCTGTGATGCTCTGTTATGTAGCAATTTATTTGACAAAATATAATGTAGTATTTTGGATTGTGCTGTGAGGTTCTGTATAAAAGCAAATCATTTGATTGTGCTGTTAGATTAAGCACATTGTGCTTTGTGTATACTTGTGACTTTGATGAAGATGAGATCACATTTTATGACCAATCAATGCAGAAAGCCATCAAATTCTTCACATACTTTTTCTTGCCACTGTTATTTAGTTTATTAAAGTTTTAATGAATTCACTTATTTAAACAGCATTTTAATGGTAAAATTGACGAGTGCCAAAAAGGAAGTATCGGTACATGAACTCGTTCTCAAAAACATGGTATCGTGTCATCAGTAGTGTTGATTTTACTTGAACATCTTTCCTCCAGGTGTTCCATGACGTGGCTTATAAAGCAAAGGATCGCATTGATCTTGTGGCGGGAATCGATGAGTTTTTGGACCAGGTGACTGTGCTGCCCCCAGGCGAGTGGGATCCTACTATCAGAATAGAGCCGCCCAAAAATGTGCCCTCTCAGGTGACACACCTTCTTAAACAGTCCAACAACTCACTAATGCTGGGATAGAGATTCCCGACTCCTTGTCTTTATGTTTTTTAAACAACTGAGACCAATTGTAATGGTGTTCTATCTCCATCTTGCAGGAGAAGCGTAAGGTTCCTCCTCTGGCCAATGGAGGGGCAGATTTGGGGGAAGCCGAGGAGCATGGTGGTCATGGAGGACCAGAGCTACAGCGCACAGGGATGTAAGTGAACATGTGTGTGAATTATGTGATTGAATTGTAAATTTGTATGTGTGTAATGTTTATGTGAATGAATATTTCTTTTTTCTGAAAAGACTAGCCTAACCGGAATGCAGTTCCCATGCTGCCCTAGGCTTTATGCTGGTTAATGTTGGTTTGGAATGGGACCAGCATAGCCATATTGTTAACCAGCAAAACTTAGCTAATGAAGATTATTGACCAGTATGGCTTTGCTGGTAATGCTGGTTACCCAAGGAAGACTTGCTGGTTAAGCCATTCAGAAAGCCTTGTTGGGACACTTGCACACCAGCATCCGGTGTTGTGGGCCTGCATTCAAGACTATCATTATCCAGAAGTGGCACAAAGACTGAACTTAAAAAAACTTTGTATACTTAATACAGATATATTAGTATAATATATCAGCAATATAGATTGTGTACATTTGTTTTGATCTTCAGGCTATTTGGTGGGCTTTGGTGGGACATTAAGCGTAAGGCTCCACACTACCTGTCAGATTACACAGATGCCATCAGTCTGCAGTGTCTGGCCTCTTTCCTCTTTCTCTACTGCGCCTGTATGTCTCCTGTTATCACCTTTGGAGGCCTGCTAGGAGAAGCTACAGAAGGACGCATAGTAAGAAAACACTTGTGTTTGTTCATTTTGCTGGGTTGGTTATGCTCTGTGATATATAATTCTCCCCTCTCTCATTCTGTCTTAGAGTGCGATAGAGTCTCTGTTTGGAGCATCTATGACAGGAATAGCGTATTCTTTGTTTTCTGGGCAGCCCCTTACAATTCTGGGCAGCACAGGGCCAGTCTTGGTCTTTGAGAAAATCCTCTACAAATTTTGCAAGTGAGATTCTTTCAATTGATTTGCACTTAGAATTTTGTGTCTCATTAAGATAATTAAGTGTTTTAGTGACATAAGTGTCATTGTAACTTTGGGACACTAACCTAAAGGGATAGTTCACCCAAAACTGAAAATTGTTTTGTCATTTACTCAACCTCATGACATTCAATACTCGTATGACTTTCTGTCTACTGTGGAATGTAAACGGAGATGTTAGGCAGAATGTTAGCTGAACGTTAGTTTGCATGACATCTACTTTGGTGTTCCACAGTAGAAAGAAAGTCATATGTGTTAGTAACAACATAAGGATGAGAAAATGATTACAGAAGTTTCATTTTTGGGTGAACTATACCTTTAGGTGTAAACTCAAGTCATTTTTTTACAATAGCTATAATATAATAGATTATTATATAAATGAATACAATATGCTATATTATATAATATTTTATTATAGTATCAATTGAGCGTTTGTGTATGCGCGTGTGTGTCTTTGTGCGTTTCCTTAGAGAGTATGGTTTGTCCTACCTCTCCTTGCGTGTGTGCATCGGTCTATGGACTGCCTTTTTGTGTCTGTTGCTGGTTGCCACAGACGCAAGTTCGCTGGTGTGTTACATAACCAGATTCACAGAGGAAGCCTTTGCTTCTCTCATCTGCATCATATTCATCTATGAAGCTCTGGAGAAACTCATCCATCTGGGAGAGACGTACCCTTTCAACATGCACAACGACCTCAACAAATTAACTCATTACTCGTAAGTGCTGAAACATACATACACACACATGCAGTAATCACATCCATAGGAGTAATTCAGCTGTAAACATGTTGACAAAATAATGCAGTGTGTTTTGTTGTGTGTGTTTTGTAGGTGTGTGTGCACAATGCCCGAAGAGCCCAGCAATGCCACACTGCGTTACTGGGAGGACAAAAACATCAGTGCATCTGAGATCGACTGGTTGAGCTTAGATGTCAAGGTGAGTATGGCTGAATTCGGAATTGAATATTTCCATACTATTTCTGCTATAGCCATATTTAGCAGAAATAGTAAGTGAAGTAAGGTTTAAAAGTTTTTTTTTTTTTTTTTTTAGATACTGTTTCACTTACAATTGTTTTTTAATACTAGTATGCATTATACTGTGTATACTTCACAGTATAAAGCAATTGGTAAGCTATTATTCCATTCTGAACTCAGCCATGTTTGGAAAGGTATATTAGCATACTACATACTGTGTACTTCACAGCCTTTTGTGCCTTTTGTGTTCTTGTGTTTTGTAAAATAGAATGCATTATGCACTGATGAATGTTTCAAACTGTAGTATGCTACATTGTTGTCACATGACCTCATCACATTGCTGGTTTAATCATCAAGTGGCATCCAACTATTGTCATTTATTTTTAGAATATCCCTGACGAGCCCCCAAATGATTTTATTTACTTAAACCAAAACGTGCGACTAATATTATGTGTGGTTCATTTGTCATGTTCAAAATGGAAAGTAAATCTCACTGTGGGATACAGTATTTTTCTTGCTGTGCACACACACTGGATACTAGTTTTTTCAATAACAGATGGTAGTATGCCATCCTGAACTTTTCAACAGACTCTGTATGAGTACATGAGGTTGTCGTTTCTTTGGCTCAGATATGGTTCGATAAATTACAGAGACTCAGAGTTTAATAGAGCAAATCCTCTGCTGGTTTGCCTCAGTTTGCCTCTCTCTGCTTTATATTTAAGCTCCTACACACACACACACACACACACACACACACACACACACACACACACACACATGCGCACACACGCACATACACACAAACAAAATCCACTATAAACAAATCCCTTTGATATTTTCAATAGTTACACATGATTTTATAGAGTTTTACCCTTTTTTTTTTTTTGTGAGGGACGTTTAGCTGTGCCACTTAAGCGGAAAATTATTGAATGATAGACTGACTGACTGATTGGTTGATTGACTGATGTTATTTTTGTCTCAGGGCTGTTTAGAGAACAAGGGTGAGTTTGTAGGCAGTGCATGTGGTCATCACGGTCCGTACATCCCTGACGTTCTCTTCTGGTCTGTCGTGCTCTTCTTCTCAACGGTTGCAATGTCCTCCTTCCTCAAGGAGTTCAAAACCAGCCACTACTTTCCCACTAAGGCAAGGCATTTATGTGTGTTTTGATGTTGTAAAACTTCTTAAGTATGTTCCTGCTAATATGTATTAGAGTGTGTATGCGTGTTTATGTACAGATGTTGTTCTTGATTTCCCATTGGGCGACAAATGTTGTCAGGTAATGAGACACAATTGGTTCTGGACCAGAAAACTCAATCCTCCATTGGGCCGCATTCTGGGTAGATGTTTTTAAGGATGTCTTTTGTCTTATTGGAGACATTTGTACTCTCTAAATTAAATTCTGAAATAAAATAAATATTAAAAACATTATACATATCCAGTAATCATTGATCCATCCTGACTAGTATGGAGAAAAGTAATAGATATCATTTGACAACACCTTCTAATTGTCACTTTAGAAGCAATCTGGACAATAATTTACACTACAAATAAAACTGCAAAAATTTAATAGTCATTTTAACAGACCATTTGAGACAACATGTGGGATATTAAGCCTTGCCCCTTTATAAGGACCCTCCCATGTCATGCTAACTGCCATTCTAGATTTTATCCTACCTGTGTTTTCTCTACAGGTGAGGGCAGTGATAAGTGATTTTGCGGTTTTCATCACCATCATGACAATGGTTTTGATTGACTACGCCCTTGGAATCCCCTCTCCCAAACTACAGGTTCCTAATGAGTTTAAAGTGAGTCATTAAGAGTTGGAGAGATATCTCCATACCAACATGCATTATTCACACTATTGTGAATGTGTCTGTTATTTTTACTTATAAAATGGATAGTTCAAACTCTAAATTGTTCTTGGATGAGCTGTAATGTAATAATTTAAGAATAAACCATTGAAAACCCCATTTAAGGTTCATAAATGTAATTGATTACCTGGTCTCTTACAGCCAACCAGAGATGACCGTGGCTGGTTCATCAGCCCCCTGGGGCCAAACCCATGGTGGACCATTATTGTGGCCTTTATCCCAGCTCTCCTGTGCACCATCCTCATCTTCATGGACCAGCAGATTACTGCCGTCATCATTAACAGGAAGGAACACAAGTTGAAGGTACCAAGACCAGATTTGTCTCTAATAACTGGTGCAACTGCATTTAAAAGTCCTTCACAATCTACTGCTTCAGGCTTTTTGTTTTTTAGATTTCTTTTGTTTGAAATCAGTACGTAATCTGTCATAGCGTCTATGGTCTGAGGCATTTTGCAGATTTAAACATCACATCAAATGGTCATGAGCTTCAGTGTTGTAGAATATGCTATTTTGTAATTGTTGTGTACATACGTGTACGCGTGTGAAATGTCTTTTGTCGTTTGAGTCACATTTTGCTGTTTCAGCATCTCGCATGTCAAGTTAAACTTTTGAAAAACGTGCTGCGCTCCATCTAGCTTTATTTTAATAAAAAAATGTGTCCTTTGTGTACACCCTCATGTTTGTGATTGTGTGCATCTACAGAAAGGCTGTGGGTACCATTTGGATCTGTTCGTGGTGGCTGTGATGTTAGGCGTGTGCTCTTTGATGGGCCTGCCGTGGTTTGTGGCCGCAACGGTTCTTTCGATCTCTCACGTGAACAGCCTAAAGCTGGAGTCTGAATGCTCAGCCCCTGGTGAACAGCCCAAGTTCTTGGGCATCAGAGAGCAGCGTTTCACTGGTCTCATGATATTCCTGCTTATGGGCTGCTCGGTATTCATGACCTCCGTACTAAAGGTCAGTGATCTTTGGCTTATGGAGTCAGAAAGACAGCCAAGTTTCATCAACATATAATAGTCACAGACTATAAATGTAGCATTTTGAGATGTTTTCCCTTTGTTACTGTTTATATATCAAAAGAGTTTTCTTCTCAGAACATCCCGATGCCTGTGTTGTATGGAGTTTTCCTCTACATGGGTGCGTCATCTCTCAGGGGCATACAGGTACTGCAATGATTAAAGCAATTATTTAAATATCTAATAAAATGTGTCCAACAGTTCAACTCAGAATTAAATGCTAAAAGTCTTTTTTAGAAAGTCAGTTTACTCATTGTGCATCTTTGAAATGCTCTCAGCTATTATATCTATGTAAACAAGCAGCATACATCTCCTATCTACTTGAATGGGAAAACACCAAAATCTCCAAATCTGTTTGCCAGATTACGATCAAAAACATATTTCAAATCAGCAGTAAAATCTGACAACACTGTATCATATATTGTGCTTCTTTACCTTCGATTTCATGAAATAATGCAATTTTTATGGCTTGTCTAGCTAATATGCATGCACATTCTCAAGATAATCAATGATGTCTTTATCTAAAAGGCGATTGGCTTTTGGCCTGTCTGGTGGGACTTCCTTTTCTACATCTGTTGGGCATTCCAATTTCTCCCATTCATTTTATTAGAAGTGGCCCGTCTCTGCTAATTAGTCTCTTACCAAACAGAGCTACTAGTTGCTAATACAGTTGACTCACCAATGGGGTTACATTTTTGGCATCCATATTTCTTCTTAACAGCCATCAGACATCCCAACTTTTCTGTGATTATCGCTATGTGAAGCATTGCGCTTTTGGGCTCAGTATTTTCATTCACTGAAAATATTTGCTTATTAGAGAACTACAGTGCTTCAAAATTGATTCTAATGAACAAATTTAGTGATATAATAAAATAATAAAAAAACACACAACATTTTTTACCATCGTTGAAGTCAAAGTCTTCTACAAGGTCTCACCTCAAGCCCCTTTCAGCCCTCAACTGAAGCCCCCACTGGCAACATAGAATATTTATTTATTTTATTTTCCATGGCAACATCGAATGTAAATAAAAGTTAGCCTAGGGGTGTGCTGTCTTACATTTCGGTCTTAAATTAGACTTCTCTAAGTTTTATTAGTTTTATACATTTTTAACTGACTGAAAAAAATGAAGATCAACATTTTAGACGACTAACTAGTAAGACTAGTCTAAAACGGTTTTATGCAACCGGCCCCTGAAGGTGCCCTTCTGGTCGTCCAGAAAAAAAAAGAAATTTCAATATTTAAAATGGTTCAATAAAATAAAATAAAAATCTCATTATAATCTCAAATAACAATAATAATGTGATATTATGAGGTTTCTTTGTAAATGGGTGTATTGAAGAAAATTAAGCATTGGTGCCTTTAAAAGCATGCGCTACAGCAGATCGGGGGTGGATTCTATAATCGCAAGTGCTTCTCCCTATACCCTACTCCCTCCGAGTTGCAGAGCCCTTGAAGTGGGTTCTCTGAAGGGAACACAGAATTACTGTATGAATGTGTATGAATATCTCACTTTAGTTTGGAATGAGCTTTCAAGTGGCATCCCCTCCCACAGCAGTGCCCTTTGAGGGAGCACAAATGTTGTTTTGAATTTGCCTCAGAGCATCGAAATGGTGTCACGGAGCATCAGCTGTTTTTTTTAATTCTGTTTGTGTTTCATTAAGTTAAAAGCAAAACATGACAGAAGATATCTGTTTACAGCATGTACACTCTAAAAGCTTTTTTCTCCAGGCCATTACTTGATATTAATTTAATATGTGAGTGAAATAATGTGGTGTTGTCCATTTGCAGACTTTCCGATCGGCACTATGATTTGACCATACGTTTGCCAGTTTTTGTAGAGTAAATAATCATATTTCATAAGTTATGGAAACTTCTAATTTGTCAGTAAATTAAATAGCACCTGGTAAGAGTTGTCATATTGCCTGTATGCATGGCAAAGTCTTTAAAACGACACCAATTCTGTGTTATTGAGGCGAGTAGTTATTAATTATTTTGATGATTTCTTTATCAGCACGGAATATCAAAAGTATGCCAAAACATGTTTATACATTATTATTTAAGTGACTCAAGAGCAAGCATACAGTAATTTCCTCATTTATTTTCTGCAGGCAACATGAATAATAAATAATATGTAACTAAACATGTTTACATACTATGAACTAATTTTTGATGCTACAATAATGTAATAAATACTTGAGAATCCAGAAATTACATTGCTTACATTGCTTTTGTTTATTTATTAATCATAGTTAGCATTTTGGCTGTGTACTCACAGAACGACACAGACACACCAGCGCAGAACAATAAATGAAAACCAACACAGGTCAGAGAAAATATCCACTCTATGTATTGTATTGTAATTTCACCAACAGATTAATACTCGATTGCTACTGCATTTCCACATCACATGGCACATCTGCAGTGTAGAGAGCTTTATTAACAATAATGGGAGTGGTCTCATTGTTTTCATTAGTAGAAATGTTATACTTATTTTATAGAATAGTGCCATTAACTGAAGGACTGACTGATTCAGAAAAAGCCAGTTTGGTTTTTGTTGAAACTAATATAAACAAATAGAAAGATACTGTGGTATTACAATTTTAGGCTACCCATTCAAAACCATGGTGACATGGTCAGAATGAAAGCAGCAGAGATAAAATGAGAAAGTGAGGGTGCACAGATGAGTAAAGTGATGAGACAAGAAAAAGATTAGAGCACTATAACTAACAAAACAAAAAAGACGCTGTAAAAAAGACGCTGTTGTTACCATGGTAATACCGTGATACTGAATGATTATAATAATATTTCATGATACTGTATCCAAGATACTTAGCTATTGTGACAGGGTGGAGGGCGGGCCAGATCATGATTATACACACCCAGTCCCTTATCAGGCTAATTATGCCTCCGAGGGGGATAAAGGCCGACTGCGGAAGGTGGTGCGACGAGAGAGAGATCGTTTACAGTCAGCTGACTGTCATGTGTGTGTTTGTGTCATTTGTTTAAGTTCTTCATTAAACTATTATTTATATTGTCAAGCCGGTTCTCGCCTCCTCTTTGCCTGTCTGAACTTTACACTGGTGCCGAAACCCGGGAAGGAGGAATTAATGGGAAAAAAATTATGTTTATAAAACAAGACAAATACTTTAATACTCAAAAAGCAAAGAGTTTGTTAAGTATATATAAGTGCTACTCTTTAATGTTTTTTTTTTTTAAATAAATAAATACAATAAAATAAATATCAGTGACCTTTTTTTATCCTTTCGCCGTTGTCCCTGCGGAAGTCTGGTAGGAGTGACTCCTGTATTACACAACACACAGAATAAAAACTTAGGGGATTCAATCACACATTTAAATGTGGTTGTCACTCCCAAAACTTTAGTGTGTACTTGACGATAGTCATCTTAAACATCTCTCAAGATAAAGTTTGGTGTAATCAATCTATCAAATAGTGATCATATAATTTATAAAGTTCAGAAATATAATGGCTGTTCAATCAACTTCAGCTGATTTTTACAATCACTGACATCTCATTCTTGCATTGTCTTTAGATTTGTGTTGCATATTTTGTGCATTTCTGATCTGGATATGTGTGTTTTTGTTTGCCGTTCAGTTCTTTGATCGTGTGAAGCTGTTCGGGATGCCAACAAAACACCAGCCAGATTTTATCTATCTGAGACACGTCCCCCTGAGAAAGGTCCATATGTTCACCACCATCCAGCTCACCTGCCTGGTGCTTCTTTGGGTCATCAAAACCTCCAGAGCCGCCATTGTCTTTCCTATGATGGTATGGCATTTGTGCATATTTGTACTGTATGTGTTAGGGAGCTATGTGTCTTAGGGAGTAAAGTGCCAATGTTTATGTTCATCATGTTCTGATTTGATGTTTGGGTGTTTTCACGCAGGTTTTAGCACTGGTGTTCATTCGTAAGCTGCTGGACTTTGTGTTTTCGAAGCGAGACCTCAGCTGGCTTGATGACCTCATGCCTGAGAGCAAGAAGAAAAAAATGGAAGATGCAGAGCAAGAGGTTAAAGTTGTTGAAAAAGGTTGACAACCTCTGGTTTAAAAGGACAGTTCAGTGATTGGTTGAATAAAGGTGTTTTTTTCTCTTCCTCTTTCAGGAGAATCAGTGCGTCTTAGTGGAGGATGAAGGGATTGTACAAGTGCCCCTAGAAGGGCATTACAAGTAAGTGGGGAAAAATAGTTTTGATTCAAGGATGAGATAACATTAATATAAAAACATTACCATTAAATGTAGGTGCAAAACATAAACAATTGAGCCATACATTTTCATATAATTTTTGAAAACATGATACCAAAACAATTGAAACCAACTTGTTTGTGTTAATTAAGGGATGACCCATCCACAGTCAACATTTCAGATGAGGTGACAAAGGCATCTTTTGGAAATGTCTGGAACAGCCTCACCACTGACAGCGCCAAAAAAGATCAAAGCTCAAAAAGGTTTGAACAAAATGAATTCAATGTTTTTTTGTATTTGAAACGTGCATGGAAATTTTCAAACATTTCACCTTAATATTGCCACGCACCTGTAAAACACTGCATTAGGCTATATCAAGTACAGGACATAGTATTTTAATTCACTGTGGGAGAGTTCCTGGTTTTGGATTTAGTAATGTTTTTAGAGTTGATTTAGAGAATTTAAAAGCTTAATTAAAGAGTGGTGCATGGGAGTTTGGTCACATCTGAGCCTTTTCATGAAATCATCTTGAGTCCTAAAAAAATCCTTAAGCAATGTATAGGATTGTTAATAGAATTTCTATTATCATTTAGAACCAACCCTAAGAAACCCAATGGGGATCAATCAAGAATCTGTTAAAAATCAAGTAACATACTAATGGTAGGATCTTGCTTTGGATTTTAGAGGATTGTTACAAAAAAAAAAAAAAAAATAGCTCTTTGGCTGACCCAGATAGCAAACCATCATATAATCAACATAGAATCGATGTCTCTCACTGCATCGAAACGACTTTGATCTCCATCGATTCTACATCATTTTGCTCATCTAAGCTGAATCTATGTTGTTCACGCCATTGAAAACTAACATAAAATGTATCTAATTGCTTTGCTTACCTGATGATGAAACAAAGTTTATTTGAGTTGGGTGAACGACATCATAGAATCAACACCTATTCGATGTATAATCGATCTAATAAGTTTGCTTACCTGGCATTGAAGCAATGTCGATATCAGTTAGGTGAAATGGAGTTATACAATCAATATATTTTCTACATATGATTTTAAAATCCAATATGCTTAAATTAATAAATTAGCCTGTGTATATACTAATATATGTGTGTGTGTGTGCATGCATGTGTGTGTGTGTGTTTGTGTGTGTGTGTCAGCTGCGACCCGTGCATTTTAAGTCTAGGCCTTCAGTGCGATTCATACCATTAAGAAAACACAGTTTCACAATGAATAAGATACAGCATGCCTGTACATCATACATTACATGGCCATCAACTAATAATACCGATGGACATTTTAAAAACACGTCCACGCACAAAAGCCAGAACCAAGGAGGTCTAATACCAAGAAAAAGCTCTCTAATAATATTTTATATTTATGTTACGTTAGGGTACACGGTTACTTTTCAAAACTTTATCCAATACTGAATGCTCAAGCAGTCTAATTTACACTTAGAAAACTCCTGATGTTGCTATAGCAATGCAAAAATCACTTACCAATTTGCTTGAAGTGAAAATCAGTCCTTCTTTCTAGTTTAATTAATCAATCGTACGATCGTTCAGAACATCTCAGGTTTTTAAATCCATTAGGATCTCTTTCTCAACGGTGATGACAGCCATTGCAGTAATGACAGCCGACTCGTCAGCAAGATCTCACGCTCTTCACATTCAAATTATGTACATCACTTAAAGCATTATCGGATCACTCAAGGCCAGCTAGAAGGCCTGGACTGGGACTTATCCTAAAGACCACACCCACAAGAACAAATAAATCAATCTGATTACCTGATGAATCTGACAATCTGACTTTAGATGCCTATTCTTTGCAGTGTTGAGGGATTCTGTGGAAATCCTGAAGGCCTGACGCGGTGGAGCTCAGACTCACACGCTTTGGGAGCTCGGCTTTGGGCATGCGATTTGTGAAACAGTTGTCACATTGCTTTAAGCATAGAGAAATAAATTCTGTTTGGATAAATTTCATTCATTTGTAGATTTATTACGAGATGAAAGCGATTGCAAATACATAGGCAAAAAGGTCAATGAGAATGAAATATTTATTTATTTGGCATGTTATGACAGTAAAGAAGGCTTTGCTGGCCCTGAGAAATCACCACTGATCAAACATTATCTTGAGATATTTGGCATTATAATACACAAAGAATACCACTCTCTTCTGTATTTGATCCTCTTTTGGGGTGGATTTACGCTCACAGTACATGTGCCGAGAGAAGGACCTAAATGCATGAAGGCAGAATAGAGCATTTAATTAAATAAACAAATAAAATGCCAACTACAAAAAAAAAAAAATCAAAACTTATGAGTGAGAAGAATAAATAAACAAAAACTAGACCAACTGGTGACGAGCTGGGTGGAGAAACAATCAGTGATCCTGGCAACAGGAATTCTCCACTTCTCCAAGTGGCACCTGCAAATCACAAGAGGTATAGAGGGGGACATACACACGTACCTGGCAGAAGGGACTGTCCAGACTGTGACAGTACCTCCCCCCACGGATGCCTCATGGCATCCAAACTGGACAGGATGGAATGACCAAGGGCGCGGGAGCACTAGGAAGGTGACCAGGGCAGACTTTTAGGGAGCCAGGATAGGTCAGGTGGTCGGCCAGGGAACTAGGGCAGACAGGGTGTACAATTGAGGAGCCAGGATAGGTCAGGAGGATGGCCTGGGAAACAGAACAGACTGGGTGGAGATTTAGGGTGCCAGGATAGGTCAGGAGGATGGCCAGAGAAACTGGAAAGACTAGGTGAGGGAATGGGAACTGACAAGGCAGCAGACCCAGAGATGAGGAAGGGACCAGAAAGGAGTTTGGTGCTGGATGGAACTAGAATGGCGCTTAGGTCAGGGAAAGTGGCAAGTCAAGTGGGAACTTGAGGGTAGTAATGATGGCAGGATGAGCCTGGGTGGTAACTGGGTAGCGGTAGCTATCAGTGATGGCTGCTGGGTAGAGGAAAATGTCTGGGCAGAGGGTAAGGTCAGACATGGCCGCAGAACAGAGGGTGAGGTCAAACATGGCTGCTGGACAGGGGTCTGGCCAGACATGTGTGGCTGCGGGACCGGGGTCTGGCCGGATGTGGGCAGCCGCTGGACTGGGGCCAGATTGAGCAACAGATTGGTAACTGGTGTCTGATGGGTGATGGTTACTGGGCTGAGCAACAGACTGTTAGTGTCTGACAGGTGCTGGATACTGGGATGAGCAACAGACTGGTAGTTAGTGTCTGACTGGTGCTGGTTACTGGGCTGAGCAATAGACTGGTGGTTTGTCCAGGGGCAGACTGGGAAGAGAAATTATTCCATGATGTTTGGTCTTCGGCTGCTTCCTCCGCCTCCTGGCAGTCAGCAGCGGCCTTGAGCAGGGGGTTCTTCCTCCTCCGTTTACGGCTCATAGGAGAACTGGGGATTGGGCTTGTTGAGGGTTGGACGATGGTTTGGATGGGACTGCAATCTCCCTGCACTCATAAAGGTGGTCAAAGTTCCAAATGCCCAAATAACAATAAGTCATCCAGGCAACAGATCTGACGTTCTCCACGTGGCACCTGCAAAACACAAAAGGGAGAGAAGGAAACATAGACACACACACCAACAAGCCATTAGATCATTTTAATTAAGTAAATTGAACAAGCAGCAAAAATCCGTTTTTTTGAGTGGTGTAGTCCCATTAGGATCCTTTAAGATTAGGATTCAATTCATGATAGAAATTCCATTAGCAATCCCATTCTGAATCTTTAGTTAAGTCCTCAAACATGCTGTTCTGTATACAATAGAAATGTGAATGAGGCTCACATCATGACTGAAATTTTCATCCCCTGTCACTCATAAGCTCCCTCTCCTAATGTCTCAGATGCTGATTTCCAAAGGTAAGATGCAACCCAAACGTTCTTTGCACGATCAATGTACTGTATCTACATTAGTGCTGTGGGTGTCTGGCGTCAAACTTTTGTTGCAAATGGTTAATTTTTTTCTCAATATTTAAACTTAACCTTCTCTACTTCTTGAAAAACTACCCTCAGTTTGCGTCTTCCTTGATAGTGTGTTATACTACCTACAGTGGCAAGAAAGAGTATATGATCCCTTTGGAATTACCTGCATTAATATATAAATTTGTCTTAAAATCTGGTTTGATCTTCATCTAAGATACAGTAATCGAGAAACACAATCGGTTTGAACTAATATCAAACTAATTATTGTATTGTGCTTGTACATATTAAAAACATAATTTCAACATTTACAGTCTATGTTGGAAAAAAGTATGTGAACCCCTAGGCTAATGGCGTCAACAAAAGCTAATTAGAGTCAGGAGTTGGCAAACTTGGCATCCAATGAAACGAGATCAGAGGAGTGGGTTAGAGAAACTTTGACTTATAAAAAGCACTGAAACATTTTGAGTTTGTTACTCACAAGAAGCATCTGCTAAAGTGGACCATGCCTCGCAAAAAAGAGATCTTTGAAGACCTACGCTCAAGAATTGTTGCTTTGCATAAAACTGGAAAGGATTACAAAGTTATCCCGAAGAGCTTATACAGTATATTCATGTTTCCACAGTTGAATGGATATATATATATATATATATATATATATATGGAGACGATTTAGTACTGTGGCTAATCTCCCTAGAAGTGGCCGTCCAACCAAGGTGACCCAAAGGGCACACCGCAGAATGCTTGAGGTAAAAAAAGAACCCTAGAGGGACAGCTAAAGAGTCACTGGAACTGGTTAACATCTTTGTTCATGAGTCTACTATACAGAAAACATAAAACAGGCATGGCATCCATGGCAGCACACCACAAATGAAAGCCGCTGCTTTCCGATAAAAACATTTCGGCACACCTGAAGTTTGCCAAAGACCACCTTGACACTCCACAGCACTACTTGGAAATTGTTTTGTGGAGTGATGAAACTAAGGTTGAATTGTTTGGGAAGAATACGCAGCACTATATATGGCATAAAAAGGCCACGGCATACCAACAAAAAACATCATCCCAACACTGAAGAATGGTAGAGGGAGCATCATGATCTGGTGAAGCTTTTAGGCATTGGACTGCTTGCCATCATCAAGTGGAAAATGAATTCCCAAGTTTATAAAGATATCCTACAGGATAATGTCAGGGTGGCTATGCATCAGCTGAAGCTCAGTAGAAGTTAGGAGATCCAGCAGGATAATGACCCAAAATATCAATGTAAATTCACTACAGAATGGTTTTAAAAACAGAAAATCCACCTTTTGGAGTGGCCCCATAAGATCTCTGACCTTAACCTAATAGAGATGCTGTGGAATGACATCAAGAGAGCTGTTCACACCAGATATCCTAAGAATATGGCTGAACTGAAGCAGTTCTGTAAGGAAAAATGGTCCAAAATTCCATCTGAAAGTTGTGCAGGTCTAATCCATAGCCACCAAAGGATGCTTGGCTGAGGTTATAACTGTCAAAGGAGGATCATCCAGTTATTAAATCCAAGGGATCACTTACTTTTTCCACAGCACTTTAAATGGTTAATGGGATGTGTTCAATAAAGATGTGAAATATTATAATTGTTTGTGTGTTGTTAGTGAACAATGATCACATTTTATGACTAATTAATGCAGAAAATCATCTAATTCCATAGGGTTCACATATTTTCCTTTCCACCATGTATTAAGGAAGTTTCTGTTTTACAAAACTAGCATCACCTTAGGCTTATGAGGAACTGATTCAAGCTTTTTGTTCCTTTGCATGTTTGTGTGTATTTGTTGAGGATAATAAATGCATGGGAGAGCATGATTTGTGGAAAGGACAAAGGTCAAGCTTGAAACACAACTGCGTGCATATTTATAACTCAGTGAGGACTGATAATCCAACAATAATCTGCACATCATAAAACACGCTCTTGCTTTCACTTTTGATCATAAAGTATGAGCTCACACAAAATATTTTGTATTATTTTGCTTCAAGAACAAACTCTTGTTGCTGTTTATGTCTGATTGTCGACTGTCAAAATTCTTCTTTTTCTATGACAGTCTTAATGTCTCTTTCTCTGTCGCATTCTGCAGCTCAAATGTTGAAGTTGCCATGAAACTTGAGCAAGATGACGAAGAGAAGACAGATTTGGATAGAGAGACGAGTTTGTGAGTTCACATTTAAAAAACACTCTGTATTGTGCCACACTTAAAGCACCAGTGTACGCATCTGTTCTTTAGATTGTGTGTGCCAGTCTGTGCTAAGGCAACATTACATGTTTTGTGTGTGTGTGTGTGTGTGTGTGTGCGCGTGCGTGCGTGCGTGTGTGTGTCTGTGTCTGAATTTTCTGTCCACAAAGAATTGTGGGATTTTGTGCGTTTTCCAGTTTAATGGTCCAATGTAGTTTCACCTATAGAAATAAAAAAGGGTTACTTTTGTTTTAACACAGTAGAGTGTATTTTGTATGTTTTATATTTTTTGACAGTAGATCCTATTGAAAATCTTTGTCTTATAGCCTGATTATAATGTTTATTATTTAAAATGAATTCTTTTTTTATTACGCATCAATGATAAATATTCATTTGCAGGTATAGTAAAAATATCATAATACTAATTAAAAAGCAATTTCTAATGGAAGAATCAAACCTAATTATATCAAACAGAACTTATCACATCACGTTTGTTAAATGTCTTTGTAATTGTCAAAATGTACACCACATCACTTCATAAGGTACTTGATGTTAACATTTACTACTTGCAAACTGTGACTAATATTTATAATGTACTTTTATGAACAATTTTTTTTTATTTTGTGAATTTTATTGTAATATTTCACTAAACAAATATATGAGCCAGGACTGTGCTCATTTTAGCCTACAAAACATTCTCTCGTACTTCTCTTATAATTATTATTATTTTTGTTGTTGAAAATGATTTCTAAAAAGCTTTATCTCATGTTTGAATCATTCTGTGTAGCACTTAACCATGCAAATAATAGTAAATATATATTTTGTTAAAATGCTTCAAACTGTATAGTGCTGTTTTCACAATGTTTCTGAGTGACAGGGCATCTGTCTCCTCTACAAGACTCTTTTCCAAGCTGAGAACAGACCTCATGACCCAAATGAAATGGTTATATAACTGCCGATAATACAAAATTTATACAAGAAATGCAATAATAATCCTTTTCCTAAGAGGGGCATTATACCATGTACTTACCAGAAACAAATCTGACATTTATCATCAACACACGTACATGCAATTATGTATCTTGTCTATGTGTATAATATTAAATAACAAAGTTATTTAATGTATGGATAGATTTAAATATGTATAGAGTGGGTGGGTGGGTGGGATTAATGTTTTCATGTTAATGTCAGTGTTATTACAGTGTTTGTTGACAAAATTACACTTGCATTTGACAGACACACACATCTGATATGTATGCAGTTTGAAGTTTTGTTAATATCACTGTAAAATAAGCATCATTTCCTGAAAAAAACTTTTGTTGTTTATTAAATTATTCATTAAAATGAACATGTATCGTTACAACTGTGAGACATTTTTATCAGATTAAATGTGACTGCAAATAAACTGAAAATGAAGGTGTATTTTTTTTTTTACAAGTTTTTATAACTGGATTATTTATACAGTGGGTTTGATAATAAAGGAATACATATTTCATCAATGCCAAAAATGGCATTAAAGTGTACAGAATGATAAGTTCAAATCATCAGATAGTTGTCATAGTAAGTATGCATGTGTATGCGTAATGCATTCTGAATTAATGAACATTCAGAGTATTTGGCTAAAGCTCTTTTAAGTGTCTGTTCCATGCAAGAAATCTCTAAATGAAGTGTTTCTAATTTCATTTTCATTTGAGGTTTGATGGCAAAATTAGTTCCTCTTATTTTAGCCCATGTCCGACTGACCTTAAAGGGTTCCAAAAATACAAAGTCTTTCATCATTTATTCACCTTCATGCCATCCCAGATGTGTATGACTTTCTTACTTCTGCAGAATACATACAAAGATTTTTAGAAGATAATTTCAGCTCTGTTGTTCCATACAATGCAAGTGAATGGTGGCCAGAACTTTGAAGGTCCAAAAAGCATATAAAGGCAGCATAAAAGTAATCCATATGACTCCAGTGGTTAATCCATATCTTCAGAAGCGATATGATAGGTGTGGATGAGAAACAGATCAACCGCCTTTTAAAAGATTTAGTTCAAAAGAAATCAGTTGTGATTTTGAGACACATGTATAAAATCATAAGCACTCACATGTGATGAAGATACCGTCATATCAGTAACCTTTTAAAAGCTGTTTTATTCTACCTGAAGAGGGTCTCCTCATGGGGGCTGCCATTTAAGAATCTCATGACCAGCTGAATACAACTCACCTAATCTCAGTAACCTGCCCTGTTATTAGAAACTTTCACTCAGGGATTAAATAAATTCAGGGTGACTGTGAATTGCACATTTCTACAATGACATCGATATCTGAAAACAATTGCATTTGAATGATGCTGCATCCTGCTGCTGGGTGTCAGTGTAAGTCTAATATGACATAGAAAAAAAATTACTGAGTGCACCTTTAAATCCTTATTTACTACAAAATATCCCCCCTGCCCAGTATGTGGCAATATGCAAAAGGAATGCAAATTGCCAAAAATAGAAGAAGAAGAAAATGATAGTGAAAGTTGAGATTTATAATAAAAATAGTAATACAGTCACTGAGGCCAGAAGCTATAACAATCACTATTTGAATTTGAGGTCATGCAGTTTCACAATGAAGTCCTCATCTTAATGTTAGGGGCACCCCCAGATGAATCCCAGTCAAAGACATTCAGCTGAGAGAACAAAAGTATATTCCATGAAATAGGCAAATACCTATGAATATACTGTATACATATTAAGGCATGCATATGTTTTAATTAAATGGATGTTATAACAACAATCACATGATTTTAAGATTTCCTGCCTCCAAAATCTTAATTTAACCCCTGCATTCAAGAGAAAATATTTTATTAAATGGCATCTACTACCAATTGTAAGTGTTCACACTCCATACAAAACCTTCCAGATTAATAAATGGTTAATTATTATTTACACAGATCCCAGTAGGCTACGTATAGGCCTATGAATAATTATTTATTTAACTCAATATTAGGCTACAGTAAGCAAATATGCACGATTTGTTTTATTGGCATAACAGCAAATAAAATAATAGGTAGTAAGCACTTTTTGCTAACACAGCAAAATAAAAAATTAAAAACTGAACCGTTTGGACCTGCATACACCGTTAAAAGTGGTCACGTCTATATATCATGCAGTTGAATTCTTTCCAAGTTTTGGAAGTTAGGATAAAATCCAGTGGAGATTGTCTTCTTCACAAGCTCAAGGAACCGCGATTACTTTATTTTCAGTCATCTCCATGCTGGATCGTTTTGAGTTTGATTGGATGCTTATTGATTGGAAGCAATTAAAAAAAGGAATGTTACGTTACAAATGGGGATACACTCGTTTTAATGCTACCACAATCTAAATACAAATATGTATTAATGTAAGAATTGCACTACTTTATAATATATTTGTTTTAAAATTTTGAATTTAAGATAAATTTGGCTATATCCACTGATCAAGAGTCAGCTTTCCCTTTATGCTTGTAATTAAAGTTTGTATATGAGGTGGGGTAACCGAGCCTAGTTTTACTGGTGCAGCTACGAGCAGTGTTATCCCGGGCGGCAAAAGGGATTTCCGATCAATAACTAATATGCATTAATACAACTTCATGCCAGTGGTCAGGGGAAGGCTGAGCGTTACCTAGCCTTACACACTCTCTGCCTATGATTGCAGAGTTTCCCAGCTGCTCGCTCTAACACAGGGAACACAGTGATTACCCTCTCAGAACGTGGCTGCTATTAGGCAACATTAATAGTGTGGGGAATATATATATATCACAAACCACAAGGCATCGGTAGTTTGGGTCAAAGGGTTTGCTTTTGTGACATTCAGTAAATCCAATAGATTGCGCTCTTGCTGTATGAATATCGTGCAGCTAGTGTCCAGCAGGAGGCGCTGTAGTACAAGAATGCATTTGCTGGTCGTGAATGAAATGGACCTGCATCTCCATCTGCCGGTGAAACTTTAGTAGGTCAACATTTTGTAATGACATAAGACCCAAGTTATTTTAGTAGCATTTTCTTTTGAAACTTACTCATTCTGTACTTGAGGCAACTTTTCAATTTAATAATATAATTATTTAAGTAGTTAACGGTGTTTAGAAGCTATAAACATTTAGCAGATTGGTTGATTTTACGTGACTGTGTTAGATAAAATAAATGTATGTCATGGTAAAAACATAATCAACACTTAGCCATAATTAATTATACAAAAATGTATAATACATTTACATTAGACGTTATGGCCAGATATCTTCTACACCTATATAACAACTACCACGTTTTTACCACAGGAGAGAGCGTAACAGTCAACTAACGTATTACGACAGTCATCGTTTGCGGATACCATACAAATGAATTGGGGGAAGCCGTAAACTGACCCATACCTGTCGCAAAATTGACCGTGAATTCTCTACAATTTTATTATAGCAAGCTCCACACAAAGTTCACTCCAAAAGGATTGTTTAGTGTAAAACATGTTGAAGATTAGCGTAGCGGACAGGCGGTAAGTTAATTAAATGATGAGGTGGTTGAAAGGCTCTGAAATGGCTCTGTTATGGCCGAAACACGGATGGCTGATCACTGAGCGTTTCCAAGGAGATGATCTGTTCCCAAGGGCAATGTCATCAAGTAAGACAGCATCCCATCAGCTGAAATCAAAATGTGGAAAATAACCTCGGCAGAAATCCAAAGCTGTCATTTAAAGAAACTATAGGGAATTTTATTGGCTAATTATAGGTATTATTATTCAGGTTATATTATTGTAGAATTTGATTTTACTTTGCACAATTCAAATAAAAATTTGAATTCAAATTGGAAATGAAAGGATATTACATTTTCATTTTCTTTTGATAAATAAACCATCAAATAATAAAATAATGCTACATAAAGTAAAATAAATATTGTTAAAAAATTAATAATTAATATTTTTACATTGTTTTAATGATTATGAAAGTAATATTTTACTAATAAATATTATAATTATTGAATAATATTTAACATTAAAAAATGTTTATGCTGCTTGAGTATTACAATACAGGCTGTATGGATATGGCTCCATTCCATTGAATCCATTGTTCCAGGTTTTGTGAGAAAGGAGATCCACATCCCTCTGAAGGCAGGTAGCCTCCCTCTGATTCTCTTCCTGGTGCTTGACACGGTCTTTAGATTGCACATAGAGTCGGTTAAAGTCTACCTAGCATCACTCAGATGCACAGATTCATAATGTATGATTAACATCACAAAAACCTCCCTGCACTTCCACTCTGTAGAATAAAGGAGCCAGGTTTCATCTTCCAGTTGGATCTGTTCTCTTTTGTGTCTTCCATCGGAGGTCTCCATCAGTGGCTGGGAGTGGCTGTTGGAAGTGAGGAAGCCCTCCGTTGAGGGGAGAAGGGAGGAGAGGAGAGAGGCCAATTTTCACACCCTGAGATGCTCTGCAGGCTTGAGGAAGAAGAGGAGATGTCTCTACTGGAGCTGCAGCAGAGGGTGGACTGTGTCATCACCCATGTTGGTGAGTGAGGTATTCACTGATGGGGCTAAGGATGATGGGGTCTCTGGGCTGGAAGGAAAAGGGGTGTGTGTGTGATGGGAGCATGGGACTGCACTGATAGATAGAGCTTTCTTCTGCCGAGTATACTGTATGTATGTTGCCATCAAAAGTTATGATTAAAATCTCTTAGACTCCTGTGACAGAAGAGTTTGGCTCAGCAATTTGTAAGAAAACTGAAAAATGCAGTAACTACAAAATCCACACTAAAACCAAGGTCGTTCTTGTGCAGTATGTTTCTTATAGAAATATGCATAATTTGAATCCATCTTCTGAGCAACCTTTCCTCTTTGAAATAGTGTTTATTCCAAGCCGTTATATTTATCATCTTCCTGTCCCCATAAAAAAGCTC
Source organism: Moxostoma hubbsi (assembly GCA_032164185.1). NCBI lineage: Eukaryota > Metazoa > Chordata > Actinopteri > Cypriniformes > Catostomidae > Moxostoma > Moxostoma hubbsi. Next base: position 8,906,831 of record JAVLUX010000186.1, read on the forward strand.
GGAAATATCCAGGTGCTTCCCCATGCATGAGAGTGAAGTAGGTTAATGTGCCATGCTGCTGCTACACTCTGCCCTGCATTAGAGGCACTGCTGCTGCCTCCCCTGATGCCCTCTGGGGACATAAAAGCATGTTACCATGGAAACTGAGAAGGCCCATTGCAGCTCGCCACATTGATTAATGGAAACACTCCATGCTATAACGACACAGTCGCTGCTTCGTAAATTTCTTATCCACATTATAGCACTCTGCTGCTTCAGCTATCTCAACTAAACTAAAATATCAGTCTTAAGATGAAGGCTTCCTTATAGGCAATGATTTAACTGTTTGTTTCTATTTCACTTCTTTTTAGTGGACTTTGCATTTTGTGCAAATACAATATAAAAGGCTGCATTAAATGTTTAACTTATTGGAAGTCCCCTCAAGCATGCCTTAGGTTTTGGGTAAACAAAAGCTGAATAAAAAAAAGAAGAGTTGATGCTGTTGTATTTTTCTCTGCTCACCAATGAAAGCATCACTCTGTCTGAGTGAGTCACAGATGTTACCATCCGGCCCTGTAATATAGTGAGATGACTCAACACTGAGTGGTTCTGCTTTTTGATTGATTGGCAAACATGACATCATTCACTTGTAAATTTCAAAGCATATGTGCTTATTGCACATTTCTGGATATAAAGATCATGAATATTTAGCCAGACAGCTTAACAGTTAAGCATTCAATATAATAACAGCATCTTAGCCTAGCAGATTGTACATTATCATATTCTGGCCAATAGCAGTTATATTTATATGCAATCTTTTACCTTTTTTATTGAACTCCAATATTACTGGAAAACAAAAACCATAAGGGGACATTATAATAACATCATAACATTGCAGTAAAGTTATAAAAGTATGTATTTATTATGTTTTTATTTATGCATTTTTACAACATATTGTAGTTATGCTAGATGTGCTGATCATTTGTTTTGCTTTTTAAACATACACTTCACCCTATGAGTCTATGCTTTTTATCAGACATCAAGTCTGACTTCATTGTTGTTTAAAAGTTGTTTAAAAACAACAACTATTCAATCATCCTAAACTAATCAGGATAAAGGGATTAACACAAACAAATTTGTACATGGTTGGAACATCTTGAGGGGGAGTAAATGATGACAGAATTTCCATTTTTGGGTGAACTATCCTTTAATCATCTTGATCAGAGTTGTATGACTTTCTTTCCTATGCTGAACACAAATGAAGATTTATAGAAGAATATTTCAGTTCTGTAGGTCCATACTATGAAAGTGAATGGTGGCCAGAACATTGAAGGTCCAAAAAGCTCATTAAGGCAGCATAAAAGTAATCCATATGACTCCAGTGGTTAAATCCATGTCTTCAGAAGTGATATGATACATAGGCAAGATAAGGGAGCAACAGATCGCTAGTTAAGTCCTTTTTACTATAAATTCTCATCCCTGAGGTGGCGATATGCTCAAAGAATGTGAATCACCACAAACAAAAGAAGAACAATGGAAAAGTGGATATTTATAGTAAAACAAGGACTTAAACATTTATCTTTTCTCACTCACACCTATCATATCGCTCCTGAAGATATGGATTAAACCACTGAATTCATATGGATGACTTTTATGCTGCCTTAATGTGCTTTTTGGAGATTCAAAATGTTGTTACCCATTCACTTGCATTGTATGGATCTACAAAACTGAGATATTTTTCAAAAAATCTTAATTTGTGTTCAGCAGAAGAAAGAAAGTCATACACATCTGGGATGGCGTGAGCGTGCGTAAATGATTTGAGAATTGTAATTTTTGGGTAAACTATTCTTTTAATGGTTAAGTCATGTTCGGAATTGCATATTAAAAGCGTTAATCATTGCGTTAAATGATCTGTTTCACATATTACTAAAAACATTAGGCAGTATACATACTGTGCAGCATTCAGAAAATGGGGAACAAGTATTGTAATGCTAAGAAACTTTATAAGTAATTGTAAAAAAAAGAACAGCAATTATTTATTATATTTTGCTCTGTTTGATGTTTTATGGGATGAGTTCTAGCCTTCATTTTTGTATGCAAAAAAAGATATGTCTTTACTCAGTCCCAGACTGCATTGGGGATTGGGACATAAATGCAAAAAAATTCTATAAACAGACCCAAATCTTGGAAACAGGCTTCATTCCAAATCACTATTTACATGACAGGATCTCCAAAGACTTGGACTCTCAATAAAACAGCAGCAGTGAGCAGTGACACTCCACAGTAAGTTCAAAATCGTGAACAATTGGGAGGTCATTGTACTTCCTTCCCTGTCTCAACACCAACACCCCCCCCTCCCCCCCCCCCCCCCCCCCCCCCCCCCCTTGCCTCCAGCTGGTTTTGTGAGCTCATCTGTATAAAATCTTTGTTATAGTGTTATATCTTCCTAAAAGCTTCCGTGCTGAACTTTTATGTCAATCAATATTCTGTAATTCTGGTTATTAACTAGACTGTTGTCTTGGCTGTACTAATGTACAGAGGTCATGAAAGTCTTTGCTCTGCCTGCCATAGTTTTGTTTTAAAACTGATTTTTACATAGAAAAAAAAAATGATTTTATTCCAAGACAGAAGAAGTTCTCTTTCCAATCTAAAAACAAAACAGATGTCTTTATTAATTTACTTTTTCCTGTTTGGACGTGTCCACTGCACTCAAACTGGTTTCCAGAGTTCCCTTTAGTGATTTCACATTGTAACTAAATATGATAGATAGGAAATTGTGTAAAAGAAGTAACTTTGCTATTCAGACTATGAAGTGTACTGTACGTAAGTAAGGGTTAAAATTATTTTTGTCTGTTGTTATTCATTTTTCTCTCATTACTGCTAAAACAGAGGGTTAAGAAATATGTTGTAACATGGGCTCAGTATGAGATTTATTTTTAGTGATTTGAGTAACACAGCTGCTATATGTTAGCTGTATGCGCAGTTAGATGTATTCTCAGCTAATGGATTCCATTACATTTTCATTTACCAAACCTTTTGAAACTCTCTCACTTTATGAAATTATCCCTCTTATCCTTCCTGCACTGTAGTGAAGAGTGTTTTGCAAGCTTTCTCACAGACACTGGCTCCAGGAAAGTGAGGAAGAGGATGATTTAAAGGAATAGTTCTCCCTAAAATGAAAAATTAACCGCTTTAAAAACGGGGAAATTTCCTCACTCAAACACATCCTATTTATACATTAATAGAGATTAATCACTATATCAACAATGTATATTTTATATTACAACTTACATCTGCCCTGACAATAAAGCGAATGAACAAGTGAACTAGAATTACGTTACGTGCTACTCAGAATGCATAAAACATAAACATTTATAAGAGTCTCTAAAGCATAAAGGATGCAGAACTTCTAAAAAGTAGCTATTACATCAGTGTTCTTTATATAACATTATTTCAGGAACTCAGGTTTTAACAAGGACAGTTTTTACATTGTATTTTGTTGTATCTTATATATATGTTTGATACGTTTTTAAATGAATGAGTATACATTTTGATTGAATAACAAAATGTTTTAATATTTGATTAAAGTTTGGTCTCATATTTGATTGTAGTTTGACACATGTTTTTGTAATTATGCACATTATCATCAATTTTCATTGACTTAAGTTATATGTCATTTTTGTCAGCGAAAAACATAATAAAAAAAAAATTTACCACACAAAATTTAACACATTTAAAGGACATTTCCAACAAAAGACTACGACTAATACAAAAAATGTAATAAAAATTAACACTACCCTCAAGTCATTCCAAACTTGTAAGTCTTAAGAAATGTTTTAATGAGGATTCCGGTTTGTCGTTTCATAGTAGTTAGATCCATGTGTATCCAAGTAGTCCATGTGACTCATGCATTATATCCCAATTATTTTGAAGGCATACAACATGTGTTGTTGAGAATTAACCTAAAATTTAAATTATCTTTCTGTGAAAATATTGAAGTTGTTGCTGTGAACGAGCTTCTCTCATAGCGCTCATAAATGCACAACTAATGTCAAGATTTTCACAAAAAAATGACTTGCATTTTGTGATGTTTCATACCAAAACCTGTTGTATGCTTTCAGAAGACTTAGAATAGGACACATGGATTACTTATTAAAATGCAAACTTAGTGACTACTTTCCCTGGAGTCGTGAGTTCGAATCCAGGGTGTGCTGAGTGACTCCAACCAGGTCTCTTAAGCAGCCAAATTGGCTCAGTTGCTAGGGAGGGTAGAGTCACATGGGGTAACCTCCTCGTGGTCATGATTAGGGGTTCTCGCTCTCAATGGGCCATGTGGTAAGTTGTGTGTGGATCGTGGAGGGTAGCATGAGTCTCCACATGCTGTGCGTCTCCGTGGTGTCATGCACAGCGAGCCACGTGATAAGATGCGTGGATTGACTGTCTCAGAAGTGGAGGCAACTGAGACTTGTCCTCTGCCATCCGGATTCAGGTGAGTAACCGCGCTACCATGAGGACCTACTAAGCAGTGGGTACTGGGCATTCCAAATTGTGGAGAAAAGGGGATACATAAATAAATAAAAATGAAACTGACATCATATTTCTCTATCTGGTGAAAATGTACTGTACAAATGTTGTCTCGGTCAATGGGTCACAAAAAGTTAATAACCACTGATCTAAACCAGTATCAACCAAGCATGAACCAGTATGGGAATTGGTTAAACTGGCCTCTTCAGCAGGTTATAATGTATAGTATATGAGTGTGATAGTAGGATAACATCCATAGCAGGTATACAACACACTGAGATCCTCCTAAAATAGATTCCAGTAATTAGATTACAACACATGCTGTTTTTATCACTCAGAGATTATACCCCAGTGTAAAGAATATTCTAAAACCCTCAAAGACACGCATGATCTCTTAAGACACTATCCACTATTTATCCATCCGTTTAGTCTGATAAGTAATAATGCACTTAGCTTAATATTTTATACTCAGGTGAAACAACTAAAATTGTGTTTTTTGAATGCCAGTGGTGCTTGCCCATGCAGAAGTCACTGCCATGTTGCTAAGGTACTCTGAGTGTTTTTTAGCATGTTGCTATGTGGTTGCTAGGACAGTCCCAAGTCAAAAGAGCCCACCCCCAAGGCACTATGATAGACAGGTGTGTAGATATGGCTCAGGTCTGCACTTTAATGTATGTGGGATTTTTTTTCTCGCCAGGTAAAAATCACTATAAAAAGTAAGATTTGAGGCATCCTTAATAACATACTGTAACTCAAACTAGTTGAAGTTTAATACTTTGGGTTAGGGGATTGCTCAAATCCCTAACCTTACGTATGAGCATTATTCATACTGATGCTTGCCCTTGTTACATTAGCAAGCACCAGTAATGAGAGTTTTCAGGCAGTTAGCCTACTGAACCTTTGCTTGAATGGAAATTTGTACCTTTTTAAAAAACTTACATTTCTAGTCTCAATTAATGGATACTCTTTGAATTTATGTGTACCAACATGAGGGCTGTTGTTGAGCCTGGCTGTGATTTGAATCCAGAGAGTAAAAACATTGCCCTGTTTTACAAGCACCAAGGTTTCCAGCCACAGGAATTTCTGAATTTATGGACGTTAAGCTGGATCCACCATGAAACATCCTACCTAAATTCTTCCACTTTACAGTGTTTATACATCCGTGAAATCACTGTTTGGGTTATGTTCCCTCTTCTTTAAAGAGTACTCTTTTTACCTATTAATTCAATATATTGCATTTGTTTTCCACTTTTAAAGTGTCCTCAGGTTTAGATTTAACAGTCTGTGCCACACAATGCCGTCTGATGTGTGACATTTATGGGGAGGGGTTTGTGTGTGTGTGAAAGAGAGACGCGAGGCTTTGTTTTGGGGTGGAGAGGGGGGAAAGGAATCAGTGTGTTTTGTGAAGTTCTTCCTGGGATATACGGAGTGCTGCGCAGTGGTGAATGTCTTGCTGGGAGAGAAGTAGAGGAAGCTACCGGTGTTTCTGGCATTCTTAAAGATATTTGTAGGAACCATGTACATATATTACCAGTGTTTCAGAGGCACTGGTTCCTCTGTCAACATCTGATTAGTTTAAAAATTGTGAAACAACCTGAAGGAGACACGCAGAGTGAGAGAAAGAGGGAGTTTGTGGGTCACTGGTGCTTTTGGGACCATTTGCATGGTGCTGGACCGTCGCCACAATGGGTTCAGTTATGTGTAAGTCAGCCCTCTTTTCTTTAAAGCTGATTTTAAAAAGCAGCGCTGCCAGAGGATAGACTGTATTAATATACTCATGCTTTTGTGTTTCTCTTGCACTCTATTCTAAGAACAATATATGGAGACATTTCTGAGAGCACTGTAGCTCTTGATTTTGGTTGGGTGGTGTGAGGGGGTTTCTCCAATAAAAAAGAAAAGGGGTTTATGGGATTAAAAATGCTTAAGACGCACAGCAGTGTGACCTGAAAAAAGTGCCAAAAATGCAGAACTGTTTTACTCGTAAACTTCTCAGCAGTTTCAGTAGCTCAGTCACTGATAAAAAAAGGTTCCACTTACTGTCTTTATAAAACGGGAACTAGGTTGACTGAGGGAAAGGAGGTGTACTGTATGTCAGAAGTTAAAGGTTCCTGTCATGCGGAATTACATTTTCCTTGATATTTTGTCATTGTACTATAAAAACAAATGGCAAAACTCGAAACTTCCTCTTCAGTCTACAAGAGCTTTTATTGTTTCCACCTTGCAATCAGCCCCATAGTGACGTAGGAATGGGGTATTCACGTGAATATCTCCACCTCCACAACAGACATAATCTTCACGGTGAACTGATAGAGAGCACGGCTGAGGCAGGGTGTGAATTACGGGGGGTTTATGACCCACCTAATTAAGGCTTGATCCCCCTGAAGAACATCAAAATAAGATGTTGGGGGGTAATTGTAAAGGTAATCATAGGAAGCTTGTATTCAAAATGTGAAGATACATTTCTATAGCTCTGTTGTGTTTTCGGCCACCCTAGCAGTTAAGGATGCGCATTCATTCAGTGCGGGATCAGAACACTCAATATAATGTCATTATAGCTCCTCGTCTTTGCAGCCAACCCTGCTGTTGAGCACAAAGTCACCATTCAGCTGGGTTCATCTACCATAACACCATCCAAAATGGTCAGAAATCTAGGGATAACCACCAACAACCAACCCAATTTCACCGACCACATCTCAAAAGCAGCACAATCCTGTAGATTTGCACTCTACAACATTAGGAAGACTCCTTCTCTCTGAACATGCCACAAAACTCCTTGTTCAGTCTGTTGTCATATCAAGACTGGATTTCTGTAATGCTTCCTTACCCAGCCTTCCTGTATGCGCAATTAGGCCTCTGCAAATTTTCCAAAATGCAGCAGCACGTCTGGTCTTCAATAAACCCAAGAGAGCGCGTGTTACACCCCTCCTTGTTTCTCTAAACTAGCTGCTGGGTGCTGCACATATCAAGTTCTGTCACTGGTTCTGTGGCAGTTTACCTAAAAACATTCCTGCAGAGCTACGTTCCCACCAGAAGGCTGCGGTCTGCAAATGAGCAGCGCCTTGTGGTACCAACACCTGGGTTGACCGTACGTTACAGCTGGATGCAGATTTATTTATGGTACCCTTCACATTTGCAGCTTGTGTTAGTCTGGACTATTTTCACTGTTCTTACAATAATGTAACATTATTGCATCAACAAATCTTATATGCCTAATAATATAAGTACTCGGAAGCAACAGTATGCTGACTTTGTTTAGTTTTCAATTGTTTTTTTCAGTGGGAACAACTGTAGTAGTTTGATTGCATCCACATAAATTGGGACATATTGCCATGAATGATTGCCTGGACTGAGTTCTTTCAGGGGATTTTGTAAATCTCTTGTACGTTTTCATTTTTAGAAAAAACAGCCCTACCAGAGAGAGCCAGAGGCAAGGCTGAATTTAACATATTTATTTACAATAAATTAATGTCCTTTGGTGTAAGTCCCCATCTGACGGTCCGATGATAGGAAGATGAACGACCATCAGATCCTGCCAAAGAAAGACGGCAAGGGTGAAGAGCCTACCCCCAACAGTGGCAAGGGACCTAACTGATGGGGGTAGTGCAGTGAAGGTCACATGCAATGTCATAACACAGGGAGGTCGATAAGATGCTAAAATAGGGCCTGTATGATTGGATGTCATAAATTAATGAATAAGTGACATAACTACATAACTTACTACAGCAATTCTTCCTGTTAGAACTATCAATTTTAGGCTTTCTTTTCTATGAGTGCTTTGGCCGGGGGTGTTTGCATTGCAATATGTTAGATAATCATAACACAGTGGGAATATATAGATTTCTTAAGGGGGACGGTCCAGAAAACTGAGCGTTTCAGACAGAAGGCCAAAGACAGGGTGGAAAAGGGTCATTTAATACTCTATGTGGACAGATTTTTGTGCAAAAACCTACTAACATTAGTTACTAACTAATAAGTGAATAATAATGAAGTAAAAAAATGCATGAATCCTTTAAGACTTTTTGCCAGTCTGAGGGCTCTCTAAACACACACACACACACACACACACACACACACACACACACACACACACACACACACACACACACACACACACATTGGTGCAGCTATACTTATGAGGACTCTCCATAGACATAATGATTTTTATACCGTACAAACTATAGATTCTATCCCCTAACACTACCCCTAAACCTAACCCTCACAAAAAAAAATTCGGCATTTTTACATTTTCAAAAAAACATAGTTTAGCATGTTTTTTAAGTGGTTTGAATTATGGGGACACTAGAGATGTCCTCATAAACCACATTTATAGCATAAAACCCTTGTTATTACCAGTTTGTGACCTAAAATAATGTCCTTGTAAGCCACCACACACACACATAAGCAAGAGTATGCTGCAGATGAGTCAGTAAGATGCAGATGATACTGGAGGATGCTATGTATGTGTGTGTGTGTGTGTGTGTGTGTTAGCTATACTTTTTGTAATCACTTTTTTGTCAACATACCCATAGAAAAGAAAAATCAGAATCAGAATCTCTTTAATATCTCAATTACTTGTCCTAGACAGCAAGAATATTACTGTAAATACTGCGGATTTCTCTTGTGAGAAAAAAAGTAATCCCATGTTTACCAGTAAAAATATCTAAACATTCGTAAAATATGATCAATTAAATTGAAAAGCAAAACTGTGTTAGAAAATAAGACTTTTTTTTAATAATTTTTTTTCTTACTCTATTTGCAAAGGGCTTTTCTTGTATTAAGCATAAAACAATTTGTTTACAAATATACAATAAAAAAAAAGAAAGTCAAAGGAAAATACAAAAATACAGATAATAATATCACGTTGCTGTCTCACACACCAGAGACAGCAACACTTCTGTCCACCTATTCTGATCTTCCCTTGCTTTTCTGTGACCTTAATATTCACACAGCTTATGCAGGAGCCCCACTCTCACTGTCTCATCCAGTGAGCTGTAGTGAGACAGGTATAGCATGAGCAGGGTTGTTCTAGGTTTGTGCTGCGATATGGATAGCTCTCCGCTCTATCAGACCATCCCATACAGATGCTCTGTATGTGGGCAGCTCTCACAGATAATGTCTTTTTCCTTGGTCCGCATCTCGGCTGCGGAAATGGAGTCTTACCATCGCTTCCTGGGAGTGTGTCTGGAGACCAAATTAGCCACTAGAAGTATTTCATCTTCCTCTTTCACTGTGATTTTGTGGGACTCTTTGTGTTTCTAATGCAACTTTGACTTAAAAAATACTTTAGCAATGGTGCCGTGTGTTCCAGAGAATTGTGAAGTTTTGTGGTGATGTGTGGTTGTTGTTTTAATTGTATAACTGGCTGAACAGTTCTGCAGAGGTGTGTGTGTAAGTGTGTGTGTAAGCGGCAGTGTTAACAGTTAGGCTCTCTTAAAGAGGATTAAATGGCTAAGTCAGATAGGCAGCTTCATTCATCGCAGTGGCTATTGTCATGAGAACAGCAATGTCTGAGCAAAAGTTTGAAGTTTTCCTATTATATTAAGAAATTGAGGTACAGTAGTTTTTTAATTTTTGGGACATGCAGCTGTACTGTGGTTCATTGAACTGTGTGAGATGTATGAAAAAAGGAACTACATTAACTGTAAATAATGTGGCCTTTAGCAGTCAGACTGTGTTTGACATGAAAAAGACAATGTATTCTCTGACAGTACTAGGTCAAAAGTAAAAATGTTTTTTGTTAGTTTTTTTCATTTTTATTTTTGTAAAACATATTTTCTATTTATTATATATCTAATTATTAATTCACAGTCTATCTGACAGTTTTTATGAACATTTTATCCTTATGTTTATCATTAACTAGTACTTTTTTAGCACTTTTGCTCAAAGGTTGCATAGCTTTCATAGCTCGGGTGACTTAAAGGAATAATTAACCCAAAAATTCTTTCATCATTTTAGCACCCTCATGCCATCCCAGATGTGTATGTCTGTCTTTCTTCTGCAGAACACAAAGATTTTTAGAAGAATATCTAAACTCTGTTTGTCCATACAATGCAAGTGAATGGTGGCCAAAACTTTGAAGGTCAAAAAAGCACATATAGGCAGTATAAAAGTAATTCATACGACTCCAGTGGTTAAATCTATGACTTCTGAAGCCATATGATAAGTGTGGCTGAGAAACAGATCAGTATTTAAGTCCTTTTTTACTATAAATTCTCCTCCCTGAATGTGAATCAGCAAAAAACTAAGTAAAAGAATGTGAAAGTGAACATTTATAATAAAAAAGGACTATCATAGAACTTCAGAAGACATGGATTTAACCACTGCGTCTTATGGATTACTTTTATCCTGCCTATATTTGTGTTTTGGACCTTCAAAGTTCTGGTCACCATTCACTTGTATTGTATGGACCAACAGAGCTGAGATATTCTTCTAAAAATCTTCATTTCTGCTCAGCAGAAGAGAGAAAGTCATACACATTTGGGATGGCATGAGGGTAAGTAAATGATGAAAAAATTGAAACGTATAGGTGAACTATCCCTTTGGTGGAGTTCTCAATATCAACCGTGTCAGATCTTTCTCCTAATTTCTTACGAGAAATAAAATTATACACAAATGTGAACATTGTTTGACATACAGTATGATTAAAGAGCCTTAACATTAACATGGATAGTACTGTATATACTAGATAATTTGGGCTTGGAAGAATTGTATGAGGAATGCTTGACTTCTTAGTAGAATCTCTGACTTTGGATTGCAGATTTTGGACTTTAGTATCACTTTTTGAGTTTGTAGCACATTTTGTGACATTGTTAAGATGCATTCTGATACTCTAAGACATGTAAGACTACTGGGGTGTATTTATTGTAGGACAAGAATCTGACAGTCCAACAGCAAGTCTGCTTTAGCTCTGCATTTAATATCATTATTGTGAGAAAAAAATGAGACATTCATATATATCATATCTTATTTTCCTTTCCCATGTGTAGGTTGATGTAATGGCAACTTTAGTTTTTATAAAACAATATAGCCAGTTAATGTTTATGAGCTATTGTACAGATGTCTTACATCCTGTCAGAGGTTGCCATGTTTTTTCATGTGCCACTCAGGAACAAAATGTCAGTTTTAGACTGGCAAAAACATGCTTTGTACTTCAAATATTGTATGTAAAACTAAGCATTTTTGTCCAGAAATGTTTTCCCGTTTGGAAAGATAATGTTTTGTTTTTTGAGACTAATTCCGTCATGAGGGGCGTATGGCACATATGCAGTCGATTCAGAGGCCAGGGTCTTCAAAGACAAGCAGACTCCCATGAGACCCTCTTTAAAGTACTCCAACATAATTAATCCAACCTGCAGAGACTGGTTCAGGTAGCCCACATCTGGACATCATATTCAAACACATATTTTTGAATGTGGGTCTTGTGGAAGTAGTGTACAGTTTTACACAAACAATTCTGAATTAGGCCAATTAGCTTGCTCAAAGCTATTTTTTATACACTCATTGGTTCTGATATACTGACTATGAAAAAAAAAAACTTTCACTTCTTGTCATATAATGAAGGGGTTTGCCTGTTTGTTGCTTGTCCTGCATTGTTGGGTGGGGTCTTGATTGTTCCAGGGTACAGGGCCGATGCTATTTTTCATTACAAGGGAGTTTTTCTACTGGGCAGTTACAGGACATTGTGATTTGTATTCATGCTATTTCCTTTTCCGCAGAGATGTGGATTAAGAGGGAATTGAAATATGTGATCATGCTTATCACATATTTTCTGAATTTTCACATTGTGCTTTCATTTTGGTTCAAAGGCTTTCCTAACATTTAAATATTTTGTTGTAAACAACATCATGTGAACATGCAGTCTGGCAAAACCTCTTCAAAGTTAAAAAGGATTCATATATAGAGTAGATAATAACAAAAAAATAATCTAAATCTAAGCTGTATTGCAGTGAAATAAATGCCCGGACTCATGTAAATGTGCTTATGTGTGAGTATATGTGCGCATTGCAGTTCTTTCCACCCAGTTTCAATTATTTTTTTAGGGATGATGAATCAGGGGTCTGGCCAACTTATGAAACTCAATGCTTGAATAAATGCTGAGATCACATTTGCGAACAGAAGAGACTTTGATAAATGCTTTACTACAATCATTCATCTTCTCGTCAAACATTATTAAGATCACAAGGTTTTAAGTATTATTGTATTATTTCGCTGCCTGACACTGCACTCTATTGTCCACCATCTTCTTGAATTTCCTTTTCTGCCACATAGCAGCAGTAATTTATGAAGATAAGAGGGAAGCTGAACAAGACAATAGACTGGATGTCCTGTTGACACCCCCCCCCCCCCCCCCCCCCCAAAGTCTGCTATTGGGATTCAGAGAGGCAATGTTGTGAGGCTTTTGAGTTTATTGCTTTATAGTCACTCTATATGCTAGGGGAAGCATGTGAAACCACTGTTTACGGTAAAACGTCTTTCATAGTGTGCATATCAATGTTCAGAAGGGAGCCACACTGAGCCCCCCCACGGAAGGTGATCAAGTTCCATACTGGATTTGTTTACCCTGTATTATGCAACAGTGTCTGAAACCCTTAAAACATTGGCCCCAAATGAAACCCGTTGTTCTGCTTTAGGAAGATGACATATTTCTGTGGTCCCTCTGAAATTTGTGGTTTTTCTTATAGTGTTTGAGGACTGAATCCATTAAAATAAGCTTGTCTTGAGTCAACACATAAGGGCACTCTCTTCACCTTGGCCCATGGAACGAGAGGTATCATGCTGTAGGACAGTCAGGTAGTGGCTGGGTGGTTTGTTTTATTCCTTGTCTCACTCCTACTGTATGACTCTTTTGTATGTGAATGGGAGGATTTGTTTGGATGTCTAGTGATAGGCTGATTAATCGGCTGATATTTGGGCATTTTGAGATTATCGGCATTTGACTCATAACTATTCCCACTTGACTGATTAACAGAAGTGGTATATCACTTGTGTTACAGTTTCAAAATCTACTAACAGTTTTGTAATATTCACAAAAAAAAAAAAAAAATTACAAATATTAAATATATTTCTGTAGTAACCATGAAACTTTCTGTAAACCAAACAGCATTTCAGTTGTAACAATGTGCTGGCACTGACGAAGGCATAAAGACGAAGAACCCAAGTGTAGTTTATTTACATATGTGAAATTCAAAACCCTAACTATAGACATTAACTAAATGGAAAGAAGGAGGCGAGAACCGGCTTGACAATATAAATGATATTTTAATAAGAACTAAACAAAAAAGACAAACATGCAAAGGTGTGCTGCCTGTAAATCTCTCTCTCTGTCCCACTGCAGTCTCCAGTCGGCCTCTATCCCTCTCTGAGGCTTTATTAACCTGATAGGGTCAGGGTGTGTAGCATCACGACCCGGCCCCGCCCTCTGCCTTGTCATATTCCTCCATCATTCTCTCAGTCCGGGGAGCCCCCAGCTCGTGGCCAGCGGTCTCATAACCCACCGCGTTTCAGCGGCTGGTAGGGGTCTCCTCCACCCCTGGCAGTGGCTCTGACCACTCCAGGTGGTCGGTTAGGAGCTCCTTCTCGGTCAGCAGCCATTCGTCTGCTCTCAGGTGGCCGGGCTCCTCCTTAAATACATGGCATGGGAGAACAAGACAAATAAGTTAACCAATGAAAAGACAGGATTTATACTAATAAACCAATGACAAACTAGAAATGATAATGAGTAACAAGACAATAAACCAATGAACACAAGACACATGAACATGGAGGGAAACAGGAATGACTAGGGAACACATGACATGAACAGGAACTAATCTTTTCAAAATATATGACATGAAATACATGCACACACACAATAAACATTACATCAGCAATATAAAAAACAAAACATGCAGATAAATATAGAGTGACAATAATTTTAGCTACAATAAACAATTAATATGTGTACTGTATTTCCAAACGTAAATTCGGGAGGAGCTTGTTCATCTAAGCCTGTACACCTACTTATTCATGTGTTTATCGTGTAGCAACAGTGCAATGCATAAAATAATGCAGAAACAGGGGTCAGGAGCTTCAGTTAATGTTTACAGAATGGGGAAAAAAATGTATCTCAGTGATTTCGACTGTGGCATATCAACATAACCTGAAAGGCTGCTCAGCAAGGAAGAAGCCACTGCTCCAAAACTGCCATTAAAATCCAGACTACAGTTTGCACATAGGGACAAAGATCTTACTTTTTGGAGAAATGTCCTCTGGCCTGATGAAACAAATATTTAACTTTTTGGCCATAATGACCATCATTATGTTTGGAGAAAAAAGGTTGAGGCTTGCAAGCCGAAGAACACCATCTCAACCGTGAAGCATGGGGGTGGCAGCATCATATTGTGGTGGTGCTTTGCTGTTGTAGGGTGCACTTCACAAAATAGATGGCATCATGAGGAAGGAAAATTATATGAATATATTGAAGCAAATCTCAAGACATCGGCCATTAAGTTAAAGCTCAGTCTTAAATGGGTCTTCCAAATGGACAATGATCCCAAGCATACCTTCAAAATGGCTTAAGTCAAGATATTGGAGCCATCACAAAGTCCTGACCTCAATCCGATAGAAAATTTATGGGCAGAACTGAAAAAGGGTGTGTGAGCAAGGAGGTCTACAAAACTGACTCCAGTCGTGTCTGGAGAAATGGGCCAAAATTCCAGCAACTTATTGTGAGAAGCTTGTGGAAGTCTACCCAAAAAGTTTGACCCACGTTATACAATTTAAAGGCAATGCTATCAAATACTAACAAAGTGTATGTATACTTCTGACCCACTGGGAATGTGATGAACTAAATAAAATCTGAAATAAATAATTCTCTGTACTATTATTCTGACATTTCACATTCTTAAAATAAATAAGTGATCATAGCTGTTTTCTCCGGTTAAATGTCAGGAATTGTGAAAAACTAAGTTGAAATATATTTTGCTAATGTGGATGTAAACTTCGGATATTTTTAATCTTTAAAACTGTGATATTGTGAAGAGAGGCTGATGAGATTTAGAATGTGTAAGGGTTTTCTAGAGAATCCCAAATCGCTCGACCATTAATGTCCACCTTTACGCTCCTTGAGGCCACATGTATGAAGTTAAAAATATAGCACAACTTCAAGAGCTTGTCATTTGAATTTGAGAACTTAACTACAATAAATATTTTTACTTGTTGTGACATCACAAAATTTATGAATATTAATTAGGTTATGCACATAATTTCAAATAATCTTTTACTGGTTTGATAAATAACCATTCTTGATGCCAAATTCAAGCACTCCAATATAATATTAATTTGATAACTTTATCCCTATATCTGCAATTGTTTGTCCTGGGATTTTGTTAATCTGTGGATAAATACATGGATCAGCAAAGTTTTACATATGGTGACTGATTGGTCTCGTGGAAAACTTTTTGCCTCTACTACAAGGAGTTCTCAGTTCTAATCCACCCTAATATAACTTTTTTATCTGTACATCACTGTATGTATTTCATGAGTACAGACACAGAGTCAGTTTTTATATTTAGCCTGTTTGGCAAAGTTATACACACAACTAACTGAATCACAGTCATTACAAATATTATTTAAATTAGTTTTTTTACTGTACAAGTTCTCAAATTCAAATTGTGGCAGTGGGGGCGTGGTCAAGCATCCGCCCGGAGAGAGAGAAAGTGCTAAGGGTGCTTGCATCTGAGCTAGATTATGTCTTAACGCCTGTCTCTAATTCCAGTGATCATGGGGAGAGTGGCATATAAGCATTTACATTTACGCATTTGGCAGACGCTTTTATCCAAAGCGACTTACAGTGCACTTGTTACAGGGATAATTCCGCCAGAGCAACCTGGAGGTAAGTTCCTTGCTCAAGGACACAATGGTGGTGGCTTTGGGAATCGAACCAGCAATCTTCTGATTACCAGTTATGTTCTTTAGCCCACTACGACACCACCACTCAAGTAAGCAGCCATGCCACCACCAGAGACAGAGAGAGAGTTTGGATCCAGAAGTCTGTTTGTGAAGCTGATGAATTTATTGTGAAGCTGTAAACCAGAAAAGTTGCCAATTAAAAGAGTGTTACCTGTGACTGAAGAAACCTGGTTCCCCGTGTCCTCCTTGCTGTGAAGTCTTTACACAAATCTACAATCTCTCGAGTTTTGCTACTTTTATACTTTCATACGTTTGTGCTTATCAGCTTATTTTGTTTACCATATTCTCCACTAGACATTCATTTCTAACCCTTAGGTCACTCTCATTAGTGTTATGTCAAATGTGAGAGTTCACAAGGGTCTGCAGTGCTTTAGTGAGTTTAGCAATTGCTGATTATCTACAGTAAGTGATTTTATCATATTGATTTTGATGTCCTGCATTGTCTGGTGGGGAGAACACAGGTGATTGACAGCTGGTCATCTGACTATAGAACTGCTGCTAATGAGCTGAGTGATTAACGAGCCCTGTAATTACCCAGCCAGGATATATGAAGACAAATTCATCACCCCTTGGTAACCAGACACTTGGAGTGGGTTTGTCCTATGCAAACAAGCATGAACGATTAACAAAATACACTAGATCTTATCAACCTCATGACCATCAAATTATCACAATGGTCATGATGCATTCTATTTTGAAACAAAGACTTTACGTAATTTTAGGGTGTGTCCTGCTCATTATGTAAACATGAAGTCAAAAAAGACAAGGGATCCAATATTCCATTGAAAGCTGTTGTTTTGTAAACTGGTGTACAATGGGAAGGAAAGGCACAGAATGGCCACACAATGGCTGTGCTGAAACCACTGATGTTCAGGGAAATGCTTCTTTCTCTGTACATTAATAGATTTGTTCTTTCAGGCAGTTCATCATCAGTATTTCAGCTGGACACCATATTTTGCTGCAGCAAAGCACGTGTTTTTTAACCTAGGATTTGCTGCATGGAATAGATCTTACTCTAAACTTTCCTTTCATCTATACCGAAGAGCATCTCTTCCCCCCACCAGATGCTTACTTGAGTCTTTCTGGACCTCCCTTCCTCCTCCCTATCCCTGAGGCTGGTACAGTTGTCCCTCCTACATCCTAAACCTCTGATAGTCCTGTTGAAAAGACCAGCATAACTGTTCACCAGCATTCATTTTGTTTTGGATGCTCACCTCCACCAGCCTTTGCAACTACCTTAAACAGCAAGACTTCTTTGGTCAACCTGCTTCACCAGAAAGACTATGTTGGTCCACCTTGGCCAGCACCAAACCTGCACTAACCAGCATAAATCAGCCTGGCCCAGCATGAAAATGCTGGTCTAAACTGGTCTTTTCAAAAGAGAAGTGCAGTAGCAGTGCCCAGTCTCACACTGCAGCCATGGAGAAAATTCTGCTTTATGACTGAAAGAGAGTCATGAGGTTGGAAAAATTGAGTGAAGACGTACAGAGGCTTCCTATGAATATGCATCTCCCTCCATTGCTCAGGCACAGCTCCCTACCTAGTCAACATGATTGAGAAGATACAATAATAAATTGTGGAAATTTCTATCTAATGTCATTACATACAATTTTACCGTACAAACTAATCCAGTCATAGGTACAGTAAGAGATTCACTTCCCTTTGATTTGTTTATGTCCAGAGTAAAGTAATTTATTCACACAAAGTCTCCATACATAATCCTAATATTTTGCACTTCTTTAGTCCTCTCATTCCATGCACACCTTACTGTGTATACTTCTAGTTTCCTATTAAGGATAATGGGTTAGAAGCTGTTTGTGTTGGCTTGACTGCTAGAAAGAACAGTTTATCCCAGCATGAATTTTTCATGTTGGTTCAGGCTAGTTTATGCTGTTTGTGTAGGCTACACCATGATGTTTCTGTGTTTGTTTGTTTTTTGTTGGTAGGAGTGGTCCAGTACGATCCAGTCACTGTGATTTCAGGAAAATACTCTGCTTCTTACATATATTTAGTGATTGTGACTCCACGGCCAGCTGATAACATCTTCCTTTCACATGCTTCTTGACGCACATTGTTCTTTCTTTGATATGTGTGTGTGTGTGTGTGTGAGTGAGTGTGTGTGTGTGTGTGTGTGTGTGTGTGTGTGTGTGTGTGTGTGTGTGTGTGTTTAAAAAGTGCTTGAAACGTGGTTATTTGTGCTTGTCAAACTGTAAAGTCAGTTCAGGCTCATGGGCAAGGAAGAGGCAAGAAACCGTCTTGACACATGAAATCATAGTTTAATAGAGAACTGAAAATACAAACACATAAGACAACGGACATGTCCGTAAGGATCTCTCTCTCTCACACCATCCTCTGCGAATGGCATTTATCCCTCTCGGAGGCTTAATACGACCCGGCCCCGCCCTCCACCGTGCCACATTCCTCCCTCGTTCTTTCAGGGTGGGGAGCCTTCCGCGCGGTCTGCCGGCAGGTCATCCCCATCAACCTGGACAAGGGAGGGGACAAGGGGAGGGAAACAAATAATTAAAATGTGGGGGGATACTTTCTGTAATAGTGTAGTACCCCCCCAAAAAAACCACTACAATTTAAAAGAGAGGGAAAAGGCCAACGCAGAGCGACAGTGAGAGAGAGAGAGGAGAGAGAGATGAAAAAAAAAAAAAACACTTACTCGCCGGTTCTCCGATACGCTGTAGCTTGTTCCTTGGCCACTCCTCCACCCTCTACCGAACGGTAGCCGCGCCCCTCCGGATGGATCTGAGGTAGCTCTCCAGCCCCTGGAGGATGAAACGCCCCGCCGCGTTTTCGGGGACTCGGAAGGGGTCTACCCTGCCCCTGGCAGCGGTTTCCTCGCTCCAGGCGGTCGGACTCGGAGCCCCTCCCCGCTCGCGGTCGTTGATCCGCTTTCAGGCGACTGGGCTCCTCGTCCCCGGGCAAATGGCTGTGGCTGCTTCATTTGGGTGGACAGTAGTGGCGAGAACTCTGCTATGGCGTATCCCTCTTCCTTCCTGGGCTTCAACACCAATGTAAAGTCGTTCGTGCTCACGGCTTGTTTATAAATGATAGTTTAATGATAAACTCAAAGGACAAACACACACATGACGGACATGTCCGTAAGGACCTCTCTCTCTCTCTCGCACCATCCTCTGCGAACGGCCTTTATCCCTCTCGGAGGCTTGATTAGCCTAATACGGGACCGGGTGTGTAGGATCACGACCCGGCCCCACCCTCCACCGTGCCACACAAACATTTTGAGTCGTGGTTTCAGGAAGTTAACCTCAATCCATTGCCATGTGTGTTGTAAAAAAGGACTTCCTAACATATCAGTGTAACCTAAATATATTCCAAAATCTTGATTTGATTTCAGATTACAGGTGCCATATGCAAAGTAAGCAGTTGTTTGCTATTCACATAAATTAGTGATAGCACAGAGACAGGGATGAGATTTCAGTGTATATAAATCAGTGAAATATGTCAGGCAATAGGGGCATTTTCTGTGAGCTATTCCACAAAAAAATAGCTTACAGCACCTTTAAGTAACTCAGCTACATTGTTTATAGCCTCCAGCAAGTTTCCTCACAAGACATAGAAGGGTCTGAAAAAGAATAGCCCTGCTTTTGTGTACACGTACAGTGGTGGTTTTGTTCAACTACAGACTTCGTTGGGCTTTAGGGTGACCCTCAGTGGATTAGCAGAGAACAGTGGTGTTCCAGCGGTCTTTTGTGAAGTCAAGGGCATAAAAGAATGGTTTGTTTGAAGGACTGCTTCCCTGACGAACGGATACAAACCAGAAGCTGTGTTGATGGCTAAAGGTCATCTCTAATGAAGCAGCTGTACAGAGAAAACTCCTTCCAGAGTAGATGATCACTCTGAGAGGTTGTGCTTCTGATGTACGCTGTGGATCACTATATTAATATTTATACCAGAGCTCTCTACAATACTATTTTTATTGGTCAATCAAGGCATTCTTCGGTCAAATTATTTGTATAATGCCTGCTAAACTGTATATTTGACCATTGTCCCTAGTAACTCAAGTAAATAATTTTAACTCAAATAAATAGGTCATGTCCTATTAATCACTTATTTGGTAATTTGCCATGAAATTTGCATAATAATGTTGGGGGGGGGTTATGACTGTTAGTTATCCCTTGCATCTTTTTTTCTGCTGTGCACAATCTGCATTTCCGTTGCTACAAATGATAATCAGATCAGCACTATTCTGCATTAATGAGGCTAAAAATGCATTATGCTTTCATGGACCTCCATGTTTAGAGGAAAATTATATTCATGATGCAGTGATATCTAACAATCTATCTTCATAACTAACGATATCTAACGATCTATCAAGTGCCCCCCTCACTAGACCCACTGCAGTTTGCGTATCGTCCAAACCGTTCAACAGACGACGCCTTCACCACCACCCTCCATCTAGCCCTCACCCACCTAGATAAAAAGGACTCATACGTTCGAATGCTGTTCATAGACTTCAGCTCAGCATTCAACGTAATAATTCCTCAGCACCTGATTAGAAAGCTGAACCTGCTGGGCCTGGACACCTCCCTCTGCAACTGGATCCTGGACTTCCTGACTGGGAAATCTCAGTCAGTCTGGATCGGGAACAGCATCTCCACCATCACCACACTGAGCACTGGGCCACCCCAGGGCTGTGTACTCATTCTACTGCTGTTCACTCTGCTGACTCACGACTGTGCAGCAATGCACAGCTCGAACCACATCATTAAGTTTGCCGATGACACAACCGTGGTGGGTCTCATCAGCAAGAACGACGAGTCAGCATACAGAGAGGAGGTGCAGTGGCTAATGGACTGGTGTAGAGCCAACAACCTGTCTCTGAATGTGGACAAAACTTGTCCACAGACAAAACTGTTGTGTTTAGGAGAGCACAGAGTGACCGCTCTCCGCTGAACATCGACGGCTCCTCTGTGGAGATCGTCAAGAGCACCAAATTCCTTGGTGTTCACCTGGCGGAGAACCTCACCTGGTCCCTCAACACCAGCTCTATAACCAAGAAAGCCCAGCAGCATCTTTACTTTCTTCGAAGGCTAAGGAAAGCACATCTCCCACCCCCCATCCTCACTACATTCTATAGAGGGACTATTGAGAGCATCCTGAGCAGCTGCATCACTGCCTGGTTTGGGACTTGCACCGTTTTGGACCGCAAAGCCCTGCAGAGTATAGTGAGGACAGCTGAGAAGATCATCAGGGTCTCTCTTCCCTCCATCAAAGACATTTACAAAAAACACTGCATTCGCAAAGCAACCAGCATTGTGGACGACCACACACACCCCTCACACAAACTCGTCACTCTCCTGCCATCTGGCAAGAGGTACCAAAGCATTCGGGCCCTCACGGCCAGACTGTGTAACAGCTTCTTCCCCCTAGGCATCAAACTCCTCAATACTCAGAGACTGGTTTGACACACACACGTGTCCTGAGTTGCACTTTAATTATTGTCACTTTATAACTGGCTGCTACCTCAATAACTGCTATGTCCATAGAACACTATCTCGTAGTATGTTATGTTTACATTTGGCATTTTTAGAAACTGTCATCTTTTTGCACTACTGTGTACTGGTCGGCGCTGCACTGTCTCTTACTGTGCCTATTGTAATGTTCATTGTTAGTAATTTATTGTACTGTCCTGTACTTTTTGCACGCGTTTGCACGTGCTCTTTATATAGGTATGTTATATAGGTATGTTATTTAGTCTGTGTAGTCTCATGTGGTTCTGTGTTTGTCCTTTGTTGTTTTATGTAGCACCATGGTCCTGGAGGAACGTTGTCTCGTTTCACTGTGTACTGTACTAACTGTATATGGTTGAACGACAATAAAAACCACTTGACTTGACTTTCTTCCTTTCTTTCTGTCACAGATGAGATTATGCAGCAGGAGATCAGGCCATTGCTGGCTGTTGACATAATTGAACAACTTCATAGGCAGTTTGCTCTTCTTTCAGGTGAGAAATGAATATTCATTACATATTCTAAAAAAGAATAAAGAAAAAAAAGCTTGGGTTTCATTTGTTTTTTCAAAGGCTGACCACTTTCCTCCCCAGTTATTGGTGATGCTTTGAACTCTGTTTCTGTTTTCTGTGGTGGTGGTTAATTGCTGTTAATGCTCACAAATTACAAACACTTTCCCTGCTCAGAAAATAGCGTCCATTTACCAACCCTCCATTTCCTAATTTGCTCATTAGCACAGAGCATAAATTATTATTTGCTTATTCTCTTTGCTCAGTGTGCTTCTAAAATGTCTCATGTTCACATAATTAAAGGTGCTCTCTGTATTTGCCCCTCTTTTAAAAGGTTTTACTGCTAAAGACATTTTGCAACTTATGTATAAAACCATGACCTCTCGCATGATATGAAGACTCTTATGTGAAAACTATTGTGTTTGAATGATGCTGCACCCTTGCCCCTAGGTATCAGTGTAACTTTTTTGTATGAGTAAGTATGAGAGGATTTGCTTTAATGTAAATATAGTCACAACTCAAGGATTATGTTAGGTACCTAAAAAGGGGTTTGAGGTAAGGATTCATGAGGTTGCCATACAATTGCCAAGAATTAAGTAAATATACTGTTTTTTAAATGTATAATAATTTTAAAAATGTAAAAAGTGTAATAAGAAAAATAACAGGGAAATATTGTAAGATTGTAACAAAATAGTGTAAAAATCATTATATTTTGAAAGTTAAACAAACATCAGCCTACTTAAAAAAACAGGACATACTTCAAGCAAATGGTTTAGGTCATAATTGTTAAATTGACAAAACTAACACCAAAAAGTAATTGTTGTAAATAGCTCCTTAAGTTTTACAACCTTAAGTTTAAGTAAACCTACAACTTTTTGGTTACCAGCCCTGATCTTTAACCAATGGGCTATGCCATTATCCTGCTCAAAATGTCACAGATATTAGAAAATTATTTTGTTTACTTAAAGAATCACAGATATACACTGTGACAGCTTTTTGCGACACCCATGTGAATTTAGCAACAGTACCAGGTCAAAAGCTCTGCTGCTAAAATGTATCTGTGCTTCCTGAAATTTAAAATACTGCCCCCCAGTGGCCAAATCTGGAAGTGTTGTTCAACGTATTGGCACGTGTGAAATGTCCATAGAGTGGCACCCAAAGGAAGGTACATTTTTAGTTTCATTCATATTTTATTAACTCTACTCCCTTACCCAAGCCACAACCCCAAAACCCAACCATTAGTGGAGTATAAATATAATACAAATATAATTTAAGAACAAAAAATGCAACTTCCAAATTGTGCTCACAATTGTATATGTAAATGTGTTACGGAGGTTGCTCGCATGAGGGAATTTTAGAGGGAACTTTATTTACACTTTGTCATAGTGTGTCCTGGAAAGGGTCAAGGGGAGGTGATATGAAGGCGCAGGATTCACAGGAATAATCCAAAAAGGTATATTTATTGTGATCAGTGGTAAAGGTGCTCATATATACATAAAGTGCAAAAAATAGAAAAATACCAGAAAAAGTATACATATAAAATAAATTTAAAAAATGCTATGTACAAATACTAATATTCAGGAATAACTTTGTCGACTCCCTACAACAAAGAAAAAGCTCAGAGCAGCAAAACCTCTCTGAGACACTCAGACACACAGTGTTTTCCCCTCCTCACACATGGTCAAATACAGACTGACTTAACTAAGAACATTTTCCCACCTCAACTGAGGGTCTAACCATTCAATGGGGAGTGAAGATAAATGAAACCCTTAAATATGCAAAGCATACATAACAGGGACAAATTAACCAATAAACAAACATTATCAAAGTAAGAGGAAATCAAGAGCAATACACATACAAATACACATAAGCAGGGTTGGGAGGGTTACTTTTGAAATGTATTCCACTACAGATTACAGAATACATACTGTAAAATGTCATTATCTGTGAGTGTACACAAACAACAACAAAATCCAGTGAAATGAGAGTACCTTGATATAACAGCGGTTTCTGAAGGGA
Source organism: Moxostoma hubbsi (assembly GCA_032164185.1). Lineage (NCBI taxonomy): Eukaryota > Metazoa > Chordata > Actinopteri > Cypriniformes > Catostomidae > Moxostoma > Moxostoma hubbsi. The sequence continues at coordinate 8,931,291 of JAVLUX010000186.1, forward strand.
ACTTGGACCAAAACTAACATAAATGAACAGCAAAAAGTGTAGTGTGTAAAAACGCATAAACAGTAAATGAAAACATGATTTACGAGTATTTTTAAACAGTCCAGATAGCCTGCGTATTCTGTGTAGTCATCACACACGAATTGATGCAAATATGTCTGACAGGGGATGGCGCTTGTCAGTAATTCTGCAAAATGGGGTTGATTTCTGGGTATATAAACATTCTAAAGCAGGGATGGGCAACTGGCGGCCAGCGGGCCGCATGCGGCCCGCCTCCTCACTTGGTGCGGCCCGCGGGTCAATTTTCAAATACCATAGAAATGTTGGTTTCACGGGTTTTTCTGCATCTGAACCAATTCCAAATGGTAATGATACAGTATACCGATAGAGGGCGCCTCCTATGCAAAACACGCTTAGTCGGACCTGCTTCACTACAGTCAACGATGAAGAGAGAGAACCATGAGCGGTAAAAAAGAAAACTGAATCAAGAGAATCGTACTTTTCAGACGAGATGGGAAACAGATTATCTATTTACAGAATTCAAAGGTAGACCTATGTGTTTAGTGTGTTTGGAAACAAGATCAGTATTCAAAGATTTCACATTTCACAGTTACAGGGGCGAGGCCAAACTGTATCCGACCTTTACGCACACATGAATGCATTTCGGCGTAAATTAGAGCTTTTCAAAGAAGGATTTTCATCCAATCGTCAAAATTTGGCACACTTTCCCGCTTGTGAAGAGATGCGGAGAGATGTCCCTGAATGCGATAGCATTTTTCACAAATACAGAGCCGACATCGAAACACTGCAGCAGCAGTTTAAGTGCCGCTTCCATGATTTCCACACCATGCAGCCACGAATAGCGTTATTCACAGACCCCCTCTCTGCGGCTGTCAGCGAGCAACCCTCCGAGTTGCAGCTTGAACTCTGCGAAATTCAGTCAGACCCGTTTTTTCAAGCAAAGCGCAGTGAGAGGGGAGTTTCATTTTGGAGGTTACTACCAGAGTCCCGCTTTCCACTTCTCAGGGATTTTGCACTGTCAATGGCCAGCATGTTTGGGAGCACGTACATTTGCGAGAGCAGCTTCTCCACAATGAAACATATAAAGTTGAAAGAGAGAAACAGGATCAGCAATGATGTTCTGTTTCAGCTCATGAGGATTGGCTGCACTAACATTGACATTGACATCCAGTCTATTGTAGCCAGCAGGAGAAACCACAAGTATCTCATTAACTTTAAACTTTTCCCCCCTGTAGGTGAGATATAGCCTATGGTGGAAAGTATGCTTCACTTAATACTTTTTTAGGTTTGTGCCATCATTGAATGTTTTTTTGAGAGCCCTCAATGTTTGCACTGGAATAATAATAATAATAAAAAAAAAATGTTTGCTACTCAGTAATGTGTTTTGTTTGTTTATGTTAAAAGTTCATTAATGAATAGAAGCAGAAAAAAATTATTGAGTATGGAAATGCAGGTTGGTTCACTAAACATTACAGAGTCTGTAATACAGACATACATATGTTTTGTTCTTCTAAAATGGTAGCTCTAATTTTCCAATATCCCATTAAGTTTTTTCACTTAATAGGTTACTTTTCAGTTTTGTGCCATCATTGAATGTTTTTTGAGAGCCCAACATGTTTGCACTGGAATAATAATAAAAAATGTTTGCCACAGTAATGTGTTTTTGTTTGTTTAAGTTAAAAGTTAATTCATGAAAAGAAGCAGAAAAAATAATTGAATATGGACATGCAGGTTGATTCACTAAGCAGAGTCTGTAATACAGACATGTATGTTTTCTTCTAAAATGGTACCTCTAATTTTCCAATATCCCATTGGTGGAAGTGCACGGTCACATTTGGCCCTCTGATAGTGACGATAAAATATTTGTGGCCCTCACTATCATCAAAGTTGCCCATCCCTGTTCTAAAGCAACATGTTAATTTCCCATGTGATCATGTTGCCTGAGCTTTGTGTCGTCTTGATCTATCTATTTAAGGCATTGAAGTGTCTTGATGAGCACTGTACTATTTGGTGTTTTAATGTATTTCCTATAACCAACCCATAAACGCATGCACAGTACATTGTGGTCTTTGCTTACAACGAGACTGGAGATGTTGTGCAAGTCCAATGCAGATTATTGAGAAACAAGTGACTAAAAGTTTGCAATATTTTAAGGTTTTGAATCGCAGTACACCAATTATAATAAAAGAAAACTTACTCATGCTGTACATCCCAAGCAACCTCTGAAAATTGCCTGCATTAAATTTTTTTAAATAAACTCCAGCCACTTTCTCCTCTTCTGACTCGTTTTTCATCAGAAGTGATAACACTTGAAAACATTCAGGCATGAAATGCCTCGAACACAACAGCAAATTATCCATTATTCCTCCTTTGAAATGTACAAATTCAAGCCAGTGGGCCCATAGTTATTTTGGGCTATGGAATTTGGGAGGGAAACATACACCTGTCTGCATTTGCAGCTTTGACCGTAGACAGGTGTGTGTACATGACAGGTTGTTGAATGGGTGGGTTTAAAACTGACTAAAAAACTTTTGACTATTGCCTGTGGTCCCACATATGTCAGCAGAGAAGAGTCAGTCATCTCAGGCTCATCTCAAATAACTGAAGTGTCACATATATAACTCAGCAAAAAAGGAAATGTACCTTTTTCAGGACACTGTATTTTGAAGATAATTTTGTAAAATTATGGCAACAACAACTGCCCAAGTTAAACCAGGAGCGCACAATCCCTCCAACAGTGCTCAGACTGCCACAATATGCTGAGAGATGCTGGATCAAGGGATTGTAGGCCTGTTGTAGGCCTGTGGGCACAAACCCACCTTTGCTTGTCCAGACAGGACTATCAAAAAGTGCTCTTCACTGACGAGCCGCGGTTTTGTCTCACCAGGGGTGATGGTTGTATTTGCGTTTATCATTGAAGGAATGAGCGTTACACCGAGGCCTGTACTCTGGAGCGGCATTGATTTGGATGTGGAGGGTCTGTCGTGGTCTGGGGCGGTGTGTCACAGCATCATCGGACTGAGCTTGTTGTCATTGCAGGCAATCTCAATGCTGTGCGTTACAGGGAAGACATCCTCCTCCCTCATGTGGTACCCTCTTGTCATGACCCTCCAACATGACAATGCCAAATATTAGTCATCACTAATCTGACGCAGACTTGCGGTAACATATGAAACGTTTAATCTACTTGGGAAAACAATTTCAGAGTCAGTCAGAATAAAATCAAATGTTTACAATTTATTGACCAGGTAATAGAACAATAATTAAAAATCCAATTCATAGAGTAAAATCATCGATCAATCAAATATAATAACAACAATTCGGAAATTGAGGAATTTATATAAATATTTACCTGGCAACGAAAACTACACACAGCGATCGTGTGGGAAGTCTATTTACAGACTCCCCGAACCTTTTGCCCATTTTCCTTATAAACCCAGATAATTCAATATGCTTACCAAATGGTGGTGTCTGTCATTATAATTAGATTTTGGTCCCCTATTGAGGGGTTCACAACTGTGGGATCAGAATTTGTAATTGAATGGGTTCTTGATTCCTGTAGATTTAAATACAGGAGGTAGTTGTATGGAGGATCTGGGGGAGGGAACACCTTTAAAGGGCACACCACATTTCTCATATTTTATAGCTTCTTTTAGCTTTTCATTATGGCTGGGAGGATGAGACCAGTTTACCAGGCGCACTGAGGCACTTTAAATAATACCAAACATGTATAGTTACTTTTTTGTACACACTTAACATTGCATAGGTTTTTAGTGAGCTTTAAGTGAGGAGGAGAAGGGGGAGTAGGGGGAGATGATGAGACTGTAGAAGTGAGGTGTGAGCTGCACTGTGTGCTGCGTCTCGGATGTTGCTGTTGCATATGCAAGAGAGAGTTCAAATGTTAATTCTCATGAGAGCCTTTTGTTTTCTCGAGGGGTAGTCCAGACTTGCTGGCACCCACCTTACAAAGGTGAGGGCTAGGGCCAAATGTCCGGGAACTTGCAAGTGCCTTGGTGGAAGTGTGGGGTAACATCTCACAGGAAGAACTGGCAAACCTGGTGCAGTCCATGAGGAGGAGATGCACTGCAGTACTTAAATGCAGCTGGTGGCCACACCAGATACTGTTACTTTTGACCACCCCTTTGTTCAGGGACACATTATTCCATTTCTGTTAGTCACATGTCTTTGAAAGTTGTGCAGTTTATTTGTTGAATCTTTTTATGTTCATACAAATATTTACACCGGTTAAGTTTGCTAAAAATAGAAGCAGTTGAAAGTGAGAGGACTTTTTTTTTTTTTTGCAGAGTTTATAATAATTTAACAGTGTTTAACTGTAAGTGGGAGGGACAATTACAACTAAAGACACTGCTCCTTGGAAAGCTTTTCCATTCCTTCCCACTCAAGCCATCAGATCTCTTAAGGACTGATATGTCTCCTCACCCATCAAGCAGCCTGCACCAGCCATCAAAACTGTAACTGTTATGTAATATTATGGTGAAAAACAATCCCGGCCTACATTGTCAAATCTATTTAGCTGGCTTCTTCTGTCTGAAGTGCTGCTTTCAGCTGAGAAGCACTGTGAAGTTCATTAGTTCTTAGTAAATATCAGGGAAGGATTCCAGCATTGATTATGGCTAGTTAGGCCTTTCAGTTTTTGACAGTTTATTAGCAGGCAGCCACAGACAATTGATCCAAACTGTACCAATTTAAAAGAATACCCTTCAAATGTGTTTCCTTCACTAGAGAGTAAGAATGCTAGTAGTCAGAAGTGATAAAGGCACCAGTGGGATTTCCAGATATTTTTTGACTGGGTGGGCCCATGTGTGGCATAGACTCATTCAAGGGTGGCATGAAGCGTAACACAACATACCTTATAATAATAATCATTTTAATAATAATTATATATGTACATATTCAGGTATTTCTATAGTCATCTGTTATTTTATTAAATAATTGATTGTTATTAAATGTTGACTCGGCAAAACACAAAAGACTCCAAATAGCATGCATTTTTTTAAATATTGTTTTTTTTTCAGTATCATTTTTTATGTATGTGGAGAACTGCATAAATGTTACAGACACTGCTAATAGAGTTTGTGTCTTTTTAAGAACAGTGTGTCACTTGAACACACTGTAGTTCTGTGCAGCTTTTGACAGATGAAGCTACCGTTGTGTGATGAATACTATCAAGTAGGCAATTGTTTTATTTTTTTAAGAAAACAAAGATATTGCAGGTCTATCTTAATCTTATCATAGGCCTACACACAGGGCTGTAGCTAATGGGGTGAAAGTTTGTAATGATTTTAGGGGCCTATATGTCCAGTGGGGCCCACAACAAATTCAAAACTGTATATATAGTCAGGGGGCCCAGAATTCTTATGGCCTTGCCTACACAAAAAGAATGTGCATGGATTTTAGTTTCTCAAAATAGCCATATCAGGACTGCCAAAGGTAATTTCATTATTTAATTAAACATTGTTAAAAAAAAGTACTTAATTTACTTAATTTGATATTAAAACTTAAACAAACAGTCAAGATGGTGGTGTGGATGGCAGCCTCGGTGTGGAGATCTCCAATTCTTTTGTTGTTTTTGTTTGTTTGTCCTGTGTTTAATTTTTTTCCAATCAGTTTTACCAGGGACGAACTGCTGAACATTCGGCAGCACATACCAGACAATCTTTTCCTGGTCTTGGACTATTCGGACGTTTTGTTGGACATTTTAGTTGGAGGCACAGCTGTGTTGTTTAAGCGCGCTATGAAACGCAGGCAAGGGAAGCAAGCCGGCATGCTTGAAGACTTTCGAACAGCGCTGCCAAGTATTCATCTAGCGAATCTCTTTCTAACAAAATGGATGAACTACATCTCCTAACCAGTACAAACAAGAAATTTTCAAACTATGCTGCCTTGTGCTTTACAGAAACCTGGCTGAGTGAAGCCATTCTGAACAGCACATTATATCTTGCAGGCTTTCAGCTGTTCAGAGTTAACGGGGGAATCGAGAGGATGTGGAACATGATATTACATCAATGAAAGTTGGTGTACAGATGTAACAATGATAAAGAAGATGTGCTGTCCTAATTTGGAAGCGCTCTTTATCAACTTTAATCCTTTCTACTCACCACGGGAGTTTTCCTTGTTTATTCTGGTGAGTGTTTATATTCCTCCATACGCATGCGTGAATGCAGCGCTACAACAGCTGGGTGAACACATCACAGACATGGAACAACAATACCCGGACTCACTTATTATTATTCTGAGATTTTGATAAAGCCAACCTCACCCGTGAACTGCCAAAATACAGACAGCACATTACATGCCCCACCAGAGACAGAAATACATTGGATTATTGCAACACAACAATAAAGAGTGCATATCGCTCTGTCTCTAGAGCAGCTTTGGGACCTGTAGTAAAGACTGTAAAGAGATGGACCAATGAATCAGAGCTGGAACTACAAGCCTGTTTTGACTGCACTGATTGGAGTGTATTGGAGGTTGCAGCCTCAAAAACAAGTTTTCAGCTAATGACCCTGCATCAGTGTGGAGAGGCCTAAAAGATTTACTAACTTCAAGACACCATCCTCAAACACTGTAGGGAACCAACAACTGGCTGACGACTTGAATGTGTTTTACTGTAGATTTGAAAGGCCCTGTCTCACAGCCCACACCCACTATAACCCTCACTTCACACAAACATCAACACCTCCTGCAATCCCCCTTCTACCCCCTCCTCCTACTCAACCCGCACTTAAGATTTGTGAAGAGGAGGTGTGCCATGTCTTCTGGAAACAAAAGACAAGGAAAGCACAGGGCCCAGATGGTTTTTCACCCACTTGTCTAAAATCCTGTGCTGGCCCCCATCTTCACACTGATCTTCAAGAGATCTTCAGTTTTTGTCGAGTTGGGATGGAATAGAGTACTGGCCTGTTTAATTTAAGCACTGGTGATGGATCATAGTTTTTTTGTCATGTTGTACGGTATTTACAGTGAATGGAACCATTGTTTATAGTAAAATGGTCCCTCACCTGATTTTGTCAAGCCCGCTTCACAGGTGCTCTTCAGTGTCTTGCAGATGTGACACGCAGTGCAATCTACTGAGCATGTTCAAACCAAAATTCATTTCGGTTGACTGTTTCCCCCTAGTCCACTCGATTAAGTTACTGTGTCCAAAATGACTCCCTATCAACTATATAGTGCACTATTTCGGGTGTCTGACATTTTGTAGTAGCGTCCAAATTCTGAGAATTCTGAAAAGTGTTTGTTCCCTACAGTTGTTCACTCAATCTTACCCGCAATGCACTCTGATTTTGAGTGTACATCGATGTGGACTGGGTGGACTGACGTGCTGGTGTCATAAGAAATCGAATCCCCCCTGAAAATCGGGTCTCCCTCTGACATCACATCAATCCCATTTTCTGAGGGACCTATTAATGGGTACTATATGCACTGCCTAGGTAGAAATCATTTAAAATAGTTTTATGATGTATCTCGATATTACTTTGTAAATATGACATTTAATGACTTTTAAACCATAAGTTATACCTGAAGTTATAGATAGTTAAATTAAAGATTTTTTGTTGTCTCGTCAGCCTAGACTTCAATGATATGCTAATATGATAACATGATAGGTTTTTGCTCAGGCATTACAAACGGTTAAACCCATGGAGACTTGAATACTGGCTGTACTCAATTTATCATGACATCAGGAGAGGAAACGCGTGCAGGAGAAAGACGACAGTTTACAGCTTCCGTTTTATTTCATGCTGACTGTGTTGTTTTATTCTTTGAAAAATATTACTTGATTAAAATAACAAGAAAATATAGTGAGCCAAAGGCATACAGATACATTTTAAAATGTATTATTTATTTAGATAGATAGATGATGTTAAGATGTGGAGTTTTATTTTGCCATATTCTTTCTTCACTAAATTCTTCACTGAGGAGATATTATTGTAAATCAGACTGCGCGCAGTGGCGATGATAGTTTAGTGGATGATTCAAATATTCGGTTTCACATGTAGGTTATGATAACTTCAGTGCTGTTTTATGGTCGCATGAGTGTGCTATGTTCTCATGGTTTTCTTATCTTGGGGTTTAAAATACTATAACATAGTAAATAAAAACAATAATGTATGCATAATGTATTTTATTAAACTTGTGTAGTTTTAATTGAATCATTAAATCAAGATGTATTGTATTAATATACCATCTTATTTAAGAATAACAAGCATTATTATTATTATTATTATTATTATTTTGCAAAGAAATGTAGCCTAAATGTAATATAAAAGTATATATGTGATGAAGTCATTTCTGGAACAGCTCCATCACTATCTCCGACACTCCGTGTATACATCAGTGTCCGAATTCACTCACTCAATTAATTCACTCCTTGCTGATATAGAGCACTCACTGTCATTCACTATATAGGAAATAGTAAATGAGTGAATGATTTCGGACTCAGCATCTGTCTTTTCTTGATACTACTTCACACTCCGATTTGAACCAATGAGGTTCTACCAGGTTTTATTGGAGTCCTGCCTCCAATCTGAGAATTGACCAATCATTGTTTAGAATTTGGGGTGGCCAATCAAATGCTATCTGGAAACGCTCCTGAAATTCATAAATTAATGAACCGGTCTGTTCCAAGGAAACAGGGTTCCCCGTCTGTTGCTCACTTCAACGTTGTGTCGAAGAAGCGACACTAGTGGTCTCTCTTGAGAGCCTCGCGTATCTCTGAACTTGAGAAAAGGCCAATGAGAAATTGGCAGACAGAATTTGCATGTTCCACCCCCGGACATATGGGTATAAAGGGAGGGAAATGTGTCTGTTCATTCAGAAATTTTCTTCGGAGCCGACCGGTTGTGTGAGGAGCGAGCTGCGATTCACAAGACTTTTCATCTCATCTCTCAAAGCGTATGCTGTTGGATCTACGGCGCATATCAACGGCTTTCTCCTTCACTGCACGGCAGTGCAGCTTTGCCCCTGTGGGCTTCGACAGCGCTCTCTAAAAGATAACTTTTGTAAAAGAGTTTAATTCTCTAAAAGAGCAATACACAGTGGCGTTGAACGTCCTTTTTAGGATGCGTCTTTATAAAGATGCCCTTCTGCCCCTGTGTAGTTCCCGGATGCGGTCGAGTGCTCTCCACTCCTGATGGTCACAGGCACTGCCTTGTGTGTCTGGGCCATGATCACACCGAGGCATTGTTTGTAGATGGTTCATGTTCTCACTTTGAGAACCTTACCATGGCAACGTTGCGGTCGCGGCTTTCCTTCCTAAAAAGGAACGCCACTCCAGCTGCCCCCTGCATCACTCCTTCTTCCCATGGGATTGAGGACGACCCGGCTGGCGATGGAGGCGATTTGGGGATGGCAGCAGGCTCGGTTTCGCCGGGTACACCCCCACGAACCACTCACCCCCCCGACGCGCTCATTGACTTCCGCCTGGGCTCGGGGTGACAGCGGCTCGCCTCACGGCCAGTCTGCCTATCCTCTTGGGCCTCCTGAGCTGGATGATGAGCTCGCCGCTGCATCGGAGTGTGTTCCGGCGTCTGACACGGAAGACTCATCAGGGCTGCCACCCTCGGGTCAGCACGCCTAGTCAGAGGCTGATGCCAGATGGCCGACATGCTTGCCCTGGCTGCCGTCAGCGTGGGGTTGGACTGGAACCCTCCGTCCTCTCCACAGCCTTCACGGCTGGATGATTGGTTCCTCGGGTCTGTGCGCCACTAACAGCCACGCCCCCACCCCTTTTATTCCCGGAAGTGCATGATGAGCTGACAAGGTCGTGGAGGTCACCTTTTCCTGCCGAACCCCTCGCTCATCCTCTCTCACTACCCTCGACAGCAGAGTGGTCCACGGGTACTCAGCGATCCCCGGATTTGTACTCGGTGATCCCCTCAAATTACTCTGTACTGGAATAGGTGCGCCACAGGTCGGGCCCCCGTGTGGGCTTGTCCCCCTGTGTGTATTTTCCACGGTATGGTCCCCTTGCGAGCGGACCCGCTCTCTTGTCTCCCTTGGGCAGTCATCACTGCCCCCGTTTGCCGTGTTTTGTAGCAACTCCTCCCTCCCAATGAGGTAGGATCTACTACCGCGCCATTCTCCACATGCGACTTAGAATCCCATGTGATGTATTCCACCACCCTTTAACTCCCCCAGCCTGGGCAGGTGTGGTTTCCACAGGGTATTTCCCCCCTGAAAGAATAGGAATTGGGAAAGAACGCCTTCCCTAATGCGTGTGATAGCGTTAAGATGGCCCCAGCCGCTTTAACTCTATGCGAGAAACATAGAGAGAGAAAAGGAATGCTCCCATGCTTGGCACGTCGCATTGTTCCCCCCATATCAGGGCATAGGGAAACAGAAGGTTATGACGATCTTATGGGGCATTGGGGAAGGGTACGTGCAGTCTGACATGACCTGTCGTTTTGGCACGTAACTGTCTGCCCGCACCCATGTCAGCAGCGGTCGTACACAGATCAGCACATGGCGTGATTAAAATTGACCCCTAGTGTCGCTTCTTCGACTCCATGTCAAAGTGTGCGACAGATGGGGAATGTCTAGGTTACTTTTGTAACCTCCATTCCCTGATGGAGGGAATGAGACGTTGTGTCCTCCCGGCCACGTCGCTGAACCGAGCCACTGTTACGGCCGAACCTCATTGTCGGCTCCTCAGGCAAAATCCTGAATGAACAGATGGATTTCCCTCCCTTTGTACCCGTATGTCCGGGGGTGGGAAATGCAAATTCTGTCAACAGCACAGGTTTTGGTGAGGTTCAGCTTCAGACCGCCACTGGACTTGCTGATGCAATGAAAACTTTGTTTCCACGCTATAGCCCTCTCCACTATAGAGTGTGTCCTTCCATGCGCCTGATTGAACCTTTCCTCTGCAATGGCTGCTCGATACTGCACAATTGTCATGAGGTATGGGTGAAGAGGAAATTAATTGTCTCCCAGCAGCCAGCTGTAACCAAATTGTTGAATTGAATTGTCCCACCAGATGCTTCCAGGCCATTTTGCCACAATGTTAGTGAAGGCCCCCAGATGATCACACACTGCTTGAACATTAATGGCTGGATAGCCCTTCCTGCAAATGTACAAGGTCTCATTCACCACAGGACTTGCCACTGGGATAAGGGTGCTAATGATTACGCCAATCATGTTGGGGATGTTGGCAATATTATGGAACTGTTGATTGGCCAGCTGGAATTCTTGAGGAGAAAGACAGCATGGTGTTCATAAGCTGTAAACAGAGAATGTGTTACTGTTGTTACAGCTTTGCTGACCGAAGACTTGCTGAGCCACAGGCCATCACCAACCACCTCCATATAAATTCCCACAGCATAACAACACATTGCAGCTAAGAACAGAATTGCTGGACTTGAGGCATAGTTTCTTCTTGTGGCCTTATCAAGGATCTTGGTCATTGGAAGCTGGAATATAGAGAGTTAAGCGGGGTGAACATTGTCCTTTTGTAGGCATTTATTTATATTGCCTGAGTTCTGCGTAACCTTCTTTGCTCAAGCTGTAGAATACTTTGTAAAGCCACCATTGTTGAGCATTTGAAACATGCATACTGTTTTTCATTCTAAATTATAGCTAAAAATTCACAAGTGATTCATCAATGATTAGTGACAGTAATAGGGCTTAATTTAATTTATCACATTTCTCATATTGTAATTCTGTTTATCTGTTAATGGGTTTTTTGTGTTAAAATTGGCTGTTTTTTCATAGTTTTCATGCTGTGGCTTGGGAGAAATGAGAAGTAAGCCTCTGTTGAGAACTGTTTGAGGATAAATAAAGGCTATATTTGGATATCAATGTGGATGAATCTACACATTCTTTGTACTTATTCTGCCTAATGGCTGGAGTTTGTTTTATAGATTATTTTCTGTTGTGTAATTCTGTCTCACAATATTTGTATAGAAGCACCAGACTTGAGCAATCCGATGGCAGTTTTTTGGAGGGAAGAATTTAGAGGAATGGATGCCGTTAGCACTGTTGTGTGTGGGGTTAGTGCGCATGTTTTTCTTTTTTCTCAAATTTTTTTTGTTCTGGGGGATGTTAGGGGGTTTAGCATTGTTACACCAATGTTGGAATGTGGTCTTTATAATTTTATTGTTGACACACAATCTATTTTTTTCTGAAATGTCAAAATGTTAAGATGAGCGAACTGTCTCTCTCCATGTGGAATGTGAATGGGTTGGGGCACCCCATAAAAAGAAGGCAGGTAAGGTGAGGTGAGGTGTGACCTATATGAGAGTGGAGTGTTGAGGGTGACCTATATGAGAGTGGAGTGTTGAGATCTTTTGAAAATTTGGTTCAACATTTTGGGATTCCCAGATCTCAGTTCTATTGGTATTAACAGCTGCACCACCTGCTCTGTATTGTTTTTGGGAGTAGCACCCCCCCTCTGGGAGAGGTGATTACTGCTTTTGGAAAAGGTCATGAGGCATCAGTGTATTACTCTCTGCTAATTCAGAGTCTGGGGGATGGAGCTTTAACTTCATCAAGAGATTATGGGAGAAAGATTTATGAATTGTATTGGAGGAAGGAGTGTGGGCTAGGATTCTAAAAAAGTCAAGTCTGTATATAGAGATGCAAGGGTTCACCTTATGCAATTCAAGATTTTACACAAATTCTATTGGACCCCTCTAGATTGTATAGGCTTAGCCGTAAAGACACACCCACCTGCTGGTGGTGCCAATCAGAAGATGGGGACACAACCCAAATTTTATATATGTGATGTTTTGGGCACTCAAATTTAATTCTGCCCCAGACTCTGTATTTTGGGGGATGGGGGCACTCATAAATTTGGAGGATAGACACATAAAAAATTGGGTTCTGACCAGTATTATGATTGGCAGGCAAATTATTTTAAGGGCATGGAAGTCAGATTGAGTGCCTTCATTTCTGTAGTGGTGTGTGGAGATGGGGAGGGTGGCTGCTGTCGAGGAGATGTCGATCAGAAGGCTGGGGGTTCGGAATTAGTTTGATAGGAAGTGTGGCAATCACTAGGTGTTTTTGGGGGACTCTCTGGGAAGGGCTGTGGAGATATATGTTCACTTTAACACACAACATCTTGATGAAGAAGTAAATATACACATATGGAGGGATTTACCTTCTGCAGGTTGTGATATGTCTGTTTACCGTTGGTAAAACACTTAATGGGCATAATTACACTCAGGCAGGTTTTACAACTTTCACACGTCTCATCCGTTTTCCCCATTTTTAGACTAGACTACATAAATTAAGGGCATAGAAACAAAACATAACGTTACTTTAGGTTGTTACAGAAAATAACATGGAAAATGTTTTCTTACTTATATTTTTGCAAGATATAAGTTCACTTACGTGATCAAACCGCTCCCGTCTTTGTCTTCCTCTGTCACCATATTCCATTTTTTTGTTATTGGTTGACATACAACAACTCAAATTCACTCAAAATAAGAATTTAGCAGGAACATGTTAAATAATCCAGATAACAGTCATTGCTAGTGGACTGTGGCGAGTAGCAGTGCAGATGGCAGCAGCACACACCCACTCAAACAGATGTATTTTCAAACAAGACCGGAGAGGCGTGAACAGTTCTCATTGGCTAGTTTCCTGAATGACAGTCAGATTAAACAATCATTCTCAAATCAACATGATGAGATAGCCAAAAGCAATTTTTTCAGTGTGGTAACATATCAACTATAGGGAAAGATGACCTGTTTTAAAAGAAAGAATATAAATGTGTGTAATTACATTTATTTGTAGGCTGTTTTTCTGAAGTAAATGAATAAAAATGTAATGATGTATGGTAAAGTTATTAATTAATATACGCTTGCACACGCAAGCACACTAACACATGCGTGCACGCACACACTTGTTTCACTATAATAGTGAGGACATCAAGAAGTGTGCATAGACTTCCATTGATTTCATAGAAGGTTAAAGATATTTTATGTCCTAACCCTGACAGAAACCTGTGCATCCTAGTAGTCTTAAAGCTAAACATGATTTGGCTGATTTATGAGCCTTTATGGTTTTCTATATTAGTGAGGACATTTTGGACATTGTGGCTATTGTGAATGCATTCAGTAGAAAGTACACACTAAATCACAGATGGAAAAATGTATGATGCTCTCTTGGGGTTAAAACTTTCAAGGGATGTTGCTGCTCTAAAGGACTTAAAGCATATAAATCTTGCTTCTACTCCTTCCTGCCTGGTCTATTGCAATGCATTGTTTTCCTGAATTTGTCTTAATTATTTTACTTTTGTTAGATTCATTGGCATGTATGTGCTTTTACTCACGGTGACATCACTGTTTTGGTGTGGCCAGAGGTGTAATATGACTTAAAGTTTCAACCTTGTGAGCAGTGCAACTTTGTACTCTTTCAAAAAGGCAATGGAAAATGTTTGATGTTATGAAAAATGTTTGCTAAATTTGTATCCAGAATTACATAGTTTGAATGTAAAAGTACACATAAATATAAAACTAATAACATTTACCTTAAAATTACGGACATAAACCTTTATACAGTGAGCTACATATTTAATTACAGATAATTATTGTCATTTTACATAAATTTGTCTGTAGTTTTAGAAAGCAGAAAAAATACGTTATAAATAATATAGTAATTTTTCCGTAAAAAATTTTGAAATACATGTAATTTGACATTATTGTCATAAAACTTCAAATGCCAGTTGGGTTGTTAATTTACAGATAATGTCTGTAATCTTACAGAGTGTTGAGTTATTTTCTGTAAAATTAGTTTTTTTATATGAACTTATATGACAAATAGTTTTTTCTCCACATTTCTCCCCAATTTGGAATGCCCAATTCCTAATGTGCTCTAAGTCCTTTTGGTGGCGTAGTGACTCACTTCACTCCGGGTGGCAGAGGATGGATCTCAGTTGCCTTCACGTCTGAGACCGTCAGTCCGCGCATCTTATCACATGGCTTGTTGAGCATGTTACCACGGAGATCTAGCGTGTGTGGAGGCTTCAGGCTATTCTCCGCGGCATCCAGGCACAACTCACCACGTGCCCCACCGAGAGTGAGAACCACGTTATGGCAACCACGAGGAGGTTAACCTGACGTGACTCTACCCACCCTAGCAACCAGGCCAATTGGTTGCTTAGGAAGCCTGACCTGGTTTCGAACTCGTGACTCCAGGTGTGGTAGTCAGCATCTTTACTGGTTGAGCTACCCAGGCCTTGACAAAGTGTTTTTTTTAAGAATGATGTCACCACACAAACCATTTTTATCAATAAAACACCATTTGAATGGAAACAGACAGCAGACGGCAAATTTCACAAACATTTATTTACCCATTTTCACACATGGCAGCTGTTACTTTTGGCAGCACTGTTCAGAATGGGCCAATCACAATCAATTGTTACTGGAGGATTTTAAAAAATTGATAATTATAGATATTGCTGTGGCGGATTTAACAATTATGAATTCTTGCAACTATCAGTTTTAATTAAAAATTACTCGCCAGAGTGAATATATGATGTAAAACATTTTGAATTATTTGAATGCAGATCAATAGAGGATTCAGTGAGTATGAGTAAGCCGTCTCATGAGTGTCTCACAAAATAGGTTATTTCTGACAACATTTGGGTCAATATCAAAATATGTTGACAAAGTCATGTCCCTTGACTTTTTTAGTCATAAAAGCTTTCAAATAGCGAAAAAAAGAGAACTGTATAATTTAATAACCTAACCTTTAATGATATGAAATGGCTTGACTCTGTTTTGCAAATGTTTAAGAAAATATATTTGAAATTGTTAATTACCTGAAAAAAACCCTTCAGCTGGTACACCATTTCTGTGACATGTAAATTTATTTGTGTATTTATTTTGTACTTATTTTTAATAAAAGCCTAAGTGCAAGGCCAAACAAGTGTGCAAAAAAGCTAAAGAAAATGATTGTTAATAATTTAAATAATTTAAAAAGAGTATTTGTCCCTTAACTTCATGGCATCGCTGATATCAATGTTAAAACATTTTTTTTGTTTGTTTTTTTAAATACAAAAAGTAGTGGAAAATAATTTTTAAGGTTAAAGTTCAGAGGCTGCTTATATATGCATATAGGGATTTTTCACAGCATGTTAAAAAGTTATTATTATTATGATTATGATTATTATTCACATTTTAACTAATATTTTCACACAAAAAATATTTGGTGTTGTACCCCATTGAACCCTCACTAGTGTTAACTTCTTTGTTCGTGAAACAAAATTAAATAATAAAAGAAATTACAACTGCCCAGTTGTCCTTTATGAATAAAAATGTATGTCATCATGTTACAAAATGTTCTTCTGCGTTTATAGGCAAAAACTGAACTAAGTGGAAAATTCCAATATTTTGTCATTTGGAAAGTCACATTTTTTGGTTTCTTTTCCTCACATAAATCTGTTGTGTGACTTCAGAAAACATAAAACACACCATGATTCATATGGACTAATGTTTACGGACCCAGTTATTCACTTTTGTTGGAAAGCAAAGTGCACATCTATTTCATCATGAAAGGACCACGAATTGTTAATGTGAGAATATGTAGTTAAAGATCTCCATTGTTGTACTTGTAATAAGTGGTGTTTTATAAAAATAAACTGAATGTTTAAATTTATTTTCATTTTAAAAATGAACAAATCAAGAATTTGTTTTAATGACATCTCGAGCATATTCCTTGAAAACAAATAAAAATGTACTTGAAAAGGCCTTGAATTTAACTCTGAAACATCTGTAAAAGCCCTGAGAGTGGTATATGAATTCTAAAAATATATTAACGAGACCTCAGAGCAGAGCTACTTCATTACTGCAAATAAACAAACAAACATATCTTTCTCCAGAATTCCCTTTTGGAAAGAGCACAGTGTAGGAAGATGCAGGTTACTTACAAAGGAGACAATTACATCTTCAGGCTGACAGGGGCAGCAGGGGACATTTTAATGAAATTTATATTTTTGCTAAATTCATTGATTTATTGGAATGCCAGCTGTATATTATTATTTGTGGATCTGCAAATAATTAGGTTCTACCTAAGTGTTTTAATTTTTAAAATTGAGGTTGTTAATTGACACTTTCAGATGAAAATGCCAATTCCACTGTTGCCCCCTTGTGGTTGGTTTGTTTTATTATTTATTTATTTTTGCAGTTCTTTCCGAAGCTTTAGAAACGTCCAGTTTACTCCCATAAGATTATTTTTTATATTTCTAATATAAATAAATATGAAACAAAAGGTAATAGAATTTTACAATGTATGTGCAATGAATAGCCTACAGTCATTTTTAACAGTATATTAAGTGTTTGAAAATGCTTGTAGTGATGTAATGAAAAATATTGCATGACATTTCTGCAGGAGGAAGAGGAAGTGATGGAGCGCCCATCATTACATTCCCAGAGTTCTCAGGCTTTAATGAGGTGTCAGATGAGGATTTTGTTAATGTTGTTACATATCTGACCAGCATACCAAGGTGATGCCTTAAGCACATTATATACAGTTTAAACATATAAAAGTAGATATAAACACAGAGAATACGGTCAAAACAATATCTAGTAAAGCCAACATTAACCTCACCTTCCCTAAACAGTTGTTTATTTCTATCATTTCTTCTTTAGTATGGATGCTGCCAGCATCGGCTTTATCATCATCCTGGACCGTAGGAAGGAAAAATGGAACTCAGCATTCGCTTCTCTAGCTCGAATAGCGGTTTGTACAGGCTCTTTGTAAAGCTTGAGTTTAAGAGCAATTTTTTTTAAAACATCATGATGTATAATGGGGTTGTACAAAAGGTCAAAATTATTTGCATCCATTGAAGCTATACAATTTTCTTTGGGACATTCTCAAATCATGCTGGGATAAAATGGATCACAGGTTTCGCAGAAACTTGAGAAGTCCATGCCAGCTCGAGTGCATGCTGTCATTAAAACAAAAGGGGAAAATACCAAATGCTAAGAAACTCTGAAATGAATGTACATTTCACAATTAAACTTGTCATTCAAATTGCTATGCTGAAAACAGAAAATAATACAAAACAGAAGCATTTCCCTTACTCAGTCAATTTATCTCACCAAATCAAACATTTAGTGAGTGAGTTATTTTTCACTTTACTCTATCTGCTTGGAATAAAGAGTATGTTTCATGTGTCAAACCTTCTTCTCAGTGAGAAGTGTCAGTTCAGTGAATAAGGGAAGTGTAAGAACCGCAGCAGCCCATTTAATTTCACTTGTGATCTTTTTTTTTGCAGAATGCACGTTGTGTTTTTTCTGGTTTGATAACACCATCTAAATTTGTATTCAATCTTAATTGATATCGAAGAGTCTTTAGTCTGTCAAGGATTGTCAAAGAATTTTATATATATATATATATATATATATATATATATATATATATATATATATGTAATTGTCTCTCATGACTTAAAAGGGGTCCTTCCCAGGAAATCTACAACTTGTGCTGGTTCTTAAACCTTCACGTCTCCTCCAGAGGACCATTGCTGATGTCAGTATGCGGTTACATCGGGACGACTTTAAATTGAAGGTACTCGTAAGCATGCTCAATGCTTATCACCGTATGATATGCATGCCTCAACTATGTCTGTAACATGATCACTCATCCACTAAATTATTGACATGTAGCCGGTCACCGTGTTGTATTATGCATGTCTAAAAGGGTGTTAATGAACAGACTGTTTGCAAATGATTTCTTGCCTGCCCTCTGTGTTTTTGATAGCATCTTAGAAGGTAGAGAGAATGATGTTACAAAGACATTGAGACTTCTGCACTGTGAAAAGCATGAAGTCATGGTTTATGTTGTCACATATTGTGGCTACAGCTCATGGTGGTAAAATGCAATGTGTGAAATGCAGTACATGCAAACATAGTAGTTTGTTTCTTACAACCACATGCACTCTTCTTATCAATATGCTGTAATTATCATCTCCTTACTTAACTAAAAGAAAATCCAATTTTTGGTTGGGGACACCTTATAAAGACACCATATCAGGGTGTTTCTTTAACTATGGGAACTGTGTACTTTTAGAAAATAAACTCCCTTAAAACACACTTTTTACACTCACTTTTTTATTATTTGTCTACTAACAATGTCCAACTGTACATGCATCACAAGATAATTATATTGTTTTTGTCATTTTTATAAACTAAAAGATGTTATTTCCACCAACATTTTAATTGGAAGTTTAATTTCATAGCATTTTGTGTATCCTAAATACACTAAATTAAATATTTCAACTTTGTTGTGCATAATTTGATAACATTAAAGCTTAATTAAAAATTATGCTCAATAAAAATATTCTGTTCACGTGATAATTGTAGTGATAATTACTTTATTTTCTTTTTTCTTCATACATCTCAAGCATGCTCTTCACTGACATGTTATCTCCATGGTAAACAAATACACAAACCTTTGAAAAACAAAAAACAAGTTTATTAGGGACTAAGTTATTGATGAAATATAAATATCATAATTTGAGTAAAAATGTAGATATATTTAGAAAAGTAATTTTCACAGTGAATATTGAAGTGGCTTATATAGGCCTATATTTCACTCTTTGTCAAAAGATTATAGTTTTATACTGTAATAATTAATTCATAGTGGATTTTCATATTTAATAATTGAAAGTCTGAGACTGGGACAAGGGTAAAGGAATACAATCTGTACAAGAAAGACAATACAAATTTTAAATGCAAAATTGCACATGAGAGTGATTATTTGGGCTGGTTGAGGTTTTACACAGCTCAACAGACCCAGATAACAGTAGGGTGACTATTGTCTGAACATCAATGTAATGGCAGGCAGTTTAGATCTGTATCCAGAAAGTTATGGAGAATTCTGATAGACAGTAAAACTATTTACATACATTATAGATAATTTAAATGACTTTCTTTTGCCTTGTAGGTTGTTATGCTAAATTCCCTGTCAGACTTGTATGGCTACATTGATAAAGGCCAGCTAACCTGTGATCTGGGTGGAACCCTGGAATATTGCCACAGTCAATGGATCCATCATCGTACAGTGAGAAAAGACACTCACACAATTGTTGTTTACTACCCTGCTGAGAACACAAGCATAAATGTAATGGTTTATATTGACGTACCTTGAAACTGGTCAACCATCATGGTCTTTCTGATGAATAAGACTGTACAATCTACAATAAAAATACACGGTACCCCCAATAATCAGAGGTCTTGTCCACAGGAATGCATACACTTTACATTAAATGAATCACTCATATAAAATTTTTATATTTTATGTAGTTATATTTTATAGGTTTGTGTAGTCTAGAATTTCATTCTACCAGAGTGTAATAATTAACTTGACACATTTTATAAGTCAGGGTTTACAATACAGTTGAAGTCAGAAGTTTATATACACCTTAGGAAAATACATTTAAACTCAGTTTTTCACAATTCCTGACATTTAGTTGTAGAAAAGATTCCCTGTCTTAGGTCAGTTAAGATCACTTTTTATTTTAAGAATGTGAAATGTCAGAATAATAGGAGAGAGAATGATTTATTTAAGCTTTTATTTAGTTCATCACATTCCCAGTGGGTCAGAAGTTTACATACACTTTGTTAGTATTTTATAGAATTGCCTTTAAATTGTTTAACTTGGGTCAAACATTTTGGGTAGCCTTCCACAAGTTTCTCACAATAAATTGCTGGAATTTTGGCTCATTTCTCCAGACAGAACTTGTGTAACTGAGTCAGGTTTGTAGGCCTCGTTGTTTGCACACCCTTTTTCAGTTCTGCCCACAAATTTTCTCTCGAACTGAGGTCAGGGCTTTGTGATGGCCACTCCAATACTTTGACTTTGCTATACTTTTGCCATTTTGCAAAAACTTTGGAGGTATGCTTGGGGTCAATGTCCATTTGGAAGACCCATTTGCGACTTCATGGCTGATGTCTTGAGATTTTGCTTCAATACATCCACATAATTTTCCTTCCTCATGATGCCATTTCTTTTGTGACGTGCACCCTCCTTCATCAAATGACCTCCAAAACTTGATGCTGCCTCCCCATGCTTCACAGTTGGGATGGTGTTCTTTGGCTTGCAAGCCTTACCCTTTTTCCTCCAAACATAACAATGGTCATTATGGCCAAACAGTAATATTTTTATTTAATTAGACCAGAGGACATTTCTCCAAAAGATCTTTGTCCCCATATGCACTTGCAAACTGTAGTCTGGCTTTTTTATGGTGGTTTTGGAGCAGTGGCTTCTTCCTTGCTGAGCAGCCTTTCAGGGTATGTCGATATTGGACTCATTTTACTATGGATATAGGTACTTGTCTACCTATTTCCTCCAGCATCTACACAAGATCCTTTGCTGTTGTCCTGGGATTGATTTGCACTTTTTGCACCAAACTACGTTCATGTCTAAAAGACAGAATGCATCTCCTTCCTGAGCGGTATGATGGCTGCGTGGATCCATGGTGGTTATATTTGCATATTATTGTTTGTACAGATGAACGTGGTACCCTCAGGCATATGGAAATTGCTCCCAAGGTTGAACCAGAATTGTGTTTTTTTTCTGAGGTCTTTGCTGATTTCTTTTGATTTTCCCATGATGTCAAGTAAAGAGGCACTGAGTTTGAAGGTAGGCCTTAAAATACACCCACAGGTACAGCTCCAATCAGAAGCTTATTGTCTAAATTGTCATCATTTTCTGGAATTTTCTTGCTTAAAGTCAGAGTTAACTTAGTGTATGTAAACTGCTGACCCACTGGAATTGTGATATAGTCAATTAAAAGTTAAACAATCTGTTTGTGAACAATTGTTGGAAAAATATCTCTTGTCGTGCACAAAGTAGATGTCCTAAACGACTTGCCAAAACTATAGTTTGCTAATATTAAATCTGTGGAATGGTTAAAAATACTTGTTTTAATAACTTCAATCTAAGTGTATGTAAACTTCTGATATGTTTCATCATGATTTCAACTGATTTCAACTGTACATAGTGTGTATTCAGATTATGTCAAACTTTTGTGCCCTAGGCCATTGAGAACTTTGCATTAACAGTGAAGAGCACAGCACAGATGCTACAACAGTTTGGAACTGATCTGGCAGAAACTGAACTTCCCAATGATGTGCAGTGCACCAAAGATTTGCTCATCACACACACAGAAAAACACAACAAGCTTAAGGTAGTGTGTCACATTTAGGAAACAGAAGATAAACTTGTGGATAAATTTGTTCTTTAATGACAATTTGCTTAAAGGTATAATTCTTCCAGAAATGAACATTCTGTCATAGTTTACACATACTGTATCTTAAACACACAAAAAAGATTTTTTTAAGCCACCCTTTTACTTATAACAAAGGTGAATAGGGAATGGGAGTGTCAAGCTCCAAAAACGACAACACAATAAAAGTAGTCCATACAACTTGTGAGCTGTATTCCAAGTCTTCTGAAGTAATACAATAGCTTAGTTAAAACTAAATTGAAGTTATTTTGATGATGAATATAATCAAATGGCTTTGAAACACCATATTTGGAGTCCAAATGGCTTTTGTTATCCATTTCAGAGCTGCGGTGGAAGGGAATATTATAAGTGAATAACATCTTAAATTTAGTTTTTTTCTTTATACAAAGCCAGATTCAGAAACCTTGGAATACAGTGCACAAATCTCATGAACTACTTTATGATTTCTTTTTGGTGCTTTTTTGTGTTTTCTTGGAGCATGACAGACCCAGTCACCATTCACAGAACAGAATTTAAATTTTTGGGTGAACTATTCTTTTAATGCAATTAAACAGCTGTAAAATAAATAAATACATACAATATTTTTTTTATTTATTACAATTTTAAACCTGCTTTATTTAGACATTCAAATGCATCAGTTGTTCAGGAAGTGATCTTATTTTATTTATTTTTAACTAAATATTTTATAATGATTTATTTTTGTGATCTGATTTTATTTATCATCCTGCCCTTTATTTTATAGGCTATATCTGAATTTAATAATTTAGCTTTTAGCAGTTCAGTAAGCAAAGACAATAGGTAACCATTTATCAAATTGTGTAAAAAACAAAAAAAACAACAATTTGCTTTACTCTTGTGATATCTGTGCCTCGTTGTTGCATACATATGCTAATATAGGAAATAATTAACTGTTCAGAATTTCACATACTGTACCAAACAAATAATATAATTTCTTCACAGGACGAATTAAAGTTGGCTGTGAAACAAGGAAAAACTCTGCTGTCTTGTATAAAAGATCAGGCAAACAAAACCGAGAACCACATTCTGAACCCGGATGAAACAGAGAATCAAACAACTGTTGAGAGGTGTGTAACACTGTATAATTCCAGGAGCCAATGACTGCCACAGAGAAAAACATTTTATATAATAAATGTCTAGAAAATGTCTGGTTCAGGTCCAAGAAAGATTTTTAAATGAAATATCGGCAATAATGTTTGTACCTTCCCTGACACACGGTGTCTTAAAAGTTTTTGTTTGTTTGTCTCAGGTTGCTAGCACAGCTTGATGAGACAGAGAATGCATTTGAACAGTTCTGGTCAAGGCATCACCTCAAGTTAGAGCAGTGCCTACAGTTACGCCATTTTGAGCAGGACTTCAGAGAGGTACAGTACAGTAATTTACATTTAAAGGGAATTCATAAAGAATAAATTATGTCTGCTGATAGAGTTGTTTATTTGCACATGCTAACTGTGTTGTTCTATCACCCGATTCACTAAAGGAATTATGGAAATCATATAACAGCATAAGCTCAAAAGATCTGTGCTGAATGCAATTTGCACAGAATAATACACAATTTTCAGTTCTGTTCTGAATACTGGGTTGTGGAGTATGCAACAAAATACCAAAAACTCTCGGCTCTTTAAAATACCCAAAATTAATTTGACTACACCATGTGTCTAGATGCATGAATGGATAGAAGATGGATGAAGATGGCGCCACAGATGGCCGCCTTGGTGTGGAGCTCTCCAGTTCTTTTGATGTTTTTGTTTGTTTGTCCTGTGTTTAGTATTTTTTTTCCAATCAGTTGTACCAGGGATGATCTGCTGAACATTCGGTATCACATGCCAGACAATACTTTCCCTGTTTTTGAATATTCTGACATTTTGAAGTGAGCCGACCCGCTGGTCAATCTCCGATAGTTTGAACTTTCTGCTAATGACACTTCATCAAGTGTGGAGAGGCCTGAAAGACATTACTAACTTCAAGACCACATCCCCCAACACAGTAGGGAACCAACAACTGGCTGACGACTATAAATTTGAAAAGCCCAGTCTCACACCCCATAACCGGTCTGATTTTCACTTCACACAAACACCAACACCTCCTGCAAGGTCATATACAAGGATACTTTTTGTGGACTTCAGTTCGGCTTTCAACACCATCATTCCAGCTCTCCTATGGAATAAGTTAACCCAGCTCTCTGTTCCCATGTCTGTCTGCCAGTGGATCACTAGCTTTCTGACAGACAGGCAGCAGCTAGTGAGACTGGGGAAATTAACTTCCAGCAAATTTACAATCAGCACTGGTGTCTGCCAGGAATGTGTGCTCTCCCCACTACTCTTCTACCTGAATATCAACAACTGTATTTCCAAGGACCCCTCTGTCAAGCTTCCTCTGTCAAGTTTGCAGATGACACCACTGTCATCGTTCTTCTCCAAGATGACGATGAGTCTGCATACATAAGGGAGGTTGAATGGCTGTCTGTCTGGTGCAGTCATAACAATCTGGAGCTCAACACACTCAAAACAGTGATGATTGTGGACTTCAGGAGGAACACCCCAACAATGACCCGCTCACCATTCTAAACAGCACTGTGGCAGCAGTGAAGTCATTCAGGTTCCTGGGCTCTACCATCCCACAGGACATGAAGTGGGAGACCCACATTGACTCAGACCCAACAAAGGTTGTACTTCCTTCGCCAGTTGATGACGTTCAACCTGCCACAGGCACTACTAATCCAGTTCTACTCAGCAGTCATTGAGTCTGTCCTCTGCACTTCAATAACTGTCTGGTTTGGCTCAGCTATGAAATCGGATATCAGAAGACTACAAAGGCTGTTTGGACTGCTGAGCAGATTATTGGTTGCCACCTTGCCCTCCCTTCAAGAACTGTACACTTCCAGAGTGAGGAAAAGGGCTGATAAAGTCACTCTGGACCCCACTCCCTTTTTTACCTATTGGCTTCTGGCCAACACTACAGAACACTGAGCACCAGAACTGTCAGGCACAAGAACAGTGTTCCTGGTGTTACTTGGGCAATTGTTGTTGCCATCCTGTACCTGTCCCACAGGTGTGATATTCGGATGTACTGATCCTGTGCAGGTGATGTTGCACATGCTCTGCCACTGCAAGGATGATCAGCTGTCCTTCCTCTCCTCACAGTGCGGACATTGCAATTTATTGCCCTGGCCACATCTGCAGTCCTCATGCCTCCATGCAGCATACCTAAGGCACATTCACGAAGAATGTGCAGGGACCCTGGGAATCTTTTGGTGTTTTTCAGAGTCAGTAAAAAGGTCTCTTTAGTGTCATAATTTTTATAACTGTGTCCTTAATTGCTTTCCGTCAGAAAGCTGTTAGTTTCTTAACGACTGTTCCACAGGTGCATGTTCATTAATTGTTTATGGTTCACTGAACAAACATGGAAAACATTGTTTAAACCCTTTACAATAAAGAGCTGTACATTTATTTAGATTTTTACAAAATTATCTTTAAAATAAAGTGTCCTGAAACAGGGACATTTCTTTTTTTTTTGCTGATTTTATATATTTTTGTCTGATTGTGTATTTCTATATATACTTACATTTCTATTAACTTTTTATTTTTATTATCTCTGTCTTGTTGTACCGTTTGTGCACTGGAAGCTCCTGTGTTTTCTGGTAACAGCGCATTGTTAATGCACCAGACAAATAATGCTGACTTTAGTGAAGAAAGCACATACGAAGAAAGGAAGTGTTTTGCACTGAAAAATATTACAGTGAATTAATAAAGATAGAAAATGATCGGTTTAACTACTGTAGATTTTGGGTGGCTATTGAATAAGAATGTTCAGTGAATTTCCCTCTATGTGCTCTAAAAACTTGATGGTTATTGTATCTGTCATTTTTTCAGTTAATCACAAGTTGAAATT
The DNA here is from genome assembly GCA_032164185.1 of Moxostoma hubbsi. Lineage (NCBI taxonomy): Eukaryota > Metazoa > Chordata > Actinopteri > Cypriniformes > Catostomidae > Moxostoma > Moxostoma hubbsi. Next base: position 8,957,434 of record JAVLUX010000186.1, read on the forward strand.
GGGTTATTGCATTTGTTTATTGTACCTGTGTAGGTGAAAGTGTCTCTGGACGGCATGATGGAGGCCCTACTGGAGCTTTCAGATACTGGGGACTGTGTAGGTCGGATGGAAAAACTACTGGGGGATCTGAAAACCCTGGAGTACAAAACTCAGGTCACGATACAAACATTTTGAATCTAAAGCAAGGCACGATATTAATTTATGGAGCCCATTGAGTTTAACAGATATCTATAGGTCAGCTTTGAGATTTAACTACAATACTCAAAAAGAGGCAGTGGAATTACACTGTTAAACAACTAACATTTAGATTATTTATCTTGGTGTTTGATCAAACTGATAAGAAATTCAGATATTGTGGAGATATTGTATGATAGCATGTATTAACTAAAGCTAAACTTCAGGAGCCTGTTTACCTAGCATTGTAAGTTGCTTTGGATAAAAATATCTCCCAAATGTGTATGTGAGATGTTAAGATTAGTCAAGATAAAGAATGAGTAATTTCACTTTGTTCACTAATGGTTTGTTGAGATTTTTTGTGTTGATCTGTACAGGAGTCCTTGGAGAAAGCTCAGCTTCATGCCCAGCACGGCGATCAGCTGATTCAGAGTAATCACTATGCCGTGGACTCCATCCGCCCCAAGTGTGTCGAACTGCGTCGGATCTGTGATAACTTCAGCAATGAGGCCAAGAAGAAACGAGACATACTGACTAAATCGCTTGATATCCATAAGCGAATAGATGAGGTCAGTGAAACAATCCTATCAAACTTCCACACAAGCAGAGGAATAATTCATCCAAATATTAACATTCTGTCATAATTTTCTTACCCTCATGTCATTCAAAACATGAATTTCTTTTATGTGCAACACAAAACAGTATGGTCTGTCTTTTTAAAACAATGACAGTTGAGAGTCACACACACACACTATCAGAAGAGCAGTCCATGCGACTTATGTCATTAGAAGACTTGAAATATGGTGCATAAGACATGTTTTGTTGTGAAACAACCTGAAATTAAAGTAATTTTTCAGTGAAAATCTTGAAATTTGTTGCACGTTAATGAATGCAAGAATGCAAGGTTACTTTATCAAGGAGATCCCACTCTATGGTTAGTTTTAAAATGAGACTGAAACTATGTTGTAAAATCCAGAATTCAGTGTTTCCTTTTTTTAGTTTGTGTAACCAGTTCAAATCAGACTGTCAAAACTGCTGATATATTTATTTATTTGTAACTCCTCCATCAGTTCAGTTGAGATAGGAACATTTTATCCTTTTATATAACCTGCAGTTAATCACTGGGATATTTGTCTTACACAAATGGATGGTGTACATTGATACTAAGGTGCATCTGTGTTTGTGTGTTGCAGGTAAGCCAGTGGTGTGAATCTGGAGTATATCTAATGGCCTCTCAGGCTGTTGACAGATGCCAGACCCAGGAAGGCGCAGAAGCAGCACTGCAGGACATCCAGAAGTACATGGAATCAGCCAAAGAGCAGCAACTGAGTCACCTTAAAGACCTCAGCAACCAGTATGAGATTGTGCTCTCAGACCTGGTTAAGGTACATTTGACATTCGTTTGATTGCAACAGTAAGAATGACTTTAACCTACTTCTGATATACCACTAAAACTTGTACACCACATGGTAAAAAGTATGTGGGACACCAAAAGACCACACACAAATTTGCTTATTGACAGTTTCATTTTGAAACTGTTGGAATTATAAAGTTAGAATGAGATATCCACATACTTTTTAGTCATGTAGTGCATTTTATTTTTCATTTTTATTAAATGAAAGTATTTACTCTTTACTCTTCATATTTGGTTCTCTTTCCATGCAGAGCAAAGTTCAGCAGGCTCTAAAAAGGCTGAATGATGTTCAAGAGATGTTTGAGAAAAGACATGCAAGTCTGAAAAAGCTCTCTGCTAAGCAAACCAGGCCAGTGCAACCTGTTGCACCTCGACCAGAATCTTCACCAAAGCGGCCCTCAGCTAAAACTCCACAATACACCACACCAGGTATAAATATTCATAGTCTACCAGAGGTTTGTGGTATTTGTGATTGATTTTACCGCTTAACATTTTTTTCCAAAAGCGTGTCCTCATTTCGGTTTGCAATCTGAGAGTTTCACTAAAGACCCTTGTGTGCTCACATTTACTGTATTTACAGCAAGGCAGTCCATTTCCAGGTTGTTTAATTCATCTTTAACTCTACAGCATCAAATCGCAAAGGTTCAGATAACCTCAGCACCAATAAGCCGCCCAGTGAAGCAGAACTGGCAAAGCGAAAAAATATTCGGAAAGCCAAAGGGGGCATCAAGGTAAATAAGATCATCAATAAAATAAAATGTAAAGAATATCTAAAAGGCATTTGCATGAATAAAACAGTGTATACCTAGGATTAGTTTTTGGATTTTATATTTTAATTAATAAAAAAATAACTTCAAGTTGGCTGCAAACAGTGGTTTGTCTTCTTGCGGGTTCTCACAGATTGAGGTCATGCATGAAGGAGGTCAAGGGGGCTCAAGTCATGTTTTCATGTACAATGAAACGGAGGAAACCCTTTCAAACAGACGGAGGTAAGACCAAAAAACGGTGTCTTTTGAGAAAAAGGGGAAATATGTAAAGCAGTGTCAGAAATTCTCTCTTGTTATTATTAGGGGGCAATATTTATCCTCAAACTGATTTTCTGGGGCATTTTTACCATAATGAGGTCATAATTTTTTATAGTCACACATAACACATATGCTGTCCATTTCTGTCAGTCGATTGAATTAATTAAAATGAATGAAAAATCTGAACAATAATGGCTGTACAGTAATCCTTCAAATGAAAAACCACTCACACATTATCTACACATTCAACAAAACTTCTTTTGAGAAAGCCAATACAGATACTTGATTACTACAGGTCTGAAGAGACACTAAACCCATCAACTGCAATGTAAAAAAAAAAAAAAAAATATTTTATTATTAAAAAAAAAATCAATATATTATAAAAAATAATATAAAACCTGTTGCTATTGCTGAGTGTACAAACAAGTTTGAAATATTGCTATGCCACACTATATTAGTGACAGACCTTTTTGCATTCTACGCTTTCATGACTACAGTTTCGAATTCCACAATACACTGAAAGGGATTAACCTTACTTTATTCACTTTGAGGAATTTTTACTTATGGGCACAAACCCACCTCCGCTGGACCAGACAGGACTGGCAAAAAGTGCTCTTCATTGCGAGTCACGTTTTTGTCTCACCAGGGGTGATGGTCGGACTCGTGTTTATTGTCAAAGTAATGAGTGTTACGCCAAGGCCTGTACTCTGGAGCAGGATCATTTTGGAGGTGGAGTGTCCATTATGGTCTGGGGCGGTGTGTCACTGCATCATCGGACTGAGCTTGTTGTCATTGTAGACAATCTCAACGCAGTGCGTTACAGGGAAGTCATCCTCCTCCCTCATGTGGTGCCCTTTCTGAAGGCTCTTCCTGACATGACCCTCCAGCCATACTGCTCGTTCTGTGCGTGATTTCACGCAAGACAGGAATGTCAGTGTTCTGCCATGGCCAGCGAAGAGCCCAGATCTCAATCCCATGGAGCATGTCTGTGACCTATTGGATCGGAGGTTGAGGGCTAGGGCTATTCCCCCCCAGAAATATCTGGGAACTTGCAAGTGCCTTGGTGGAACAGTGAGGTAAAACTCACAGCAAGAACTGGCAGATCTGGTGCAGTCCATGAGGAGGAGATGCACTGCACTACTTAATGCAGCTGGTGGCCACACCACAAACTGACTGTTACTTTTGACCCCCCCCCCCCCTTGTTCAAGGACACATTATTCCATTTCTGTTATTCACATGTCTGTGAAACTTGTTCAGTTTATGTCTTCTGTATGATCATAAAAAGATTCAACAACTATTGACAAATGACCCCCCCCAAAAAAATGAAAACATTAAAAAAGCAGAAGCAGTAAACAAATGCTTAGGTGCATAGCTTTTATCTTTATTGAAAAATTACACAATATTTAACATTGAAAGCAAAATGAAACAAAAATTATGAAATACTGTTTGGACTCACAGTGCATTATGTAAAAGCTGCCATGCATGAATAGGTGTTAGAAAAGTACGGCTTACAAAGAAGCATTATTTTCACAGCTGTGCAATACAGATTCCCCAATAATCCAGAGGATATATCTTGTACCTGTGGGGCAGTTGCAACCTTCCAGAGATACCTGACATCATCCTCATGTCCATGAGAGGTTATCATTTTTTCATAGATGCATGGATGATAGGGTGTTTTCGCCTCACCCGAGAAGTAAACATGTTCCTGGGGTGAGACACCTGCTAAAATGGCACAGATACCCATGAAGACGTCATCAATGTACATAGAGGCATTAAGAGACAGGGTGGCCTGATAGATTTTGGCAGCCACATCTCCCGATACAACATACCCAGCCCCAGCAGTGTAATCTGGATAGGAGCTCCACTGGTACATCTCAAAGGACATGTAGTATTTACTGTTCTTTTTGCGAATGGGAGGTGCACCCCGGTGTACATGGCCGATCCAGAGGTCACGCACATTCTGTCTGCCAAGGTCCTGAATGTAATGTACCAAATTAGGTAAATGGATAAATACATCATCATCAGCAGTCATGAGGAACCGGGCATGGGCGCAGTTCTCGTGCATCCAGCGAAACTGAAGTAGAAGTTTAACAGTGAGGTTGTGAAAGGTGTCGAGAAAGTCCTGCTGAATCAGGTCACCATGTTTCATGTGTTCCTTGTGCAATGTCTTCTGTATAATACTCTTAGAAGGTATGTCTGGGTGAACACCCATCGCAAAAACTACGTTCACGATAACACCCAGCTCATTTTTTATGTAGGACTCATTGCCCCAAGTGGAGCGAATGGCCTGTCTTCTTTTGAAGTTTCCTGGAGAGGATTTCACAAAAAGAAGCAGCAACACATCCTGGTCTTTACAAATGTTCTTGTTGTTGAGCAGAAATGGGAAACTGCCAAACTGGGCAGCTTCCTTTGGGCTGACACTGAGACTTTTGTTGACGAAGTCGTAGCTGCTGATCAGATAGCGGTGGGAGTATGACTTTACGTGGCTCACAACATGATGATCCACTTTGTCCCAACAAACCATGAGCACTGACAAGATACAGCACATCGAGACAAGCTGTAAAAAAGTCCATTTTCGAACTCGTCTGCAATTCTTGAACATTCTGGGAAATTAACAATTCAATTAAACCCTCTTTCTTGTCAAGTCCAATAATGCAATACCGATTTACTGCCGTCAATGGTTTTCCAAGTACGGACTTGCCCAAGTTCCATCTTTGTTATCTCAGTGCAGGTGTGTCGGTTTACTAGAAGCAAAGATGTGAAACATTTTCCTCTTTTTTTTTTTTTTAGTTCTTTATCTCACAAATCTACAAAAAAGTTGAATCTTTACTTGTACTTGTGATGAAGACAATCCACTTTACTCCAAAACACAGTATTTGTAATCTGTAAATAAATAAGTATGGTCATTTCAAAACGTACAAGCATATCCATATAACCTTTCAGACAACACATTTAAAATAATAAATTTTTCTCCCACAGTTGATGGTTTATGTTCCACTAGTTATCTAATTGCATTGGTTTCTTTAAAAATGTAACTTGATAGATGATGCAAAATATGTCCATGGTCTTTTTTAATCAACAAAGATTTTAGGTTAAAATCCAAAAGATTGTTTAAGGAAAAGTGTGTATGGTCACCATTTTTAGTTTTTAAATCACCTTTCATGGTCTGCAGTGTTACAAATAATTTTGATAGAAGTACAAATATTCCTTGTTCTCTCGCAGTTAATTAGGTCATAAAAGCTGAATGCAATAATAATGTTTCAAATAGTTTTATATAGAGTATAGCATATCACACCTCAGGACAATGTCAATTTTCCAAAAATATTTCCTTTCAACTACCCAACTAGGGATTTATGTAGTTAAATTAAATAGATTTCTTTCTTATTATAAGATTTTTATAGTCAGCAAAGTAATTGTAATAATGATCTATTTACTTAAATTGGATTTATGCAATAACTACATAAAGAAATATAGGTGGTCCACATTTACTCCCATAAGGGCAATCTTTTTAAATACAGCTGTAAATCATTTTTAGCCTACTATTTTTAAGTTCACGTCAGTCACATTCTCCAGCTATTTGCTTTTAAAACAACATTCCTCTTCAACGAATGCCCCACGTGTTTACACTATTTGTTGAGAGAGCTCATTCAAAACCTTGACCATATGGCGAGACTCCCCGATTCGATTTTGTGAATGAAAGCAATCGCCAACTCAGCATTACGTTGGATAAAGGCAGGCTTTAAACAACAAAACTCGCTTATCTGCTGAGAGCTGTACAAAACATTCACAACCACCAAAAAGATCATTACAGCAGCAAATTACTCAAAGGCACTGCACGTAACAATAAAAGTCATGGGATCACTCACACACCCTAAACTGCTGTGTGACAGGGCCAACAGTGATCATCTTTCAAACTGGATCACCTGCTCAGAGTCTGTCAGAGCCAGTTATTTGGTTTGAATAATCTAGATGACTGTCCTTCCCATGTTTTAGCATTTTTTTTTTCATTGATACTAAAGAAGTGAAAGGTGACTGAGGCAGTTATTCTGCCTAATAAATCCATTTGTGTTCCATGGGAGAAAGAGTTTTCACTTTTTGTGAACAATCACTTTAAGGTGCATACAAAGAGAAATAGTAATGTTCAGTATTTACTTGGTTTGTGTATCTTTCTGCAAAGCAAATCATTTTTCATCCCCACACAGTTCATGCACTGGCATGTAGCATTTCTATTTTTAAATACTTTAGTTTCCTTATGCTGACATAACATGCATTAACTTCTTTCAGAATTTAAAAACAGTTTCTTGCTTAGGTGGTATTAAAAAGTACATTTCATTTGTATAATCTGTTTCAAAGCAAGACCCTATACATCTTCACTGAAGACATTTATATAAATAGTCACAAAAGGTTACAACTTTTAGAATCTTATCCGAATAGGTTTATCAAACATAGCATTAGCATTTCTTAAATTTTTCTTATTGTTACGGAACAAAAGTCTTGGATTAATGTCAGCGATTGATAACAATCTAATACTTATTACTGCCTTCTACGATTAAACACCTCAAGCAATGGTACAAATTTAAATGCAGATAATCATACAACACATTGTCAAGTGTTAAACAGCATTTTTTGGAAGAACTGGCCGGTTTCAGGTAAAATTACTCAGTACTGCTGTTTCTATTCCACAGTTGCCTGAGACTATACACATTCTCCACATACTCCACATCTGCTCGGTAAATTTAGCAGAAGCTCTTCAAGGCTTGACAAACCAATGAGAAGACATTTTGTGTTTGGCTTACAGAAGTTGTAGTCCCTGCCTCAACAAAAACACTGGTCAAACTCTCTTTAGTCAAATACTGAATTATGTGACTTACCAGCAAGTCTGTGTAATGTGGAAACCTTTGTAGCAGCAGTGTTGAGAACAGAAGTATGTAGCAGTTAGCGGAGTTTCTATTTCAGAGGGAGTGTTTCCATTTCCAAATGGGTGGGGGGAAAGGAACTTCCTTTTCATTCAAACAACATTAGTCTTTACCATATGAACAAACAGCTGTGAAAAGAGAGTAATCTCAGACACTGGAGAAAGGAATCTACTTCAGCTGATTCACATAAGCAGGCAGCACTTCACAAAATAAAAGTAATTCATCTGTCTTGCCCTGCAATAGAGGAGGAAATGAGTTAATTAAAGATTAAATAAAATATAAATCAATGAATGGATCATTTAAGGTGTTACAGTTACCCCCCCCCCCCCCCCCCCCCCCAAAAAAAAAAAGAGTACATTTTTAAGATATCAATTCTAAGATAAACCTTTAAGTAGTGCAAATATTAGAAATTGAATATAAACTTTAAAAACAAAGTTAACGTTTAAAATTTTGGTATATGGCAAAGCAACCGTATTTGCTTTGGCATTAATTTAACACATTTTATAACTGGCAAAATTATGCATATGTGCATGTAAATCTGATTTCAACATTTTCTTTTTATTAATCTATAAACCCGTAGATTTTTTTTTAATCTGTACTATTGTCATAATGTTTGTGTGTTTGTGTACATGCTTATACTACATTATGGGGAACAAATTTCCCCACAAGGACAGTAAAACCTGAGATCACCTACCTTGTTGGGCCCAGCCAGCATTCCCCACGAGGAAAAATACTTATTAAATATACTAAACAATTTATTTTTTTGAAAATGAAAAAATGCAGAAAGGATTCTGTGAGGGTTATGTTTAGGGGTAGAGGATATAAATCATCGTTATTTCTGTTCATAAAATGTATGGAAGTCTATTGAGAGTCTGTTAAAATAATAATAGCATTATTTTAATCAACCATCTCCACATAGCGTGATGATTTAAAGTTAATTTGAGCAACTCCTATTAAAGACAATGTCTCACCACACCAACATTCTGACATGTCTGATCGCTGACTTACAGTTTTTTTCTGATTTTCCCTCAGCCATATAATGAATGAGTTGATTGAGACGGAGAGGCTGTATGTGGATGAGCTACAGAGCATCATAGAGGTACATGAATCACACAATTTTTTCAGATTAGACAGGAAACATGAAATGGTTAGGAAGGTGTAAAATAAGGCACACAACCAGAAGCAACCAGATTACTCTTTTAAACTGAATTTGTTTGAGAACATCATGCTAGTCAGCTGCACTCCCAGTACATTCACATACACACAAAAATAAAGTTATCTTAAATAAAAATGTAATTAAATTAAATTAAATTAAATAAAAAAAAAACACACCTTTTAAAGGGACACACACTCAAGATCTCACACAGAACTTATATAAATCACATAAAAATTCATTTGATTTTTCATTTATTTAAACTTATATCAGTTATTTAAGATTTCACCCAGACCTCAAAATAAATTTGTTTAAAAAAATGATTTGCTTTTTATTTAATAATAATTACAACAAAAAAAATCAATTACTCAAAATCACTTACGGACCTCATATAAATAACTTAAAACTTAAAATTTTAATGTATTTAGAAAAATAAATCAATAACAAGATCAGACATGGACCTCATACTGTATACATACATAAATCCTGCACACTCCACACCTGCACAATAAAGGCATTGTATTTACTGTCTCTTCTCGTCTTTAGGGACTCATTTGTTGTAACTAAGTATGTGTACAATAGTATTCTAGCTGTGTATTAGTTTACTAGCAACATGGCTAGAATTTCTGTGTATTTAAAATGTTGTGAAATCTTTGTTGGCTTTTGAAGCCGGGTTACAGTAGCTAGCTGCAGGGCTGTTTCTAGGTGTATGCAAACAATAGGCAGCTACTGAAATATTTTGAATAACCATACCATCATTATAATCTAGTGCATAGCCATCTCAGCTGTATTATATCTTGTATGAAATAGAATTTTACTCTAAAAATGTTTAAACATACTGGGAATGTCATTTAACCTTGATTTAGTTCACAGAATTATAGGGTAATGTTTACCAATTGAAGTTTTTGTAACGAAAAGGCAATGATATACAACATTTGTGTTTTCATTTGGGAATTTTTTAATTGACTTAATTTTATTTCATCTAGAAAATGTTGGAAAAGTACACAAAATAATAATTTAATATAGACTTTATTTAATATAGATGAAGGAGAATTTGGGGGTACCAAATGGAATGGTCCGAAACAGCCCTGGCAAGCTTTCCTAATATTTGTGATTGGTCAAGTTAATAAGAAAGCATTCACAAAATACAGGAAGTATACAAATAAATGGATATGTCATCAATCAAAACTAGTATATTAGTTTAAAAAAATGAAGCATTTTCTTAGTGTTGTGGCCTTAATTTGGTATTTGCCAATAAAGTGTGACAAATTTAAATGATGATAGAATTTGAATTTTTGGGTGAACTTATTAAAAGTTTAGAGATCCTGCTAGTTTGTTGACAATGACTATTTCTATTTTTGTGACCGCAACAATACAGGGTTATGCCGCAACACTGGATGATCCTGAATTGATCTATTTGATCCCACCATCTCTGAAAAACAAGAAGGACGTTCTGTTTGGAAATCTGCCTGAAATCTACGAGTTTCACCAGAAGTAAGGAAAGTGAAGAAGTCAGAGGTTTTTAACACAGTAACACAAGTGCCAGACCCTCCCCCAGCATGCGCACACATACCACAACTGGTTGGGCTAGTTTTTTTTTCTTCTTCTTCTTTTTTCTTCTTTTTCTTTCCCCATAATAACAAAAACCCATAAGACTAGGAAAATAGTTATCATATTGCACAATAATGAGTAATAGTATGTTTGAATCACTAACTCAGTATTTTTAAATCAGTAAAAGATTTTTAACTCATGATTTTACATGACAGTAGCTCCTTATTTTTGTCTTGTTTGCCAGTGAGGTATGAAAAATAAGCTTAATTCAAATTATATTTATTCTCTCTATATTTTGTTATTTCTCTTAAAACAAGACTTATTATTTTATGTAATTTTGTTTCTCAAGTAAATGTATCTTGTTTGACCAAAAATACTGAGTAGGAAAACATTTATTTGCATTGTTTTGTGTCTATAGTCTGTGTTGCTAACCGATAGGGCCAATAGTTTTGCTGACCTCATGCTAGCAATTATTGCTCTGAAGTTCATTGTCACCAATGAGGAGTCAAGTTACAGGAAAGTCCATGGTTTTTGACAAGAGTGGGATCTATAGCAACCCCAGAGCTGTGTTGCATGCCTATCCCCCACAAGCCAATTCCCAGCACCTGTTTTATAGACTGTCAATCAGTCACAGATAAACAACACCTCAGCATTGCCCGTCACTCCCAGCTTTAGCCTTGTTTTTGTGCTCTTACAATCCTTGAAACATAAGCCTTTCATCAGGTCAGTAATGAAAGGCTTGAAAAGGCTTTTGTGTTTGTTATGCTGCCACTGTATGTGGTATACCTATATGTTTGGCAGAGATGAAAGATTTTACAGTTAAGCTTCAGTTATGTGGATTTAATTGAAATTATATCAACAGTCATGTTTTCCGTTACTGTAAACTTCAACTTTCAGATATTACGTCACCAACACCTCTCTCTCTCTCTCTCTCTTATTATTCGGCTGTCCTGTTTTTTAAATTCTGCCCCTCCTGCTCTTTTTCGCTCTTTTTTTTGTGTTTTTCCACTCCTGTTTACCTCTCATACACTGGCCCCTGAAAGTATGTAGACAGGTAAATCACACTTTAAAATATGTGACTGTCTTTGCATTATATAACAAAAATGACACCAAATGACATTTATTTAGATATGTTTTCAATTGTGAAATTATAAAATGTTGTCACTTTGTGGAACATGTCCATAGTTAATGTGATAAACTACAGTTGTGGTTACTCTGTGAGGGCACCTGTGTGAACCTGAGGGTAACTGATTTCAAACATCTTGTAAAAATTACCTAGAGACGGTTAAACATTTGCATTTATGTGTTTGGCAGACACATTTATCAAAATCGATTTACAGTGCATTCAAGGTTGTATCAGGTTAAAGTTGGTTAAAAGTCTGTTGTTTAAAAAATATGGCTAAAAAGTGAAGTTATGTGCAAATGCCACTTGATTAGGTATCTATTTTCTATTGCGTTGACATTTAGTGTGAGTTAGAGTTGGCACGTTTAGTTCTCATTTACATAACATTTTACATTTTTAGATGCAAAGCACTTACAAATGAGGAACGTCACAAGCAAACTTACTGTATGTTCCTATAGCTCAGCTGGTAGGACATGGCACTAGCAATGCCAAGATCATGGGTTTGACTCCCAGGGAACTGAAAAAATTTTGAGTATATCTGGATGCACTGTCACTGTCATATCAAGATGCTTGTACCACTGGCTTGTTTTGTGAATGATGCCTTTTTTCTATTCTAATTTCTACCCCACTCTTTGTGCAGAACATTTCTCAAAGAGCTGGAAAACTGTGCAGAAAAGCCTGAGTTGGTGGGGACGTGTTTTTTAAAGCGGGTGAGTGACATGATGGATTGAGATTAATGTTGCAGTGTGTGAGACGGATTCTTAACACTGTCACTATCTGGTGTCTTACAGAAAGAAGAGTTGCAGATCTATGAGAAATATTGTCAGAATAAGCCACGCTCTGAGGCGTTGTGGCGGCAATGTGGGGACAGCTTGTTCTTTCAGGTGAGGCATTTAGCCCTGTTTATGTTAATTTCATTACTTCCATATGTAATGGTTTTACTTCCCTAGTAAACACAATATTTATCACTTAAATATTTATTTATTTATAATAAACACATCTCTCTTTTAAATGTATACACAAATACTTTTTTCAACTTAAAGTGGATTTTGATGCAGGAGTGCCAGAAAAGGCTGGATCACAAGCTTTCGTTAGATGCATACCTGTTAAAGCCTGTGCAGAGAATCACCAAATACCAGCTGTTGTTAAAGGCAAGTCCTTCAATCTTATACTGCTTTGTTACACGTGTTCGTTTTAAAATAAATATGGGGACCTATTATTTTCTAAGCTTATAGACTCCTTTTTAGAAAGTTTTTAGAACTTTTTCCCTTTCTACATATGAAGTCAAGCATTATTTAGTCCTTCTATGAAGCTGTTTTCCTTGTAGGGACTAAAACATTGGTCCTCACATAATTGGATTTGGTCTACACTAATATGGTCCCCTCAAAGATAGCAACACCTGTCACACACAGACTTTTTGAGTGTATGCACTAGATTTAAAAAGGAAATTCTCAGCTTTCTAATTATATAATTATTATGTTGGTGTGACATGACCAACATACTTTTATTCTACAGACATGGTTTAGGGTTTTTTCAAAATCCCTAAACAGAGACTGAAATTATCAACAGTAACTCCTAGACCTTTCAAGTTGCATCCACCAAACTCAGCATAGACCTTCAGACTGTTCTGACAGTATATCTCATTCGAAATCAGTGTAACCATTGTATATTAGCGTGTAGTGTGTTAGCACATTAGCACCATGAATGCAGAATGTAAACATTACAAATTACACATTATCTCCTGCATATGTATTACTTTAAATCATCATCAAGTGGTTAGAAAAGATTTTTCTGATCTCAAGTGAATTCTGCTCTTAGAATGAGGCATGAAGTCATTGATAACACATTTTAATATCACACAAGTTAAGGTTTTGCATGTTTTGTGCATACTCATATTTAAATGCACCTCTAAACACCTCCCCCAGTGATGTTGCCAGTGTCTGAATGTTCGAAAACAGTATGCTGTTGCTTAGCTGTAAGAAGATATAGGGAGGGGCTGTTCCACATAAATAGCACTCCTCATGTGAAGCAAACAGGAAAGGTGACACGAGTCTAAAAAGTTTGAATATACATAGCACATACACATTTTGGGTAAAAGAGACAGATTTATATTATTTAAAATTATTTTGTATCAATAATTTCCAGTATTAAATGTAATATATTTATTGTCACAATTTCTCATGTTTCTTCCTCAATCTTGGATTTACTTTTTCACTGAGCTCATTACAGTGCATTGTTGAGTTGCTTTCCCAGGGAGGGATACATAAGATGCTACCTTAGAAATGAGGTGCATTATTAAAGCAGCTCACTAGGTTTTGTAATAGACCCTTTGTGTGCTATATCTTCTATAAGTGATCAGAATTGCAGTTCCCCGTTTGTCGCTCACTTCGACGTTGTGTCGAAGAAGTGACACTAGGGGTCTCTCTTGAGCGCCGAATATACCTATGATCTATGAAAAAAGGCCAATGAGAAGTTGGCAAACAGAATTTGCATGTCCCGCCCCCGGACATACGGGTATAAAGGGGGGGAAATGCGTCTGTTTCATTCAAAATTTCTTCAGAGCTGATGGTCGTGTATGCAGCGAGCTGCGAGTCACAAACCTGTTCCTCTTCCTCTGAGCGATTGCTGTTGGATCTACGGCACACTTCAGCAGCTTTCTCCTTCTCTGCACGGCAGTGCAGTTTGCCCCTGGCGCTTTGACAGCGCAAACTAAAAGAGTGTTTGTTAAAAGAGTGATTTTCTCTTAAAAGAGTATTTTCCTCTAAAAGAGCAATAACACAGTGGTGTTGAACGTCCTTTTCAGGACGCATGTTTTTAAAGATGCCTTTCCGCCCCGTGTAGTTCCTGGATGTGGTAGAGTACGCTATGCTCGCACAATGTAGGCAAAACATAAACCACCACCCTCATACAAACATTTACTTAGATATTTAAATGAAGCTTATTGTAATTACTATAAACTAACTCAAACTTGAACCCTACCCCCAAAAGGAAAAGAAAACAACAAATATTTTTTTTATTATTAAAAAAAATATAATATAAATAATTTTTCCAAATGAGGACATCACCAGATATCTCTGAAGAGATGTTTTGCCAATCTATGCTAACTTCTGGGAACAATTTGGGTCCCCAACCTTTAACTAAGTGTGCACACAACCGTCTCGGTTACGTATGTAACCTCCGTTCCCTGATGGAGGGAAAGAGACGTTGTGTCGAAGAAGTGATACTAGGGGTCTCTCTTGAGCGCCGAATATGCCTCTGATCTATGAAAAAAGGCCAATGAGAGTTGGCGAACAGTATTTGCATACCCCGCCCCCGGATACGGATATAAAGGCGAGGGAAATACGCTCGTTCATTCAGGATTTTTCTGAGGAGCCGGGAGTGTTGCGGGCACCTCAGCGGCTCGGCTCAGCGACGTGGCCGGGAAGACACAACTTCTCGTTCCCTCCATCAGAGAACGGAGGTTACATACGTAACGTGTCGCTCACTTCGACGTCGTGTCGAAGAAACGACACTAGGGGTCCACTTCAAATCACGCCATGCGCTGAGCCGTGTATGTGTGCCGCTGACACAGAAGCGGGCAGGTATTTCACGTGCACAAGCGACCAACTGTGTTCAGGCTGCATGTACTCTTCCCCAATGCCCCGAAAAAGTCGTCGGGATCCCTTTGGTTACCCTAGAGGGGAACAAGGCGACGCTTCCAACTAGGGAACGGGCTAAGCCTGGCCGGGCCTCTTTTCTCTCTATGTTTTCTCGGCATAGAGCAATAGCAGCCGGGGCCCTTACTGCATCGTGGGAAGGGGGTCTTACCCGAATTCCTATTCATTCAGGGGGAAAAGACCCTGTGGCCTGAAAGGGGAGGTAGAGGTGGCAAAATACATCACATGGCCTCTTCTGTCACATGTGGGAAAATGGCGCAGTAGTAGATCCAGCCTCGAGGAGGGGGAGTTGCTACAACATGGCGACCGGAGGGCAGCGAAGGACTGCCTAAGGGAGAAGCGGGTCAGCTCGTGAGGTGACCATACCATGGAAGTACACACAGGAGGAGTCCGCGCAGGAGGCCTGATCTGTGGAGCACCTATTCCAGTAGGGTTAGCCTGGGGTACCCGTAGTGGACTGGGTCGGCAAGTTCCTCCGCTGAACTGCGGACCCAAGAGGGCAAGGGAGGAATCGACCAGGAACCTAAAAGAGGTCTCCTGGGAAGAAGGCACACTGTTTTACCTTGAGAGAGGGAAAGGGCGCTGGACGCAAGTGATTCACCCGGTCAGACCGTTGACGTGTACCGAGTTCTATGGGCTCAGACCTGAGAAAACACGGGACGAGACTGACTCAACCCTGAGATTGTAAAATCTCGCAAAGGTGTTAGGTGTTGCCCAGCCCGCAGCTCTGCATATGTCTACTAGGGAGCTGCCCCTAGCCAGTGCCCATGAGGATGGAACCGTGGGGGGGGGGGGGGGGGGGGCATGGCCTGGGTGTGATAGGCCAACTGAATGGCGTCCATGACCCAGTGGGACAGCCTCTGTTTGGAGAGAGCGTTCCCTTTCTGCTGTCCGCCAAAGCAGACAAAGAGCTGCTCAGAGCGTCAGAAGCTCTGGGTGCGTTCCAGGTAGGCACGCAAAGCACATACCGGACACAGCAGTGAGGGGGCTGGGTCTGCCTCCTCCCGGGGCAGCGCTTGCAGGTTCACTACCTGATCACTGAAGGGCGTGGTAGGAACCTTGGGCACATAGCCCGGTAGAGGTCTTAGGATCACATTTGTGTCTGCCGGACCGAACTCCAGGCAAGTGTTCGTTAGTAGAGAACGCTTGCAGGTCCCCGACCCTCTTGATGGAGGCGAGCGCGATCAGCAGTGCCGTCTTTAGGGAGAGGGCCCTGAGTCCAGCTGATTCTAGTGGTTCAAAAGGGGATCTCTGAAGACCGGCGAGGACCACCGAGAGCTCCCAGGAGGGGAACAGGTTTGGACGGGAGGGATTTAGCCTCCGGGCACCTCTTAGGAACCTGACAATTAAGTTGTGTTTACCCAGGAACTTGCCGTCTACTGGGTCGTGGTGAGCTGCGATAGCGGCAACATACACCTTCAAGGTGGAAGGGGACAGCCACCCCTCCAACCTCTCCTGTAAGAACAGGAGCATTGACCTAACTGCACACCTCTGTGGGTATTCTGCCCGGGAAGAACACCAATTCACAAACAGATGCCATTTCAGGGCATAGAGTTGCCTTGGTTGATCGTGGCTACGACCATGGGTGGTAGACCAGCTAGATCTTCCACGTCCTGTCCAGGGACCAGACGTGGAGGTTCCAAAGGTCTGGATGCAGATGCCAGAGCGTGCCCCATCCCTGAGAAAGAAGGTCCTTCCTCGGGGGAATTTGCCAGGGAGGGGCTGTCGCGAGGAGTACAAGGTCCGAGAACCAGGCCCGGGTGGGCCAGTAAGGAGCCACAAGAGTGACTTGTTCCTCGTCCTCCCTGACCTTGCACAGCACCTGTGCAAGAAGGCTCACTGGGGGGAATGCGTACCTTTCACAGCCCCACTGGCCAGTAGTGTGCCAGTGCATCTGCCCGGAGGGGAGCCTCTGAGCGAGCGTACCAGAGCGGGAAGTGGGAGGTGTCTCGGGGGGCAAACAGGTCTACCTGGGCCTTGCCAAACCGTTCTCAAATCAGCTGAACTGTATGAGTGGGGGTGAAGCCTTCACTCTCCGCCAGGCAAGCATTGTCTTGAGTTGCTGCTGGCTCCAAAGGAGGAGACGACGGGCGAGTTGAGACATGTGGTGGGATCGTACGCTGCCTTGGCGTATTTATGTACGCCACCGCAGTGGTGCTGTCCGACCTGACCAGGATATGTTTGTCTCGAACTAACGGGAGAAACTTCCGCAGGGCCAAAAGGATGGTCAACAACTCGAGGCAGTTGATGTGCCAACGCAGCCGGGCCCCTTTCCAATGTCCCGCTACTGCGTGCCCGTTGTAAACGGTGCCCCAACCCGATCTGGCCTTTTTTCATAGATCAGAGGCATATTCGGCACTCAAGAGAGACCCCTAGTGTCACTTCTTCGACACGACATCGAAGTGAGCGAAGACGTATAGTTAAGAAAAGAGACACACTTACACACACAAACTCGACATGTTTTTAATATACTATGTATTTTACAGGAGATGCTGAAATTCAGTAAGAACTCAAAAGGCACAGCTGAGTTGGAGGAAGCTTTGTCTACCATGCTGGACATCATCAAATCAGTCAATGACTCCATGCATCAGATCGCTATCACTGGCTTTGAGGTTTCTGCACTTCAATTATTTTTAGATATAATATTTTTTTTTAATATTTAAATGATATCCAGGTTCACGCAGAAACATGACAAGAAATGACAAGGAACAAGAAAATGACTTAAATGTTTTCCACAAAGTACAAAGGCATTCACTGACTTGTCATGTCCTTATTTAACATAAATAAGACATGTTAAGATAAGATAAGATTTTGTGTGTACATATGTTGTTATGTGCTTTTTGGAATCTGCTTTTGTACGTGTGCTAACATTATATATGGAGGGGGGAGAGGGGTGTTTGAAAGGGAGTGAATTGCCCCACTAATCTTGTCTTTTTTATAAATCAACATTAATAAGAATTTGGTACTTAATGCCAGTAAATTAGGCATTGGCTCCTTTTTTGATGTGATGTCGAACCTTTAACCTCTTTAACTCTGAGGCATTTTTGGGCTGTTGTCTGCAATTTTTCAGTCTCAAATTTAAATGCTCACTATTTATACAATTGACAAAGTTGATCTAATTTTTCCGGAGATTCTGAAAATGAACGCTTTCATTTGATATATAATTTGTCTATTTAAGTGAAATTTTAAAGACTTTTATATTCATATTAATATTTCTACCACTTGAAATTTAGGTGGTGCTGATTTGCATTGAGAATGATTTCAGGCCTTATTTTGTTATTTGATGTAACATAAATTCAGAAGTGTTGGTTACCTATAAAATGTTTAGTTCCCCGTCTGTTGCTCACTTCGACGTTGTGTCGAAGAAGCGACACTAGGGGTCTCTCTTGAGCGCCGAATATGCCTCTGATCTAAGAAAAAAGGCCAATGAGAAGTTGGCAGACAGTATTTGAATACCCCGCCCCCGGACATACGGGTATAAAAGCAGGGAAATACGTCGAGTTCATTCAGAAATTTTCTTCGGAGAACGATGGTAGTGCATGCAGTCTGCTGCAAGTCACACACCCGTTCCTGCTTTCTTCCTCTGATGCTCTGCTTGCTGTTAGATCTACGGCGCACTACAGCGGCTTTTCTCCTTCTCTGCACGGCAGTGTAGTTTGCCCCTGGGCGCTTCGACAGCACAGAGAAACTTAAAAGAGTGTTTTGAAAGAGTGATTTTCTCTGATTAAATGAGTATTTTCCTCTAAAAGAGCATAATACACAGTGGCGTTGAACGTCCTTTTCAGGATGCGTCTTTTTAAAGATGCCCTTCCGCCCCTGTATAGTTCCTGGATGCGGTAGAGTACGCTCCGCTTCAGACGGCCACAGGCGATGTCTCGTGTGTCTGGGCAGCGATCACACCGAGGCAGCGTTTGTGAATGGCTCATGCTCTCATTGCGAGGGCATGACCATGGCAACTTTGCGGTCGTGGCTTGCTTTCAATAGAAAGCATGCCACTCCAGCCACCCTCCGCATTGCTCCTTCTTCCCACAAGATTGAGGACGATGCGGCTGGCGATGAAGGCGTTCTGGGGATGGCAGCGGGTGCCCCCTTGGACCACCCGCCTCCCAGCACGCTTTTGAATCCCGTCCGTGCTCGAGGCAACAGCGGCTCGCGTCACAGCCAGCCTGCATATCCTCTGGAGCTTGAGGTGGATGAGCTCGCCGCTGCATTGGAGAGCGCGGCATCTGACGAGGATGACTCCCCTGGGCTGCCGCCTTCGGGCCAGCACGCCCAGGCTGAGGCTGACACCCAGATGGCCGACATGCTTTCCCGGGCCACTCGCTCATGCGCTCTCGCTACCCTCGACGGTGGAGCGGCCCAAGGGTACACGGTGTCCTCCACCTGTGTCCTGGAAACCCTACCACCTGGCGGAGTCACCCGGTGCTCCCTTCCAAGGCCTGTAGGACAACATCCTTGCTGACCGCGAAAGCCTACAGTGCCACCGGACATGCCGCTTCCGCCCTGCACGTCATGGCCCTCCTGCAAGTCCACCAGGCCAAGGGCTCAAAGATCTGCACGGGGGTAGCCCTGATCCCGATGTGCTGCAGGAACTGTGCTCAGTGACTGACCTTGCCCTCAGAGCTACGAAGGTCACAGCGCAGTCACTCGGGCAGGCGATGGCCACTCTCTTGGTCCAGGAACGTCATCTGTGGCTGAGCTTGGTCGAGATGCGTAAGACCGACAAGGCTCGCTTCCTCAACGCCTCTGTCTCCTATGAAGCACCCTGCTCTGCCTTAACCCAGGCCCAGCTCTCAGCCCCTGCGTCGAGCACCCCGCAGGAAGCAGACACCCCCCATCTCACGGACCACCTCGAGCACCCTGAAGGCTTTCAGGTGCTCCTGAGACGTTCGACCCACAGCCCGAGATGTTAGATCCGGAGCTGGTAAGACCACTCCATCCCCCCGGTGGAGGTCCGGGAGGAAAATCTTTTATTGGATTTATTTCATTTGCCGCCCCCCCCCAACATGGGGCTGCGCTACCCACATTCTCAATAACAGAACTATTTCCTTTGTCTCTGGGTCACCTGGCCTACAAATGCTGTTCTCACGGCACCCTGCCGCCAGATCTCTACAGTCTCGGCATGCTGGACGCGGACCCCCCGCCTTCCACCCCACGACTGTTCCACGGCCGGCCGGTTCCGACGAGACTAGAGGACGCCTACACTGGACCTCCTCCTCAGTCACTAACCCGCCCCCTGCTGGGTGTGCAGAGGTAGGTAAGTGTCTTTTCTCAGCACTAGAGCCTCGGGACGCGTCTTCGCCTGCCAACGCCATACTACCTGCTCCGCCCTGCTGCGAAGCCCTGCCGGGTATGTCAAAAATAATCGTCTCCTTGGTGCCCTTAGCACGGAGCTTGGATGCGTGACTTTCACTTCCCAACCCGTTACGCTGGCTGGCCCAGACTATCCGACTCGGTTACACAATTCAGTTTGCCAGGCCCCCGCCCCTCCTCCATGGCGGTCACACCGCTGGGGTTGGTGCATATGAGACCGCTTCAGCAATGGCCCCAGACTCAAGCATGGCACCGCGGCACGCAATGTGCGACTATCACCCCTGCCTGTGCTAAACGTCAAAACCCTGGACAGACCTCTGCTTTCCGCGGACAATTGACCCCTTGTAGCAGGTGTCCCAACGCGTCCTGGCCATGACCGACGCATCCAAACTGGGTTCAGGCACCGTGTGCAATGGGCACGCAGCCACAGGCCATTGGAAAGGGGCCCCACTGCGCTGGCATATCAATTGTCTAGAGTTGCTGACTGTTTCTTTGCCCTGCGGAAGTTCCTCCCGTTAGTTTGGGACAAACATGTCCTATTCAGGTCAGACAGCACCACCGTGGTAGCGTACATAAATCACCAATTGCTCCCGCCACATGTCACGACTCTCCCGTCGTCTCCTCCCTTGGAGTCAGCAGCGACTCAGGTCACTCATATCCCCGGCAAACTCAATGTGGTAGCGAAAGCACTGTCACGACAACGCTTGCCCAGCAGAGAGTGGAGGCTTCACTCCCAGTCAGTCCAGCTGATGTGGGAACGGTTTGGCAAGGCCAAGGTAGACCTGTTTGCCTCCCGAGAGACCTCCCATTGCCCGCTCTGGTATGCCCGAACAGAGGCTCCCCTCGGGGCAGATGCACTGGCACACAGCTGGCCTGTGGGGCTGCGCAAGTATGCATTTTCCCCAGTGAGCCTTCTTGCACGGGTGCTGTGAAAGGTCAGGGAGGACGAGGAACAATCACCCTGGTGGCTCCTTACTGGCCTTCTCGGGCCTGGTTCTCGGACCTTGTACTCCTCGCGACAGCCCCTCCCTGGCGAATTCCCCTGTTTTTTGAATTATTTTTATATATATATATATATATATATATATATATATAAATAAAAATCGCAGACTTCTCTAACGTAAATTAATCTGAATCTCTTGTTCAACTACGTGACTGGCTAATATATAAAAAATCATATTTGTGAGTGATTTAGTTTGTGCACATATGCATTTGTCTTTCAGGGCAATATTAATGATTTGGGCAAGCTGCTCATGCAGGGGTCCTTCAATATTTGGACAGACCATAAGAAGGGTCACAGTAAAGTAAAAGACTTGGCCCGCTTTAAACCCATGCAGAGGCACCTATTTCTCTACAACAAAATGATTTTGTTCTGCAAGAGACGCGAGGAGACATCTGATGGTCATGAGAAATCCCCCTCCTACAGCTTCAAACACTCATTAAAGGTGCTACAGAACTCATCACAGCATACATTTCTGGCAGAAAATGTTGTAGGTTGCACAATAGTTCATTTGGTTGAACAGCATATTTCATTTTTATACAATTCTGAAGATGTTATCAGCCTTTGAAGAAGCAATTTAGCAACTTACTATTTGCCTTAGGGTATTTTCTCTCTATAGCAAATATTTAACAAATTATTCTGCTGTTTTATTGACTGAAAATGATGTATGTGTACCTGCAACAACAAAAATAAATCTCTCTAGAGATGGCCTATCATTTCTATTTAAAGCAGCAATGTATTTAGAATACTAAGCACTGAAAATGGGGGAGCAACCCAAAACAATTTAAATTTTTAACAAAATGTATTTGAATAAATATTCTGTATATGATGTTTAATCAGGTAACAACAGACAACTGATTATTGGTGTTTCATTATAGATGAGCTCGGTGGGAATCACAGAAAATGTAAAGGGAGACATCAAGAAGTTTGAAATCTGGTACAATGGTAGAGAGGAAGTATACATCATTCAGGTAAGGCTCAATGTCACAAGAAGACTTACAATGAATTGCATGTCACATTTATTTTAATAAAGCACTACATATTTTTTTTTAAATGTTATCCCTCTTTTCTCCCAATTTGGAATGCCCAATTCCCACTACTTAGAAGGTCCTCATGGTGATTGAGGATTACTCATGGTTACTCACCTCAATCTGGGTGGCGGAGGACAAGTCTCAGTTGCCTCTGCTTCTGAGACTGTCAATCCACGCATCTTATCACGTGGCTCGCTGTGCATGACACCACGGAGACTCACAGCACGTGAGGCTCATACTACTCTTTGTGAACTACGCACAATTTACCACGTGCCCCATTGAGAGCGAGAACCCCTAATCATGACCACAAGGAGGTTACCCCATGTGACTCTACCCTCCCTAGCAACCGGGCCAATTTGTTTGCTTAGGAGACCTCGCTGGAGTCACTCAGTACACCCTGGATTCGAAGTTGCGACTCCAGGGGTGGTAGTCACATCTTTACTCGTTGAGCTACCCAGGCCCCCACACTACATATTTTTAAAGTCCCTGTGAAGTGACTTGACGAGCGCAGTTCGATTTGGGTGCAAAATTTTTATGTATTTCTTAATACAACAAGAAGCAGGGGCAGGGCATGTTGAACGACTTGTCCCATTTTTAAAAACAGCCAATAGGCTTTAGTATACAGCCACACACATACCCTTTTCCACTATGCTGCTCATCACACACACACACACATACCCTTTTCCACCATGCTGCTGATGTCAGAGCCACTTACCAGGGAAACTTGAGAAGCGATCTCAATACCGGCCAGCTTTCCAAAGACTTGAGAACTGAACGATGATCTAACTAACAACATGAATCCATATCCATTCAGAAGTGAACATCCCTATGCCCTATTCCCTTTGAAGAAAATTACCCTCCACTGTGAGAGATTTAGATGGAAATCTGTTTGGAATGACACCGCAGCATGACTTCAAATCAAATCAAATCAAATCACTTTATTGTCACACTACTGTGTACACGAGTGCAACAGTAGGTGAAATTCTTGTGTGCAGTTCCGAGTAACATTGCAGTAATGACAGTGACGACATAAACCACTTTACAATAAACAACATATTACACAAAACAATTTACATAACAAATGTACACAATACACACAATGTAGAATACACATACACTAGATACGGGTATAAATATATATAAACACTAATTGAATTGGGAGAATATATTGACAAGAGTGATGATTAATAAAGTGCAGTGCTGATTGTTGATCGTGAGAGATCATGTGTTCAAAAGTCTTATTGCTTGTGGGAAGAAGCTGTCATGTAGTCGGGTGGTGCGGGTCCTGATGCTGCGATACCGCCTGCCTGATGGAAGCAGTGAGAGCAGCCCATGACTCGGGTGACTGGAGTCTCTGATGATCCTCCGAGCTTTATTCACACACCGTCTGTTATATATATCCTGGAGGGAGGGAAGCTCACCTCCGATGATGTTTCTGGCCGTTCGCACCACCCTTTGCAGGTCTTTGCGGTTGTGGGCGGTGCTATTGCCGTACCAGGCGGTGATGCAGCCAGTCAGGATGCTCTCTACAGTGCTGGTGTAGAACCGTGTGAGTATGTGGTGGTTCATTCCAAACTTCCTCAGCCGTCTCAGGAAGAAGAGGCGCTGGTGAGCCTTCTTCACAACGGCCTCAGTGTGGACGGACCATGTGAGTTCCTCAGTAATGTGGACACCGAGGAACTTGAAGCTGCTGACTCTCTCCACCGGTGCTCCATTAATGGTGATGGGGCTGTGTTCTCTGTCTTTCATCCTGAAGTCCACCACAAGCTCCTTGGTTTTACTGACGTTGAGGAAGAGGTTGTGCTCCTGACACCAGCGTGTCAGAGTGTGCACCTTCTCTCTGTAGGCCGTTTCATCATTGTCAGTGATCAGACCTACAACCGTCGTATCGTCAGCAAACTTAATGATGGCATTGGAGCTATGTGTTGCCACACAGTCATGTGTGTAAAGGGAATACAGGAGTGGGCTGAGAACACAGCCCTGCGGGGCTCCAGTGTTGAGGGTCAGTGATGAGGAGATGTTGCTGCCCATTCTAACCACCTGACGTCTGCCTGACAGGAAATCCAGGATCCAGCTGCACAGCGAGCTGTTTAAGCCCAGAGCCCGGAGTTTCTCATCAAGCTTGGAGGGCACTATGGTGTTGAATGCTGAGCTGTAGTCTACAAACAGCATTCTCACATATGTGTTCCTTTTTTCCAGGTGGGAAAGAGCAGTGTGTATTGTAGATGCAATGGCATCATCAGTGGAGCGGTTGTTACGGTAGGCAAACTGCAATGGGTCCAAAGAGGTGGGCAGAACAGAGCAGATGTGATCTCTGATCAACCTCTCAAAGCATTTGCTGATGATGGGGGTGAGGGCAACAGGACGCCAGTCATTTAAGCAAGTGATTTTTGATTGCTTCGGTACAGGCACAATGGTTGATGTTTTGAAGCATGTGGGGACTACAGACAGGGATAGGGACAAGTTGAAAATGTCCGTAAAAACACCAGCCAGCATGCTCTGATGACGCGGCCCGGAATGCCGTCTGGACCCGCGGCTTTACGGATGTTCACCCGTCGAAAGGATCAGGTTACATCCGCAACAGAGACGGAGAATGAACCATCATCTGTAGTATCGGCCGCGAGTGCTCTCTCTGTGAGGGCGGTGTTGTTGTCCTCGAAACGAGCATAAAATGTATTAAGCTCGTCCGGGAGAGAGGCAGCGGTGTTCATGGCGGAGTTTTTATTCCGTTTATAGTCCGTGATGGTGTTAATTCCCTGCCACATACTTGTGGTCTTGTGACTTGTGATCCCTTCGAAGTGCCCTGCAAAGGCATGATAGAACACAGTCAGATGAGCTGAACAGTTGTACGGGGCAGATGGGTTCTCGTTCTTAAAATCATTTCATTGGACAAGGTTCCTCAACTTCTATGTGACATCATGGATGTTCGGTGGGGTCTTTTTAACCAGAAGAGAGAGACTGCAGATTTTAAAGGTGCACTCAGTAATTTTTTCTTCATTAAAAAATCTTTACTCCTAAAGAAATGAATTGTATATTGTTAGTTCAGCCATATCAGTAACCTTATAAAAGCTGTTTTATTCTACATGGAGAGGGTCCCCCTCATAGGGACTGCCATGTTAGAATCTAATCTCAGTAACCACCCGGATAATGGACACTTTTACACTTGGATTCAATTAATTATGGCTGACTGTGTATAGTGAATTTCTACAAAGGCATCTGTAACTAAAACCTATTGATTTTGAATGATGCTGCATCCACGGCGCTAGGTGTCACTGTAAGTCCAAGATGACACTAACAAAAAAGTTACTGAGTGCACCTTTAAATTCTTATATCTTCTGAAAACAAATTTGTCAGTGCTTAAGAGTACACTAGTACTGTATATAGATGGCCTTAAATGTAATAGATATGGACTAAAAGCAGCAAAACTTACATTTTGATGTCACTGGGTGGGTGTGTTAAGGATAATACACTACAGTATATACTGAATATTCACATAAATCATATATTTGAATGAAAAACTACAGTGCACACAAACATCATATTTTGATGTTAGATTGCTGTAGTTATTAGACCCTCATTATAAGGTTATGTTGTTCTTTAATTGAAAAAGCATTTCATTTATGTATTTGTACTTGAGTTCAATGAACACTTCTTGTATCCTGTCGACCTTTATGTTTTACCTAATGTGTATCATTTTCTGAAATCTTTTTGTTATATCTCTCATCTATGCGAAGGAACTATTGTCCCATATTGGAAAGACTGAGTCAATGTTGCATATGTCTGACTCAGTGTTCTCTTTCAGGCCCCCTCTATGGATGTAAAGAACACGTGGGTGTCAGAGATCCGAAAAGTCTTAACGAGCCAGCTGGAGGCTTGCCGAGGTATTTCTAAGGGCATTTTGCCTCCCAAGACACTTGGTTCCAGCTTCCACATCCTATAACTCCACCATGAACAACACAATCTAACTTTACACAACCTAGCCTTGAAAACCACACCACAACATCACAATGAAAAAAAATATTCCCCCCAAAACAAGCTATCCAATTTAACATATTAAAGGTGCACTCAGTAAATTTTGTCTTTGTGTCATCTTGGATTTACACTGACACCTAGCGATTGGATGCTGCATCATTTAAAATCAGTAGTTTTCAGTTTAAGATGTCTTTGTAGAAATTAAGTATTCACATCCATGATTACGTTAACCAATGAGTGAAAGTGTCAAATAACAGGGGGTTACTGAAATTAAGCGAGTAGTATTCGGCCGGTCATATGATTCTAACATGGCAGCCCCCATGTGTGGACCCTCTCCATGTAGAATAAAACCGCTTTTATAATGTTATTGATATTACTGGAGTCCTCATTTTAATCTGAGTGGTCATGATTTACTACATATATTGCAAAATTACAATTCATGTCTTTAGGAGATAAACTTTTTTTAATGAGGATAAATAAATAAAAAAATACAGAATGCACCTTTAACTAATACATATCCTTGCTTTATAAATGGTAAAAAGAAATCTTACACAATATCTCCCTATATAATTATCCCAAACTTGTAGAACATCACCCTCTAAACTTACAATCCCAAATTTACACATCATCCAAAAATGTAATATCATCATCCACTTAATCCCAAATTTATGTCACCCTCTTATCGAACAATTTCAAACCCTGTGAACCTCAAACTTAAGGCTCGGTGGCATTTACCTTTGCATGATGGAAATTTGCATGCAAAGAAAGCATGGGCAGTTGTGAAACATATGTGAAACCCACAAAAACGACCTGTCAAACAGCCCCCTTTTTATGCTGCACTTCATAATCTGGTAAAGTTATCCTCCATAATTTACACAACATCACCCTCTGACCTAATTTATCATCCCAAACTCTTACAATTTCACCCTGAAACCCACAATCCTAACTTCAAAGCACCGTAAAACCTCACTTAAACACGAGTACTCATGCAGGTTCTTCCATTCCCAGTTCTTATCAGTACATAACGTGCTGAATGTGTAAACATTGAACAACCTCTGAAACCCCACCCCCCCTTTCTTCTTCTTCACTCAGAAGCCAGTCAGCTCCATCAGAAGATTACAGAAAATATTTACCATGCTCCCATGAGGTACTTAGTGTATGCGTGTGTGAGCGTTTGAATGCATACGTGTGCCTTTTATCTAATGGTTTTTTTTTTCACCATTTTGTTCTACTGACTGGTTGTTGTTCACTTTGTGTTCTTCTCTGACAGAAATATGCGCAAAACGGCTCTTCGACAGTCTGACTCTTCCAGTCCTGAAACGGGATACAGGCGGGCAGACACAGGCCCAAATCTGCGGCAGAAACGAGGTGAGTGCCTTTTAAAATCCTAATTAGAGAATTCACACTTAAACATCTCACTGCAATGTGCTATCTACCCTTTCTCTAACCAACCATTCAGGGTTATTCATCTTTTAGATTCACAGCAGTCAAAAAGCACTCTGGATTGCTGTCTTGCTTCCTCTCCTGCTCGCTTTTTCAGACATTTTAAGGTATTATCATTAATTAGGACATTATTTCTTATCTTGGTGGTAATGACTGTACAACAAATAATGGGAAATTGGTTACTGGAAGGCAGCTTAATGCTTCTTCCACTTTGCGAGGTATTTTGAGCGAAAGCCGGGCTATAATGCTATTAACATCTGCCCAAGCATAATGACTCATCATTATTCCAGAAAGGAGTCGGTCTGACCTGAATTTCTCCCATGCACCTCTGGATATCAAGTTAGCCTGATGTGCCTCAAACTAAATTCTGATTATCTTTCAAAGATTTGAGGGCACTAACCTGACAAACTCCAGTGATTCTTCCTAAAAAAGCACTCATTGTATCCATCTGGTTCTTTGTAAACACAACTTTGTTTTGACCCTAAATCTGGGAAGTTGGGTAAAGCCAGCCACTCAGATTAGAGCTTGCCATATAATGAAAGTGCTTGCCATTTTTGTGTGCAATTTGCATCAGATTGTCAGTGAATGGGCTGTGGGTGGTCCATGCGATCTGAGGCTGAGACTAGTGTGTGTGTGTTGCTGTCTGATTGAAGAGGAGAGGTGATTTAGCGTGAAGGTTGTTGGGCAATATAGGGATTTTGCTGCTCTGTAAATTTGCATGTTCTGAGTGTGTAAAGGATTCTGACAGATGTTTAGTTTCTCTGAGGATAGACGTGCTGATCCAATGCCCCTGATGAACCCACTCTGAAGGTAGTGCTGTGTTAAACTACAGCAGAACATTATGAGTTTCTGACCTTAGGTGGTGATGTTTAACAGTCATATGTGTCTCACTTCACTCTGACCTCAAACTATGAGGCCTCCAAAACATGCAACATGTCACAATTTGTGTTTTTTCTTCAATGACCAATGCGGACTGATGTCTAGAGAGCAGGGTGGGTAATGACGGTTAATGCCGATGTATACATGATACAGTTTTAATGACAGCAATTGTGATGTACAAAAAATTGCATGTTTAATTCAGCAAGTTGCATTTAGTTCTCATCTTTTAAATAAAATTTATTATTTTGCTTTTTTAATCAAATTTTGTGTAATTTGAGTCAGGAAGATATTCATTCATCACACTGGAAATGGAAGGTCAAGTCAAGTGTATCCCTTTATGAGATACATTATATCACAGTCTGATTGTTTCTGTGTTGTCCCTGCTAAAGTTAAACCTATGTTCCCCTTCTGTCACTCACTTGAAGTCTTTTTTAAAGATGCCTTTACATCTCTGTGTAGTTCCCGGGTGCGGTCATTACCTCTCCGCCTCTGACAGTCACTATCGCTGCCTTACGTGTCTGGGCAGTAATCACGTTGAGGAAGCGTTTCTGGATGGTTCATGTTCTTGCTGCGAGAACATGACCATGGCAACATTTAGGTCGTGGCTTTCCTTCTTCGGGAACTTCAGCTGTCCCCCTCCGCTGGTCCTTCTACCTACGGGTATGAGACCGCCCCGGTTGATGCTGAAGGCAATTCGGGGGCTTCTGTGGGTCCATTATGCTCGTTTGCTCCCGTACAGTTCTGGGATGAGACAGGCAGCTCATCTCAGTGCCAGCCTAATGTCTCTTTCGGAGCTCGCAGTTTGTATGAGATGTCGATCGCTGCAACAGAGAGCGCCTTGGTGATGTCAGACAACGAGGACTCGACTGGGCTGTCCCCTTCGTGTGTGCCAGCTCAGTCTGAGGCCGACGCTGAATTGCCTGCCGTACTAGCCTGGGCCACCAGTTAACGATTGGCTCTTTGGGTTGGCGTGCCACTCACGGCCATGCCCTCTCCAGTCCCTTTGTTCCCGGAAGTGCATGACGAGCTGATGAGTTAGTGGAAGGCACCTTTCACTGCCCAAACCTGATCCTTCAGCTCGCCCGCTATCACTATCTTCGACGGCAGAGCGGTCGAGGTTAATGCCGCGATTCCCCAGATGGATAAGGTGATCGTTGCACAACTGTGACCGCTGAACGCCCCCCGCAGGAGAGTGATGCCCCCCGCATCTCGACCCACCGCTAAGACCCGAGAATCCTCCCACTGCCCGCTCCCACTGGTATGCCCTGATGGGAGCTCCCCTCAGAACAGACGTGCTGGCACCCAGCTGGCCCCGGGGGCTGCACAAATGCGTGTTTCCCCCAGTGAGCCTACTAGCACATACCTTGTGCAAGGTTGGGGAGGATGAGGAACAAGTCACCCTCGTGGTGCCGTATTGGCCCACCCAGACTTGGTTCTTGGACCTCATGCTCCTCATGACAGCACCTCCCTGACAAATTCTCCTGAGGAAGGATCTTCTTTCTCAGGGACAGGGCACCATCTGGCACCCACACCCAGACTTCTGGAATTTCCATGTCTGGTCCCTGGACGGGAGGCAGAAGACTTAAGTGGTCTAACGCCTGCAGTGTTAAACACGGTCACTCAAGTGGGGGCTCCTTCTACAAGGCAGCTGTATACTCTGAAGTGGTGTGTGTTCGGTAAGTGGTGTTCTTCCTGATGCTAAGACCCCCAGAGATGTGCAGTCGGATCGTTGCTTTCCTCCGTACAGCAGAGGCGGCTGTCCCCTCCCCACTTTGAAGGTGTTTGTAACCACTATATCAGCGCACCATGATGCAGTAGACTGTAAGTTTTTAGGGAATATGACTTGATCATCAGGTTCCTGAGAGGCACGAGGAGGTTGAATCCTCCTAGGCCGCACCTCTTCCCTCATGGGACTTCTCCATGGTCCTCTAGGCCTTTGGAGAGCCCTGTTTGAGCCCTAGAGTGAGTCGAGTTAAAGGCCGTCTCAAAGATTTGAAGGTGTTTTTGGGCTCCAACGAGCGACCCCTAGTGTCACTAGATCGACACAACGTCTTGTTACCTCCATCAGGGAATGTAGATTACGACAGTAACCAAGACGTTTTTGTTATAGCTAGTGCCATGCTTTACCAATTGTGTAACAGGAAAACATTTTTATCATGACATTTTTATCATTATCATGATTAATCGCAGATTTTTAAGTGCTACAATTTCACACTTATATTCTTCTTTTCCTGTCAAAATGCATTAATTTACATCCAGAAATCAAAACAATATGTAAAAAATACTGTATAATGCTTTATGAACATTTTTCAAACATAACCTTCCATATATAAATATAGAAATGCACTAAAAGAGCAAAATTCAATTAGCATTAAACATTTCCAAAATCTAATTGGGAGTTTGACTAACTGAAATAACTAGTCCCCCCATAGATTGCATTTTTATTGCAGTAGGTATTAAATCTCTTAAACTCTCATTCTCCACAATATCAATCAGCTGGCAGACTATGGCTCTCCACTTTGCTACAGCAATCGTGATGCTGCGTTCATGATTCGCATTAGGGGGTCAACGCCAGCTTCATGCACTGCTTTGAACTCCACATGAAAAGCACTTGCAGACAAAAAGTCTCATTCTGCATTTTGTTGATAGTTAAGACTTGATGTGCTTCTGTGATAATTAAAATGTGCCTTACATAGGCTGTAAAATACTTCATTTTTATCACAAATCCCATCTGGGCTTGTTTTGTACATCAAAGAGCATTAAGAGGTAATTTCTCCTTCATTTTATCACTGTGACAGAAGGGAATTTGTTTGTGTGTTGTGAAGTATGCGCCAGTGTAATGACCCTAGGACAGACACATCACAAAGGTTCCACCCTCCCAACAAGTGTATATGCTGGTTTATGATGTCTTAACAGTAAATGCGTTAATTGCGATTAAGAAAAATGTACGCGTTAAACTTTTTTAATGTATCGCATGCCTTACCGTGTTAATTCTGACATATATAATTCAGATAATTAAAATATATTACATTATTGTGGCTGATGACTCAATTATTAATTAGGTAATACAGAAAGTGATTTTTGAAGGCAATATATTGTTTATTCCCATTTTATTTAAGTCTATCATTGGCCTACATTCCACAGTAATCCATTTTGCAATTGAATCCATCAAGTCTTTCCGAGGTAGAGGTATTATAAGTGCCTTTCACATATGTGTCAGATGGAT
This sequence comes from Moxostoma hubbsi, assembly GCA_032164185.1. Lineage (NCBI taxonomy): Eukaryota > Metazoa > Chordata > Actinopteri > Cypriniformes > Catostomidae > Moxostoma > Moxostoma hubbsi. The sequence continues at coordinate 8,989,310 of JAVLUX010000186.1, forward strand.
GCTTTTGGAGCATCTCACTTTGGTTATGCAGCATTCCCTCTATTTACCTGACCCTCTTTATGCTTTTCTACCTGCCGGTTTAACCACAGTCCTCTCCTCCTCTCCTCTTATAGCTGACGCTTCAGCCAGCCTTGGCTCAGAGCGCTTTGCTCTTTCTAGAAAACGCTTCACCTTACAGGGCCTGTCAAACCGCAGGTCTCTTCCCGCAGGTAAAGGCACATCATCACAGCTCATCTCTGTTTGGAATCATCCATCAGCTCATCCTGATGTGTGGCTGTTTTCCCTGTGTTCAAATTCATCGTCATCACTCTCTGTCAGTCTCACAGATCACTTATGTTGTTTGTTCCGATGTGTGACTTCTGGAAGAAACGTAGGAATCTCGAACACACTGTCATTGAAGAACTTTTAAATTATCTGAGGATTTTGAATATATGCAAAGCAGGCTAGCTTCAGCATCTACACAGAAGACAGTGGAAGAGCTAAGATTCTTCAAGCAAAGCAAATGCCATAATGTAGTGTTTCAGAGAGCTTACACAATGCTCTTGACATTTTCAAAATGGTAATAATATTTGTAAGGATGATGTTCTTAAATAATGTTTGCCATTTATTTGTATTGCCTAGAGAGGGCTTACATATGTCCTCTGTTAAAGTTCCAAAGTTACCGTTAAAGAAAAAGTTCCTTTTGACCTGTGCATGCAATGCCCCTTGGTAGAAGATATCTATGTACAGTAGATTATAATCATTATGCCACCTTGGGACAAAATTGACAACTCTTTTGGGTGATGTTTCTGCAGTTTAGAGTAGGCTGTTTCGTTCATTCTCTGAAAAAATTTCAGTGTCAAGAGCTACGGGAAAATCTGTCTAACATAATTATTACACTTGTCAGCCTGGTGAGAGAACATGTGATTTTGAAGTTTAGATTTTTATACATTTAATATCATAAGGAAAGCTATTTTGATGCAGGGTCACAAGGGCAGCCATTTTTCTCTTAAGGCATCCATTGTGGGTCTGTGTCACAGGAGAATTAAACAGATGTTTTATTTATTTATTTTGTTTTGCTTTTGTGAAATGTAACTGAAATCTTCTTTCAAAGTTTTTGATCTCATTCTAACTGGTTACCATTTGGAAAAGAGGCTACGGAAGGATGGAGTGAAAATGCAGTTTCTGCTCAGAAAAAACCGAAATGAAAACATTTCGTTTGCAAGAACTGCTGTCACCCTGTGTTCATAAGATTAACTTTTAAAGGGATAGTTCACCCAAAAATTAATTTTCTCATAATTTCCTCACCCTCGTGCCATCCCAGATGTGTATAACTTTCTTTCTTCTGCTGAACACAAATGAAGAATTTTAGAAGAATGTTTCAGCTCTGTAAGTCCTCACAATGCAAGTGAATGGGTACCAACATTTTGAAGCTCCAAAACCATATAAAGGCAGCATGAAATTATTCCATAAGACTCCAGAGGTTAAATCCATATCTTTAGAAGCGATATAATAGGTGTGGGTGAGAAACAGATGAATATTTAAGTCCTGTTTTACTTTAAATCTCCATTTTCAATTTCACATTCTTGTTTTGTTTTTTGATGATTCCCATTCTTCGTGCATATTGCCACCTACTGGCCAGGGAGGAGAATTTATAGGCTTTCAGAGCTGAAATATTCTTCTAAAATTCTCTGTTTGTGTTTAGCAGAAGAAAGACATACACATCTGGGATAGCATGTGGGTGAGTAAATGATAAGACAATTTTCATTTTTGGGTGAACTGTCCCTTTAAAAAAGCAAACTGACTGCCTGACCTTGTTTTTTTTAGTTTATAGGATAGTATAGGATAGATACACTGAGAATTGGTGTCAGGTAATGAAATGAAATTAGAACTTGCATCAACCACTTAGTAATGTGTTGGAACATGTGCACTAACTACAAAGCCCCAGCTTTGACTGTGAAGTCAACAGATAGGAGTCCAGGGGTTGAGACATGGAAACAAATAGAATAGTATTAGCTTAGATACCATTCAGTTTTTTGAAGAGTTATAGATCATGATCAGTGTTTCAGGTTCTGGCATGCCTAAGTAAAGCAGCCTAATTGTGTGGTGAAAAATAAATTAGGTGTATGACTGTCAAACTTAAGTTCCCTCTGCTACTAACGGAGAATGCGCACCTAAAATGAGAAGTAAAAGTTCAGGCATAAGACAGCCTTTTGATAATGTAATCCACCGTAAATGAGTTTTCTTCCCATGTCTCCTCAGTCTCTCATACCAACACTTCATCCTGTTTTTCTTTAACATTAGGCTAACTACTAACCCCTTCCTGCTTCTCACTTCAGAATCTGCACCAAAGGAGACAGATATCACACGGCGCTTTTCTTTAGCTTCATCTGTCAGCTCGGCCTCTGCTCAGCGCACTAAAGGTACCAAAACTGCTTGTGGTTTTGCCTGCCTACATGGTCACCTATTAGCACATTTATTGAGCTATGTTTAGCAGGCAAGAAGTTCTAATATTACTGGAGAGTGCTATCCATTATCATCCCATATTCATCTCAATAGCGGTGCTTAAAGGTGCACTGAGTACGTTTTTGTTCATGATTTCGTAGACTTACACTGACACCTATTGGCCTGGATGCAGCATCATTCAAACGCAATAGTTTCCAGTTACAGATGCCAATGTAAAAATTCACAGTCAGCCATAATTAATTTAATCCACAAGTGAGTCCATTAACAGGGCAGCTTACTGAGATTAAGCGAGTAGTATTTGGCTGGTCATGTGATTCTAACATGGCAGCCCCTATGAATGGACCCTCTCCCTGTTGAATAAAACAGCTTTTTATTAGGTTACTGATGTGACTGGAGTCTTCACCTCATGTGAGTAGTCATGATTTTATGCATATGTTTCAAAATTACAATTCATTAATTAAGGAGTCCTGTTTTTTTTAATAAGGAAAAACATACTGAGTGCACCTTTAACTTTGCAGTTTCGTCACTGTTATTTTTGATTGGTCATCAATGGGTAAAAAGGCTTTTTCACCATTTGGTGTAGTTCTGGTATACCAGTAGGGGCTAACAGGTACGTGCTAGCCAGCCGATTCCTGGCCCATTGTTAGCAAGTACAAATGAGTTGCATCTTGTCTACATTTCAAGCAATGCAATGACAAATTAGAATGCGTGCAATGTAATTATAATCAACACAGCTGACAAAATTGTAAGCATGTGATGTTGCACGCTAGTTTGCATTCTAGTTAGCATAGCAAGTTAGCATTCTATAATGTATTGCTCGCTTGCAGTGCCCTGCTGAAAAATAAAACGGCTAAAACCAACCTAAGCTGGTTTTGCTGGTCTTTACAGCTCTCCTAGCCTGGACAGGTTGTTCTGTTTGCTGGGTTTAAAGGGATTTTGGGCACTAATTTGCTGGCCAGGCTTGGAAACCAGCTTAGACCAACAAATCATCTAAGGCTAGTTTAAGACAAACAGAGTGCAGAAACAGTGTTTATTAAATTACTTTGCTTCCTTCCCTCCCAAAATAAGTGAGCTATGGTTTTGAAGGGAAAGGAGAGAAGAGGAAGATTGAGATCATCTTGATAAGACTCAAGATGAAAATCAAACCTTGTACTACACATCAAATTAATCAAATGGGACTGATGTATTGAAAAATAAATACTGACTCTTGATAAGCTGATATTTGGGATGTGGCATGACATTTAGCAGTGTATCCCCACTGTGCAGTTTTGGGAATGTAAATGAGAATCTAGATTCACATGAGCCTTTTGTTTCTGGTGGCCCCATTATTCCCTTTTATGGTGACAAAGCATCACAACTGCAGGGTAATAATGAAAGATTATTTGGAAATAATATTAGATGAACAAGAATTATTTAAAAAAATATATGTTTTGTGTTCAGTTCCTGTCTCCTCTAGCCTTAAGAGCAAGAGGCATCAAATCAAGAGTGACCCCACACCATTTGGTTATGAAGGTACCACATGGGCAGCATGGCATGCTGCATGCTGGACACACTGTAATGTAGTCGTTGTTGGTTTGTTTTTGTAAGCAATTACTGTTTATACCAGATGTTTTTTTTTCAAAGGAACAGTACACTAATTGCAGGGACTGTTTTCCTGGAACAAAGTGCCTCACACAAGGGCGCTGTGGATAGAGAGCAAAAATGTGGTCTCAAAAACTTAGGACATTTCTTAATTGCCTCCACTTAGACCTGTAATGAAATTAAATGAAAAAAAAAAATTGAATCCATAAATCTATACCACTCTGATAGGGTTGGAAAACAGCTGAAAGGGATAGTTCTCCCAAAAATGAAAATACTCTCATCATTTACTCACCCTCATGCCATCCCATAAGTGCATAACTTTCTTTCTTCTACAGAACACATATTAAGAATTTTAGTAGAATATTTCAGCTCTGTAAGTCCCTACAATGCAAGTTAATAGGTGCCAAAATGTTGATGCTATAAAAAACACATAAAAGTAATCCATATGTGATGTGTTATGTGTGGGTGAGAAACAGATCAATATTTAAGCCTAGGCTTGCTAGAAATTATTCCCCCTGCCCAATAGGGGGCATATGCATTAAGAATGTGAATCACCAAAAACACAAGAAGAAGAATGTAAAAGTTAAATTTAAAATGGAGATTAAAGTGACTGAGCAGGGGGGGAGAATTTATAGTAAAAAAATAATAAAATATTGATCTGTTTCTCACCCACTCCTATCATATCTCTTCTGAAGATATGTATTTAATCACTGGAGTCAAATGGATTACTTTCATGCTGACCTATGTGATTTTTGGAGCTTCAAAATATTGGCACCCATTCACTTGCATTGTATTAACCTACAGAGCTAAGAAATTCTTCTAAAAATATTTATTTGTGTTCTGCTGAAGAAAGAAAGTCATCCAAATCTGGGATGGCATTAGGGTGAGTAAATGATGAGAACATTTTCAGTTTTGGGTGAACTATTGCTTTAAACCAGCCTGAAGTGGATGGCTGGTACTCACCTTCATACTGTTTTAAACCCATGTGACATTCTTTCTTACTTCCTTAGAAAACAAAAGAAGATGTTAGGAAGAATGTTGGTCTCAGTCACCATTCACTTTTATTGCATCTTTTTTTCTCTAAATACAACTAAAGTGAATGTTGACTGAGGCTGTCTCAGGAAGCAAAGCGCTCACATTCTTTCATGATCTAACCATTAAGACCAGCAAACCACCTTAGGCTGGTTTAAGATGTTTTTATTTTAGCAGGCAACCACATTTTTGGTGTTTATTTTAATTTTGTTTACCTTTTTAGATTTTATTTAAAGTGTTTATGCATGTTTTGTGGTGTTGCGGTGGCTTTTATTTAATATATACGTTTGTGTCACCCACCAAATGTAATATTTTCTCCCCCCCCCTGCTATCTGAATACTAGTTGTGCATTGTTTTATCATGCTTTCTGTTGGTAGGATAATTGTCTTTTAGTGTGCATGACTCGTCTCATGAGGTTTCTTCTTGGATTTGACAGTGGATGGTAGTTGATTCTTGCATGCTGCTATGTGGTTTCCATGCAACGTTACCATTAAAGAGATTCTTTTAAAAAGACAGTAAATTTCCTCACAGACACCATGCGAGGTACAATGCCTGCTGAGAGCAAAAGTAAAGGTACTGCTAGTACCAAGCCTGCTGTGCCGAGGTCCGCTTCTCAACCAGGTAATCATGTGAAAGATGATGAATGCCACTCATTTTTTGCCACACTGGGTTTTCTCTGGTGTTTTGTCAAATTTCTGTTCTTCATTCAATGTCGAATGCTGACAGAATCAGTACAATTACTTTCATTGAGTGTGTCTACAACTTTACTCCCTTTAACAGAAGACTGCTGGCAAACTCAAGTGCTAGACTATTCCCTCACTATCTCTGCTCATCTCTCATAATGTTTTAACTGAATATTGTTAACTATTGTTGTTTATTATTTTCTAGGATGGAGTCAACGGCGTTTGCCCTCCATGGACGCTGAGGACTTTGAGACAATTCCATCCAGTGCTGAGGAGCTCTCAATTTCCTCAGATGGAGAGGATGATGGCCATAACAAAAATGTATGTCCAAAGAACTACATTGTATCTCCACATACTGTATATCTGACTTATTCTGTTTAATCCCTCAAATTTTTGTTTACCATGATCCTTAAAACTTTTGATGTCAAGGTTTTTTATAACCCGTGGATGGACTCACGGGTTAAATTTAACACTGATTTACATCAGCTTAACTCTTAAGTGTATGGTATGAAACTTCATGACATCACAAAGGTGATCTGAACCTGGCAATATCATTTTCTTTAAATTGCATGTATTTATAGACACAGCTATAAAAAAGTACCTACTTTATACCTCCGGGTCATTTTGACCCAGTTTTTATAAAGACTTTTAAGAGAGCTGTTAAATGTTTTTTTTAATTTATACATACTGTACATGCAAACATACCTACATTCATATATACAAACACACTCATTGACAACAGACACAAATGCAAACACAAGATTTTTTTTATTGGTTTGTATTTGTTCAAAAGTTAGTTGACTGTTAATTCAGTGTTCATTCAAATATGTTTGACATGTTCAAATGAGATATAATAAACAAATGATCACCTGTTTGTAAAATATAGAATAAATGCACATTAAATTTATTAGTTATTAAATTATTTTGTTCCAATAATCGAAAGAATTTCAGTAAAAAAAAAAAAAAGAAATGTCTCATGTCTGCGCCGATCACTGCTTCTGTAAACCCCAAGTTGCCACAAACTTTATTTCTGCTCTTACTTTAGGTTGTTTTCTACAAATAATGGAGTCTATTTCTACTTGTCTTTCAGCTTGCCTGGGTAAATAACTTACTGTTATGTCTCAAATGTGCAGAAAAAAAAAATGCAGTGCAGCAAAAAATTATAAAAAAAATCATTGTTTGAAAATTTACATCATTATTGCAAAGCTGAGGTTCTTAGCTTTCAAATGACACCAAGGACACCATTTGTAGTCTATCCAGAGATATTTCACAAAACATGGGGGCGAGGCAGGGCTACCTAAAAAAAGACTGTCAATGGGCACAGTCACAAAGCATGTTGAGGCACCCTCTGCCTTTCAGATCTGTATATTGTGATAGAAGGGTGATAGAGAAAAAAACTATTTTTTTATGTGTTTGCTGGCATCTAGTGGAATGTTTTAAGATTAAAGTAAAGAGATCCCTACAGAAACATTATTACAAGCTTTTGAAACTAAAGATAAAAAATGGGCCAATTTGACCCAGCAGGTTCAAAGTAGTGACTTGATCATTAAGACCATTCATGGGTTAAATGTTTAAAATTTGAAGACACGATAAATTGTACATACATTGAAGATAGGAACATTTTTAACTTCCTGAGACCCGAGCAAGACTGTTGTGTGCATTTTTCATGTCCCTTTTTGGTTTGTAACTGGTAGTAATAAACATTTTCTAAAGCATGTATGTATGGCAATGTATGTAGACAGCAGAACTAAGTTTTGAAATAATGTTAAATAATACCAAGCTATAGAAAGTCAGATTTGAAATCAAATTTGTTTCCAGGAGTGTTGGTTATTCATGTTTTTGAGATGTTACAGACATTACATCAGAAATTAGTAGAATTAATTCTGATTCAAAGTAATGCCCTGCATCATCCAAACACTGCCAACAATGTTAAAATAAAATGATTCATTATAAATTCTGAATCTAAATATTGATTTCCATTGTCCCATGTCTGCCAAACATTTTGAGTGGTCCAAACATCATCTGCAGCCTGAAACTGAACTTTTGTAATGAAGTTTGTTTTGAATGTATTTAGAGAGCTAAAGGATGCTCCCTGCTTAGTGAATGACATAAATGTGTGCTGTCTGTCTGCACTGGTCTCAGAACAGTTGGAAATGCACCGTATTTTCATTTAACTCCATATAAAGACTCTGAAAGCAACATTTGATTCTTAATGTGATAATGCACAGTAAATTTAGGATGTCTAAGGAAAAGATGTGCTAAAGAACATATTAGAATACATTGTGTTTAGCAGCATTCGTGATAAATCTTACAAATGTTTAAAATGGCACACTGGATGAAAATAGAGACTCTAATCTTTTGACTTAAACAGCTTTCAATGTAAAAATTAAATGAGGTTTCTTACCAGATGTAGTTTTGTTGGTATTTCTTCCAAAGACAAACTCCGCTTTGGTTGGCGCCATATTGTTTTGTCACATGACTCCGTGAGTGGGAAGTATAACCATTTACTGACAGCACAGAGTTTCCTGAACTGAGATCAGTTGGTTTAAATTAATATAAATTATGCATTGTTTACAGCAAATCCAAAATACAACATCCATGCATGTTTATGCAGTGTCACAAAGAGGTTAATGGATGAGTTTGACTGGATAGTAAAGGAAAAGCTGCCAACATGTGCCCAGCATACATGAGAACTCCTGTACGGCTTAAAAAGCCTCCCAGATGGATACCTCATGCTGTTTTTTGAGAGAATGCTCAGAATGTGCAGAAATGTAATCTAAGCAACGGGTGCCTCTTTCGAAGAAACTAGAATGTACAATAGTTTTAAACTGTTTAACTTTTGTTCCCCTGCCTGATGCATTAGTAGGGGAAGACCTGCTTTAGGAGGCTTAATTATACTTATGCAGCAGTCACAACCTCTTTAAAAATCGGCCAGAGGGAATTAAACCTCATATACTCAGTCCTTATCACCAGAGGGCGCCCTTGAATAATCAAGAGATAATATGTATTGGTTTAGCCCAACTACTGGTGCTGTGGTCCTGAACTAAACCATGCCCTTCCTCTCTGTCTCTCTTAAGGAGGGACATGATCACTATCAGGTACAGCTGATGTATGAGTCAGGTACCGCACAGGATCTGTCTGTGGAGGCTGGCGATTTGGTGCAATTCCTGGAAGAATCAGAGAATGGCCATTGGTGAGTAATAAAGTCGTAAGACGCAGCAGGTACTCTCGAACACATTTCATTCTAGAGCACTTCACTAAAGACCTGACAGTCACTAATTAAACTGTCATTTAATTCATTTGTTTGAGATATCTGTTATAGTTGGTTCTTTTATTAGTTATTCATTTAAAGTAGTTACATGGCTCTCTGGAATTCTTGATTCTTATTGGTCAATCGCAGCATTCTTTTGTCGAATGTTTTAGTATAAAATTCACCTCTAAACGGTATAATTGACCTTTGTCCCAGGCAAACAAAACCCAACATAGCTGTGCTAGTTTCAAGCCTCTCATGCTCTGTGGTCTCTTTCTTCTTACATAATAAATGGATTTTAACTCAAATCAATATTTCATGTCCATTTATTTACTTATTTTGTAAACAGCCCTGTAATAAACAAGATAACTTACATTCTGCCATCATCAGTCATCAAAAAAATAATATCTTCACTTCACATCAGGGTCCTGATTATCTTTTAGGGTTTATTTTGAAGCAATGACATGTTGTATGTTCATTATCCCAGTAAAATGTTACAATAAGATCTTATTTGTTAATATTAGTTGATGCATTAAGTAAGAAGAACTAAGAGTAAGCTATGATTTTCTACAGCATTTATTTATCTTAGTTAAAGTTCTTTACAAAAAGGTTTCATTTGTTAACATTAGTTAACAAGAACTAATAAGGAATGACACTTTTTTTGTTTTGTTGGTTAATGTTTTTTTTTACCCAATTTGGAAAGCGCCACATTGAGAGCGAGAACTACTAATCGCGAACACGAGGAGATTACCCCGTGTGACTCTGCCCTCCCTAGCAACCGAGTCATTTTGGGTTGCTTAGGAGACCTGGCTGGATTCACTCAGAACACCCTGGATTCGAACCTGTGACTCCAGGGGTGTTAGTCAGCGTTTTTACTCGCTGAGCTACCCAGGTCCCTCCCCAGCCTATTTTCAACAATGTTAAAGGGATAGATCTCCCAAAAATGTTCACATTATGTATTCACCCTCATGCCAACCCAGATGTGTATGACTTTTTACATGTTTAGAAAAATACCTCAGCCCTGTAGCTCCATACAATGCAAGTGAATTGTGACCAGACCTTTCAAGCTCCAAAAATCACATAAATGCAGGTAAAATGTAAAAGTAATCCATAAGACTGGCTTAATATATGTCTTCAGAAGCGATATTAGAGATGGCATGAAAGTGAGTAAATGATGAGAGAATTTTCATTTTAGGGTGAACTATCCCTTTAAGAGACAGACCAGATGCATTATTTTTGGCATTGGCTCTTATCACACCAACACAACAGCATAACCCCAACCCCCACCACATCTACACTTAAGAATATAATGAGGTAATAATATATGTCATATGTAAGTTCCATTAAAGCCTTGTTTAAACCACAGCTAAAACTATCTATGTTAACATAAAACCAAATCCTCAAATCGGTCTGTGGTCAGAGTGCAGGGCCAACCAAGAGTTTCTTGTTTTTGCTATCTGTCGAAATTACGAATAGCATTTAGAATTATTCGTAAATGTTTTAAACATTCAGTAAATTCCAAAAAATTTTAGGTTAAGGCAACCTCTGGTAATCAGCTTCCTTGAGCTCCAGGATTTTGGGCACGTTCCTAAATGTTAGTACTAACGTTGAAGATGAACGTTCTCTCTCATGTTCTAGGCTAGTCAAGAACCTTAGAACTCAGAAGACAGGTCTGGTTCCACCCACTGTCCTGCAATCCACAGCAGAGGGAGTAGACCTTTACAGTAACTCTGGTACAACACACCAGTCCCAGGAAGAGCAGCAGAAGGGCATGACTGACATCATCATGACCATATGGAGCCCAGTCCAAACTGATGGTCTCCATAAAATTAATTCATAGTTACCTGACACATGCAGTACATGTACAAGCTACTATAGATGGATTACATACATATCACTTTCATGGAGATGCATTAAATCAGTGGTTTTCAACTGGTGGGTTGCAAACCTCAAACCATTTTTAAAGGTCTGATCTGATAGGGTCAGACAGCAGAGAAAAAAAAAATATTGTTATTTGCAACATGCTAATAAATATTTTTTTTTATTAACTATTGTCAATATAGCCTAATTATTTATTGTTAGGAGAGCCAAATAATTTAAAAGAAAAAATAAACAGGTCTGTTGTTAGGTGGAATAATGTCAAATGATATATTCCTTGGAGGTGTGGTGGAGAAATTGGTAGCACTTTACAAAAAGGTTATATTTGTTAACAAACAGTGATTATTAATCTTTGTTAATGTTAGTTAATAAAAATGCAACTGTTCATTAGTTCTTAAAAATGTGTTACTATATGTTGAGAATAGCATTAACCAAGATTAATAAATGCTGTAAATGTGTTGTTCATTGCTAGTTCATGTTAACAAATGTTGTTAAATAATGTTAACAAATGGAACCTTATTGTAAAGTGTCAAGTCCATTTTTGGTCAAGCTTCTACAACTTTATTTGTGACTGGATGTGCATGTTTTGTCCACTATTTTTGAGTTAGGAGAGCAAAACAAATAGTGCTACCAACATATAAAAGAGAGGAGAAAATGTTTTCTATATCTTTTGTTGTTGACATCAAAGGCTGTGCATTCAAATAATCTCTACGGTATTTTGGCACAAATTCATCTGTCACTTGGTAGATGCTTGCTAAAATTAAGTTGGTGCCAACATGGACAGGTTTCATGCATTTCATTCCTTTTCATCCGTTCATCCTGGAACACCATGAACAAGTCTACACAAGACAAAAGAAAAACAACCCAGGCAACATTAAATGTTCACTTACAATGATGATAACCATGGTTTGTGCTGACCACAATGTGTTTTGTTCAGTGAATTACTGGCTGCCGAGAGCATGAAACCATGAAAACTTAAAACTAAACAATGCTGCCAGAATGTGAACCAGCCATGTTTCTACGACGATGTGCACGCGCGCGTGTGTGTGTGCGCATGTGTGTGTTTTAACTGAGCCTGGCTAATCAGCTAATCAGCACCCCCACAAACCCCCCACCCCCCCCCCCCCCCCCCCCCCGTCGCCTGGAGGGTCACCAGTGAGCAAAGAGACATGACTTACAGTAACACACACACACACACACTTCCATACACAACATATGCATGCATGACACCGTACCCACACGCAGCGCTGAGGTCTCATTACTCAACTAATTTGTAACGCAGCAGTAGGAGAATCCACTCTGTAATACCGGCTGTCTGCTTGATCGGACAGATAAAACAATTCTGGGAAAAATCAGGTCAACTTATAGAAATCTATGAATATCTGACGAAGCAGCTACAACAAGGTCACTGTCTCAACGCTGTTACAAACAAATTACTTTGTGCATGTGTTTGTGGGAATATGGTCTAGGTCGAGATATTAGGTAAAAATATATATTAATATATCGGAAGAAGTGGATATTTTATGTCCTGAAACTGGTCACTAAGTTTTTCAGCTTTTTTGAACACCTTTAAGCAGCAACAATAAGGGTGGCCTGCTGGGTTACACTTGAGAGTGACAGTCTGAGAAGCATCAGTAAGAATGTGTTAAAATTTAAACCAATTAATAATGTTTTGTAGCAAAAATTTCCCAGCACTAGTGTGTTTAAAAACAGTTTGTAAAGAAAACATTTAATTAAAAATAAGTATATGTATGTATGTATGTATGTATGTATGTATGTATAGTTTCTATTGATATTGGAGTAAAATATGAGCAGGACATTTTCTTGACAGGTTTTGTGATAAAACACCCCTTTATTGTCAGCCTGATCATTTGCATGGTTTTAGATGAAGTACAACAAGTCACAGTACAAGACTATGCTGTCACATGCATAAATATGTACTTTAACATGTAGTGTGTTTTAGCGTATGTGTCTATTTGTAGTTGTAGCCACTATAAATAATGGCAATTTCCCAATGAGGTCATCTAAAGGTCATGCCCCATGCCACATTCCCACACATCAGAATGATAGGATGGAAAAGAGTAAACTTGAGAGAGCAACGGCCACTGTGTGCCCAGCGAATGTTATCAGCCAACTCCCTGAAGTCCAACAGGCAGTCAAAGATGAAGTCCCAATGAGTCAGAAGCAATAACCTCAATTCCTGCTGCTTGACCTTTCCAACCATATATAACAAATATAACTATGCTGTATTGACAATGTACTGTACTTATAAAACTAAAAAGCCAGTTTTTCTATTAAGCCTACAGTATGTAATGCTAATAATTTTGCACATGGTTGGGCCTATGCAGTCCATTTAAATATATATATATATATATAATTTTTGTATTTTTTTTTATTTGTATTTTTTTTTTATTGTAAGGACATTTTTTGTATGTTAAGCAACTACTTTGTTGGGTCGCTACTTGATGTCCAATGTAAAATCTGGATTCTGAAGTAAAACCAGTTGAGAACCACTGCATTAGATGGTGCACTTTGACCTCTGATGTCACTCAGTCCCTTCTCACTAAAACACATGAGCATGAAACACACAAGATCTCTACCTGATACAAACCGGCTGTAAAATAAGATCTGTCTGTGTCAGTGGAAAGCGAGACTGACAGAGTCATCTGTTTGAGCACTGCTTTTGGTAGGAGGTGATGTACTAATGTGCATGACATCACCTCCACAGGCATGCACTCCAATCCATGAAAATTTGCCGTGTTCTCTTGAAACTTTCATCCTGTAATAACAAGATGCTGCACATTCCCTAAAAGCTTTGACTAAGGGCTGAATCAGCTGTTTAGATCGGAATGCATTGTTTACATGCTTTATGTTGCGCTTCAAGCTTCTCCACGTGTGCTCACTGGCAGGAACAAAAGTTATGTCCCCCATTCCATTTAAAAAGATTTAAAGCATGATAATATATATTAAGGTTTTCATCTACCTCACATCTTTTTTGTTTGGATTATATTTAAAATTTTTCTTTGCTTATAATAGGAATAGTTCACCCAAAATTGAAAATGATGTTATTATTTACTCACCTTCATTTTGTTCCAATCCTGTATACAGAGGTGCAAAAAACATACAGTATATTAAAGGTTTGCAACTCATAGGGGCGTTATGTAAAGGGGTATGCAGGCGGCTTACTGAAGGGGGCGCAAATGGGACAACACAGAAGGGGCTGTTAATATATTTATGATACTATTTTAATGTTTGTTTTAATGTACCATATATCTTGATTTATTGTGATTAATCGCAGAAAACTGTGCAATTAATTATTTAAATGTTTTTAATCGATTTACAGCCCTAATATACTGTATGTATAAAGATATATATATATATATATATACTGTGTGTTTGTGTGACAAGTTATTCAAGTTTAATCACTGATAGAATTCCTTGCATCTACCCAACGGTCATATCCAGAATTATAAAAATTCCTAAAATATCTTCCATTTCAGTTTGTTCGTCACACAAATAAATTGTACGGCTTCATAAAACTTGGAATACGGTGCACACGTCATATGCACTACTTTTATGATGCTTTTTTTTTCTTTTGTCTGCGTTACATCTTGAATGACAAGGCCACATTTTTACTCATAAAAATAACAACAGCATACAGGGTTGGAACAACATGAGGGTAAGCAAAGAATAAATTTTCATTTTTTGGATGAACTATTTCTAAGTGCTGTTGCAACCACAAGGTCTAGTTTTGTGTTCCACCTGTTTCCTGTCGCTCTGGATTCATAAGATTGTATGTTACATCACTAAAACACGTTTTCCCATTCTCTTCTTTGTAGACATTTTCAGTGACCTCTGCACGGCGGCCCTCACCGATACAGAGGAGGTAGAAGAAGGCGCTGGACCAGATCCCGCTCAGGACAGCAGATCTGCATGCTGAACCTGTCGTGATGTGTCTAGTTTTCCTTTGTGCCATGCTTCTATACGTTGATATTGCTGATACTACATAGGAATCTATTCCAGTGGAAGACTGGATGACTCTGCTGCTATATGACCACTCTGAAGACCCATCAGGACAGATTCCGGACATTTCTGGCATTGTGCACAAAGTCCTTTTCCAGTGCTTACTTGGCATTGACAAAATTCTGCAGTCATGAGTCATAAATTCAGCATGCAGCATTTGAGCTTTCAATCTGCTATGCTTTAGCAGCCAATGCAGAGTTATTTTTAAAAGAAAAATTAAAACAAAATTGCAAAGGACCTCTGTGAAAACTGGAAGTTATCAGTCCACTGCCTATAATGAGGAGTATAGTACCGGAGAAAGATATCTGTACGTTTTGAATGGCAGTTTTCCCCTCTGAAAGTACGCTATTGGAAATATCCATCATCTTTGCTCACAGGCACTCAGTTCCACAAATAGGTGGTTTTTAGCTCGAATGGTAAATGCCATGGAACAATTTTTTATTTTATTTATTTATTTATTTTATTTGGTATAAAAATCACACAATAATCAAATACAGAATGACAATAACAATAATGCCATGGAACTAATTACTCTGGAGTCGCAGAAAAATGACGCCACGACAATGCTGATTGGCTGATGGCACCACAAGAACACTCGCAGTCCCAAGCCCTTCACTAGCATCTATTCTAAACTGTAGACAGGAGGAGACAGGACAAAATAAAAGTCAATTTAATGCTTATAAGAGCCCTCCCCCAAGTTGCTTGCAAAAAAATATATATATATATATATATATAAAAATAATTATTGTTTTGTCAGAATTCACAGTCTTTTGAATGTCTGTCAAAGACGAAAGTTTCTTTTTGGGTCTAACTGGACCAGCCAAACCCTTGGCTCAAACACAGAGGTGGCCATATTAAAGACAATAAGACTCTACACATTTCTGTCTTGCTTAAACTTCCACTGAAATGCTTCAACATACTTGATTGTTTTGCTAGTTATTGCTTGTTTGCTTATGAGACTGTTCATCAGAAACATAGTACTTTTAAAGAACAAATATTCTCTATTGTAATGTACAATATTTATACTGTCACTGTCTTTTATATTTCAACATGAAAGTTATATAAGCCATCTGTAAAGCTTTGTCCCTCTTTGCAATTTGTAAAGCTTAATATCTTTAATCCTCATCCAATATCCCTACTTGATATATTCATCTCTTTCATGGTCTAGTTGTATTAAATAATCTCAGAACGCTTCATGGTTCTTTCTCATGTTGAAGAAAAAGCGAAGTAATTACTCTGCAGATGATTTTGTAATATATTTCAGAACATATGATCATTGTAGCAGAATTATTCCCTGTACTGTAAAACATCCAATACTGTTTTTTTTACAATATTGCTCCTGAATGTTGTCATTTGCTGTATGTGCTAGTAAATTTGACTTTCATTCAAGTAACAGAATTCAATAGAAATCAGATGTACTGTATCCTTCCTCCTATATGAAATGAAAAACTGCACAACAGCTCAACAGTGAATGTAATAATGATGCCAAATATTTTGTTTCATAATAGTACTAAATATCCACTTATACCACAAACACTTTAAGATCATTGGTCAGGATGTAAAATAACTTTAAATACCTATATCAATCTCATGTCATTGTTTGATGAGTTTCTATATTTGTTTTTTTAATGTCAATTTCTAAGCACAATGATTTAATGTTGAATGCCAATGTTATTATTGCTAATATGTGTAAAATTACTTTCTGTTTATATAGATGTGCATATTTTGCATTTTACTGCCTCCATATGGACAATTTAACAGCAGGTGTGAATATGTATTACAACTATGTACATTTTCGAACACATAATGAAAATGATTAAAAATGAGGTAGTTAGTGATGAAGTGATGAAGACAGACTCAATGCAGATCACTGTCCCTCATACTATGGCAGACAGAGGCATACAGTGAAAGTTAAAAAAAAAAAATATATATATATATATATATATATATATATATACACTACCGTTCAAAAGTTTGGGGTCACTTGTCTGAAATGTTTCTCATGATCTTAAAAATCTTTTGATCTGAAGGTGTATGCTTAAAAGTTTGAAATTAACTTTGTAGACAAAATATTATTCTGCCAAAACATATACATTTATTTAATTACAAATCTAAAATTTCCTAAAAAAAAAAAAAGTTTTTGAAATGGATGACGGATCAAAATATGAAGAAAAGAAGCCAATAAGTGCCCAACATAGATGGGAACTCCTTCAATACTGTTTAAAAAGCATCCCGGGGTGATTCCTCAAGAAGTTGGTTGAGAAAATGTCACGAGTACATGTCTGCAAAATCTAGGCAAAGGGTGACTACTTTGAAGATGCTAAAATATTACATAGTTTTGGATTTATTTTGGATTTTTTTGGTCACAAAATAATTCCCATATTTCCATTTCTATTATTCCATAGTTTTGCTGACTACTATTATTCTAAAATGTGAAATAAATAAATAAATAAAGAATGAGTAAGTGACCCCAAACTTTTGAACGGTAGTGTATATATATATATATATATATATATATATATATATATACAGTTTTTAACTGATTTATTTTGTCTGAGAAGATACATTGAAGTTACAACAACAACAAGCACTTTATAAAATCTTGTGTCTCCACTCAGATGTCATTGATGCTACTGAAATGCAGGCTTAAAAAAAGTCTCTCATCATTTACTCACCCTCATGCTATCCCAGATGTGCATGACTTTCTTTCTTCTGCTGAACACAAACAATCACAAAAAGATTTTTAGAAGAATATTTCAGAATATTCTCAGGTCCTCACAATGCAAGTGAATGGCTCAAAAAAAGCACATAAAGGCAGAATATAAGTAATTCATAGGTTAAATCCATCACTTCAGAAGCTAAATAATAGGTGTGTTTGAGAAACAGATCAATAGTCCTTTATTTCTTAAAATGTTTCCTCCCTTCCCAGTAGGTGGCATTATGTATGAAGCATCTGAACTGCCAAAAACAAAAGAAGAAGAATGTGAAAGTGAACATGGGGATTGATCATAAAAAAGGACTTAAATATTGATCTGTTTCACACCAAGACTTATCATATCGCTTTAGACAATATAAATTTAACCACTGGAGACTTATGGATTACTTTTATTCTGCCTTTATGTGATTTTGGGACCTTCAAAATGTTACCCATTCACTTGTATTTTGAGGACCTGCAGAGCTGATATATTCTTCTAAACCTTCTTTTGTGTTCAGCAGAAGGGTGAGTAAATAATTAGAGAATTTTCATTTTTGGGTGAACTTTAATATACAGTACATCTTTTTCTTTTTTTTTCCCCCTTTGTCTAACATTCCGTTATTTTTATTGCTCAGCAGTATGCATATCCTAGTCAAATTAAATATAAGTTTAGATCATTTAATTTTTGTGTCGTCCAAATGATGGTATACATGATCATGTGAGTTAATAAAGAGGTCCTTACATCTGTCTTGTGAACATTTAAAGGAATAGTTCACCCAAAAAATGAAAATTTTGTTATAATTTACTCACCCCTATGTCTTTTGAAACATGCATGACTTTCATCCATGAACACAAAAGGAGTTATACATGGCAGATTGTCTAAGCTGCTCTTTTCCACAATGAAAGTGAATGGTGATTATGGCTGTCAAGGTTTGGAAGGCAAGATTTTCTGTGAATAGCGACCTTTTAGACTGTTCCTCATACAAGCTGTTATTTGGATTCTAAACATTTGGAAAATAGTACATGGGTCGAATGGACTACTCTAAGGCCACATACACACTACAAACTTTTGGGAGTGACAACCACATTTAAATGAAGGAATGAATCCCTTAAACATTCCTTATGTGTGGTACAGGACTGAATCCCTCAACTGAGATGATTGACAAGTGATAGCCATATCAACGCTGCAGTGTCTCGCGCCTGTGAAACATGAATGCCACAAGCTTAACCCATTTTGTGTTCACTGTTTTTGAGCTAAGAGATTATCCACCAAATATCATCCGAAAATGTTTTGTTTGCTGCCTTTGATAGAATTGCCATGTTTTTTTTCTGCGGGTCTAAACGGCTGTTGGTAAAAAGCGCACGCTCTGGACTGTAATGTACCGGTTACCTCGAGCCTGCAGGGCTGATTAGAGAAATTACAGGAGAGAGAGACTGGAATATATGAGTTAATGTAGGCACATACCTCTGTTTGTGTGATTTGCACCAGGGGAAGACGGACACGTCTTAATCATGCCATTTATGACATGAGGAATCAAATTGTTAAGACGTCATTGTAGTATAAAAACATACAGTAAGTTTCAGAACTGAAAACTTCCCCCTTAATAGAAAAAGAGCATTTATTTAAACCAAGTTGCAAAAACGTCTCGTGTGGAATTCGTGGAACTTCCGACATCACAAGGACCAAATACGTCTGCATATGCATGCCTATTTTCATTTACTGCACCCTTGGCCCCACCCACTGGTACTCAGTCAGTCACAAAGGTGAAGAGGAGAGAGATGGGGCTTGTCTTGAGAAATTCATCCTAAATGGACTTAAGCCCTATTCGCACGGGATTAGTACTATCTGGGGACCTCGTGTGATTCAGAAATTACCCCACCACATCTGATTTTCGTGTGGCGCATTCGCACGGGATAAGCGAAGCCTGTGATTTTACTCAAAATTACTGACTTCGCGCTCTCCTGGAACCCGTAGTTTTTTTTAAATAATTATTCATAGGCTGTTATTTAAATGTGCCATGTAGGCTATTGATAGCAATGACAAATAAACAAAGATACTATTAATAAAAATAAACTATAACCATATAAAAATAGTTTAAACCCATATTATATTTCTTGTAGCCCAGTGGAAATATGTTTTCAATGGGCGACTATATGGCACTGTACACTGTGCGTATGGTTGAGCGTCCGGTTAGATGGATAAAAGAAAAACATTTCACCAGGTTAAAATCTATTAGTTCAAGCTTGCTTTATTTATTTGTAACATTAACCTCTAATTATGATGTGAACCCCCTTTTTGTCTTCGCACTTGTGGTGGTTTTCAGTTTTTTCTTTCTGCAAATTGTATAGCGATATGACCCAGCGCCCAAAACACTGTCAAAACACTCCAACGCACCCTCCATTTTTCGCGAAAGATAATGGGCGCAAAAGAAAAAAATACCTTGAGAAAAAAAAATCCCCGCCAAATCACAGAGATGCCGATTCGCACGGGACTAATATTATCACAGGACCTACGTTTTCGGCGAAATATGGTAGGTCATTTGCGGGGGAATTTTTACTTTACAAATTACAGACATGGCCGATTCGCACGGGATTAAGATCACAGACAAACTCCGCAATTATTACAAATGACTAGAGGTCACCAGGTAATACTAATCCCGTGCGAATAGGGCTTTACACAGGACACCTTCATATGCCTGGCTGGATTTAAATGTTTTTCTACATAAACATGCACAGACAGACATGCATCTTTGACTGCTTGATACATATCTCTAGACACTTTTAAAAGATGCGGTGCCAAGTTACAACTCTGAAGAGGAGAAGCTCTCTATCATTCAGCTGCTGCCTCACGTTCTTTCACCCATCTATGCTATTTTTAGTTATTGGTGTATGAATACATGATGGAATGATACTGTAAACTGGATGTGGATTTATCTTTAGCATATTTTAGAGTCGATTATATGTTCGGCTCATATCATACCTGTCATAATACGATTCAAGTTTAGCAAAGGAACTGTTATTGAAGGATGGGGCATTTAAAATACTTGGACACAATGGCAAAAACCATGAGTAAACAGTTTCATTCATGAGGCTGACTACACCAGGCGTGTCAACACAGACTTTCTAAACTGTTTATTTGTGTTTTTGGCAGTTAGTAGCGCCACTGCGTGCAGTGCAAAATGGAACAGGACATCTGTTTACTGTCAGTGCAATGCGATACGCTACAACGAATGCTTCGGTGGACATCATCATTGATATCAATGGGCTCTATTGCTTTTGATGTGACACGATTCTTGCGGGCGGCGTAGACAGGGTGTGAGTGTTAACAGTTGGGCTTGGGATGAACAGTTTAGCATATTCAGATGCTGGATGTGCATTATTTTTAAACCCTGACAATTAGTTTTAGAATGTTGTTGAGCTGGTTCATTCTCTTCCGACTGAGTTTCAAAAATAGCTGTATTTGAGGGGCTGCTCGATGTCAGCTAATCATAACAGTTTACGTTGAAGTTCTAAGGAGGCAATTAGGCAAGCGTTTCAGTCAGAGGGCCAGAGACAGGGTGCAAAATTATCATATATATTACTAAATTATGACTGTTTTAATGCAAAAAAACTTAAATAACATTATCAGTGGACCTCAGGGAAGATAATTAAACAAAAAAAAAAAAAGGGCATTTCAGACCAATTTAACAAATTGATGTTCAGTTCGGTTCTGTACACACCATGGAATTTTTTAAAATTCGGTTGTCATTACCTGAATTTTTCGGGAGTACATTTAAATAAGTAAGAATGTGGTTGTCACTCACATATTTATAAAGATTGACAGAATTTTCATTTTTGGGTGAACTATGTAACCCATGCCACTAAATTAGCCTGTGGAACATAGAGGTGTGCATCTGAGGAAATGACAGAGAGGAGAGAAGGTCAGGCAACAGCCCTGGGCTTTGTTCTACAGAGGATGTCTTTCAAACTCCAGAACTCCTGAGGGACTGCAGTCGAATAAAGGAGGAAAAAGCAGAAGAGATGGAGAGAGCAGGGCACAAAGGCCCAGAGAGATGTGACAGGCATTAAGAAACAGAAATGTTAAAAAAGTGCTCTCAAGAAGCCATCACTTTATCCTTCAGTCTGGCTTCAGCTATCCAAAGACTCTGAAGACATCTGGCAATCTATTTATCATGAGTCTTTGCCCTCTAAAATCAGCTAGGGCATAGAAAAAGTGAGACTTCTGTCAGCAGCTCTCATTTGGAACAGGGCTGCTCATTGTCTCTGTGTATGCATGGGGATGGCAGGTTGGGTCTTATTGCTACTCTGTTTTAAAGGCAGTTAATGGGCCGTCAACATGTCAAGACGGTGCAGAGAAACCGACATGTATTTTTTTTTTAATGTATTCAGGAAAAGAGTATTCTGATTTTAGTCTATCACATTTGTATCTATGTAGGATAGCTTTGTTAAAGACATGAATATACAAGAAAGAAACAACTATGATGTTCAGAATGATTGAAACTATGGTTACCATGGTAACGTTTATGTGAGGGTAAACATTAATTGTATTGTGTCAAATTGTTTGACAAACAAGAACACGTTTCCTATTGGTTCTCATGTAACATTTTTACTCAAATTAAATTAAATTGCAGCATTATGTTTCAGTCAATATCTTGTTTATTCGGTCATAATGTTGTCTATGTCTATTATTGAATCATATTAGCGTTCCTTCATGTGGAGACGCTGACTGCATGGTGCGAATCGCCGTTTGAATTCAACAGCCAATCAGAAGCACCGACTCAGAGCTTCCGCCGAGCTCTTCACTCTCATCCAATCAACCCTCGGCTCTTATGTTTGCCTGCGTTTTTGAATTCAGCGAGTGAATTGTGCAGAGCCACCCATCAAATCCGCTCTACAATGGACTTAATGTTCAAAAGAAACTTATTTTCCTAACTTAGTCGTATTTTTCTTGAAATTTTTAAACTTGACGTTGCAGTGCGAAGCAGCGGTCATTTTAATTGTGCACTTTAGTAATAATAATTATTATTATTTCGGCTAAGATAAACTGAGATTGCTCAGCTGGTCTTGTAGCCACCTGAACTCTCAGTGTTTTTTCCATTCTTCAAGGCCTTTACCATTTCTATATCTGGATCCTTTCAACTTTTAAAGGTACGTTTTCTGCATGCATATGTATTTAAAGCTTAATGCAAGGTTTAATCGTAAACAAATAGTTTTGTTTAGAAGTTAGCTAGCCACCCGTGTGCTAGCTCGTGTTATTGAAGTGCATTGAACCTGCCAATCAGCTGTTACAGAATTGCTCTCTAAAAACTTGTCTGATTTTTACAATATGTGATGCTTTATATGAAATGCACTCTATCGCTCATCCACATACAGTGAAGTGCAAAAGTCCACTAGTGGAAATGCTTCTATTTTGCACTTATTGTTGTATTTTGACACAAAATCATTACAAATGATTTTATTAGCATAACAATTTGAGTTAAAGTTTGAGAAATTGCTTTCCAGAATTTCTCTAGTTTAGTTTTAGTATATTGTACGAGTCCCCTTTTCTTAAATGACAGCATCCTGTGCCTCTCAATGCAATGAAACATTTAACTATTAAATAGGTAGTTCCCCCCCAAATGAAAACTCTCATCATATATCATACCCTCATGCCATTACAGATGTGTTTGACTTTCTTCAGCTGAACACAACTATTTTTAGAATAATATATCCGCTCTGTAGGTTCATACAATGCGACAAGCATTAAGAAACATAAATTTAAAAAAAAAAGTGCCCTCAAGAAGCCATCACTCTATCCTTCAGTCTGGCTTCAGCTATCCAAAGACTCTGGCAATCTATTTATCATGAGTCTTTGCCCTCTAAAATCAGCTAGGGCATAGGAAAACGTGAGATTCTGTCAGCAGCTCTCATTTGGAATAGGGCTGCTCATTGTCTCGGTGTATGCATGGGGATGGCAGGTTGGGTCTTATTGCTGCTCTGTTTTAAAGGTAGTTAATGGGCCGTCAACATGTCAAGACAGTGCAGGGCAACTGCCAGATTTTTTTGTATTTTTTATGTATGACTGACTTCTGCTGAACATAAAGAATTTTAGAAGAATATCTCAGCTCTGGAGGTTCATACAATGCAAGTGAGTGGTGGCCAGAAATTTGAAGGTCTAAAATGCACATAAAGGCAGCATAAAGATAATCCATATGACTCAATTCGTCAATGTTTGTTATTCCAAAGTAATAAATTTTTCTCTTTGTAAACATTGATCAAAATGTGATAAACTCCTCCTCTGAATCAGCTTAATTTTCCAGCTGACACCACTGAATCCTCTTCAATCCCTTCCTTCCTTTTCAATCCCTATACCTGTCATATATAGACACATTTTCATGATCAGTTCCCCATTGACAATCAAGATGTGCACCACATTTCTTTTTTTGTTGAATATCTCGTTTTACTATGAAATATCTGCCACATTGCTAAGTAAAATGTGTTGTGAATGCGGTCTCGTGTTGATTTGAAGCCTGCGTTAGTAATATTCACTAACTAAATTTTCACACTAAAGTGCTCACAGATAAGGTATGTATATAGTTCAGTGTGACATCAATAGAATGCAAGTGCACATGGAGACTAAGATCTTACTTTTTGGGGAAATGTCCTCTGATATGATGAAACAAAAATGTAAGTTTTTGTCCATAATGACCATCGTAATGTTTGGAGGAAAAAGGGTGAGACTTGCAAGCTGAAGAACACCATCCCGACCGTAAAGCATGGGGGTGGCAGCATCATGTTGTGGGGGTGCTTTGCTGCAGGAGGGACTGGTACACTTCACAAAATAAATGGCATCATGAGGAAGGAAAATTATGTGGATATATTGAAGCAACATTTAAAGACATCTGGGAACGTGATGAAAGAAATAAAAGCTGAAATGATTCATTCTCTCCTATTATTCTGACATTACACATTCTCAAAATAAAGTATTTATCCTAACTGACCTAAGACAGGGAATTTTTTTTCTACGATTAAATGTCAGGAATTGTGAAAAAATTATTTGGCTTAGGTAAACTTTTGACTTCAACTGTATATAGTAGTCTTCCCATAAAATAATGTTTTGTTACCCAAACGTTCCTCATTAAATGGTGTAACAGTCATAAACTTTGAAAGTATTTCATTATTGTAAAATGCTTTCAGATTAATAATTTATTTAGATTTAGGCAGGCAATGATTTGAATTAGATTTTTTTAAGATATTAGGAATTAACTTTGATCCATTTGGGCAGCCAGGGCAATCACTTTTTTTATAGTTTTTTTGCAGTAGAGCTCTGCTCAAACAGAGACATATATTTTTATATATCGATTCACTCCTCGCTTTTTTCCCTCCATATACCACAAACTCCTTCGCTCCTAAGTGCTTGGCAGTTTGTCTTTTTTTGCCGCCCTGTTTCACTACTTTCCCTCTGGCCTTCTCCAGTGTTGGATATTCTGGACCAGATTGGGTCACCACTTGTCACAGTGCCATGGCTGACAGCAGCATAGTTACTTTAGGGATGGGCCGCAGCTTGGTGGACTCCTCCGTATATGATTCCAGGATGGCAGAGACCACTAAGGAACAATTTTTCATGGGTCTCCACACAGAGGAGACAGAGGGTAAGCGAATTGCCTTCCATCTCAATCAACTTTACATCAGCTGACATTTCTGTAGAGCTGACAGCTGTGCTGCAGAGGCTTGCAAATATAACAAAAGATGTTATTTTCTCCTAGACTACTTTTTCTATTTCCATTGAGATTCACCTTTGCCTGTGGCCATTTAAACTCTCTTTCAGATGTATTACCCAGAGTTGAGACCAGGGTGGTGTTGGTGGGGGAGGCTGGTAACTGCGCAGAACTTGAGAAAGCTCTACAGGTACTGTGGAAAGAGACTGCAATTTTCCTATTGATGCTTTCCATTGTAGCCACAGAGTTTCCAGGATTGACAATAAAACTGGATAAGCTACAACACAAAGGTTTAATGTTGTAAGACTGTAAGATTTATTATTTCAAGTTCAGCCATCAGCCACAAACTCTGTAGGTTAGAAAACCGTTAAGATTCTTCTAGTCAGATTAAAATTTAGATTAAAGTGTTTGGTAACAGGAAGCAATTATGTGTTCATTAAAATTGCCTCAAATAGTGGTCTGTTCCTGAGCAGCGTCTACTGTAGTACTCTTAGGTTCATGAAAGATAAACATTAAATCCTTCCTTTTGCCTGAATCATTTTATTTTCAAATTGGTGCTGTACATTGTTTCCTTCACATATAACCAAATGTTTCCTTCCCAAAAATATGGCACAAGATCAGCTACAAGGTTTAGAATTTTATCCTGGTATTTAAAAATAGCTTGCATCCAGGAACCCCTCTGTTCTTCTTCTTTTGGCTGCTCCTGTTCGGGGTTGAGGAACCCCTATTATAATATTAATTGATCAACAGATTTATCAAACTACATTTACATGCTCTTATCGAGCAGGCGTGATGTACAAATGAAAAATGCTGCAACATTTTAAAGAATGAGAAGTGCTGCAGTGATTCATCTGAAGGAGACAGTAACATAAGAATTTCCACAAACAGTTCTTCATTTTACAGGATAGTTTATCCCAAAATGAAAATGTGTTTGACTTTCTTCTACTGAACATAAAGAATTTTAGAATAATATGTAGGTTAAGCTTTGTCGGGCCTCACAATGCACATAAGTGAAAGGTCAAAAAGCCTATTAAGGCAGCATACAAGTAATCCAAACCGCTCTAGAGGTTAAATCCATGTCTTCAGAAGTGATATGATAGGTGTGGTGAGAAACAGATCAATATTTAAGTCCTTTTTTCTACTGCCTAGTAGGTGTAGTTATGCACAAAGAATGTGAATCGCCAAAAACAAAAGAATGTGAAAGTGGCGCTTGATGGTAAAAAACTTCTTAAATCTGTTTCTCAACCACACCTATCATTTCGACTTCTGAAGATATGGATTTAACCACTGCATATGGATTTCTTTATGCTGCCTTCATATGCTCTTTGGAAGTTCTTCAAAGTTCTGGCTACCATTCGTTTGCATTGTATGGTCCTACAGAGTTGAGATATTTTTCTAAAAATCTTTGTGTTCAGCAGAAAAAAGAAAATCATACACATCTGGGATGGCATGTTGAGGCATGAGATAATAAAAATTTATGGGTGAACTATCGTTTTAAGACACATTCCTGATCATATTGTGCACAATTCTTCAGTGTTTGTTATTCCAAAGAAATACATTTTTCTCTTTGTAAACATTCAGCTGAATCAGCTTTACTTTTCAGCTGACGCCACTGAATCCTCTTCAATCCCTTCCTTCCTTTTCAATCCCTATACCTGTCATATATAGACACATTTTCATGATTGGTTCCCCATTGACAAAATCAAGACGCGCACCACATTAATTTCTTTGTTGAATATCTCGTTTTACTATGGAATATGCCACATTGCTAAGTAAAATGTGTTGTGAATGCTGTCTCATGTTGACTTGAAGCCTGTGTTAGTAATTTTGAGTGCTCACAGAAGAGATATATCTTTAGTTCAGTGTGACATCAATAGAAATGTCAGGTTATGGGGCTGTTTGAGTCCAGGGAAGAAGTAGAATTTGACAAAGCATGTCTGTAGCTTACACTGCAGCGATGTTGAGGGCGATGGCCTCTCTGATTTGGAACTGGACTCAATGCTGGTAAACATGCCGCTGATCATTGGCCTCAGAATTCTACCACTACTGTGTGGAATGTCAAGTTCTGGAGTGGAAGAAACAACGGTCTTCGATTTTGGGGAACATAGGCCAGAGATGGGAAATTTAGGCTCAGTACGTTGACAGACGAGTGTGTGTGGACACAAGGATTTTTTTCTGCTGACCTGGTTGTACAAGAAGTCCTGCCAAAATAATCCACAATTATTTTTAAAAACATCTTATAAAATGTTTACATTATTTCTTTAGCAAGACATAGTTTTATGTCCCACACAATTTATATGTATAATTATTAATGGTTATCCTTATGTTTAGCCATGAATATAGAAAGTTTTAAATGTGGTGTTTGGAGGAAGGAGGGGTGTTCTAGAAGATGTTCTCTCTTTGCCCTTGTCATGATATGAGAAGACTTCAATGTAACATCTTTTAGCAATCTGTTCACCCTGTCGTTGTTCACAGACAGGTAGATCAGAGAGGAGTAAATCGGTAATACTTCATTATTAACGTAGCAGAACTTCCACCTAGACTTTATTTGATGTTTGTTTGAATTTCTTGCCTCGGTTCTGATAGATTGTAAGGCCCTCCTGTCTGGGAAATTTATCAGCTTTGGGTTGCCAGGTTGACGCCCATTCTTCATTTTTACAGGCCATCACAATAATGGAAGTCCCAGTGGTAAAGATTAAGGAAGGCCAGCCGGGCATGGAGGCACGCGAGAAATTTATAAAATCTATAGTCAATATGGTACGTCTCATGAACTGGGATCTTTGCATGCCTCAGAGGACCTGGGGGAATTTGCAGTATGGCATCCTAAGGGGGATTCAGTGTGGCACCAAGCTATTTAATGTTAAACTCACTCACGTAATGGTGTGGTATAAATTCTAACAGTGTATTCTAACATGTTGTTCTGTGTTTGCCTAACAGGAGGTCTCTAATCCATTGAATTAAGAATAATTAATTCAATCAATTATTTAATCAACACATGTAATTTTTTTCTTTAATTCTAACTTTATCTGTATTGTTACCTTTATGTAAGTCACAAACTAATTTCTTAAAGGTGCACTCAGTCAATTTTTCCTCAAAAGTTTAACTCCAAAAGGCTTGAATTGTAATTGTCCTATATATGTAGGAAATCATGACCTCTCACATTAAAATGAAGACTCCAGTAACCTTATAAAAGCTGTTTTATTCTACATGGAGAGGGTTCACACATGGGTGCTGCCATGTTAGAATCACATGACCAGCCGAATACTACTCGCATAATCTCAGTAACCGTCCTGTTATTTGACACTTTAAATGTAACTTTTGATTTTAAATGATGCTAGGTTTCAGTGTATGACAAGATGACACAGACAAAAGTTACTGAGTGCCCTTTAAAGGAGTGTTCGGGATTCAATACAAGTTAAGCTCAGATGACAGCATTTTTTGCATAATGTTGATTACCACCAAAAATTATTTACTCGTCCCTTGTTTGTTAATAAAAAGTTACGTGGTTAATGAAGGCACTTAAGATGGAAGTGAATGATATACAATGAGGAAAAAAGGTATTTGATCCCCTGCTGATTTTGTATGTTTGCCCACTGACAAAGAAATGATCAGTCTATAATTTTAATGGTAGGTTAATTTGAACAGTGAGAGACCGAATAACGACAAAAAAAATCCAGAAAAACACAAGTCAAAAATGTTATAATTTGAATTGCATTTTAATGAGGGAAATAAGTATTCGACCCCCTCTTAATCAGAGATTTCTGGCTCACAGGTGTCTTTTATACAGGTAACGAGCTGAGATTAGGAGCACACCCTTAAAGGGAGTGCTCCTAATCTCAGTTTGTTACCTGTATAAAAGACACCTGTTCACAGAAGCAATCAATCAATCAGATTCCAAACTCTCCACCATGGCCAAGACCAAAGAGCTATCCAAGGATGTCAAGGACAAGATTGTAGATCTACACTAGGCTGGAATGGGCAACTCGCCGTGTTTGGAGGAGGATGAATGCTGCCTATGACCCCAAGAACACCATCCCCACCGCCAAACATGGATGTGGAAACTTTATGCTTTGGGGGTGTTTTTCTGCTAAGGGAACAGGACAACTTCACAGCATCAAAGAGACAATGGACAGGGCCATGTACCATCAAATCTTGGGTGAGAACCTCCTTCCCTCAGCCTGGGCATTGAAAATGGGTCGTGGATGGGTATTCCAGCATGACAATGACCCAAAACACATGGCCAAGGCAACAAAGGAGTGGCTCAAGAAGAAGCACATTAAGGTCCTTGAGTGGCCTAGCCAGTCTCCAGACCTTAATCCCATAGAAAGTCTGTGGAAGGAGCTGAAGGTTTGAGTTGCCAAACGTCAGCCTCGAAATCTTAATGACTTGTAGAAGATCCGCAAAGAGGAGTGGGACAAAATCCCTCCTGAGATGTGTGTAAACCTGGTGGCCAACTACAAGAAATGACCTCTGTGATTGCCAACAAGGGTTTTGCCACCAAGTACTAAGTCATGTTTTGCAGAGGGGCTGAATACTTATTTCCCTCATTAAAATGCAATTCAATTTATAACATTTTTGACATGCGTTTTTTTTTTTTTTTTTTTTTTGATTTTTTTTTTTTTTTTGTTGTTATTCTGTCTCTCACCGTTCAAATTAACCTACCATTAAAATTATAGACTGATCAGTTGTTTGTCAGTGGGCAAACATACAATATCAGCATGGGATCAAATACTTTTTTTCCCACACTGTAGAAGGGATGAGTAAAAATAACATGATGCCATAAATGCTGTTGATTGAGCTTAAACTTTAGTAAACCCAGAATGTTCCTTTTTAAAGCTAATCTTAGATTTATCTAGATCTAAGATTAAGTCAGATTTAATTTTTTTGAAGGGGCTGTTTACACAGTGCACATTTTTACGTTTTACCTGTGCTATTTTTTTTAATCGTTAGTCTGTTTACAATTGTGTCAAACAGATGACTTTGGCCGTTGTGTCCTTCTCATAGTTTTTTCAGATGTCGTGTCTATTTGAAAGTAGTTCATGTGTTTAGTTCCATTCCTTTTTTTGGTGTGTTTAGCCATTTTTAAATGCAAGATCGTATCCTGTGTAAACAGCCCCTAACGCATGTAATTCTTTGTGTTTGTCCACTAAATCTTCTCTCAAAAATGGACTGTCAAAAAACATATTTACAATCCCTCATCCTAAAAAAAAATAGATCTTGTTGCATTTGAGGGATTGTGTGGTTTTTGCTTATTACAAACCAGCTGATGTTTATAGATATTTTCCCAACAATAGCGTATTTATTTTCCACCAATACAGTTTTTTTTTTTTTTTTTTCCTCTTCATTCTTTCAGGATATAAACACCCCCTGTATCAAGACTGAGAATGTCAGAGATTTTGGCGATGGAGAGAATTGTGAGTTTGAGACTGTTTTTGTACTAAAAGACTTCAAGGCTCCAGAATGCAACTTCCTGTACAAAAACGACAGTCGTATCCTTGGACCTTCAGCGGTTATGTACTGTGCCAGCAAGGGAGAGGTATGACCTGAAATAAAACCACAAAAGCACACACAAAATCTTCTGTTTTTGTTTCTCTGAGGTTGTGAAATAGCTTAATACTACAGTGGCACAATTCAGTACTTGCTTGCTGTCATGGTTTGATTAAAAACTTTCTTCCAACTTCCAACCAATTCACAAGCAGGTTTGATTGCTCCCGCAAAGCCTGATAAAAGTAGCTAGCTTATTAGTGTACGCAGGAGTAGAGATTAAATGGTATGAAAATTTCACATCACGATTATAGTGACCAAAATTATTAGAATTATCGTGGTATTGTTAAAATGTGCATGAAATTTTCAAAAAGTACTGATACACACTGAAATAATTTCACCAAGTTTTATATTGAAAACCAGCTCTGTAAACAAGGGAATAGCAGATGTATTATTATTGGTGGTGTTATACACTCGTGGCCAAAAGTTTGGAATAATGTACACATGAATAACATGAAAAATACTATTACAATTTGAAAAAAATGTCAGAACTTCTTAAACTACTTCAAAGAGTTCTCATCAAAAAATCCTCCAAATGCAGCATTGACAGCTATGCAGATCCTTGGCATTCTAGCTGTCAGTTTGTCCAGATACATCATACATTGAGCTAAAAGTTAACTTGCATTGCATTCACTATAAAGTAATGGGTAGTGGTCAAGGAGATGACTCAAGATATTTGAAGTGTTCGCAACTTTTTTTATTTTCATGTTCTGCAGACAGGGTGACCATCTTCAATTAAGTTTCCCTCAGCAATCTTGTAAAACACAAAATATGACCACACTTTAGATGTGGTCCTCTAGTCTAGAATGCTGAATAATCTCCTGAGCGGTGTCACTGCCTTCCCCACGTTGCATGCTGCACCTACGTCAGACTGTTGCTAAATTTGGTTGATGCTGGACAGTATTTACCATCAGGGTTTCAAACCGCGGTAATCAAACATGGTTTTAATGATAATTCAAATTTAACACGGTAATACTAACTGTTGGGATTTTTACCATGGTTTGTCATGAAACCGGTAACCGTTTCATCCCAACGCAGGAGTGTCCTCTCCCTCAGATTCCAGAGCAAAATGAACATTTGACTAGCCACCGTTTGGTACAGGATGGAAAGATTAAATCTGACACACAAGAATATACAGGAGATACAGCTACAACCCTACGGTCAGAACTGAGGACTTGTCTTAGTGCTTATTAAATCTTGTTATACACTTCTTGGTTGCCACAGTGCACTTTCCAAAATTGTACCTCGGGGGGGGGGGGCAGATTCTACTCATGTAGTTTTTTTTTTTTTTTTTTTTTTCATCTGAAGTCTGCTGAAAAAGTTGGGTCATAATGACGTTTTTCATGACAATTGACAATTGTATTTAAAAAGTCAAACTCATTACTGAAAAATTGCCTATACACAATGTATCTTTTAGCTTTAGCTACAGATAATAATGTATAGTATGTCCCTTAATAAATATTTGGGTGGAATTTGATGTAAAACTATGTTAATTGTGCCCAGTGGTGCCCAAAGTTATAGCTGGGGTGCATTTGATGGATGCCGTATGGCCATTACTGTGTGCATACATTCATTGAAAACAAAGGTTTCAAATTTTAGGACGCAGTATGTCGTCCTGAATTTGAGCAACTAGTGTCACCATATAGAATTGCAATAATAATGACTGTTTTGAGGTTTTCTGGGATGCTAAAACAAACAAAACAACTTTTTGAAGGCGTGCTTACACTTTTCTGAACAACATTTGAACTAATTGCAGTACCTATAGTTGTTTAGGTGCATAATTGCTGGGATAGGAATATATTAACAATAACAAAATCACTTTTAGACTTTTGTATATTATTGACGTTATTATTGGCTAACATTCGCTCCGACATAATATCTGTTATGTTATTAGTATTTCAGTAATATTCTGTCATTCTCTCCTTTCCTTCTTTTTCTGTAGCCTCTGCCATTCTCCTCCAGGCCTCTGTACTCTATGACCATGCTGAACTTGTCTCTCTGCTTCACTGGTTTCCGTAAAAAGGATGAAGTGGTGAGTTTGAATTTCTACTCATCCAACACCAAAAAACGATCCATAGTGCCATTTATTTTTATTATTTTCTCTGATTAAATGTGCTTTCCTCAGGTGAACCTGGTCAATTTAGTTCATCACATGGGCGGCACTATCCGAAAAGACTTTGACAGCGCTAAAGTCACACACCTCATTGCCCATTCGACACACGGTGAAAAATACAGGGTCTGTATCCAACCCCTACTCGCATACACACCCATTTGTGAACAGACTGAAAATCTTATGCCTTCAGAAGACTTTGAATATGACACACGAGTCGCATAGGGGTTATTTACACTTGGTCACTTAATGCTTTTTAACTAGTGCTGTCAGTTGATTAATTTTAATAGCAAAATTTCTTAGTAATTAATCATGATTAATCAGATTTTTAAAGTACTGAAACTTTACACTATATATACTTATCCTGTCAAAATGCATTTTGATTCTTGGGAAAAAGAATGAAAAAATATGTAACAATTTATTGCTTTATTAAAATTTTCCAAACCAAGCCTTCCACAGTATAAAAATAGAAATGCACTAAATTTGCACCAGTTCCAGTAACATGATAAGTAGGAGTTTGATTAATTGAAAGAACTAGTCCCCACATAGGTTGCATTTTCATTGCCATGGGCATTCAATATCTTATACTCTCATCCTCCACAATATTAAGGCCTCAATATACTTCAGGAGAAGTTCTTCTTCATTTTTATATATATATATATATATATATATATATATATATTCATGAAAATTTGTATGTTCGTATTTATTATTCTATTTTATTTAGGTGTAATATTGAGAAAATAACAAGTTTGCAGTAATGCAAAGATATTATTTAATTTTGTAAATATATTTTAATTTGAGAACACTGCATTTATAGTTGTTGTTGTTGTTGTTGCTAGTTTGTATGTTTGAGTTGAAAAATACACATTTCAGCATTATCCGTAATCTTTTTGTGCATTTTCCTTGATAACCAAGCAAGTTGACTCATG
This sequence comes from Moxostoma hubbsi, assembly GCA_032164185.1. Lineage (NCBI taxonomy): Eukaryota > Metazoa > Chordata > Actinopteri > Cypriniformes > Catostomidae > Moxostoma > Moxostoma hubbsi. Next base: position 9,023,180 of record JAVLUX010000186.1, read on the forward strand.
ATACCATTTGTTTATTATATCGCATATCACAATATTAACCTCAATAATCGCAATATGACTTTTTTTCCCAAATCATGCAGCCCTTTTCAAGGGTAAAAAGTTCTAAACAGCTGAGCAGCGGTATACTGTTTGCAAACATTCAGACAACTGCTACTCGATGTGGGAGGCGTTTATAAGTACATTTAAATATAAGGAGCTCAGTTAAACCTAAACTAATGTGACAAACATGTTAATTCTACTTATTGTTTAAAACACAGTAAAAGTTGTTTTAAGCACTCGATGATTTACAGAAATATAAATCAACATTGCAGTAGGAATTATTTAATTTGTCTTGTTTCCATTCTGAAATCATGATGCTAATGTGCTATCTTGCTATACATTGCTGTAATATGCTGTGGTTGCACTCTGGTATTGTAATTTATGATGACACTGATACTATTGCAAAGATGAATGTATAAAAGTTTTAATATGCAGAATAAAGACAAAAGAATGATTTTAGGCTTATCTTACGGGGGCAGATGTATGAATGGCTTTCGCTGCAGATGGTACATGAGTGATCGGGCACTTCATGGTATTTGAGTAGATTCGATTCTTTTTGTAGACAAATTAAACAGAAATCGCATTACATGATCTTGGATAATGTCTCTTAAGCGAACTATCATAAAGAGTTAGGTAAATTTGCACCAGCTTGCTAACAACTCTGCTCATGTTGACTTGACCTGACTGACTGCACAACGTAAACGAAATTAGCGGTTGGCCTCAAAGTAGGAGGAGCTCCAGGTCATAATGATGAAGTGGACCAATGGCGTTTAGCAGCCGGTAAGAATTTTTCCTGAAAGTTCGCCCAGATGAGCTGTCACTAACCACCGAAATGAACACAAAACAGATGGGCAGATTTTGTTCTAAATGGCATCACACCCATTTGTTCTTCGATATTTCATATGAAGTCGATCGGGGGATTTAATGGCCATCCGCTTCACATAAAAAGCGCTTGCAGACAGACACACCTCATGCGTTTTGTTGATAGTTAAGACTTGACGTTCTATCTGTGGTAATTAAAATGTGCCTTACATAGGCTGAAAAATACTTGATTTCTATCACAGGTCCCATCTGGGATTGTTTTGTTCATCAAATAGTATAAAGAGTTCCTTTCTCCATAAATGTATTACTGACACGGGAGCGCGCTGTGTGTGTAAGTGACTCCAGGCATACACATCGCAAATATTCCTCCCTTCCAACAAGTGTTTATGCTGAATTAATGGTAAATGCATTAATCGTGATTAAGAAAAATTTACGAGTTTAACTTTAATTGCATGTGTTAACGCATTAATTCTGACAGTTCTAGTTTTTACTGATCAGACAGCTATCCGAACCAAGTGTAAATACCCGTCAAGATGGTTTTGAGATAGATTTAAATCTAATCACTCACACTACCTGAAAAAGTAAAACTTTTTTTCATTTATTTGATGCAGATTGCTGACGAAACAAACTTAACATTGACAATAAGCTCAGATGATGTGCATGGACATATCTTCCCTACGATAAGCCACGAAGGGAAAAATTTGCACATGCGCTCTGGGCTAAGTCACTGGAATAAAATAATAAATTGCATCTTTTAAAATCTGTGCCCTGCATTAGCATAATGACTGAAGTAAACGCTGTTGTATATGCATATACAGTGAGGAAAATAAGTATTTGAACACCCTGCTATTTTGCAAGTTCTCCCACTTAGAAATCATGGAGGGGTCTGAAATTGTCATCGTAGGTGCATGTCCACTGTGAGAGACATAATCTAAAAAAAAAAATCCAGAAATCACAATGTATGATTTTTTTTAACTATTTATTTGTATGATACAGCTGCAAATAAGTATTTGAACACCTGAGAAAATCAATGTTAATATTTGGTACAGTAGTCTTTGTTTGCAATTACAGAGGTCAAATGTTTCCTGTAGTTTTTCACCAGGTTTGCACACACTGCAGGAGGGATTTTGGCCCACTCCTCCACACAGATCTTCTCTAGATCAGTCAGGTTTCTGGGCTGTCGCTGAGAAACACAGAGTTTGAGCTCCCTCCAAAGATTCTCTATTGGGTTTAGGTCTGGAGACTGGCTAGGCCACGCCAGAACCTTGATATGCTTCTTACAGAGCCACTCCTTGGTTATCCTGGCTTTGTGCTTTGGGTCTTCCAACATGACAATGACCCGGCCTCGACCCATCTTCAATGCTCTAACTGAGGGAAGGAGGTTGTTCCCCAAAATCTCGCAATACATGGCCCCGGTCATCCTCTCCTTAATACAGTGCAGTCGCCCTGTCCCATGTGCAGAAAAACACCCCCAAAGCATGATGCTACCACCCCCATGCTTCACAGTAGGGATGGTGTTCTTGGGATGGTACTCATCATTCTTCCTCCTCCAAACACGGTTAGTGGAATTATGACCAAAAAGTTCTATTTTGGTCTCATCTGACCACATGACTTTCTCCCATGACTCCTCTGGATCATCCAAATGGTCATTGGCAAACTTAAGACGGGCCTTGACATGTGCTGGTTTAAGCAGGGGAACCTTCCGTGCCATGCATGATTTCAAACCATGACGTCTTAGTGTATTACCAACAGTAACCTTGGAAACGGTGGTCCCAGCTCTTTTCAGGTCATTGACCAGCTCCTCCCGTGTAGTTCTGGGCTGATTTCTCACCTTTCTTAGGATCATTGAGACCCCACGAGGTGAGATCTTGCATGGAGCCCCAGTCCGACAGGTGTCTTTATGCAGCTAACGACCTCAAACAGGTGCATCTAATTTAGGATAATAAATGGAGTGGAGGTGGACATTTTAAAGGCAGACTAACAGGTCTTTGAGGGTCAGAATTCTAGCTGATAGACAGGTGTTCAAATACTTATTTGCAGCTGTATCATACAAATAAATAGATAAAAAATCATATATTGTGATTTCTGGATTTTTTTTTTTTTTTTAGATTATGTCTCTCACAGTGGACATGCACCTACGATGACAATTTCAGACCCCTCCATGATTTCCAAGTGGGAGAACTTGCAAAATAGCAGGGTGTTCAAATACTTATTTTCCTCACTGTAGCGTGGAAAATGATAATTGGATTTATACCCGTTTGGCGAAGACACTTTATGTGGACAAGTGTAAATATCCCCATGGATTACCTTTATGATATTTTTGGGTCCTATTTTATGTTTTAACCTTTACTGCTGTAGTATTGGAAAGTCGGTCCGCTATATTTAGTAAAATGTCTCCTTTTTTGTTCCGCATAAGAAAGTAATATGGGTTTGGAACGACTTTAGTGTGAGTAATTTAGGCAGAATTTAAATTTTTGGGGGAACTTTCCTTTCTGTCCAGTTGTGCCCAGTGTCTGACAGTTTCCTCAAGGAGCTCAAACACCAGGTGTGCTTTCCGTAATGGAGTCTCCTGTTCACCACTGACATGTCTGTGTTATTTAGAGAGAGTTTGATTAAAATGGTTCTCATGTATCTCTCCTCACAGCAGGCTGAATTGGGCTGAATCATTCATTAGGCTCATATGCAATATGCATTAAGCAGGGTCTCTTTCTACCTAATTCACTTGTTTCTTTCTCTCTTCTTTTTAGTTGGCAGTGTGCATGGGCACACCCATCCTCACCCCTGAGTGGATACGGAAAGCATGGGAGCACCGAGATGACATGTAAGATTGTGTGTGTGTGTGTGAGGGGTAAAACATAAATTCACCTGACTGTGAGTGTAGAGGAGTAAAAACTGAATAATGAGGCAGAAGAGTCCAGTCACTTGTGCACAAATGAAATGGGCCCTCCCTTCCAGATTTGAAGCATTTTTGACTTCATTCTGGTTTTGACATTTTCCACACATGCATTGAATATTAAACCTGACCTTTTACATTAATAACCTTCCACTCTGGAATGTATGATGAGTGAAGAGTGATAATTTTTTTTTTTTTTTTTTTTTCTCCCTGCTTCCGTTCTCCACACTGTCCCCTTTGCTCCCTCTATCAGACTTCTCACTGTCATGGAAATTCACTAATATTTAAATGAACCCCCCCCCCCCCCCCTTTTTTTTTTTTTTTTGAATACCAATGTATGTAAATTATTTTCTAGTTGGGTTCATTTTTAAATATTTAAGTGTCTAGAAATTGTGAGTGCAGTTGCTCAATTTATGATTATTAATTTATTTGGATTCATCAGTAATTCACAGATTATTTGAGAAGTCATGGAAATTCATTGGTCAAAAGTTGTAGAAGCCCTGCATGCCCCTCACCCAATATTTGTGTGTTTTTGTAACATATTGTGGTGCTGTGGCTAATGACTGCTTCATTTTGGTTCCAGTAATTTTCACGCAGGCAGTGAGGAGTTCCGTACAGAGTTTAAAGTCCCTCCATTCCAGGACTGTGTGCTTAGCTTCCTGGGTTTCTCTGAGGAGGAAAAGACCAACATGGAGGAGAGAACACAGAAACATGGTACTGAAATCTCCTGTTTGTGTGTCCCTTGCCCTTTATGTTTTAGAGTCTGAAATGTTTAATGTGTTGAAATGCCACCAAATCTCAACTCTTAAGTAATTCTCAAATTACCAAAGCCTTTTCAACCAGACATGCATTTGAGATGTTGACCCCAGAAAGTGGTTTCTGTATTTTATTTGTTGGACCATCTCAAAAATCAAATGACCCCTGACCTCAGCTTGAGGAAGGTTTTTAAAGGAGTATGTGGTGCTTGTTTTGTTTAGGTGGTCGGTTCCAGGCAGTTGGTGATGAAAGGTGCACACACTTGGTGGTTGAAGAGAATTCCATTAAGGAACTGCCCTTTACACCTTCCAAAAGATTGTATGTAGTGAAGCAGGAGGTATGAACTTGACTTAATGACTTAGATTCTCACACTAAGGGCTTTGTGTGGGTCCCTAATAACAGTGTGTAAAATACACTCTAGACCAAGTGTGCTGTTTTTGTACTTTAAGATATTCTGTTTGCAGACTGTTCTCAGTTAGAGAGTATATTTTGACCTATTTCGGCATATTTCCTGGTAGGGTTGGGCGGTGTACCAGTAACATTTTGTAAACCTTTAGAAAATTGAGGATCGTTTCTAGTGCCCTTATTAAACATTCTACCACTTGGTTGGGAATGTGCATTCCAATCACTTTACATTCTGAGAAAATTGAGGAACACTAAGGGAAAAAAAAGCTGTGTCCTTGGTGGTGTGACATTGACTCTCTGCTAAAGCCTGCTCCCCTTAGTTACTGTTGCTAATGCCACCAAGCTTTCTTACCGCAGCTGCAAAAACAGTGAGAGAATTGATCACATTGAGTAAATTACCTTAGGAATTATTAATTGGCATCTTTCTGAAGTGTACATTTACTGTATTTCTATTATATAGTTGCCAAAAAGTTTCAGTGTTTAATGGAAGGCTATCACTATATACATTTGTGCTTAGCATCAGTGGGTCATAGCTTTTAACAGGGTCACTGTGGAGATGTTTAAAATTCATGATTCTTCTGTCTCTTTCTGCAGTGGTTTTGGGGTAGTATACAGATGGACGCCCGTGCTGGGGAATCTATGTATTCTTATGAAAAGGTGAGGTGCCTGCAGATACATTGATTACGAAATGTAATATCTGTTAAAGTTACTATAGTAATACCCAATCTATTACACATTTAAAAATCCATAACCTCAAATTCTTGCATATTTTAATATAGTGACAAGCAATAAAATGTATATCTAGAGTTTATGTCCTAATCAACCACAATTAGCGACATTATCATTTGCTTTGTTTCTGTGCTGTTGTGCTGGGGAGCCCCACCCACAGTCAAATCTCATTGGTACAAAATCCCACTCAACACAACTGTATATTAAACATCAAATATGTTCTATGCTGTTATTGTGTTGCGTTGTGCACCATTTTCGTTTTCTGTTTGGACAAATTACCTTTTTTCGACTGTCTTAAAAATATAGATCCAGTTATATTTGTGTCCTCAATGTATTTTTTAAATAATTATAAAGTTTCATGAACGTTAGGGATAAATTGATGTATCAGCCACTGAAAATATTGACCAAATTAAAACCATCGGCAAATTGGCTTTAAGTATGAAAACGCATATATGAAAAAACTATGTTTCATTAATAATGAATTATCACACTTCATAAAAACTCTTAGAATTCAAATGCAAAATCCAGAAATGATGATAGCCACAAAATGAAAAAGGGTTGGCACTCCTAAGAATATAGTAAAAATGTAATATTACTTATCATTCTCACATTGAGGAAAAAAAACGTCATTACAGATGTGACAGTTGTGAAGCGGCCCTTACCTATACGTGAAGTAAAACCATCCAAAACGCTTTGAAAACAGCAAACTTAGAATTCTGAGACCTTGGTATGGTATCCATTAAGGCTGCACTATTGAGTTCAGTTTGAAATCGCAATATGGTCTTTGATATGTTCATGATTACAAAAGCCTGAAAGGTTGCATTTAAAAATAGACTGCAATCAGCGCTTCAGTCATTATTGTGTAAGCAAGCTGCGCCCTCTAGCGGTCTTGATGGCATTTTCCGTGATCCACTCCTGTAGAACTTAAAAGGCTGTTTTGTTCTTTTGGTAACTTTTTTTGTTTCCCATGATGTGGTTGACATTTCCGTGGAATTGCCCAACAAATACGTAATATAAATTTGTGATGTTTTTATATACAGTTCTGCTATATACAAACATCTAAAATGTGAGTTCTGTTGTTTTGAACTGCAAAAACAAGTGCAAAAATGTTTTAGAATGACAAAATAACCTTTTTTCACATCAATCATTATGCTTCTATTTGTCTTTCATTCTGGCTCTCTTTAGATTTTTGGCCTGTCATTTGTTCAACAGATATGAACAGAAATGTTCATATCGGTGCATCCCTAATGAATGTTGCATTTTTTTCCTAAAAGATTGAACACATTGTTGTCAGCAAATTTTGACTCCTTAAAGAACAATTTCTCAGTAGTCATTGCTAATGTAACGTATGTGCCTTCCTCTCAGTCGGAGAGCCCTGCGATGAAGAAAGCCGTGTCTCTGCTGTCTCTCACGACGCCCAACAGCTGCCGGAAACGTCGGCGTCTCAGAGAAACTTTGGCTCAACTCACTAAAGAAACAGAAATTTCACCCTTCCCTCCACGCAAGAGACCTTCAGCAGAACACTCCCTCTCCATGGGTTCCCTGCTGGACATCTCCAACACTCCAGATACCTGCAAATCCAGTGGAGGTGAAGTCAAAGATCTTGAAGTCATTTGAACAAATCAACCAAATAACACCATCCAGAATGAGAGAAGTTTAATGAACACCCTACCCTAAATGCATAATGAGCTCTATTATCAATCTAATTGGTTTTATAAAAGAGTGCAGAAGTCCCATTCTAATATGTGGAAGTGTTATTTTTTTTAAATGTAGAGTTGTTACAAGACCAACATTTCAGTAGTTGATAACAATATCACACACAATTTGTCTTTTTATGAATTTTTTTTCAAAGTTCTCAAGCAGTTATTCAAGACAAGTAAATAGACATTAATAATACAAAAACAAAGGGGGAAAACATGCAATAGAACAAATAAAGACAAAAGGACAATGATTAAACTAGTGTTTGAGGTTTTTTAGGCATCTAACAGAAGTAGCAAGTATTAAAGCTAACATACAGAATAAAAAAAAAAAAAAAAAGTTTTAATTTTAGTAATGACTCGGTACAAACGTATCAGCTTTTGACATCCCTATTTTAAGGAGTTGCAGGTTACAGAACTTACAGAAGACTTTGATCTCAGTGTGATCCCAGGCAGGACTGAGAGGAACCAGGATAGCAGTCAGGGTTGATTTTTAGATGAGTGAGGCCACTGTCTTTTGCAGAATGCAAGCACAGGAGGAGCAGCAGTAGGCAAAGGAGTAAAAGAGAGAGGGTGAGGAAGAGTAGTACAGAGAAAGATTGGCAACTGCAGCGCACCAGCACTCCTGTATGCAGCCAGGAATACCATACAGGTGACATGCATATGACTTATTCCAGGGTTTAGGATTAATGTAAACATTGATCTGTGCTAATATCATAACTCTTTTTGCAGAATCAAGCGAACAATAGAGATTGGCAATTTAATTTGGGTTTATCTGACACACACATTGATCTCTGTTCTCTCAGTAGTGAAGTTCAAATAGCTGTCGGGTCTTTGCTTCTTCGTTCCTCAAAGCAACAGTTCACCCAATAATCTAAATTCTAAATAATCTAAAGAAGAAATATGATGGAATGCCCAGTGTGGACTGTCAAGCTTCAAAAATTATAAAACTAAACAACTTCTATGCTATATTCTTAGTCTTCTGAATACATACGGTAGCTTTGTGTGATGAACTGAAAAGTCGAAATTTAAGTTATTTGGTATTTTCCCCCTTCGTTGCCGTTCTCCAGTTTAATTTGTAGTCATGTTCAATTTAAATATGGTGCATATAGATGTGTTGCACATGTTTGATGTCAAATGTTGTTAGTTCCTGCTTTCTTTCATTGACATTGAGCCTAGCATAACAAGTCTTAAAACTTAAGAGGTACGTCGGAGGGGATGCAAAGCTTTACTCTTTTACGTATGCAAAGCTTTTTTGGCTTTAAAATGCTTAAAGCAGAGAGGTCACAGGACTTTTATGGTGCTTTTTGTCATTTTTGAAGCTTGATAGCCACTGTTCCAATATAAAGAACATTCTGGATATTTTTGTTACACATAAGAAATCATTTGGGTTTGAAACAACATGAGGGTGAGTAAGTATTCCCCTGTACCTAAAACCTTAGTAATCTTTACTCAGGATTTTTTATGATTCCTCTTTTCATAAAACAACAACTGATTAAATCAGAGAAAGATATAAAATCACACTGGATGAAAGAAGGGTTGAATATATCAGAAGGATCAAACAGTGTGTGATTTGTTGTGGCTCACCCCAGCGTTTCTGCTGATATATTTCAGAAAATGCCAAACCCCCCAAAAGCTCGACTCCCGCCCTGCCTAAGCAGTCAGCACGATGGCAGGTCTCTAAGGAGCTCTACCAAACCGAGAGCAACTACGTTGATATCCTGGCCACAGTCCTGCAGGTTTGTGTTCAGTCTGTGTTTCTTGCATGTTCTTTCTTTTACAGACACACAGACAGGAAGTGAAAGTCAGTACCTGGCTATTTCCTTATCAGACAGATACAGTGCTGAAACCAGTAGGGGGGAAATTAATTTAATTTGAACACTAATGCCATGGAGCTCTGCTTTACAGGTCTGTGTGTGGAGCTCGCACACACAAAACTACTGGATAGTAAATAACACATCTTTTACCGAAATAGCATAATCGGAACACAATTTCAAACAGGATACAATCCTGCATTTTTACACCCGTTTATTCTTTTCAATAATGTCAAAAAAACAAGCGAGGAGAACTGATTCGTTGAAACAAATGGTTTGAATCAAATTGATTTGTAGAAATATCAGACTTCCCAACACCATAGGGAACTGAGAACTTGCAGATAGGGCTGGGCAATATACAGTATGGAATAATGCAATATCTTAAACGGTCAAAAAACATATCTTTAAACCATGAAGAATTCACAACACAGTAACTTAAAAATTGGAGCTAATACTTCAGTATAATTTTCAGTTTTTTTCAGGTTTTCAGGACAGTTTTCTAGTATTGTTTATGCTGATAAATCTTTAATTTTAGGTTTTCTTTCATGTTTGATAGGTTTCAATAAATGTAAAAAAAAAAATCAATTTTAAAATGTTTGAATATTTGGTCTATTGCAGTTTGACGTTGAATGTTACAGTACAGCTGAATGTTTTTGACATTTGCACAGTATCATAGACTTAAATTATATGCCAAGGCTAGTCAAATAGCAGCCTGCAAGCCACTTTAATTTGGCCCTCTGACTGTGTTAAACGACACTAAGTGGTGCGTGCTACAGCATGGCCGATTGTCAGAAGCGATCCAGTTTTGGATTGGATTGCGTGTGTTTAAGCTTGTCAAGGCATAGTTCAGTAACACTGCTCTACAAAACATGAACAGGCAACTTTTAGGTGGACATATATTATCGTGTCAAATTTATTTATGCAACTTGCTTAGCTGCTGGGAGCAGTTTTTTTTTTTTTTTTTTTTTTTTTATCCAGCTTTTGACTGTGACTTCCCCTCAGCTCCTGTGTCATTATTGGATAGTAAAGTGTCCCACTTCAGAATCTTGCTGGGGAAAAGTAGGGTCAGTTCACCTGAAGTGGTCAAATAATTGTAAAGTTGGTTTCTTGACTATTTTTTAAATTTTTGTGAAAAATGTTTTTGATTACCTGTATTTACTGGTATTGCAAAACCACCATTTTTTTTTTATTTTACTTTGCCACGGCAGCCATCTTTGTGTCATAGTGCACAACAAATTTTGGTTATACACAGGGCTCATGTTGAGGGGGGATGCTAGGGGATGGCATCCCCCTTGTTGCAAGAAATGCCAAAAATCATCCCCCTTGTAAAAGCACTATCCCCTTTAGATCAATTGTGTCATGTATTACTAGTTACTACTACTAATAACTAATCATACAAGTAAAATATTTTATAATAGTTTTAATATCTATTTTAATATTTATAATATCTAATTCTGACTGACTAATCGCCCTTATTTAAAATCTGTTTTTTTATAATAAGCCAGTCAGAATTAGATTTCAACATGTGAGGTTACCAGTTTTCTCTAGGTGAAATCCCTCAATTTCCCTGAGTTTTCTCACATGACTGTATCATGCTGTCTTTCAAACGTGCAGAAAAGTGAATAACTTTTTTTTAAGGCACAGTCGGGGGCGTTTACCATTTGTTTTGATCGTCTCTGCACATTAGCGTATGGATGGCGCGCTCTGCTGGTGGGTGTGATCACATTAGAGATAATTAGCTGAGCCAGTAAAACTGTACATTGCTTTGTTTCATACAGATTACATTGCAGGAGAATATTTGTTTTAAATTTGAATTGTTTTATTTAAAAGTAGACTTTAAGCTTTCTTTAGACATGTTTCATGTTTGTGTGATAAGTATTCGTGGAGTTTCAGTACATTTTTGTGATGTGTTTCAGAAATATGCTCGCGAACCCAGAGACTGCTTACAGCTCACACTTTTTATTTTCTTTATTTTACAAAAGCACAAGGTTTTGTTGTTGTGAGTGTACACAAATAAAAGTAGACCCTTTATAGTCTAATGTTGTCTTAAACTTATCTGTATGCCCCAAAATGACGGAGAATTTTATGTTGTTTCCACTGTAATGATGAAAAAATTCCAGCAGGATGCGCCGGCGCATCAACAACAGAATGCTAATATAGAGTACTTATATCTGTGAGAATTACAGGATCCTATCTGGTCCCCCACCAGAGATAATCAACCAAAAGTGAGAAATTGCACTTTAAAGCCTCCATAAAAAAAAAGAGAGGAGTCTCAAACCTGAAATGTTCTGTATGCACACCATATACTTGCCTTGGTACCCCCTAAAAAAAAAAAATAGGATTGAGACTCAAACACTTTCCATTATAAATTGGCCCTAAAAGTGGAACTTTCAGTGATCTTGATCATTACATTAGGTCTTAAGTTCTAAGTCCAAGGAACAAGAATGTGCAAAATGTGTATATATGTACATGTACCTTGTAATGTGCTCTAGAGATCCGTTTTTGTTCCAAAGAGCTAGGACTATACTGAGCTGAGATATTGAGGTTTCCGTAAACATCTGTTTAACCAAACATTTTTGTGCACAATGACACACAGATGGCTGCCGTGTTTAAACCAAGTAAATAAAAAAACTGGTGGTTTTAAAGTACCTCAAATCACTCAAAACATGTTTGGAAAAATAAAAAATGGTCAAGCAACTCATGTTGGACCACTTGAGATGGATTAACCCAGTAAATCTTCTGGGTTAGTCTTTTATGAATACTGAGGATTCTGACATACTACTCCATTGGTATACTGTATAATAGGGAAATATTGATATTTGGATGGAGCATATGTTAAAAGTGCTTTGATTTTGCTATATCTTGTCATCCACACTGGAACAACATTTTCCCCACCGAAAATGGCTTTCAACAAAGCTCTCTACTTCAACACATTTTGAAAAATGTTTGTAATGATGTGGCCTTTACCACCCGCCTACAAATCGGACATTTTGTCCCTTACAGCAACAAATCCTATTAGGTCTGGTGGAGTAACCCCACTGGAATGCACACCTCTTGTCAAGTGCCGCTCCATTGTGTTTCTTTTAGATATGGTGTCTGTCCTGTCTCAGTGAGCTAGTTTCTTTTTGTTCTCCTGGTCTTTCAGCTATTCAAATACCCGCTGGACAGAGAGGGTCAGGTGGGTGGCCCGATCCTGGCTCAGGAAGAGATCAAGACCATCTTTGGCAGCATTCCAGACATCTATGAAGTGCATACTAGAATAAAGGTGTGTAATAACCTCTCCAAAACACTGAGTAAAGAGTGAACAATGGCTTAGTGGTATGTGTTCGCTGATGAATGTGCTTTGACAGGCGGATCTTGAGCAGTTGGTGATGAACTGGTCTGAAGAGAGGAGTGTTGGAGACATTATTTTGAAATATGTGAGTCTGACGAGGCTTTGAACTCAAACTCTACCTGCCTGGACCACATTACAAAGTCAGAGACTGAATGGCAGCTTTTGTGATCTTGCTGTCTCTCTCTTTGTCTCAGTCTAAAGAGCTGGTGAAGGCATACCCACCATTTGTCAACTTCTTTGAGATGAGTAAAGAGACTATAGTAAGATGTGAGAGGCAGAAGCCGAGATTCCACGCATTCCTGAAGGTACTGTGGCATCCTCGGTAGTCAAGTAATTGTTTTATGTATGGCGTTTTTCACAACACGGATCATTTCAGAAAAGAAGCTGTAATGTGGGAATGTCTTAGTCATAATTGTGTTGTGAAATAAAAAACATGATTGTAAATTGTGCCTTAAATAATATTTGTATTTAGACCTCCAGTGAGCAAGCCAAAGGCAACTGCGATGTAGCGTGTATAAAAGTTTCTGAATTAGTGAGAAACCGATATATTGGCTGATATCTGCCCATTTTTAACTCACTGCCTGCTTGGGCAATAAATAGAATTCTGAATTTTCAAGTCCACTTTTACTCACACTTATGCTGCCTCAAACTCGTATGACTTTATGTGGAGCGCAAACCAATTGCATACAATGCAAGTCAATGGGGTCCAACACTTTCAAGCTTTAAAAAGGACATAAAGGTAGCATAAAAGTAATCCATACGGCTCAAGTGGTTTAATCCACATCTTCTGAAACAATACGATCAGTTTTGGGTGAGAAACAGACAAATATGTAAGTTATTGTCTAATTATTCAAGCTCAAGTAAGTATATATATCCTTGAGAGCATCTTCACTTGTGTTCCACAAAGGAAAGTAAGTTATATGAGTTTGAGATGGTGTAAGGGTGAGTAATAATGGTGAAAATTACATTTTTGGCAGAACTATTCATTTAAATACATAGTTTGATCCAATTATTAATCGGGTACTAAAATAATTGTTCATGGAATCGTTAAGGAACCGGAACATTTAATATTCCTTATGATCCCAAACATAAAAATAGCTATACACAGTATATAAGCTTTATTTTGGCTGCTCTCTTACATGTAAAAAGGAAGCAACTATTGGTGAACCACTGTATTGTGGGTGGGATTGTATTAAGAATGTAAAAAATAAAAACTATATCACGATACCATTGTTTGTGCAGTACCGTTAGTACAGAATACAGGCTCAATTCAATACCTGCGTGCACTGTCTGACTGACACAAGACTGCTTTCAAATGCTTAAAACATAATTTCACATATTTGGGAAAAATGTATGCATAATTAATCCAATTAAAATCTTGATATGTCCTAGTATGTCTATTAAACCACAAAAGGATGCAACTTAATAAATACAGCCTACTTTCTGCATGTTCTTTTATTAAAGTTTTATGAATAAATCTGATAAAACACCATTGATGCTAAAGTTAAACTTAAAAACATAAAAAAATAAAATGCTTTATAGGGCCCGACTTATAACAATGTTAATTAATTGAAAAACACTTGATGGAAACATGCAGTTGTTTTAACTTAATATTTACATTGATATTCATTTTTTAAATGGGTTAAAAAAAGCATTTTTAATAGCATATCAATTTTTGCTGTGGTATCGAGAATCGTGACATTTTTCTGTTATTGGTATTGACAAATGAAATTTTGGTATCTTGACAACTCTAGTTTGGACCCTATGGATGTTGTCAGTGATGGTGTTTTATGTTTGTCATACATCCACACATTCACTTCCATATTTATTGTATCCAGATTAATCAGGCTAAACCGGAGTGTGGCCGACAGACCCTCGTGGAGCTTTTGATTCGTCCTGTGCAGAGACTGCCGAGTGTCGCTCTCCTACTGAATGGTAACAAACATTTACCTAGATTTGTGGAAATTTTTTATAGACTTCTATTGTTTTCAAATAAAGTATTTTTACTTAATCTAACCTAAACCTTTAAAAAATATATATTTAGCATTTTTAGAATGTCAACAACTATTTACTTCATTTATTAACGTTCCCCTCTGACGATATCCCCAAAATAAAAAAAATTCAGATTTAGCTAACATCTATTTCAGAGCACCTATTATGGTTTTTCAAATATTACCTTTCATGTAGTGTATTATATAGCTGTTTGTGAATGTAAAAAAGACTCCCAAAAGAAAGAACTGATTCTGAACACCTGAAACGAGTTGTTAGTAATTCCAGATTTACTTCCTGTACTAACCTATGTAATTTGGTAAACAAAAACCTCACCTCTGGTCTTCATTGGCTGTTCGCGTACAGCTTTGACCCGCCCTCAAACACTATGCTAAGCGGTAGACTGGGACATCTGATCAATCAGAGCAGAGTAGGCTCTCTGAAAGGAGGAGTTTAGAATGAACGCTTTAGAACGGATCATTAAACAAGTAATTTTTGACACTGGGGAAAAAATGGTAATGCTGCAATTTAAATTATGAGCAAGTTAATTTTTTTTTTATTTTTTTACTTTTGATGCATGTAAATTTATTGAATGAGACTTTAAAACAATATTAGGCACATTTAAAAACCATAATAGGTGCTCCTTATAATTATTTTATTTTTTTGGGCAATTTTGACCTGAAAGTTTAACGCCCACACTCAAATACATCATGTGCATTAATTTAGCAGCACGTTAATAATATTTCATGTTTTTGTGCTGTCAAGGCTTCTGCTCACACTGACATATTTGACAGCTTGTCGTCTTTCCAAAGTTATGTCTGTCCTTGTTATGTAAATCCTGTTATTTCAGAAACATAAAATGTAAACGTTGGAATACCTTATGCTGCCATAAAATGTTCTGATTTATGCTTGATGAAAGTTTAGTGAGAGCACTGACACAGGATAACAGGATTTAGGATGGAGTTTGATTTTCTTTCTAGATATAAAGAAACATACTTCGGATGACAACCCAGACAAAGTGACTCTAGAAAAGGCCATCGAGTCTCTCAAGGAAGTGATGACGTGAGTCCTGAGATTAACCACATAAATTGTAGATTCCTATAAAATAATTCTTAGTCTGGACGTCCAGCAGAATTTACTTGGCTTTCTCACTGTTCAATTTTGCACAGGCACATAAATGAGGATAAGAGGAAAACAGAGGGACAGAAGCAGATTTTTGATGTTGTTTATGAAGTGGATGGCTGCCCTGTAAGTAATTTGTGTCTGGAAATTTCTTACATTTTACACTCTTAAGGAATATTTCATTTAAAATTTTTAATTAAAGCTGTTTTTTACTGGAAATGTTCCCCTCCACCACAGCTCTAAAATAATTTCAAATGGTCTTTAAAACTAAATTATGACTGACAAACATTAACTAACATTATAAGTGGACTTAAAAAAAGATAAATTTAAAAAAAAAAATAGAAATATGACACCAATAACGGTACATTATAAACTCTAATAGTGTACTACGCTGCCAGCCTCATATATGGCTGCTGTTCAGCACAGAACAGCTGCGTCCAGAGATGGGGCTGCCAAACTAATGTGCTCAGCCCCAGATGGGAGTTTCCTGGATCAGTTTGGCTTTTGTTGCTCATGGGATCTGAACCAGCATAAACAGAATGGAGATTGATCCAGAATCAGAACTCTGTGACCATCTATGAGAATATCAGTCAGGGTGTTAGTTCAGGCTAGGATACAAGACACATGGGTTATTGGAGACTACTGCACAACGTTCAGAAGGAATTTTGGACTATTCTTCCTTACAGAATTGCTTCAGTTCAGCCATACACTTAATGCTGGTGTGAATGGCTCTCTTGAGGTAATTCCACAGAATCCCTTTTGGGTTATGGTCTGTGCTCTGACAGGGCCACTCATAAAGTTGGATTTTCTTTTTTTGAAACCATTCTGTAGTGGATTTATGTCGATGTTTAGGGTCATTATCCTGCTGCTTCACCCAACTTCCACTGAGCTTCTGCTGGCGCACAGCCACCCTGATATTATCCTGTAGGATTTCTTGATAAACTTGGGAATTAATTTTTCCCTCTGGTGGCAAGTGGTCCAGGCCCCCAAGTCCCCATTGGGATGAAGTTTTCATGTTGGTATGTGGTGCCCATTTTTACACACACATAGTGCTGTGTGTTCTTCCCAAACAATTAAACCTTTATTTCATCAGTCCACAAAACATTTCCCCACTAGCACTGAAGAGTGTCAGGGTGATCTTTGGCAAACTTCAGGCATGCAGCAATGTTTTTGTTGGAAAGCAGCGGCTTCCTTTGTGGCATCCTACAATAAACACCATGT